>LR738711.1:161168918-161220348 GCA_902687465.1 Secale cereale | reverse complement strand
GGGGGGGGTCCCACCCGTCAGGGCGTGAGGCTGACGGACAGGGCCCGGGACCATCGTCGTCTACCTCCGTCCAGAGGCGACGGCGAGCTCGCCGGCGGCGATATAGGGCACGGGAGGGGTCGTGGGTGGTACCGTTGTGCTCAGGGAGGAGCCGCCGTTCAGATGGAGGTGGAGTTGGTCGCCGGGGTGGCCTGGTTCGCCGGCGACGAGGAGGCACGGCGGAGTTGCTTCGGGTGGTGGTGGTTCTGACCATTTCCGGCAGCTACAGAGAGGGGAAACAAGGGGGAAATGATCAGTGAGGTCTTGCGGTGTTAGATCGAGTGAGAGGAGCGGGGGAGAGGGCTTATACCTCCGGATCGACGGCGACCTGAGGCGGCGGAGCTCGAGCTCGATCTCGAGCTCGGGCCCGTCTGGAGAGGAGTGGGTGGTGCTGGCGTGTTCTTGGGGGTGTGGAGATGATATGGATGCCAGTGGAGAGGCCCAGGGCATGCTTATATAGCCGGGCTCCAGTACACCGTGGACTCGTGCGCCGGCGAGGTCACGGGCGAGGCCAGAGGCTGTGTAGGCACACGTGAGCGAGTCGGGGCTGTCCGTGGATGAGGTCTACCCCCATGGGAGGGAAGAGGAGGAGCGGGGAAGCATCCAGAGAGCTTGCGCGTGTGAAGCCAGAGATTGGAGCTCGCGGGCAGCCAATGCGTGTGCGAGGGCAGCAGCAGGAGGGAGAAGGAGGAGGGGGCCGACAGCGTGTCGCGTCCCGAACGCCGATGCACCTCGACTGGCGCAAGGGGGAGGCCCGAGTTGGTCGGGCGCTGCAGATTGGGGGTGGCTACAGTGCGGTTGTGCATTGTAGCGCGCTCTGGAGCACGCCAATTGCATGCCAGGGCATGTCTTTGGCTTGCTGGGCGCGGCCACTTTGTCTGGGGGTCAGATGAGGAGTAAACAAGGGGGGTGGTGGCCTTGGAAGCCCAGGGGAGCCAGTAGGAGAGGAGAGAGGCAGAAGAAGAGGGAGAGAGGGGCTATCCAGGGAGGTAAATGGGGGTAGTTTACCCCTCAATCATTGAGAAATGGCCAGGGGAGATTTACTGGAGGTAGGAGAGGACTAGGAGGAGCTGTGGTAAAAAGTTGGGCTCAAGGAGAATAATGCAAGTGGTCAAAATGGTGGTTTTTGAAAAGTGTCAAAAGGTGTTTGATGCAAATTTGGGCAAGCAAATTAACTCAACTTGACATGAGACTTAACAAGATCAAATGATATTTAGAAATAGGGTGTCCCACGAAGTTTGGGCTCATTTGAAGAAGCTTGCCAATGTAACTTTGGTGATCCTTAGAAATCAACAGAAATGGATTTACCAAGTTTAAGTTAAGCAAATCATGCCTCCTTGATGCACCACTTGATGTAGTGTCGTCATTTGGGGTTGTGATCATGCCCACGAAGTTTGAGGTCTCAAGTAAAAAGTTGGTAATGTAAAGTTGTTCAAACTTGAATCTGAACAGAATTGGTTTTGGGGTACTCTGATCAAGTTACCCTTCTTCAAAACTTGTGCCATTTGGTCTAGATGCATTATTAGACCAGTCTAGCACGTGTACCAAGTTTGAGAGCATTTGGTCAAGTTTGGCAATGTAAAGTTGCTCAAACTTAAAAAATGGACAGAATGATTTTGAGGGGTTTTGATGAGGTGTTCTTGCTTCCCAAGGCATGGGGCTTGGAAGATCATCAAATATGTCATATATGACATGATAGAATTTCCTTGGATTTTTAGAGAATATTTCCTTTGTAAATATTTCAAAAGCTTGAAATATCCAGAAAGGGTTTCTGAGGGATTTGTACAATATTTTGAGCATGACCAAGTGTTGAAACTCTTATATATGGAAAATATATGTCCTAAGAGTCTCCCTGAATTTTGGCAAATATTTTTGAAATAGTTAAATATTTTTTCCCTATTAAAGACCATTTCTGGCCTTAAGAAAAAGCTTTTAAATAAAATAGGAGAAATAACTTTTAAAATTATATTTTTGTGGTTTATGGGAGTCCTATATCTACTAGGTTTCTAATTAACTATTTGAAATATTTTTCTCACCCTAAATCAAGCACTTGAAGTGCAAACCTCAATTTAGGGGTTTTTGGAAAACTAATTTTTGAAAAATACTTTTGGGCCAAATTATTTTTGTAAGAAAATACTATATTGTTATATACACTTGGTATGATCATTGGGCAGAAGTTTGGGGTAAGGAGATGAAATATATAAGAGGGAGTGATAACCCTCAACCGTAAGGGATCGAGATAGTCTTCGCGGGTAAGAATAACCCAATTTATAGGTTCGACACACGGGGACCCAAAGAGTATTTATAAGCTTTGACAGTTGAGTTGTCAATTCAACCGCACCTGAAATATACTTACTTGCAACAAAAGATAAGTGGTAACGGTGATATGATAGTGATGGTGGTGACAGCAAAAGTGAACAGCAAAAGTAACAACTAATAACTAGTAGGATTGAAACACTGTAGGCTAGGGAGATGGATGGTTGGGCGCTGCATGGATGAGATACATCATGAATCTAACTTGGGGCAAGGCACACAGAAAAGTAATGATCATCTAGGCAAATATCAAACATTAGGCATGTATCCCACAGGTAGTTGTACGTGCTTGCAATAAGAACTTGCACAACATCTTTTGTCCTACCACCCCGCTACGAACGGGGCCAAAAGGAACTTATGGAGATTAAGGTGCTCCTGTCAAAGAGCACCGGAACAAAGCAATAAACTCAATGGATACATGGAATCCTCAAATTATGGACCATCCCCTTTGGTGTCCCAAGCTATCACCTTTGGGATCGCCGATTCCGGACCATAATAGGTGCAAACAACTCATAGATAGGATCAAGAACACAAATATATTCATGCAAACACATAGGGTTCAGATCTGAAAACATGGCACTCGGGCCCAAAGTGACAAGCATTAAGAGCAACAAGTTGAAGCAAAGATGATAAGCACCAAAGTAGATGATAGGCAACATGCCCCCAACAATCTGATAAACTATTACATGATCTAACTCATCCAATCCCTACCATCCCCTTTGCCTACAGCAGGGAATTACTCACACATGGAAGGAGAAGTCATGGAGGGAGGATGGAGTGGTGATGATGATGACGATGGCGACGATCTCCCCTCTCCGGAGGCCAAATCAGCCTCCAGATTAGCCCTCCCGAAGAAGAACAGAGGGTGGCGGCGGCTCCGCGACGAAAACTTGAAAAACGACTTCTGTTCTTGGGTTTTCTCGCCACGGGAATAAATAGGAGCCAAGGTAGGGCACCAGAGGGGGGAGGACCCTCCCATGCGGCCTCCTGGCGCGGCCAGGGGTGGGGCCGCACCAGCAGGGCACCTGGTGCCCCCCTGGCTGCCCTCTGGCCCAACTTCTGGCACAATGGCCCTTCGGGTGCGTGGATTTTCTGTGATTTTTCTTGGAATTTTCTGAGACACCTAAAAATCCATTTTCCCGCACACAATAAAACCATACAGGCAGCTCTGCTGAAAACAGCGTCAGTCCGGGTTAGTTTAGTTCAAATCATGCAAGAATGAGGGCAAAACAATAGCAAAAGTGTTTGGAAAAGTAGATACGTTTGAGACGTATCAACTCCCCCAAGCTTAGCATATTGCTTGTCCTCAAGCAATTCAGTTCAACGAACTGGACGCGACAAAGAAAACTTTGACAAACTCTTTTGCTTCATTAGATGTATATAAGCATGTACTACGAAATGAGTCTAGCAAGTATTGAAACAATGCTATGAGGACAATGCACGAAGCAATCCTTCTTTCAAGTGACCAATCATAAATAACTAAAAGTAAATAATATGCTACTGAAAATCAAGACAAGATTACATTGCACATAGCTTGAACATACTAGAGTGGTATCTCGCTAGCCTCCATGAGTGAAGCAAAACATAAATGCAGAAACTCCTCTAGAGTTTTAAAGGAGACTAGAACTAAGAATTTCAGAATAAATAATACCACAAGCATGCAGAAAACAATGTAATACTTTGGGACAATGCACATTACACTCAGAATGACAATTATGCTCTCCTAGTTGGTGCTTTGAAGAAAGAAGGTGGAGACTCTCGAACCGTGGAATTTGATGGCGAGGTTGAAAACCCGTGGTTGGAAGCAAAGACTAAACATGTACCAGAGCTCTTGGTTTTGAAAACAGAGGTAAAAATGATTTTGGGAGGTGCATATTTCGTCAACGAATGCTAGTAGACAACCCAATCACTTCTTATGCTAGACATGTTTCAAGGAATGGCTCCCAAGATGGGGACGATCACATCCCCTTAATCTCCTTTGTTTATCACTACCAAAGTTTTCAGATTTCTCATAAACAAAGCGTGAAGGAGGGTTTGTTGGTTGTGATTATGTTTTGTGAGCTGGGCGCACTCATGCCAGTCCCTCCTCGTATTAGGGGTTTGTAGATTAGACATGCAACCCCGGGATAAAACATGTCCAACACAAGAAGATCATGAATTACCTACTACTTCCTCATGGGCTAAAACAGAGGCGCAACACAGGAGTAAATTTGAATAATTTCGAGATGGTACAAGAAAGTCTTCGTTAGGATGGCCGGTAAATACCACATAGGAAGGTATGGTGGACTCATATGGAATAACTGGTTTGAAAGGATTTGGATGCACAAGTAGAATTCCGCTTAGTGCGAGCGAAGGCTAGCAAGAGACTGGGAAGCGACCAACTAGAGAGTAATAACGGTCATAATCATGCAGAGCGACAAAGCAACATTGAATTGGGCATGAAAGTGATATAACTATTCTAAAACTCAAAGATCATCAAGGCAAAGCAGACTTTTTAGTCTTAAACATGTGTAAACATGTGCCAAGTCAATCCAAGAATTCTCCAAAGGGAAATACCACCTTAGTATACCAAACTATGAACAATGCAATGCATGTAAATCATTTCAATAACACATTATATACTCTATCCATTTGAGATTAGCCACAAGGAAAGCATGAACCACTGGGAAAGCATTGTAAACATAGCACTATGTCGCTACAAGCTGGTCTCTAGATCATAAGTACAGGCATATGTACAAAAGTAGAAACAAGAAGAGTTCATACCGGTTTTCCTTGTTGCTTCCCTTCCGTCGATCTTCGTCATTACTGCCTTGTCACTTGCACGATCGAACGTAGGAAATATAATTAAATGCCATCACGGACTCGAGCTGAACTCTGAAAACAAAGCAAACTAAAGAGAGAAAGGGAATCTTTTTGGGTTTTTTCAAAGGTTGAACGAAAGCAAAAGAAAGAGAAAATCTTTTTGTTGTTTTTGCAAAGAAAGAAACAAAGAAGAACGGGCAAAAACTTCGAAAAGATTAAAGCGAACAAAAATAAAACGGATAATACAATGGAAAAGTGAGAAGGGCACGTACTCTCCCAAGCTTAGGCTTTTGGCCTAAGTTGGTAGTAGCTACTGCCCCCAGGAGCCTCCTGCTCCGGGGTGGTACTAGTGAGTCCAAGGGTCGTATAATGATTCCGGCGCGTACACCGAAGTTCTCGGATCCTCCCACGAAGAAGGGTCCACACTCCAAGCAGAGGAAGACCCTTCACCAAACTAGGTGACGGTCTCTCCCTGAAAAGGTGGTAACTCACCGTGCTCCTCCTCATCGGGCACAACCCCCTCCATGGGGTTATGAAACTGATGCTGGACCATGAACTCATCGAACTGGATAACATCAAAGGACCATCCGTTCCTGCGAGAAAAATCAAACAAAAGAGGTGCAGGTAGACGGATCTTGCGTTCCGCGGTAGTTCCGAAACGCAAGATATAAACAAGGTTACCAAACTCAGAAGTCATGGTAACAAACTTATGCCTTTTCATAGCAGCAAGATCAAAACTTAAATAAGTAAAAGGCTTATCATCAGGGTGTGGGGTGCCTTTAAGATACTCTAAGATAAGTGTGGTGTAAACGCCACCAAATAAATCTCCCCTGTTACTGTTCATAGCAAGGCGTCGAGCAATTAAGGCACCCACATTATAATCAAACCTCCCTGAGAGGGTGGTTGCCAGGATAGCAATATCCGGTGCAGAAATGCTGCTCGTGTTGTCACGAGCTAACACCCCTCTAGCAACATAATACGCAAAATACCTGAGGTGAGGGAATAAGATGCTGGAGATTTTTGACCGATGAGTAACCCTCGTATCCATGCTGCAGAGAGAGTTGAAGACGGTTCTCAGCTAGGAGGGCTGAGAGGTCATCTTTGCCGTCCGCCCAACGTTTGGCACACCTATTATTTCACAAAACTTTTCCAAGGGCATGGTCAAAAGATTATTGTAAATTTTAAACTCAATAGAACCAGTATCAAGGTTATATCTAAAACTGTTAATGAAACCGGAGGTGAGTTTTTGATACTGAGCAACACGGCACGTGACGAGCCGTGTCAGACCTGCATTCGCACAAAGATTATAAAACTCATCCTTAATTCCCGCAGCTTCAAGGAATTCATCACATGGGAACATCATCGCACGTGTTGGATTTGTGTCTTCCAACAACTCTAGGGGCACATGATCTTCATTGTAGCTCACCCTAGCAGTCGAGGGTGAAGCTGCGGCTCTAGTAACTCAATCGGAGCGCGCGGGCTTCTTCTTCTCAAGCCACCCCTTTGCCCTTCCTAACAAACTCATTTCTGAAATTTTTGGCAAATTACAAAAACAAGGATTTAAACAAAGTGGGTTAAGGCAAACTACTCAACTCACTTACCTAAGGCATAAACTTGCATCAAAACTTGGAAAAGAAATTTCTACACATGCATGCAAGCTCATCTACACTGCACCAAGAACTACTAAATACTCACAAATGAAGCCACCAACCAAAAATCTAATTGGATGGGTGGAGGAGTTACATACCAGGGAGTATTTGTTCAAAATCTCAGCTCGAATGATAGGCTGTAGAGAGAGATCGAAAATTGCCTCCAAGAACAGCAAGAATGCAAGAACAGGTGCAGAACTCGTGTTTTCGGAGAGAAAGAGAGAGAGAGAGGAAGAAGACTCACCTGGAGGCGGGACCTGTGGGCCCCAGGCGCCCTATGGGCGCGGCCAGGGGGCAGGCCACGCCAGCTGGCCGCCTGTGCCACTGGTGGCCCCCCTGGTCAGCCCCAGGTGCCTCTGGGTCACTCCCGGCATGGAAATTTTAATTTTAATTTTTCTGGAATTTTTCTGAAAACTTCACTGTTGAAATTTTTTCGAAGTTCAAAAAGCTGCAAAACTTTCTGAAAACTTAAAGCAGTGATTAGTATTGTGAAGCTTCAAAAACACAAACACTTGGTACAGCAAGGAGAACAAAAGCTAAAACAAATGAAAACATAACAAGCTCAACTTTTTACCTATATAAAACATGCTCACTAGTAAGGTTGATCAAGTCTTACCAACAAACCGGTGATATATAGAGCAAAAAGTCCCACCTCTTATGAAGTGATCATTGCACCTTTACTTTAATGGACATTGTCCCCACCATAATAATTTTGTATTTGTAGTGCACATGTAGTGGACAGTCCCATTCTCCAATCTTCACGGTCTCGATATTTTCTATAGAGTTGAGGCCATGCCTCTTGTCGGTCTTCTTTGGAAAATACACCGTGTGTTCTTTATCATTCACATTGAAGGTAACCTTTCCTTTATTGCAATCAATAATAGCACCTGTGGTGTTAAGAAAAGGTCTACCAAGAATAATGGACATGCTCCCATCCTCGGGCATGTCAAGCACGACAAAATCAGTAAGGATCAAACAATTAGCAACTTCTACGGGAACATCCTCACAAATACCTATCGGGATGGTTGTTGACTTGTCAGCCATCTGAAGAGAGATATCTGTAGGAATTAGTTTCTCTAAACAAAGCCTCTTGTAAAGACAGAAAGGCATAACACTCACTCCTGCTCCAAGATCACATAAAGCAGTTTTGACATAATTATTCTTTATGGAGCAAGGAATGGTGGGTATACCTGGATCACCAAGCTTCTCAGGAATCTTGCCACTGAAAGAGTAGTTAGCAAGCATAGTAGATATTGCTTCATTAGGAACTTTTCTTTTATTAGTAACAATATCTTTCATATAATTTGAATAGGGAGGTAACTTAATAGCATCAGTCAAAGGGATTTGAAGAAAAAGAGGTTTCATCCACTCACAAAACTTATTGTAATGCTCTTCTTCTTTAGATTTGAGAGACTTACCTGGAAAGGGCATGGGTTTCTGTATCCATGGTTCTCTTTCCTTCCCATGTCTTCTTGCGACGAAGTCTTCTCTAGTGTACTTCTTGTGTTTGTCAGGTGCTTCTTCTTCTCGAACTTCAGGCGGATCATTCTTCTCCTTATCCTTATCTTCAGGTTCGGCACTGTCTTCAGTCTCAGCATCGGAGGTAGATATACTGTTGAGATCAACAGCTGGCTCTTCACTTGTAATATGATCATTGGAATTGTCAGCCTCCTTGTGTTTCTTCTTCTTCTTCTTTGGAGAGCCAACAATTTCTTCTTCCTGCATTTGAGAATCTTGCTCGATTCTCCTCGGATGCCCCTCTGGATAGAGAGGATCTTGAGTGCTAGTTCCTCCTCGGGTCTTAATCCCGAAGGCCTGTAAATTATCTTGTTTGGTATTGTTAGCAAGCAAATCTTTTTGCACATTAGAAATTTGTTCAAGCTGAGTTTGAACCATATGAAAATGCTTCACAAGACATTTAACATCATTAACTGTTCTACCTAGAACATCAAGCAAACTTTTGATAGCAAGGGAATTATCATGCAATTGACTTTGTATCCTCTCATTAAAATGACTTTGCTTCATAATAAAATTATCAAGCTCATCTAAACATTGATCAGGAGGCTTACCATGAGGGATGTCACTTGCATTGAAATATAAAAGAGAGTGTACCTCTACCATAGGAGGGTGAGTGGTAGGCTCACACAACTCCTCAATAGGGGGTAGATTCTTCACGTCTTCAGTTTTAATACCCTTCTCTTTAATAGACTTCTTTGCTTCTTGCATCTCTTCGGGGCTTAGAACAAGCATGCCCCTCTTCTTTGGTGGTGGAGGTGGTTCAGGGACGGACCAATCTTCATGGTTTTTGGCAATCCTGCCCATCAATTCTTCTGCATCGTCCGGTGTTCTTTTCCTGAAAACACAACCAGCACAACTATCCAAATAGGACCTGGATTCATTAGTTAGACCAGGATAAAATATATCGATTAATTCATTCTTAGGGACTCCATGTCCTGGTCTAGCCTGGATCAGACTACAGTACCTCCCCCAAGCTTTAGGGAGGTGCTCATCCTGCAACTGTTTAAAGTTATAAATTCTTTGTAAAGCAGCATGTTGCATATGAGCAGGAAAGTACTTATCAACAAAAGAGTGAGCTAAGTCTTGATGACTCTTAATGGAACCACATGGTAGTGCATCATACCATGTTTTAGCACCTTCCTTCAAAGAGAAAGGAAGAAGCTTAGTCACATAAAAGTTTCGTATCTTTTCATTCGTGGTAAACAAGCCACCCAACTCAGTGAGTTTTGTTAGGTGTGCAATAGCATCATCATTTTCTCTGCCATAAAAGGGGTCAGCTTCAACCATAGATATAAGTGAAAGATCAACAGAGAAATCATAATCAGGATCATTGATGCATATAGGAGATGTAGCAAATTCAGGATCAGGAACAATCTTGTTCTTCAAGGAGTGTTTTTCAAGCAGCTTCTTAATAGCTTCAGGGTCAGAGTCGGCAAACTCTGTCAGTTCCCTGCATAAATCATCATCAAGCATAATGTAATCATCATCAAGGAGTCTCTCCTTGATTTTACTCAAATCAGGATAATCATAAGTTCCACCAATAGGGTAGCGAGTAACAGGAATTTCAATTCCAGATTTTTTTTGCAGCAGCAGCGATCTGTTTCTCAAGAGCATAACCAAGTGAACCAATATCATCAAGAGTAGTAGAAGCATCATCAAAAGTATCGGACATAGTAACAGACTCAGTAGAAGCATCATGTGGTGGTGGTGAGGCAAACTTACTCATAACAGAAGGAGAATCAAGTGTAGCACTAGTGTTCAGAACAATACCTCTTCTTGTAGTGGATAGTAAGATCAGAACCTTGGGGTCTCCTTTCTTACCCATAGCGGATGAAGTGCAGCAGGTAGGATACTTCAAGTAGACTTGTAAATATTGCTATGCTCCCCGGCAACGGCGCCAGAAAACGGTACTTGATAACCCTCAACCGTAAGGGATCGAGATAGTCTTCGCGGGTAAGAATAACCCAATTTATAGATTCGACACACGGGGAGCCAAAGAGTATATGTAAGCTTTGACAGTTGAGTTGTCAATTCAACCGCACCTGAAATATACTTACTTGCAACAAAAGATAAGTGGTAACGGTGATATGATAGTGATGGTGGTGACAGCAAAAGTGAACATCAAAAGTAACAACTAATAACCAGCAGGATTGAAACACTGTAGGCTAGGGAGATGGATGGTTGGGCGCTGCATGGATGAGATACATCATGAATCTAACTTGGGGCAAGGCACACAGAAAAGTAATGATCATCTAGGGAAATATCAAACATTAGGTATGTATCCCACAGGTAGTTGTACGTGCTTCCAATAAGAACTTGCACAACATCTTTTGTCCTACCATCCCGCTACGAACGGGGCCAAAAGGAACTTATGGAGATTAAGGTGCTCCTGTCAAAGAGCACCGGAACAAAGCAATAAACTCAATGGATACATGGAATCCTAAAATTATGGACCATCCCCTTTGGTGTCCCAAGCTGTCACCTTTGGGATCGCCGGTTCCGGACCATAATAGGTGCAAACAACTCATAGATAGGATCAAGAACACAAATATATTCATGCAAACACATAGGGTTCAGATCTGAAAACATGGCACTCGGGCCCAAAGTGACAAGCATTAAGAGCAACAAGTTGAAGCAAAGATGATAAACACCAAAGTAGATGATAGGCAACATGCCCCCAACAATCTGATAAACTATTACTTGATCTAACTCATCCAATCCCTACCATCCCCTTTGCCTACAACGGGGAATTACTCACACATGGAAGGAGAAGTCATGGAGGGAGGATGGAGTGGTGATGATGATGACGATGGCGACGATCTCCCCTCTCCGGAGGCCAAATCAGCCTCCAGATTAGCCCTCCCGAAGAAGAGCAGAGGGTGGCGGCGGCTCCGCGACGGAAACTGGAAAAACGACTTCTGTTCTGGGGTTTTCTCGCCACGTGAATAAATAGGAGCCAAGGTAGGGCACCAGAGGGGGGAGGATCCTCCCAGGCGGCCTCCTGGCGCGGCCAGGGGTGGGGCCGCGCCAGCAGGGCGCCTGGGCCCCCCTGGCTGCCCTCTGGCCCCACTTCTGGCACAATGGCCCTTCAGGTGCGTGGATTTTCTGTGATTTTTCTTGGAATTTTCTGAGACACCTAAAAATCCATTTTCCTGCACACAATAAAACCATACAGGCAGCTCTGCTGAAAACAACGTCAGTCCGGGTTAGTTTAGTTCAAATCATGCAAGAATGAGGGCAAAACAATAGCAAAAGTGTTTGGAAAAGTAGATACGTTTGAGACGTATGAGGGAGTAGTTGACTTTAAAGAGCACTCGAAAATCAAAGAGAGAAAACTTAATTCCAAATAAAAGCCAAATGATGCCAAAAAAAATTGTTTGTCCAAATTTTCATGCTTTATTAATGCAAATGACATGTTACAAAATGCAGGGTGTGACAGACCTACCCCCCTTACAAGAATCTCGTCCCCGAGATTCCTAAACTAGGTCTTAGAAGAGATCGGGATACTCGGATCTAAGATAGTCTTCACGTTCCCAGGTTGCTTCTACTTCCGTGTGGTTGCTCCACTGGACCGTGAAGTACTTGATGGTGCGGCTTCGCGTCCGTCGCTCAGCTTCATCCAGAATGCGAATGGGCCTCTCACGGTAGGTTAAATCAGGCTGAAGATCAATGGCTTGGTGATCGACATCCTTGTAGAGATCAGGCTTGTCGGGAACTTGGAGACACTTCCGGAGTTGTGACACGTGGAATACGTTGTGCACATCGGATAGCTCAGGTGGTAGTTCCAACTGGTAAGCCACTTCTCCCCGTCGTGCAGCAATCTCAAAGGGACCAATGAACCTTGGTGCGAGCTTCCCTTTAACGTGGAAACGCTTGGTTCCCTTCAGAGGAGTTACTCGCAGGTACACATGGTCTCCGACACGGAAACTCATATCTCGGTGACGAGTGTCAGCATAGCTCTTCTGCCTTGATTTGGCGGCCTTCAAACGTTCTCTGACTAGTTGGACTTGCTCTTCTGCTTCGCGGAGAATATCTAGTCCAAAGACTAGCCCTTTTCCAGTCCCTGACCAGTTGAGGGGCGTGCGACACTTGCGTCCGTACAACACCTCAAATGTTGCCATCTGAAGGCAAGACTGATAACTGTTGTTATAGGAGAACTCGGCAAAAGGGAGGCAATCTTCCCACTTGGCTCCATATGCCAAGACACAGGCTTGGAGCATGTCTTCAAGAATTTGATTTACTCGCTCTGTCTGACCTCCGCTCTGCGGGTGGAAAGCCGTGCTGAAAGACAACTTGGTTCCCAAGGCTTCTTGGAACTTCTTCCAGAAGCTTGAGGTAAACTGGGTTCCTCGATCTGACACAATCTCCTTGGGAACACCATGAAGGCTTACGATTCTGCCGATGTAGAGAGTTGTCAGCTGGTTGCCATCATAGGTAGTCTTGACAGGAATGAAATGGGCTAGCTTGGTCAAATGGTCGACTATGACCCAGATGGAGTCATGTCCTTTATTCGACCTTGGTAATGCAGTGATGAAGTCCATTCCGACTTTATCCCCACTTCCAGTCAGGAACCTTGAGTGATTGGAGCAATCCAGCGGGTCGCTGATATTCAGCCTTGACCCTTTGGCACAGATTACACTTTGCAACATAGGTTGCAATCTCTCTTTTCGTCCTGTGCCACCAGAATGTTTCCTTCAAGTATTGATACATCTTGGTTCCTCCGGGGCGGATGGAATACGGAGTGTCGTGGGCTTCTTGCAAGATCAAATTCTTCAGCTCCATCTTGTTTGTTACGCAGATGCGGCCTTTGTACCAAATAATCCTGTGCTCGTCCTCGGAGAATCCTGGGGCCTTGCCAAGCTTCATCTTCTTCTTGATGCCTTGAATGCTTGCGTGCCCACCTTGTGCTTTCTTGACTTCGTCCATCAGGGTTGGTTTGACTTCCAAATGGTCTAGAAATCCATGGGGGACCAATTCCAAACTGAATTGTTCCAGCTCTTCAAACAGGGCTGGCTGCCTTCTTTGAATTATGGAATTCAGGGAGCAAGCCTTTCTGCTTAAGGCATTGGCTACCACGTTAGCTTTCCCGGGGTGATATTGACCATTGATCTCATAATCCTTGATTAGTTCCAACCATCTTCGTTGCCTCATGTTCAGTTCCTTCTGGGTGAAAATATACTTCAGACTTTTGTGGTCTGTGTATATCTCACACCGTTTCCCTAGGAGGTAATGTCGCCATGTCTTCAAGGCATGAACCACCGCTGCTAACTCAAGATCGTGACTAGCGTAGTTCTCTTCATGAGGTCGTAGCTGCCTTGAGAGGTAAGCTATGACTCGCCCTTCATGCATCAGAACGCTTCCCAATCCGGTTCGAGAGGCATCACAATATATCACGAACTCTTTGTGAATATCAGGTGTTGCCAGAACTGGGGCGGTGGTCAATCTCTTCTTCAGCTCTTGGAAGCTTTTTTCGCATTTTGGCGTCCATTCGAACTTCTTGTCCTTCTTCAGGAGCCGAGTCATTGGCCGGGCAATGCTAGAGAATCCCTCCACGAATTTGCGGTAATAGCCCGCAAGTCCGAGGAAGCTTCTGACTTTCTTGACGGTTGTTGGGGATTGCCATTGGGTCACAGCTTCGATCTTCGCGGGATCAACTGATAATCCTTCCTCGGTCAAGACATGACCTAAGAACCCAACTTTGTGCAGCCAAAACTCACATTTGCTGAATTTGGCGTATAGTTGGTGCTCTTGAAGCTTGTCTAGGACAATCCTCAAATGTTGCTCGTGCTCTTCCTCCGTCTTCGAGAAGAAAAGAATGTCATCAATGAAGACGACAACAAACTTGTCCAAATATTCCATGAAGACTTTATTCATGAGATACATGAAGTAAGCTGGGGCATTGGTTAACCCAAAGGACATGACCGTGCACTCATACATGCCATATCTTGTTACAAATGTCGTCTTCAGAATATCTTGGGGTCTGATCTTCAGCTGGTAGTACCCAGATCTGAGGTCGATCTTGGAGACCACCTTGGCTCCGCTGAGCTGATCAAACAGATCTTTAATCTTGGGAAGTGGATACTTATTCTTGATTGTAACCTCACTGAGGGAACGGTACTCAATGCATAAGCGGATGGTACGGTCCCTTTTTGCCACAAACAGAACAGGTGATCCCCAAGGGGAGGCACTTGGGCGGATAAATCCCTTCCTCAGCTGCTCTTCCAGTTGCTTCTTCAACTCGGCCAATTCCTCCGTCCCCATTCTATAAGGCTTCTTATAGATGGGTCCTGCCCCGGGCACGAGCTCGATGATGAACTCAATGTCACGCTGCGGGGGCATTCCCGGTAGCTCATCCGGAAAGACATCGGGGTACTCGCATACTACTGGTACTTGCTCCAGTCCAACTTCAGACAGACAGTTGACTTGAGTGGTTTGAGCAGAAGAGGATTTGGAAGCAAACTTAACGTCGACACATTGGTCATTGGTCACAGTGACAGTCTGGTTGGCACAGTCTAACAAGCCTTGGTGCTTGCTGAGCTAATCCATTCCTAGATCACATCCAAGCCTTGCGATCTCAAGATGATAAGGTCTGCTAGGAAGTCTACACCGTTAATGGTAATACCGACTCCTTTACAGCCTATCTTGCCTCTCATCTCTGCTCCGGGGGTTTGTACCACCATGGGGTTATTCAGGGGTGTAGGGGTCATGCCACTTTTTAATGCAAATCTTTGAGTGACAACTGAATGCTGGGCTCCAGAATCAAACAAGATAGTTGCAGGTGCTGAGTTGACAAGGAACGTAACATCACGACGTCCGGGTCTTCCTGGGCTTCTTCAGCAGTGACGTGATTCACACGTCCCTTCCCATGGTTGGTCGGGTTGCGAGGAGGTTGGTTCCTTGGTGGCATCCGGCGGCCTTGTCCTGGGTTCTGCGCATTGGGGCGCGGGGCATCGGGCTTCTTGTTGGGGCACACCCTTGAGATGTGTCCTGACTAACCACATCCAAAGCAAGTGACTTGGTTTGGGTTGTTGATCTTGTTGCCACCACTGTTATTGGGGTCTAATGCTAGCCTTGGGTTGGCATACTGTTGAGGCTGATAGTTGGTGCGAGGTGCAGGAGCTCTTGGTTACTGATAGGTTGGCTTGACCGGGGTTGGCTGCCACGGGCGAGGCTTCTGGTTGCTGGTACTTCCCTTGCTGATCATCTTGCGATTGCGAGTGTCTTCCAGAGCACGCCGCTTGTCTTCAAGCATGAGTGCTTTGCTCACCAGGTCAGGGAAGGTTGGGCAGTCAGACACAACAAGCGAGTACTGCAGAGTCTGATTGAGGCCTTCCATGAAGCGCTCCCTTTTCGTAGCATCAGTGCTGACATCTTCAGGGGCATACCTTGACAGAACACTGAACTTCTGCATGTACTCCTTGACAGTGCCACTTCCTTGCTTTAGGGATCGAAACTCACGCTTTTGATAGCCATGATTCTGGAAGGAATATGGGCCTTGCGGAATTCTGCCTTGAAGTTGGTCCAAGTAATGTCTTTCCCAGCATGCATGACCTTGATTCCATCCCACCAAGCTCTAGCAGTCCCCCCGAGGCAGTGTGCAGCATAAGCCACCTTCTCGCGGTCTTCGGTGCATCCGACTAGTTCCAGCAAGTCCTCAATGGTGCGGACCCAGTCGTCTGCATCTAGGGGTTCAGCAGTCTCGATGAAGGTTGGCGGTGCATGCTTCTTGAACTCTGCCAAAGTGGAACGTCCATTGCCATTCCCCGTTGGCTGGCGGTTGTTGGTGATAGGTTGAGCAATCATATGGATGGCTGCGGTGTTGGCTTGGCGTTCCTCTCGGAAGGCTTGGAGAAGCTGAGCCATATCCATGTTCGGGGGAGGTGGTTGTGGAGCTTGGTCGTGGGTTTGGTCTTGGCCGGCTTTTGCTTGGGCGGATGTTCCGACTTCGGGCTGCTGGGTAGAGGTACTAGTACGAGTTACAACAGGCATCCTGTTGGAGCGGTAAAGGTCTCATGATTTGGAATGAAGAGGGAAAGCAATAAAGATGGGTGCCTAGTAAGGGGGTGGGTGTGACACTAATTATTTTCATGCAAGGGCCAAAAGGGCCAAACACATTCATTAAAATCCAAATGGATGATGCACTCATTTACATATTCCCGAAGGGAAGATACGACGTACATCCAAACACAACAAACGGAAATACTAGATGGCTTCATATGAACCATACAAGGACTCGACTTCGCATAGGGGTTAGACGACCTATCCTACCGTAGAGGTCACGAGCTGGCATATCCGAGTTGCGAATAATGCCTAAGCGGCGGAATGCTCGGTCGCGTATTCTGGCTCTTCTGGGTCTTCCTCCTTGTCTTCATCTGTCCGGGCCCCCCTGTCACTTGATGGTGTGGGAAAGTGGAGGAGTTGGATACGGCGGCGTTTTGTCGGTGGTGCAGGGAAAAGCTTGCGATATTCCCTTGCCATCATACAACGTCGCTGGGGTGGTGCTTCATCCTTGGAAGATACATCTCCTGAGGGCCTTCCGCCTCGATACGCGATAGCGGGTCGGCCGGGAGGCGCACCTTCCTTCTCGATCCTATCCGTCTTCTCTTGTGCTCGTCGAAGAAGTGCCTTGGTCTTGTGGAGTTCTTCTCGGAGCTTCATCGATTCCGAGGCCAAATCTTGTGCCAAGCTATCGGCACATAGGCTGAAGTAGGTCTAGAATCGAAGTGGAAGTCCTTCCTTCAGTGGAGGGGCTTGCACGCTGCTTTCATCTTCACCTTCCTTCCGGTAAGGCAAGAAGCGGGTTGTCATATTGGCTGCCATCTCCGGAAGAAGTTCACGGAGGCGGGTTAGTGCCTTGAGTGCTGCAGCCTCGACAGCGAGGGGTAGTGTTGCCATCTGGGGTCCCTCGAAGAACCAACTTGTGAGGGGATCGTTTGCCTTCACGATTACCTCCACATGGTACTCCACCTCAGTGTCGCTAACCCAATACGCATGGTAGGTGAGGATGGGTGCTCGGTGGAACTGGCACTCCTGGAGGCTATCCTCGAGAAGCAAGGGGAACCCAGTGGTCAGGTGCTCTTCAGGTACATCGTCCATCTACAAAGGTTGAAAAGGAGAGGTTAATAAGCTGATGATATCTCAGGTTTTGTAAGGTTTAGAAAAGAAGAGAGGTTCAGAAGGTTTATGAAAAGGGTCTCATCCTATCTAACGCCCATGCTAACTAAGGCTTCCTACAGTCAGGATGGCTCTGATACCAGCTCTGTGGGGACCCCAACTTATGAGTCGAGATCACCGAATGCACGTGTACAGTGATCCCAGAGATCAATGCTCACTGAACACACAGAAGCTGAATAACAGGAGTCTTACATCCATACATATCGTCTTACACAAATTATGACCATTATGGCCAAATCTTACATAGATAAAGCCTCATGGGCTGAATAGCAAATAAACTCGAATAGCGGAAGTCTTCGTAGATAAGTAGAACCCATGACATCTGCCTTAACCCTACAAGCATTCTGACTGGGAAAGCGTCCTAGTTCGCATGTTTGTCTCCATAGAACTCTTCTTCAAATTCCTGCTCCTCCATGCCTGGCCAATTAAATAACCAGTGGCAAGCCAATGAGTACTTTGAATGTACTCGCAAGCAACCCATGATTTGGTTCAAGGTACCAATGCAAGTTGTACAACAAAAACAACCTAGCTACAAGCTAGATAAGATGTTCTACCATTCGTGAAACATGCATCAATGTACTTGGGTAACCTCGATGACAGGTTACAAATATCAACATGAATAGATTTCAATCCATTATCAACGAGTCAAGTCACCACCTTAACTCAACACACACACATACTTTCACCGAGATTGTAAATTCTGGACCTAGTTTAAGTAGCACCTCCCAACTGTCCATGACCGTGGACTCGGCTATTCGAATAGTTTTACACTCTGCAGAGGTTGCGCACTTTACCCACAAGAACCGGGAAGCTTTTGTGTCACCCACGATCCTGCAGTACCTCAAGTACTCGGGGGAAGCACCCAGTCATTACCTTTCCCTAGACAACACTAACATAGGGTCCACTCGTTGGTGCACAGCCCTCGTGTACAAACGATAAATCATGGGACTCGCCCTTTTTAAAATGTCACGCATACACGAAGGGACCAACGGTTTGTCCGGTGCCCTGTGAAAACAGTCATGGTCGCCTATCCAAGCACGACCCCGTCCCGGGAGTGACCTCAAGTCTCCCCCGTCACTAGTGATGTGGGCACCATGCTAGTATTAGCCTAAGTAATCAATAATGCCCCGTCCCATAAGGGGTAGAGTGGTTGCACATATTTGGTTGGGACGGTAATCACACATAAATCTAATCCATCATTTTACCCACGCACAAGAACTTTCTTTGGTACACCACTTCTTCCTCAAGTGGTGACCTTAACTCAACATCACCCTCGGGCATTAGGGGCACCCGATGGGGTTTTCGAAAGGAAGTAACCACGAAGGGTTCATGGTACATATGCAACACTATGCATCACAACTAATCTTTTGACAATGCATCTATGCACACTGTAAAGATCATGGGTAGGGGTATGCACCATGTGGTGGCTGCCGACAAGTATACCACCGTCACTCTTTATTATCATGCAATCGGAAATAAAAGGGTTCCGAGGAACAAAAGGGGTATCATGGTCAAAGGGCTCCTTGCCTGGATTGGCTTGGCCTTCAAGGTCTTCAAATCCTTCCCCTTCTTCTTCTTCTTCAGTAACTTCGTCAAACACGGTATCTAATCATGGCAATAAATAACGGGAAAATAAGATAATAAAAAAATAGAAAAATCAAAGTGCTCAGAAAAATGTCAACTTATTTTTATAAAATATTAGAGGGAAAACTAAGATGGAAAAATTGTTAGTTTGGGATTTGGAGTGACAGAATGGGGTACATGAATTTTTGAACAGAGGTTTTAGTGTTCAAATTTAGATTTAAATTTCAATAGTATAGAAAAGGTTCGTGAATATAGGTGAAAGTGATATCATTAAATAGGTTGGAATTTGATAAGTATTTAGGAACTGTAATTATTTTATTTGGATAAATATTTTATCCTGTGGAATTTTTATAAAACAGACAGAAAAAGAAAAAGGAAAATGGCACTATGCCACTGGGCCAGAAACGCCACAGTGCAGCAGGCCTAGAGGGAAAACAGCCCGTGCGAGGCTGCCATGTCGAAGTACGCCATCGACCTGACGGCGAACCGTTGTGCGCGCGCGTTCGATTTTAAACCTGATGGGGGTTTCCACACGTAAGGGCGTGAGGCTGACGGACATGGCCCACCGCCGTCGTCGTCTACCTCCGTCCAGAGGCGACGGCGAGCTCGCCGGCGGTGATATAGGGCACGGGAGGGGGCGTGGGTGGTACCGTCGTGCTCAGGGAGGAGCCACCGTTCAGATGGAGGTGGAGTTGGTCGACGAGGAGGCACGGCGGAGTTGCTTCGGGTGGTGGTGGTTCCGGCCGTTTTCGGCAGCTGCAGAGAGGGGAAACAAGGGGGAAATGATCAGTGAGGTATTGCGGTGCTAGATCGAGTGAGAGGAGAGGCGGAGAGGGCTTATATTTTCCGGATCGACGGCGACCCGACGCGGCGGAGCTCGAGCTCGATCTCGAGCTCGGGCCCGTCTGGAGAGGAGTGGGTGGTGCTGATGTGTTCTTTGGGGTGTGGAGATGAGATGGATGCCAGTGGAGAGGCCCGAGGCATGCTTATATAGCCGGGCTCCAGTCCACCGTGGACTCGTGCGCCGGCGAGGTCACGGGCGAGGCCAGAGGCCGTGCAGGCACACGCGAGCAAGTCGGGGCTATCCGTGGATGAGGTATATGGCCATGGGAGGGAAGAGGAGGAGCGGGGAAGCATCCAGAGAGCTTGCGCGTGTGAAGCCAGAGATTGGAGCTCGTGCGTGGCCGGCGCGCGTACGAGGGCAGCAGCAGGAGGGAGAAGGAGGAGGGGGCCGACAGCATGTCGTGTCCCGGACGCCGAGGCACCTCGACTGGCGCAAGGGGGAGGCCTGAGGTGGCCGGGCGCTGCGGATTGGGGGTGACTACAGTGCGGGTGTGCACTGTAGCGCGCTCTGGAGCACGCCAATTGCATGGCAGGGCATATCTTTGGCTGGCTGGGTGCGGCCACTTTGTCTGGGTTGGTGGCCTTGGATGCCCTGGGGAGCCAGTAGGAGAGGAGAGAGGCAGAAGAAGAGGGAGAGAGGGGCTGTCCAGGGAGGTAAATGGGGGTAGTTTACCCCTCAATCATTGAGAATGG
Organism: Secale cereale; assembly: GCA_902687465.1. Lineage (NCBI taxonomy): Eukaryota > Viridiplantae > Streptophyta > Magnoliopsida > Poales > Poaceae > Secale > Secale cereale. The sequence continues at coordinate 161,199,733 of LR738711.1, read as the reverse complement.
CCATGGGAGATTTACTGGAGGTAGGAGAGGACTAGGAGGAGCTGTGGTATAAAGTTGGGCTCAAGGAGAATAATGCAAGTGGTCAAAATGGTGATTTTTGAAAAGTGTCAGAAGGTGTTTGATGCAAATTTGGGCAAGCAAATTAACTCCACTTGACATGAGACTTAACAGGATCAAATGTTATATAGAAATAGGGTGTCCGGCGAAGTTTGGGCTCATTTGAAGAAGCTTGCCAATGTAACTTTGGTGAACCCTAGAAATGAACAAAAATGGATTTACCAAGTTTAAGTGAAGCAAATCATCCCTCCTTGATGCACCACTTGGCGTAGTGTCATCATTTGGGGTTGTGATCATGCCCACAAAGTTTGAGGTCTCAAGTGAAAAGTTGGTAATGTAAAGTTGTTAAAACTTGAATCTGAACATAAATGGTTTTGGGGTACTCTGATCAAGTTACCCTTCTTCAAAACTTGTGCCATTTGGTCTAGATGCATTATTAGACCATTCTAGCATGTGTACCAAGTTTGAGAGCATTTGGACAAGTTTGGCAATGTAAAGTTGCTCAAACTTCAAAAATGGACAGAATGGTTTTGAGGGGTTTTGATGAGGTGTTCTTGCTTCCCAAGGCATGGGGCTTGGCAAGATCATCAAATATGTCATACTCCCTCCGTTCAGAATTACTTTTCTCAGATATGGATGTATCTAGAACTAAAATACGTCTAGATACATCCATTTCTATGACAAGTAATTCCGAACGGAGGGAGTATATGACATGATAGAATTTCCCTGGAAGTTTTAGAGAATATTTCCTTTGTAAATATTTCAAAAGCTTGAAATATCTAGAAAGGGTTTCTGAGGGATTTGTCCAATATTTTGAGCATGACCAAGTGTTGAAACTCTTATATATGAAAAATATATGTCCTAAGAGTCTCCATGAATTTTGGCAAATATTTTGAAATAGTTAAATAATTTTTCCCTATTAAAGACCATTTCCGGCCTTAAGAAAAATCTTTTAAATAAAATAGGAAAAATAACTTTTAAAATTATATTTGTGTGGTTTATGGGAGTCCTATATCTACTAGGTTTCAAATATACTCTTTGAAATATTTTTCTCACCCTAAATCAAGCACTTGTAGTGCAAACCTCAATTCAGGGGTTTTTGGAAAACTAATTTTTGAAAAATACTTTTTGGCCAAATTATTTTTGTAAGAAAATACTATACTGTTATATACACTTGGTATGATCATTGGGCAGAAGTTTGGGGTAAGGAGATGAAATATATAAGAGGGAGTAGTTGACTTGAAACAACACTTGAATATCACAGAGAGAAAACTTAATTCCAAATAAAAGCCAAATGATGCCAAAAAAATTGTTGGTCCAAATTTTCATGCTTTATTAATGCAAATGACATGTTACAAAATGCAGGGTGTGACAAAGTGACTAATCCACTCCTCCCCCTCTTTGCACCCAAGGAATTCGTGATTTGAGCAAGTCTTGAGCTTTTCCCCATCATTCTTGTTACTCTTGGAGGTTGGAGATTCCTAAGCGGTAGGAGTATTTCGTAGAGGAAGCAACCATTGTGATTACCCCCGGAAATTTTGTGAGGGTTTGGAGACCACCCCAAGGTCTACCACTAGTGGTTGGGAATCCCTTCGTGGTGATATCTCAAAGAGAGAATAGAGTGGGCCTTCATGGCATTGGTGTGCCTTCGTAGTAACATCCACCTCTCTAAACAGTGATGTAGCTTTCCTCCAAGGAAGTGAACATCGGCATACATCCTCATCTCTCGGTGTTGCGATTATTGCTAACCCTAGCTCCCTACTTGTGGTTACTTGTCTCTTAGTCTTTACTTGTCTCAAATTTTGCTTGTTTACTTACATACTTGTGGTACTTGGTTACCTTGCTTAGCTCTTAATATCATACTTGCAATTTTTAGCCTCACCTTCATATTCCCGCATTATTGCCTAAAATTGCTAAGTAAGAATTAAAATTTGTAATTGTACCTATTCACCCCCCCACACTCTAGGTCCATCTCGATCCTTTCAGTCTTCCCAGCGCGGAGGCAGTATTCCGCCTCCTCCGCCTCGTAGCTCTTGACATACCAATCTGCCTCTTGCTAGCGAATGAGCGTGAATGATCTTGCCATTTCGTTGGGCGCCCATTGTCGGTGTCAAAACCGGTGGATCTCGGGTAGGGGGTCCCGAACTATGCGTTTGAGGATTTATCATAACATGAGGCTGGGGACACGATATTTACCCAGGTTCGGGCCCTCTTCCTGCTATATTAATGTGGATGAATATGAATACAAGAGTTGATCTACCTTGAGATAGAATTGGCTAAACCCTAAAGTCTAGCCTATGAGGATTTTAGATTCCCCGTTAGGCTCTACGGACCCTCTGGTTTATATACACACTAGAGGGGCCTAGGGTTTGTACATACCATCTTGCAGAGGAAGGAAAGATTACACCCAAACCTAAAACTTGCCATTATAAGAATACAGGAGTCCTATCCGAATACGAGAGGTGATATTCGACTGTGTGATCTTCACGGCCCATCAGTCCGGCCCAGCAGGAGTTATATGGCGTCCCGAGGACCCCTCGATCCATGACTCCCTCAGTAGCCCCTGAACCTGACTTCAATGACGATGAGTTCGGCTTCCGTATTGTCTTCGGCGTTGCAAGGCGGGTTCCTTCTTCCGAATATATCTTCTGCAAAAAGGAGTATTGTGTTCAGCTCTACAAGGTTAGTACAACCCTTAGCCTCGAAGGCAAGGCTTTTAAAGGAAAGAATAGTGTGTCTCTACTGATAACTTTTGGGTGAAGCGTCGCGTCCAACCCACTAATATATCGAACATTTTTATTTGGTCCTAGTTTTGCGTTTCGAGGTATATCCTCATTGACACGTCCATCAGAATAGAGATGGTGCACGCTTATTGTGGGATCCTTATCAATATGACGTGAGCACCCACGCTGCACATTACGCACGACCGCTTTCGGAACCGACGAGGTTTATGGCTAAAGTGGGGGGGGGGGGCGCTGTGTATTCACAGCGTTATAAAAGGATATCTATCCCTTTCGTCAGCCCCACGCCTTCCTCAAGCTCGTGCTCTCAAATATCCCTTGCCCCCGTATTCTCATCTCATGCGCCCACTGCTCCTCGTTCCTCAACCACTACTCCCCTTCCCAGCGATGGCCAGATCCGATGCTAGGGGCAAGTGGGAAGCCTCCATGGTCACAGAAAAGACCGTGGAGGATCTACGAAGCGCGGGCTATCTCGCTGCCACTATCACGCACCTCGTCCCTGCCAAGGGTCAGTTGATTCCCATCCCAGAGGCGGGTGAGAGGGTAGTGTTCACTTCCCATTTTGTTAGGGGGCTAGGGTTTCCACTCCACCCCTTTATTCGGGATCTTCTGTTCTTCTACTAGCTAGATTTCCATGATCTAGCCCCGAACTCAATCCTTCACATATCCGCTTTTATAGTGGTGTGTGAAGCTTCCCCCCGCATCCCTCCAAACTTCGGCCTATGGCTCAAAACCTTCAACGTAAAGTCGAAGGTGTTCGATGGACAGCATGCGGAGTGCGGGGAAACCATGATTAGCAAGCTCCCGAATGCAACTTGGCCTAATGGATCATTCGTGGAGACGAATAAGGTATGGCAGCAGGAGTGGTTGTACATCACCGAACCCCGCGACGCCAAATGGGCGGCGGAGCCTGCTTTTAGATCTAGACCCCCAGAGAGGTTGACCTCCTGGTACAAAAAAGAGCTGGACTAGGGGTCGCATACTGAGGTGACGACCCTCGTGAGCCGTGTGTCGGGCGTGATCTCCAAGGGGCGCCTGCTCTCCTCCGTGGTCCAGGTGATGCTGAAACGGCTTGTTCCCTGTTGTCAAAGCCGGGACTCCTCCCTATGAGAGTTCGATACGGCAGGAGACAAGCCGCTGAAGCATCTCTTCGGCTTTACGCACAAGGAGATCTGGAAGCATCTCTTCAAGATCCAGAAGGAGTGGCCAGCGGCAATCGAAGACGCGGGCTTTAGCACCGCGCTCTCCGCCCCCGAGGTAATAGAAAACTTTGCCAAACATATATTTATTACCTTATTAAACGATAATAGGAATTTGAGTTTTTGCGTGATATACAGGGCTGGACGAAGAAGGCGACCCGGTTTAAGAGTTCAGCGCCTCTGCCCGAAGACTCAGCATTGCCTCTACTGACGGCGATGTTGGTCCCAGCATCGTACAAGGCGCCGGTCAAGAAGCCCAAGAAGATGAAGGGCAAGGGAGCCGGAAATAGCCCCCGTCCGGCGGGCAGGAAGTCCGAGGAAATCAACATCCTCTCCACCGACGACGTGGAGGAAGATGATGATGAGTAAGAGGAAGAAGAAGAAGAAGAAGAAGAACTCCCTGCGCAAGGCAGGGGGCAAAGAGGGGGGCCGCCGCTGACGCAGGCACGACAGTTTCCTAGAGGAAACTGAACCTCGCAGCTAGTTCGGATTCGTCCGAACATAGCTTCGTGGTGTAGCCCAGGGTGAAACCCCTGCCCGAATCGTAAGTTAATCCGGATTTAGGCGCTACACCTTTGGTTGTTTGGTATTTTTTATGCTTACTTAGCATTTTTCTCCTGCTGACCTACATCCCTCTTGGAGGACACCCCAGCGCCTCCTTATCGGAGGGGAATTCTCTAGCGCCTGGAGAGACGGAGAGTGACCCAACAGTCCGGGCTTCATCGCCCGTGATCGGTGGGGACACCGAAGTGTCTTCCCAGCGGGTGTCCTCCGCCCTAGGAGACGAGGGCGGGGTAGGAGACAAGGCGGCCGGGGATAATACCTCGACAGCCGCCGACCATGGGTAGATAACCCCCATGGAGACCGAAGAAGTGGGGCCCAAACAATCCGGTGCCCCACCGAATACTGCCCCCGAGCCTACTGCGGCTCCGGGGTCCGAAGACCCGACTCCCCAAGTGGTGGAGGATACGGCGGCACCTAGAGTTAATCCGGAGGCGCCGGACTCTATGGAGGGGGCACTGCAAGGTGCTTCCATCGTGGAGGAGCACCGCACCATGATGGGTGCGGTGATGAAGAATATTTAGTCTGTCAAAGGCGGGCTGAATGAAGCCTTCAACAGCCTGTTAACAGGCTTTGAGGTAAGCAATGTAATGTTCTTATAGAACTTTATTATTTTTAATGCACATACATAGCCTGTAGCCCCTGATGCTTTGTGTGATTCTGAAAATAATCGGACGAAGTATCCATTCTGTATCATACTTACGGAGTTGAACTGTTGTGCAGGCTTCACTAGTTATGGGAACTGTGCGAGATGCAGAAGTTGCCAAACTCAACTGGAAGCTCTTGTTGGCCAACCCGGACCTCGGCCGCGTCAATCAGCGTCTAGATGAAACGCAAGGTATGTGGATTTTTAAGAATGTCAAGAAGACTAATTAATATTGATCGAGTACGCTTATAACTCTGATATGGTATTCTGTATTACAAAGTTGACGCCGCTGAGCTCGAGGCTCTCAAGGGCGAGGATGCCAAGGCCAAGAAGGAGGCCGAGGAGAACAAGGTAGCCGCTGACAAAGCGGCTGCCGATTTAGAGGCCGAAAAGGCTGAGTGCGAGAAGCACCGGGCACGGGTGTCCGAGGTCGAGGTCGATCTCAACAATGCCATTCTCAAATGTGAGGCATTGGAGAAGTAGGCTTCGGAACAGGCATCCGAGCTTGCTGCGGCAGTGATGACTGCCCAGGATTCGTGAGGCGAATCGCGCAGCACCCGTCAAGAAATCGAGCAGGCATGACAGATAGCATCTGGTAAGACATTTCTCTTATAGAGCATCTTCGGAGGGCAGAAGTACATTGGGCTGACACGGTTATGGAGTTCTCCAGGCGTGTTTGCTGATCTTCCGAGGAGCAGTGCTGATGCCGCCCTGTACTTCCGAGCCCTGGAGGGGAACAATACGGAGAAGTTGTTTTGGTCGCAGTCCGGTGCCCCTCAGCGACCAGATGAAGCAGTTGGTCGAACTGCACAACATGGCGGGTTCGACCATGAAGGATTTAATAGTCCGGCTATGGCGCATTGATCCAATCCCAAGTAGTTACTTCGGATTGGTGAAGTGGCTCATCGAGGCGAGTCCACGGGTCAATGCATTTACATGTCCGGCTTGCATAGAAGGTGCTCGGATGGCCTTCGCTCGTGTCAAAGTGCATTGGGCAAAGATGAACGCAGGGCATATAGCTACTGCTGGCCCGCCTGTAGGCAAGGAGCACTGCAAGCCGAAGAAGTACTTCGAGGACATCATCGAGGGCGACCGCCTTGTAGAAGGCCAATGTTCGAAGGATCTTATCTTTGAGCGATTGTATCCGGATGTAAAGACTGTGCTTATGAATCCGATGTATATAACTTTTGCACTATTATAATATCAGCATCTTTTGCCTCCTGTGTGACTGTTTATCTAAATCTGAAAGTTTCCAGTCGTCGGCTTCAGCCCCCATGTACATAATACTGGGGTGTTCGGTCATATGCATATACACTCTTTATCCTACGTCTTGGTCCGTATAGGAGGTGAATGCGGAGCGAACCAGGCAATCAGACTATGCGGCGTTATTGCTTTTACTTAGTCGTAGGAGCTCGACATGTGGGGCTAGGTACTAGCTTTTGGTGCGGATATGATATTCCTTTACTTAAGGCATCCAATTGCACTTGGCTGGGCAAAAACCAACCCTTCGTATAACACGGGGTATTTCTCTATCGATCATAGTATAAAACTAAGTCACCGGATTGCAGACCAGGTTCTCGCATATCATGACGGTCATTTTTCCGCTTTCTCTACTGAGGTACTTGACCGGACTAGCCAGAAGTATAATCGCAGTAGTTCTCCCTTTACACCCTAGGCGAACAATCGGGAACGTAGGGGTAAGCACAGGAGCCGGGCAACCCAACTATTGACCCAAGACATGATTCAGAACTGATGCACATAAGGCAAACAACCAGGACACCGAACACTCCCTATAGGTTTTTGGTCTTTTGACATATACCGGGCTGGATACAACCCCTAGTAATGGACCCTTATTGATAAGGCACATATGGCTATCTGATACGGGAAGAGAATATTTTATGGTGAGTGAGTAAAACTATGAACATAATGCGAGTAAAGAAGCTCTGTTAGTATCCCTCTATAGTACGGCGAGCCGCAAACTTACAGACAATGCCGAGAACCTTTTTGGACATTTTACATGCCAAGAAGGTATATAACAAGAAATAGAAAAATGGTTTACACACGGTCTTAATCTAAAAAGAAACCCTAGTCGGGTCCCTGTTGCACGTCTGTGCCGTTTCCTCCTCTGTAATGTGTCCTTGAAGGTGGGACTACGATGGCCAGCTAAAAGTGAGGGAGTCCCGGAGAGAGGAGTCCTCGGGAGGCCCCATAACTCTTGGTGGGCCGAACTGGTGGGCCATGAAGATCATAGTCGAAGATCGTCTCCCGTATCCGGATAGGACTCCTGAATTCATGTAATGGCAAGTTTTAGGTTCGGGTGTAATATTTCCTTCATCTAGAAGATGGTATGTACAAACCCTAGGCCCCTCCTATGTGTATATAAACCAGAGGGTTTAGTCCGTAGAGGCTAACAGAGAATCTCAAATCCTCATAGGCTAGACTTTAGGGTTTATCCAATTCGTTCTCAAGGTAGATTAACTCTTGCATTCATATTCATCCATATTAATATAGCAGGAAGTAGGGTATTACCTCGATCGAGAGGGCCTGAACCTGGGTAAACTTCGTCTCCCCAGCCTCCTGTTACCATCAATCCTTAGACGCATAGTTCGGGACCCCCTAATCGAGATCCGCCGGTTTTGACACCGACAGAAAGAAAAAAAAGAAAAAAAAACCTAGAAAAGAAAACTCAATCCAGTGTGGCCATAGCAAGTCTGGTTCGTTTAACGAACCTAAAAAGATAAGTTTAGAGTCTGAATAGGGCCTAGCCGAACTATGGACTATATGTAGGTGCCTCTCGTCGTCGCCCAAGGAATTTTTAAGGCATAATTATGTACTCGAGGCACAAATGCTATCACCTTGTGGGGCAGTCGACGGGGGTGTAATTGTCAATCTTGCTCAGGTTCATCTGAGCTGCCGCACTGAGGCATATGCCTGACTTGAATAGGCTGTTTTGGACTTTGGCTGCTAAGGCCGCAGTGTCCTCCTCGATGCGGAGAGAGCGCTCCATGTTTCCGTTGACCGTGATAGCGCCACGTGGTCCAGGCATTTTCAGCTTTAAATAGGCATAATGCGGGACTGCATTAAAGCGGGCGAAGGCCGTTCTTCCTTGTAGAGCGTGATAGCCACTTCAGAACGGAGCTATGTCGAAGATTAATTCTTCGCTTTGAAAGTTATCAGGAGAGCCGAATACGACCTCCAATGTTATAGAGCCCGTGCAGCGGGCTTCTACGCCCGGTATCACTCCTTTAAAGGTCGTGCTGCTTGGCTTGATTCTTGATATGTCGATCCCCATCTTGCGGACAGTGTCCTGATATATTAGATTAAGACTGCTGCTGCAGTCAATAAGGACTCGGGTTAGATGGTATCCATCGATTATTGGGTCGAGCACTAGGGCAGCCGAACCCGCATAACGAATACTAGTCGGATGATCCCCGCGATCGAAAGTGATCGGACAGGCTGACCATGGGTTGAATTTGGGGGCGATAGGCTCAATGGCATAGACATCTCAGAGTGCGCGCTTGCGCTCCCTCTTTGGGATATGAGTGGCATATATCATGTTCACTGTTTTAACCTCCGGTGGAAATTTCTTCTGTCCCCCTATATTCAGCTGGCGAGGTTCATCCTCGTCTTCACTCTGAGGCTCCTTTCCCTTGTGTTCGGCATTGAGCTTGCCGGCCTGCTTGAAGACCCAACAGTTATGGTTGGTATGATCGGCAGGTTTTTCTAGGGTGCCATGGATTTTGCAGGGCCTATCTAATATTTTGTCTAGACTGGATGGACCATCTTTGTTGCCTTTAAATGGCTTCTTCCGTTGGGGTGAACACTTATTGATTTGAGGTCCACAATTTCTTTACTAGAAGACTCACCCTTATGTTTAGGAACATACATAAACTTGGCCATTTTAATAGTAGAGAGATTAGAAGTATTTCTCCAAGTAGAAAAAGCAGATACTACATTGGCAATAATATCCTAAAGTTTATCAATTATAGTGGAATCTTGATTTATTTTCTCTATAACTATGGGTTCTTTTTCTTTAAAAAAATCTGAATAGCACCTACCTTAGATCCATATTGAGTTATTTGGTTATGGATCTTTTTATCCAAACTCTCAACCAACTCTACAGTGGCAACTTTATTTTCAATAATTTCAAGCCTTTGCATTACATGTTCTAAAGTTAAGATAGTTCTATTAACCAAAAGAGGTGGTGGGCCAAACAAATCTGCCATAGCATTATAAGAATCAAAAGTATGGCTACCCAAGAAATTTCCTCCGGTAATGGTATCAAGAATATATCTATTCCTAGAGGTGATGCCAACATAAAAGTTTCGAAGAAGAACGGAAGTGGAAAGTTTCCTAGTAGATCTATTTTGAGCATTACAAATTCTATACCAAGCATCTTTTAGATTTTCTTCCTCCCTTTGTTTAAAATTAAGAACTTCACTCTCGGGAGTATTGATAGTGTTAGGAGAGCTAGACATGACAGGAAAGCAAACGATAAAACACACGGGGCAAAAAAGAAGGCGGATAAACCGGCAAAGGTGAAGTGGGGGAGAGGAAAACGATAGGCAAATGGCAAATAATGTAATGCGAGGGATAAGGGTTTGTGATAGGTACTTGCTATATGACTTTTGCGTAGATCTCGCCGGCAACGGCGCCAAAAAATCTGCTTGCTAATTCTCGAGCTTGCGTTGTTTTCCCCCGAAGAGGAAAGGGTGATGCAGCACAGTAGCGTAAGTATTTCTCTCAGTTTTTGAGAACCAAGGTATCAATCCAGTAGGAGACCACACGCGAGTCCCTCGTACCTGCACAAACAAATAAGAACCTTGCAACCAACGCGATAAGGGGTTGTCAATCCCTTCACGGTCACTTGCAAAAGTGAGATCTGATAGAGATGATAAGATAATATTTTTGGTATTTTTTTCGATATCTAGATTGAAAGTAAAGATTGCAAAACAAAAGTAAAGTAAAGATAAATAGTTGATGGAAGATTAATATGATGAAGATAGACCTGGGGGCCATAGGTTTCACTAGTGGCTTCTCTCATGATAGCAGATTTCTACGGTGGGTGAACAAATTACTATCGAGCAATTGATAGAAAAGCGCATAGTTATGAGAATATCTAAGCATGATCATTGTATATAGGCATCACGTCCGTGAAAAGTAGACCGAAACGATGCTGCATCTAATACAATTACTCCACACATCGACCGCTATCCAGCATGCATCTAGAGTATTAAGTTCATAAGAACAGAGTAACGCCTTAAGCAAGATGACATGATGTAGAGGGATAAATTCATGCAATATGACATAAACCCCATGTTTTTATCCTCTTTGGAAACAATACAATACATTCCTTACTACCCCTGCTGTCACTGGGAAAGGACACCGCAAGATTTAACCCGAAGCCAAGCACTTCTCCCATTGCAAAAACTAATAATCCAGTAGGCCAATCCAAATCGATAATTCAAAGAGACTTGCAAGGATATTAAAATCATGCATAAAAGATTTCAGAAAAGAATCCAGTATTGTTCATAGATAATCTTGATCATAAACCCATAATTCATCAGATCTCTACAAACACATCACAAAAAGAATTACATCGAATAGATCTCCACGAAGATCGTGAAGAACTTTATATTGAGATCAAAAGAGAGAGAAGAAGCCATCTAGCTAATAACTATGGACCCGAAGGTCTATGGTAAACTACTCACAACTCATCGGAGAGGCTATGGTGTTGATGTAGAAGCCCTCCATGATCAATCCCCCTCCGGTGGAGCTCTGGAACAGGCCCCAAGATGGGATCTCACGGGAACAGAAGGTTGCGGCGTTGGAATTAGGGTTTCATGGTGGTCCTCGATGGTTTCAGGGTACATAGGTATATATAGGAGGAAGAGGCACGTCAAGGGAGCCACGAGGGACCCATGAGGGTGGGGGCGCGCCCCCTGCCCTCGAGGCCCCTCTTCCGCTTCCTCGCATGTACTCCAAGTGTTTTGGGTTGTATTGTTCCAAAAATAACTCTCCCGAAGGTTTCATTCCGTTTGGACTCCGTTTGATATTCCTTTTCTGTGAAACACTGAAATAGGAAAAAAGACAACAATTTGCACTGGGCCTTGGGTTAATAGGTTAGTCCCAAAAATAATATAAAAGTGTATAATAAAGCCCATTAAACTTCCAAAACAGATAATATAATAGCATGGAACAATCAAAAGTTATAGATACATTGGAGACGTATCAGCGTACGATGGAACGATGGATCCTACCATATGGATAGAAGACTTTGTTCTTCACATCCACATGGCTCGAGGAGATGATCTCCACGCCATGAAATATCTACCCCTCAAGCTGAAAGGACCAACTCGGCACTGGCTAAACAGCCTCCCAGAGAACTCCATTGGGAGTTGGGAAGAACTTGAGGATGCTTTTCGGGCCAATTTTCAAGAGACCTATGTCCGGTCCCTGGACGCTGATGATCTAAGTCACATCATCCAACAACCCGGGGAGTCAGCCCGCAAGCTTTGGAATCGGTTTCTCACTAAGAAGAACCAAATTGTCGACTGTCCGGACGCTGAAGCCTTAGCGGCATTCAAGCACAGTATCCGGGACGAATGGCTTGCCGGACACCTTGGACAGGAAAAGCCGAGGACAATGGCAGCCCTAACTACACTCATAACTCACTTTTGCGCCGGTGAGGATAGCTGGTTAGCTCGTAATAGTACCAGTGACCCTGGAACATCTGAAGTCAGGCACGTCAATGGAAAGCCACGACGTAACGAAAACAAACATCGAAACAATTTTGGAAGACCAGATAATACAGCGGTAAACGCTGGATTCAGTGGCTCCAGACCTGGTCAACGGAATAAGCCATTTCAAGGCAATAGAGATGGTCCATCCAGGCTAGACAAAATATTAGATAGGCCTTGCCAAATCCATGGCACCTCGGAAAAACCTACCAACCATACCAACAGTAACTGTTGGGTCTTCAAGCAGGCCGGCAAGCTCATTGCCGAACACAAGGGGAAGGAGCCTTAGAGCGAACATGAGGAAGAACCTCGCCAGCCAAATATAGGGGGACAGAAGAAATTTCCACCGGAGGTTAAAACAGTGAACATGATATATGCCACTCATATCCCAAAGAGGGAGCGCAAGCGCGCACTCCCAGATGTCTAAGCAGTTGAGCCTGTTGCCCCCAAATTCAACCTATGGTCGGCCTGTCCGATTACTTTCGATCGCAGGGATCATCCGACTAGTATTCGTCATGGGGGTTGGGCTTCCCTAGTGCTCGACCCAATAATCGATGGATACCATCTAACCCGAGTCCTTATGGACGGCGACAACAGTCTTAATCTGATATATCAGGACACTATCCGCAAGATGGGGATCGACCCATCAAGAATTAAGCCAAGCAGCAGGACCTTTAAAGGAGTGATACCGGGTATAGGAGCCCACTGCACGGGCTCTATAACATTGGAGGTCATATTCGGCTCTCCTGATAACTTTCAAAGCGTAGAATTAATCTTCGACATAGCTCTGTTCCGAAGTGGCTATCACGCTCTACTCGGAAGGACAGCCTTCGCCCGCTTTAATGCAGTCCCGCATTATGCCTATTTAAAGCTTAAAATGCCTAGACCACGTGGCGTTATCACGGTCAACGGAAACATGGAGCGCTCTCTCTGCACCGAGGAGGACACTGCGGCCTTAGCAGTCGAAGTCCAAAACGGCCTATTCAAGCCGGATAATTTATCAATAGCGGACATAACTAAACGTGTCCAACACACGCCTCACTACGGCAGTTCAGATGAACCTGGGACAGATTGACAGATACACCCTCGTCGACTGCCCCATAAGGTGATAGCATATGTGCCTCGAGTACATAATTATGCCTTCCAAATTCCTTGGGCGATGACCAGGGGCGCCTGCATACATTCCATAGTTTAGCTAGACCCTATTCGGACTCTAAACCTATATTTCTTTAGGTTCATTAAACGAACCAGACTTGTTATGGCCACACTTGATTTATTTTTCTCTTCTAGGTGTAAACTCTTTCCTTTTTTGCAAACGGCCATCATATTCACCCCTTCAAGGACACATTACAGAGGAGGAAACGGCGCAGACGTGTAGCAGGGACCCGCACTAAGGTTTCTTTTTAGATTAAGACCATGTGTAAACCTTGTTTCTCTTTCTTGTTATATACCTTTTTGGCATGTAAAATGTCCAAAAAGGTTTTCGACATTATCTGTAAGTTCACGGCTCGCCATATGATTGAGGGATATTAATAAAGCAGCTTTATTCGCATTATGTTCGGAGTTTTATTCACTCGCCATAAAATGTTCTTTTCCCGCATCAGATTGCCATATGTGCCTTGTTAATAAGGATCCATTACCAAGGGCTGTATCCACCCTGGTATATGTCGAAAAGACCAAACACCTGTAGGGAGTGTTTGGCGTCCTGGATGTTTGCCTTATATGCATCAGTTCCGAATCATGTCTTGGGTCAATAGTTGGGTTGCCCGACTCCTGTGATTACCCCTACCTTCCCGATTGTTCGGCTAGGGTGTAAAGGGAGAACTACTGCGATTGTACTTCTGGCTAGTCCAGTCAAGTACCTTAGTAGAGAAAGCCGAAAACTAACCGTCATGATATGCGACAACCTGGTATGCAATCCGGTGACTTAGTTTAATACTACGATCGATAGAGATCTTCCCCGTGTTATACGAAGGGCTGGTTTTTGCCCAGCCAGGTGCAATTGGATGCCTTAAGTAAAGGAATATCATATCCGCACCAAGGGCTAGTACCTAGCCCCACATGTCAACCTCCTACGACTAAGTAAAAGCAATAACGTCGCATAGTCTGATTGCCTGGTTCGCTCCGCATACACCTCCTATACGAAGCAAGATGTTGGATAGAGAGTGTATATGCATATGACCGAACACCCCAATATTATGTACATGGGGGCTGAAGCCGATGTCTGGAAACTTTCAGATTTAAGATAAATAGTCACGGGAGGTAAAAGACGATGATATTATAAATAGCGCAAAAGTTAAATACACTAGATTCATAAGCATAGACTTTACATCCGGATACAATCACTCGAAAACAAGATCCTTGGAACACTGGCCTTCTACAAGGCGGGCGCCCTCGATGACGTCCTCGAAGTACTTCTCCGGCTTGCGGTGCTCCTTGCCGGGGGCGGGCTAGCAGTAGCTATATGCCCTGCGTTCATCTTCGTGCAGTGCACTTTGACACGAGCGAATGCCATCCGAGCACCTTCTATGCAAGCCGAACGCGTAAATGCGTCGACCCGCGGACTCGCCTCGACGAGCCACTTCACCAATCCGAAGTAACTACTTGGGATTGGATAAGCGGGCCATAGCCATACTATTAAGTCCTTCATGGCCGAACCAACCATGTTGTGCAGCTCGACCAGCTGCTTCATCTGCTCGCTAAGGGGCACAGGATGTTTTGGCGCATAGAACTGCGACAAAAACAGCTTCTCCGTGTTGTTCCCCTCCTGGGCTCGGAAGTACAGGGCGGCATCAGCATTGCTCCTCGAAAGATCAGCAAACACGCCTAGAGAGCTCCATAACCATGTCAGCCCAATGTACTTCTGCCCTCCGAAGATGCTCTGTAAGAGAAATGTCTTACCAGATGCTATCTATCGTGCCTGCTCGATTTCTTGATGGGCGCTGCGTGACTCGCCTCACGCATCCTGGACAGTCTTTACTGCCGCAGCAAGCTTGGATGCCTGTTCAAAAGCCTTCTTATCCAATGCCTCACATTTGAGAATGGCATTGTTGAGACCGACCTCGACTTCGGACACCCGAGCCCGGTGCTTCTCGCACTCATCCTTTTCAGCCTCTAAATCGGCAGCCGCTTTGTCAGCGGCTACCTTGTTCGCCTAGGCCTCTTTCTTGGCCTTGGCAACCTCGCCCTTGAGAGCCTCGAGCTCAGCGGCGCCAACTCTGTAATACAGAATACCACATTAGAATTTATGAACATACTCGATCAATATTAATTAGTCTTCTTGACATTCTTAAAAATCCGCATACCTTGTGTTTCATCCAAACGCTGATTGACGAGGTCGAGGTCCGCGTTGGCCAACCAGAGCTTCCGATTGAGTTCGGCAACTTCCGCATCCCGCGCAGTTGCTATAACTAGTGAGGCTTGCACAACAGTTCAGCTCTATAAGTATGCTATATTATGGATAATTCGTCCGATTCTCTTCAGAATCACACAAAGCATCAGGGGCTACTTGCTATGTATGTGCGTAAAAAATAATAAAGTTCTATAAAAAAATTACATTGCTTACCTCAAAGCCTGTTAACAGGATGTTGAAGGCTTCATTCAGACCGCCTTTGACGGTCTGAATCTTCTTCATCACCGCACCCATCAAGGTGCGGTGCTCCTCCACGATGGAAGCACATTGCAGTGCCCCTTCCATAGAGTTCGGCGTTTCCGGATTCACTCCGGGCGCCGCCGTATCCTCCTCTGGGGGAGTCGGGTCTTTGGACCCCAGAGCCGCACTAGGCTCCGGGACAGTATTCGTTGGGGCCCCGGATTGTTTGGGCCCCATGTCTTTGGTCTCCATGTGGATTTTCTTCCCATGATCGGCAGCCGTCGAGGTATTATCCCCAGCTGCCTTGTCACCTGCCCCGCCGTCGCCTCCTTGGGCGGAGGACACCCGCTGGGAAGACACTTCGGTGTCCCTGCCGATCACGGGCGATCAAGCCCGGACTGGTGGGTCACTCTCCGTCTCTCCAGGCGCTAGAGAGTTCCCCTACGATAGAGAGGCCTCAGCGTGTCCTCCGGGAGGGCTATAGGTCAGTAGGAGAAAAATGCTAAGTAAGCATTAGCAATTCTAAACAAACAAAGGTGGAGCACTTGAGACTGGATTAACTTACGATTCGGACAGGGGTTTGACCCTGGGCTTCACCACAAAGCTATGTTCAGATGAATCTGAACAAGCTCCAAGATTCAGATTTCTTCGAGGCGCGGTCGTGCCTGCGTCAGTGATGGCCGCCCTCTTCTTCCCCCGGACTTGCGTAGTGGGCTCCTCTTCTTCTTCTTCTTCTTCTTCTTCCTCATCAGCATCTTCCTCCACCTTGTCATAGGATAGGATGTTGATTTCCTCGGGCTTTTTGCTCGCAGGGCGGGGGCTGTCCCCGGCACCCTTGCCCTTCTTCTTGGGCTTCTTGATCAGTGCCTTGTACGGCGCCGGGACCAACATCACCGTCAGTAGAGGCAATGATGGGTCTTCGGGCATAGGCGCCGGACTCTTAATCCGGGCCGCCTTCTTCGTACAGCCCTGTATATCATGCAAAAACTCCAATTCATGTTATAATTTAATAAGGGAATAAATATATGTTCGACAAAGTTTTCTATTATCGCAGTGGCAGAGAGCGCGGTGCTAAAGCCCACGTCTTCGGTTTCCGCTGGCCACTCCTTCTGGCTCTTGAAGAGATGCTTCCAGATCTCCTTGTGCGTAAAGCCGAAGAGATGCTTCAGCGGCCTGTTATCATTTAATAAAGAGGAGTCCCAGCTTTGCCAAGGGAGAACAAGCCAGGTCAGCATCACCTGGACCAGGGAGGAGAGTAGGTGCCCCTTGGAGATCATGCCGGACACATGGCTCACAAGAGTCATCACTTCAAATGTAGACCCCCTGTCTAGACCCTTTTTGGTCCAAGAGGTCAGCCTCTCTGGGGGTCCGGATCTGAAAGCAGGCTCCGCCGCCCATTTGGCGTCGCGGGGTTCGATGATGTAGAACCACTCCTGCTGCCAGACCTTATTCATCTCCATGAATGAGCCCTTGGGCCAAGTTGCATTCGAGAGCTTGGTAATCATGGCGCCCCCGCACTCTGCGTGATGTCCGTCCACCACCTTCGGCTTCACATTGAAGGTTTTGATCCATAGGCCGAAGTGTGGACGGATGCGGAGGAAATCTTCACACACCACTATAAAAGCGGATATGTGAAGGATTGAGTTTGGGGCTAGATCATGGAAATCTAGCCCGTAGAAGAACAGAAGACCCCGAACAAAGGGGTGGAGTGGAAACCCTAGCCCCCTAACAAAGTGGAAAGTGAACGCTACCCTCTCACCCGCCTCAGGGACGAAAATCACGTGATCCTTGGCAGGGACTCGATGCGCGATGTTAGCGGCGAGATAGCCCACGCTTCGTAGATCCTCCACGGTCTTTTCTGTGACCGTGGAAGCTTCCCACTTGCCCCTGGCACCGGATCCGGCTATTGTTGGGAAGGGGAGTGGTGGTTGAGGAATGAAGAGCAGTGGGCGCAGGAGATGTGAATACGGGGGCAAGGGAGATTGGAAAGCTCGAGCTTGAGGAAGGCGTGGGGTTGATGAAAGGGATAGATATCCTTTTATAACACTGTGAATACAGAGCGTCCCCCCACTTTAGCCATAAACCTCGCCGGTTCCCAAAGCGGTCGTGCGTAATGTGCGGCGTGGGTACTCACGTCATATTGATAAGGATCCCACAATAAGCAGGCACGATCTCTATTCTGATGGGACATGTTCATGAGGATATACCTCGAAACACGAAATCAGGACCAAATAAAATGGTTTGATAAGTTAGTGGGTTGGACGCGACGCTTCACCCAAAAGTTGTCAGTAGAGACACACTATTCATTTTTCTTTAAAAAGCCTTGCCTTCGAGGCTAAGGGTTGTACTAACCTTGCAGAGACGAACACTATACTCCTTTTTCCACAAGATATATTCGGAAGAAGGAACCCGCCGTGCAATGCCGAAGATAATACAGAAGCCGGACTCATCGTCATCGAAGACAGGTTCAGGGGCTACTTAGGGTGTCCTGGATAGAGGGGTCCTCGGGAGGCCACATAACTCTTGGTGGGACGGACTGGTGGGCCGTGAAGATCATAGTCGAAGATCTTCTTTCGTATCCGGATAGGACTCCAGAATTCATGTAATGGCAAAGTTTTAGGTTCCGGTGTAATCTTTCCTTCCTCTGTAAGATGGTATGTACAAACCCTAGGCCCCTTCGGTGTGTATGTAAACCGGAGGGTTTAGTCCGTAGAGGTTAACGGATAATCTCAAATCCTCATAGGCTAGACTTTAGGGTTTAGCCAATTCGATCTCGAGGTAGATCAACTCTTGTATTCATATTCATCCATATTAATATAGCAGAAAGTAGGGTATTACCTCGATCGAGAGGGCCTGAACCTGGGTAAACATCGTTTCCCCGGCCTCCTGTCACCATCAATCCTCAAACGCGTAGTTCGGGACCCCCTACCCGAGATCCGCCGGTTTCGACACCGACCGAAAGAATAAAAGAAAAGAAATTAAACTGGGAAAAGAAAAATCAATCTAGTGTGGCCATAGCAAATCTGGTTCGTTTAATGAACCTCAAAAAGATAAGTTTAGAGTCTGAATAGGGTCTAGACGAACTGTGGACTATATGCAGGTGCCTGTGGTCGTCGCCCAAGGAATTTTTAAGGCATAAATATGTACTCGAGGCACATATGCTATCACCTTTTGGGGCAGTCGACGGGGGCGTAACTGTCAATCTTGCTTAGGTTCATCTGAGCTGCCGCACTAAGGCATGTGTCGGACACGTTTAGTGATGTCCGCTATTCATAATTTTTCCGGGTTGAATAGGACGTTTTGGACTTCGGCAGATAAGCCCGCAGTGTCCTCCTCGGTGCGGAGAGAGCGCTCCATGTTTCCATTGACCGTGATAATGCCACATGGTCTAGGCATTTTAAGCTTTAAATAGGCATAATGCGGGACAACATTAAAGCGGGCGAAGGTCATTCTTCCGAGTAGAGCGTGATAGCCACTTTGGAACGGAGCTATGTCGAAGATTAATTCCTCGCTTCGAAAGTTATCAGGAGAGCCGGATACGACCTCCAATGTTATAGAGCCCATGCAGCGGGCTTCTACGCCCGGTAACACTCCTTTAAAGGTCGTGCTGCTTGGCTTGATTCTTGATGGGTCGATCCCCATCTTGTGGACAGTGTCCTGATATATCAGATTAAGACTACTGCCGCCGTCCATAAGGACTCGGGTTAGATGGTACCCATTGATTATTGGGTTGAGCACTAGGGAAGCCGAACCCCCATCACGAATACTAGTCGAATGATCCCTGCGATCGAAAGTGATTGGACAGGCCGGACATGGGTTGAATTTGGGGGCGACAGGCTCAACGGCGTAGACATCTCGGAGTGCGCGCTTGCGCTCCCTCTTTGGGATATGAGTGGCATATATCATGTTCAATGTTTTAGCCTCCGGTGGAAATTTCTTCTGTCCCCCTATATTCGGCTGGCGAGGTTCATCCTCGTCTTCAGTCTGAGGCTCCTTACCCTTGTGTTCGGCATTGAGCTTGCCGGCCTGCTTAAAGACCCAACAGTTATGGTTGGTATGATTGGCAGGTTTTTCTGGGATGCCATAGATTTCGTAGGGCCTATCTAATATTTTGTCTAGACTAGATGGACCATCTCTATTGCCTTTAAATGGCTTCTTCCGTTGAAATAGGTCTAGAGCCAGTGAATCCGGCGTTTACCGTTGTATCATCTGGGCTTTGAGAATTGTTTCGACATTTGTTTTTGTTACGTCATGGCTTTCCATTGCCGTCCCTGACTTCAGATGTTCCTGGGTCACTGGTACTGCTATGAGCTAATCAGCTATCCTCACCCACGCAAAAGCGAGTCATGAGTGTAGTTAGGGCTGCCATTGTCCTTGGCTTTTCCTGTCCGTGGTGTCTGGCTAGCCATTCATCCCGGATACTATGCTTGAGTGCCACTAAGGCTTCAGCATCCGAACAGTCGATGATTTGGTTCTTCTTAGTGAAAAACCGATTCCAAAGCTTGCGGGCTGACTCCTCGGGTTGTTGTATAATGTGACTTAAATCGTCAGCGTCCGGGGGCCAGACATAGGTCCCTTGAAAATTGGCCCGAAAAGCATCCTCAAGTTCTTCCCAACTCCCAATGGAGTTCTCTGGAAGACTGTTTAGCTAGTGCCGAGCTACTCCTTTCAGCTTGAGGGGTAAATATTTAATGGTGTGGAGATCATCTCCTCGAGCCATGTGGATGTGAAGAATAAAGTCTTCCATCCAGACGGCAGGATCCGCCGTTCCATCGTACGCTTCGATGTTCACAGTTTTAAACCCTTCTGGAAAATCTTGATCCAGCACCTCATCGGTGAAGCACAGAGGGTGTGCGGCTCCTCTGTATTTTGCTATATCGTGGCGTATGTCTGATGCTTGTAACGTTCGGTATTGATCCCAAACTGGTATGTCACCAGCGCGATTGGCTTGATAGCCGCTGTCTCGTGCGAGAGCTCGGTCCCTAGGTCCATAGATTGACTTGGTCATGCTAGCTTTTTTTGTTCAGGTCCTCACTGAGATCGTGTTTTCGGACATGAGACGCACCCTCCTTTTCTTTACGGGGTGGTGGTGCGGGCTTGTGTATGCCATTGCTAGCAAATCTGTCCCGTCCGTGAGGTGGTCGGTCCGGCCTGTCGGCCGTGTTATTCTTCGGCAGGACGGCCGCAACGGCCTCGTCATCGAATTCAGGCAGTAGTTTACGCTTGGGATATCCTTTGGTTTGGCCATTATAGCCATGTTCTGTTCGGTGTCAAGCACCTCGTTCCATCTATCGTTGAGCGTGTCCTATGCAGCTCGAAGCTATCTCTGCTGCTTTTTTAGGCTCCTTCCGGTGGCAATAAGCCGCCGATGGAAGCGTTTTTGTTCAGAGGGTTCCTCTGGAATGATATATTCATCATCATCGAGGCTAACCTCTTCTTCATAGACCGGTTCTTATTTATCGTCTTCGGCATCGTTGTCATCGGACAGCGGCTTCAGACTCTGTTCGCCGTCTTTTCGCTCTTCCTGCTCCATCACTGGGTCTGCGGGGTCTTCGGCTTGTTCCAGAGTGTCTCCGTTGTTAATGACAGTGTTGCTATTTCTTCCTTTATGGGATTTAGTTCTGCGTTTTGGGCGCCGACGTTTGGGTGGTTCTTCGACGGGCTTGTCCTCTACGGGATTGTTTTCGTCGTCGCCCTCCGCTTCTTTAAGTGTATCAACCATGTATATGTCGTATGAGGACGTAGCTGTCCACCGCCCGGTTACGGTCCGGTTTTGATATGGATCCGCTTCAGGTTCGAGGTCCATCCCTTCGAAGTCTTCGGAAGCATAGTCAAGTAGATCGGTTAGATCTTCAACACTGGCTACCAAGTGGGTGGTGGGTGTGGAGCAAAATTCTCCATCAGCCTCCAGTTCGAACCGGATATAATGCGGCTGTGTATCCCTATCTAAGGAGAGGGATCTTAACGACCTTAGCATGTCGCCAAAGGGTGAGTGCTGGAAGATATCTGCAATAGTGAATTCGGCGATTGACGCCTGATCTGGCTTGAAGGGCACATATGCGTGTGATTCGGAATCCAAGGCCGGAGTTAGGTCCGGGGTTCCTCTAACACAAACTTCGTCTAGGCTTGGGTCCGTGTGCGGCTCCAATGTCGTGGAGTCCGCGGGTTTCGTGGTGGTGTTGAGCTTCCCGACCTCGGGTGGCGCTGTCTGTTCCGGATCTAGGGCCAGAACTGTTGCAGGTGCAATTTCTTGATCCGATGACAGAGCTAGGTCATGTTCATCATGAAGGCAGAGAGAGGTTGCCGCTGGCTTGAATCCGGCGAAGATCAAGTCTCCGCGGATATCAGCAACGTAGTTTAAACTTTTGAATCTGACTTGATGGCCAGGGACGTAGCTCTCGATCTGCTCAAGATGGCCTTCAGTGTTGGCGCGTAGCGCGAAGCCACCGAACACGAAGAGTTGTCTAGGACAATAAATTCCCTCAGGGTTACCGTTGTCATTGATGACGCGATCCACCAGTCCTTCCGTCGACGACATAGTGGAACTCTCAATGAAAGCACCAATGGTCTTCTTGGTGACATGCCATTATGTCAAGCAAGGTTTCATCTATTTCTTATCATTTTCTAATGTTTGGAATTTAAATGCCATGGCAATCCATGCTTTGTGTCGAAGCCGTGACACCAATATGTTTGAAAATTCCTTCCAATTTACTGCACATGGAATTAACTCACACACAAGTACGCAAATATGAATTTTCAAACCGCTATGGTTAGCTATTTCATGTACATGTAGTTCAAATTTGTATTACGATCATTAAGTGGCTAGAAATCACGTAAATGTCTTAAAAAGGTCAAATGACCCTGAAATTTTCCAAATTTTGACATGACAATTGTATTAGTGCACGTTAACTGTATAATTTCTTTGAAGACCATAAGAAGAAGCTAACGTCGGTTCGTCATCAAACATGCATTATGCCCTCTCAGAACCACGAGCCTTCTGGTGAGTTGCTTCGGCCCGCAAGGTTTCATGTGTTTCTTATCATTTTTGAATTTTCAGGAATTTAAATGTCATGGTACTCCATGCTTTGTGTCCAAGCCATGACGCCAATATGTTTGAAAATTCTGTCCAATTTACTACAAATGGAATTAACTCGCACACAAGTATACAAATATGACTTTTCAAACTGTTATGGTTAGCTGTTGCATGTACATGTAGTTCAAATTCGAATTACGGTAATTAAATGACTAGAAAATCACTTAAATGTGTTAAAAAGGTCAACTGACCCCTGAATTTTTCCAAAATTTGACGTGATAGTTGTATTAGTACTCCAAATTTTCTCGTACATTTAAAACACCATCCGTAGCCACAGTACTCCAAATTCGTCTTTCACAGCTAATATAAATTATCAACAACATCACACACAGTTTGTTGTAGGAACTGTTTGCGATGAAAATTTGTGGATCTATTTATGTCTTCCTCCAAAATCTTCCCTGGCTTCATCTGCTCTAGTGTCGGTCACCCCTGAATCCCCGAATCCCCGATCCCCATTCCCACAACCCCTTCCTGCAAAGAATGGTGCCGTGGAAATGCTTCATGAGGGCCCGTACGGTGGTCGCATCCTCCCCGAGTGCCACCGCCTACGCCGAGAGCGTGGCCGCATCCACCGAGAGGGCGTTTCTGGCAGCCGACAAGGTAGCTGAAGCAGCCGAGATGGTTGCAGCAACTACTGCGACGGCGGCTGCCGTCCACGCCGTCGATGTCGCCCTGGACCGAGTCAAGGCCATCCACGCCAAGACCGAGGACGAATAGGCCAAGATATTCTAGGCCACCTCAAAATCCAGCATGCAACCCACATCTAAAAAGGTGGCGTGGGCCATGGAGCACATGCTTCCCCATGAGTTCACTGAGTGGGAGTTGGAGATGCAGGAGGAGGAGGAGATCGAGGAGCACTGGGAGGAGGAGTTGCGCGTGGCTGAGGACGAGGTAGAAAAGAGCCTGTCAGTTGAGGAATTTATGGTGGAGTACTAACGCGAGCTATGGTGCAACCACTAATACAAGTACTACAACCTTGAAGGCGGGACCGAGGACGAGGACGATGACACGGTCGACTACTACCGGGGGGACGTGGAGTCCACCAACGGCGACATGTCGCCAGGACAAGTCAGCGACGTCTCAACTTACACCGGCGAGGCATAGGGCGGATTTGTTAAAATTGTGTGTAGTTAGCCTTTGTTTATAACGGTGGTCTATTGTTAGAGCAATGTTTAGGTTAACTGGCACTGTTTAATTACTAAAATTGCTCGATTCTGTAAGTGTGGTCTGTGTGCTGTAGGCTCTCTTGTGTGCCCAAATTAACAAGCGATGTTAAATTATGCAATGACGTGGATGAGGACTGTACCCAGGGAAATTTCCACCAAAATTTGAATGATCAAACTCATCGCATGTGCTTAAAGTAGAAGAATTGTTTGCGATGCAGACATTCGTTCAAACTGAATGGTGTCCGGTGGCACCGCGCACAAAGTTTGCCTACACCTTTCAACTTTTTTCGAGTACCGTTGAAATATCTAACTCCCCCTCCCCATCCCCTTTTCTCCTCGACCACAAGTCAAATTTCCCCTATGTCCTCCTTCCTTCCTTGCTCTCGCCGTGTCACATCCGACCACCACGGTCGCCATGGTCTTTTGTAATGATATGTCAAGCGGTTCCTCCGACGGTGACGACTCATTCACCACCTGGGTATGCCTCTCTTCTCTCTCTCTCTCGGTTTATGATTTGGAATGAAGGATTTTAACCCGAAGGTCGATTTGAGTCATTTCTTCCTCTTGTAGCTCCCTAGGACCAACCGTTGCAATGAATGGAGTGGGGTGGCTGAAGATCTACCTGCTCGTTGTCACCATCAATCTCCATGCATGAAGTTAGTTACATTCGGATCTGTGGACAGTGGGAGGAAGTTTTTGGCATGTGCAGAGAAGGTTAGCCCCACTTTCGTTGTTACAATCATTCGTTAGATGTGATTCATACACAGTCACTGTACTATGTTATTCTGGATGTGATTAAGACTGTGTCATAGTTTCTATGTAATATCTAAAAATGTTGCCATCTCATCAATGGTTGATACATCTCCAACGTATCTATAATTTTTTATTATATCAAGCTATTATATTATCTGCTTTGGATGTTTAATGGGCTTTAATATGCTCTTTTATATTATTTTGGGGACTAACCTATTAATCGAAGTCCGAGTTTCTGTTTTTTTGCCTGTTTTAGAGTTTCGCATAAAAGGAATGCCAAACGGAGTCCAAACGGAATGAAACCTTCACGATGATCTTTCTTGGACCCAAAGCAATCCAGAAGACATGGATTAGAAGTCTGGAACTCCACGAGGAGGACATGAGGCAGGAGGGCGCGCCCAGGGGGTAGGCACGCCCCCCACCCTCGTGCGCCCCTCGTAGCTCCACCGATGCACTTCTTCCACCTATATATACTCTTATACCCTAGAAACATGAGGGGGAGCCACGAAACCACTTTTCCACTACCACAACCTTCTGTACCCATGAAATCCTATCTCGGGGCCTTTTCCGGTGATCTGCCGGAGGGGGAATCAATCACGTAGGGCTTCTACATCAACACCATAGCCTCTCCGATGAAGCGTGAGTAGTTTACCACAGACCTTCGGGTCCATAGTTATTAGCTAGATGGCTTCTTCTCTCTCTTTGATCCTCAATACAAAGTTCTACTCGATTCTCTTGGAGATCTATTCGATGTAATACTTTTTGCGGTGTGTTTGTCGATATCCGATGAATTGTGGATTTATGAACACATTTAGCTATGAATATTATTTGGTTCTTCTCTAAATTATTATATGCATGATTTGATATCTTTCCAAGTCTCTTCGAATAATCGGTTTAGTTCGGCCTACTAGATTGATCTTTCTTGCAATGAGAGAAGTGCCTAGCTTTGGGTTCAATCTTGCGGTGTCCTTTCCCAGTGACAGTAGGGGCAGCAAGGCACGTATTGTATTGTTGCCATCGAGGATAAAAAGATGGGGTTTATCATGTCATCTTTCTTAATGCGTTACTCCGTTCTTATGAACTTAATATTCTAGATGCATGCTGGATAGCGGTCGATGTGTGGAGTAATAGTAGTAGATGCAGAATCGTTTTGGTCTACTTGACACGGACGTGATGCCTATATTCATGATCATTGCCTTAGATATCTTCATAACTATGCGCATTTCTATCAATTGCTCGGCGGTAATTTGTTTACCCACTATAATACATGTTATCTAGAGAGAAGCCATTGATAAAACCTATGGCCCCCGAGTCTCTTTCCTATTATACTGAATCTCTATTATTTACATCGCATCTCGTTTACTATTTTGCAATCTTTACTTTCCAATCTTTACAACAAAAATACCAAAAATATTTACTTTACTATCTTTATTAGATCTCACTTTTGCGAGTGACCGTGAAGGGATTGACAACCCATTTATCGCGTTGGTTGCAAGGTTCTTGATTGTTTGTGCATGTACTAGGTGACTTGTGCGTTGTCTCCTACTAGATTGATACCTTGGTTCTCAAAACTGATTGAAATACTTACTCTACTTTGCTGCATCACCCTTTCCTCTTCAAGGGAAAACCAACGCATGCTCAAGATGTAGCAGCGGTGTCATTAGAAAATTATTGGGCACTGCTTTAGCAGTTTGGTCAGCCAACTTTGGTCCACACATCCGAGCAGCCAAGCAGTAAAACACTAAGACTTTATGGCACGAAGGAACCGGGCATCGGAGCAACTAGGTGCTCTGGAGTCCGGTTCCCTTATTTGTTTTCCTCTGCATCTGCTCACCAGTGCAGGGCACCGCTGCCAAATGTAGCAATAGTTGTATTGATACTAGTTCTGTCATACATAGTGGATGGCCTTAGTGCTATTAGTTCTATGTTACTAAATTTGTGCATGTACACACATGCTAGTATCAACTTGTTGTAATCCAAACACTGTCGCTATGCTATTGAAGTTATATTTAACTACCTCATAAAATGTTTAATTTGTTATTTATAGTACATGACTAAGAACTTATAACATTGTTGAAGTTAATTATAGCTTCTGATGTTTCTGAATTTGTTTGTTGTCTCAGTAGCAATTATTTCAGTTGCACATTGATCTTTTTGAGAAGATATATCATAATTAACTTGTTTCAGCATTTCAAAATATGTATTTGATGATTTTCTATGTTGCTAGAAACCCATTTTCCCAACAATTGTTACTGTTTAGTTTTAAATATTATAGGATGAACGAAAGTGTTCTTACCTGGAGTGGGTTGATCAAGAGTGGCCACAGTCTTTGAAGATGTGCCTAGCAAATCTCTAGAGAATGTATGAGGAAGAAAACACAGATTGGCTTAGAGAATGTGTTGTCAATGTTGAAGAATATATCAAGATGCGGAAAAAAAGAGGAAGATGGAGAATGAGCTTGGATTTTTTAAATTAGACTTTGCTAAGATGGTGTTGGCGAAGGAGGAGGCACTTTCCAAGTTGGTCAGTGCAAAATAGGTTCGTACTGAACTGAAAGCAGAGGTGGAGAAGACGAACCTGGCTCATCATGCATCAGTCGATTAGGGAAATGAATATATTGTCCTAATATTGTTCTTATGAGGTGAACTAGCTATATGATGTACTGTGATGTTTTCAAGTAGCTATCGTATTGTGATGTTAAAATATATTTATGTTCCTGATATGAAATTGGCAAACGGATGTTCGATATTAAATGTGAATTTACGTAATACTGGAATTATTAATTGTAAACTAATAAATCTGCTAAATGGGTTATCGAACATTGCAAACGGTTCTAGTAGTAAAATTGGTTGTGATGGATAGCCCAATGACATATAGTTTTCTTCATCAAATCGTGTGTTATATAGTTGAATAAAGCAAATGGTTAATGGAGGCAGAGCGTATGTGATCGTTACATCTATCACACACGAGGCTATACATCAAACTGTGTGGGATGTGCAGGCAAATGGAAACGTTTCATTGTGATTCACTGTGTGGGATATGCAGACGAACGGAAACATTTCTCATGGATTGACTATGTGGGTTGTGCAGGCGAAGGGAAACGTTTCTCTGGGAATCACTATGTGGGATGTACCTAGGAACGTAAATGATTGGGCCTGTATAATTGTATGCGATGGCTAGCCCGATCGCACACGAGCTCATTTTGCGTAGCGTGTGTGACCGGAGGGCCTATCCCCGATTGTTTCTTGGTCGTGTGGCGTCATCCATCAAGGAGAAAAGACCCTCCTTGAGTCGCAGGCCAAGGGGGAGGAGTAGGAATCCTCCCCTAGTCCAGTTCGCCCCCCCCCCTATATGGGAAGGGGCACTTCCTTATGGGCCCACATGGCCCATAATTCCTACCACCTCAGGGTTTTTAGGCCCGTTGATATTTAAATTACATATAAAATGTTCTAAATACTTCTAGACCATTATATATATATATATATATATATATATATATATATATATATATATATATATATATATATACATACACACACACATCTGGGCTATTCTGTTTCGCGTAACAGAATATTATTACCCTATTTGAACTGACATTGTTTACATATTGGACTGACGTGGTTTTCTACTTGAACTGATCTTCCCGCGTCTACGATGGATGGAAACAGGGGATGCAACGGGGAGCTTCCGGGGGTTCTCCGGCGCAGTGCTGCGGGCCATCCATTGCCAAAGGAAACATGTACGAGGTTACGCACATGCGCGCGCTCACCTGCTCGTGTTTTGCGATCTCAAGTCACGGGAGGTGACCGCGTGGGCATTTGGCGGCGGACGTGTTTTGGGCGTTGGTGTTTACCGTGGTGTTCGTAGCCGTCAATTTTACGTCTGGTTTCTTGTGTTATGTGTTGTTTTGGATGTGAGAATTATCGGTGTGTTAGAGTTTTTGGAGATTATTTTCATCTGTAATTTTTGATTACAAGTTTTGGTGTTCTTGGTCATTTTCCATGTCCGCCATGCAAATGTGTTCTTCTTTTTCTGATGTTTTACTTTTGAATTGGCGTTGCAGGGAGAGAGATGAGGATTGTATGAAAAGATTTGTGTTGTCAATTTTGCTTCTTTGAGTTGTTTCTACCCCGGATTCCCATGTTATTTGGTCGTTGGCGGAGGTGGTGTATGGTGGCTGACTGTAGCCTGCGATTTCTTGTAATCTGGTCAAACTATGTAATTTAAGTTGCGTGTTTTTTAGTGTTGTTTGAATTGATGCCGTCTGTGTAGTTGGACTGCTTCATGTCAAAGTTGTATTACTGTGCGGTTACATCGGAGTAAGTATTTTCTACTGGCTGCCTACCCATACCTCTGCACTTTGAGTATAAAGCCTGAGCCCTCAGTCATTTTCATTCCATCAGCTGCGACCAAAGAAAAGCCATATGGATCCTGAGGTAGGATAGGTCACAGAGGATGAGGGGGATGCCATCGATGTGAGGGCTGAAGTAGAGGAGTAGAGGAGGAGGAGGAGGCCCAAGGCGCAGGAAGAGGACACGACGTGCTGCCGAGGAGGAAGTGGAGGCAAAGTTCAACAGACGCCTTGCGCATGAGGTGATGAATACTTGCAACTCCAATGAAATGGAGCTACTTTTCCGAGAGGAAAGGGGAAGGAACCATATTCAGATCATCAGTTGGGCCAGGGCGAGTGCAGCCAAGGCACCACATCCATCCACCAGGGCCAAATGACGTTGTTTCTTTTATCGTTACGACTGAAGTACTGAATTTTTATGTTTTTAAGATTGTGTTGTGAGGGACCAGATGGTTGGATGACTAAATGAATTCAACTGTCTACCTCTTAATGTGTTGTTTTATCTGCATATGTTTGTTATGTGCACTTTTGAACTGCTGTTTTATCTAAAGTTGAACTGATTTGCGGTCAAATGTTGCATGACTTATGCGCTATTTTTGTTTGTATTTTATTGTATGCGCTATTTTTTAATTTATGTAATGCTTTCCTATTTTTTGCTCAAGCATAACTATTTTTTATATATTCTTCATATTTGAACTAGAACAATTATGGTTGAACTGATGGGCATCCTTTGTTTTGACTAGGATATTTTGCTGTACATAGCTCGCAGACGGAAAATATACGCTAATGATGGTTGTAGGACCCCTTTTGGGTTTTGGGTTTGCTGAACTTACATGCTGTTAATGATAGTACTGAACTATTTAGGATGTCAATGTCCAATCGCATTCGTTTGTTATAGAGCATTTTTTTCTTACTTTTTACATGAATTTTAGAGCACAACTTTTATTTTTTAGTTGAATAGTGATAGTTCTAGTATTGTTCTAAATAAAAAGAATTTAATCTTTGTTGCACGGTACTAATTTTCCTTGAACCTTATGAATTTTAGCAATTGAACTTTTTATAAATTTGTTTCTGAAATTTTTATTACAATCTTCTTCATTTAATTTTCCAAAAAAGGTATTTATATTTTTTTATAGTTCTTATAATAAACATGTGTTTGAACTTTTTACATTATTTGTTTTGAACTGATTTCTTATGAGTGTTTTTAAAATTAGTTGCATTTGTTTCTTTTATTTGGCCGTGCGTGATCGGTTGAAATTTTATAATGGGGCGAACTACTATATTGGGCCATCCGCCGGAGTTATTTTTTTCGGCCCAGATAGCTCGTGTGCGCGGCTGTGCAGTGCGGCGTGCCCGTGCGCTATACGTTTAGTCCACCTCGCTAGTCGAGGGGGCTCTAGACCTGTTTATAAGCGCTGTCGAGGTTCATTGGTAGAGCTCCTCTGAATACTTACCTGAGCGGTTATACACGGCGCTCGCTCTCTGTCATGACCTATGGGCCCTGGTGGGTTGGCCCGCGCAGTTTGGTTTACAATGGATTCACCGGTGGTTTCGCTGTTGGCTTGAGTCCTAGTACCCACCTGCGTTGGGCCGGCCTGTCCCTTGGGGCGGTCAATATTTTTGATTCTTAGCATTTTTTCCTTCTAGTTTTTATCATTTTTTGCCTAATATAAGCATTTTTTTAGTACTGAATGTTGTGCTCTACTTGAACTGACGTATTTCTTATAGTGTGGTTCACTCGCTTTCTCTTTGTACTCATTCTTTTTCGGCATTTTTTGAATTTTTTTAATGATATCTGGGTAAGATATAGAGGGACCGCACCGAGTGGCATAGTTGTACTGATAATTTTTTTTGTATGGACTGCAGAATATCTATCTTTTTAAGGGTGTGTGGGTGCGTGGTGTGGTGCGTGTGGG
>LR738711.1:161104444-161168817 GCA_902687465.1 Secale cereale | reverse complement strand
GAATAACCGCACTGCGCCTGTAAAACGAGCGCACAGCCGCGTTAGCGCGAGGCCGAGCCGGGGGGGAGGACGTCGGGACCCCAGTCCCCCATCCTGGCAAAGCCGAGCCAGGAACGAGCCGTAGAAGGTGACTACGCGGCGTGCCGCAGCATCGCATGTAGAGGCGAGTCTGTAACATGACTTGCCCCCATTATCTTATCTTTTGTAGGGGAAAAGCCAGCACCGCACTGAGGGGCATAGTTGTACTGACACATGTTCCTCTTATGGACTTGCCCCAATTATCTTATCTTTTTTAGGGGAAAAAGCAGCACCGCACCGAGGGGCATAGTTGTACTGACACATCTTCCTTGTATGGACTTGCCCGCATTATCTATCTTAGGGTGTGTGGGTGCATGTGGGGGTGAACAGAATAACCGCACTGCGCCTGTCAAACGAGCGCACTATCACGTTAGCACGAGGCCGAGCCGGGGGGAGGGGGGAGGGGGCGTCCCTCCCCCATCCCGGCGAGGTGGAGCCAGGAATGAGCCGTAGCAGGCGACGATGCGGCGTGCGGCGCATACGGAGGCGACTCCTTAACATGACTTGCCCACATTATCACTACAAAAAGACACATCTGTGACATTTTGGTCCGAACGAAACTTTTTTCTGTCATACTTATGACACTTCTATGACAATAATTGTGACAAAACACGGTATCATCATAGATGTGGTGGGGTCCTATTTCTATGACAAAAAATCATGACAGAAAATGGGTTTTTCGTCCTGGGAGGGCCGGAGACGCAGCTGCA
Source organism: Secale cereale (assembly GCA_902687465.1). Classification (NCBI taxonomy): domain Eukaryota; kingdom Viridiplantae; phylum Streptophyta; class Magnoliopsida; order Poales; family Poaceae; genus Secale; species Secale cereale. Next base: position 161,168,029 of record LR738711.1, on the reverse strand, counting down.
TGACATTCTTTGGGCCGTCCATGACGGAAAAAACGTGGTAGAAGCGAGGGCGAGGAAAATATCGGGGTGTTCCCGGTTACGGTGGATGCGCGTTTCTCTCGCCTCGCACGCACGTGGGTGCGAGGCGTTGGGCTCTAACTGAAATCGAGCGATTGCACTGCAGGCTACGCGTTACTGAACCCGAGCGACCGGTCGATGGCTGTTAACTGAACCCGATGTCACATCCCTAGTTAGCACTTGCATTAGGACTAGCTAGAGTGTGCATCATGTTTACTTATCAAAGAAACTTGAAATGGGAATGACAGAAACCCCAGCACCCCTCTTCTAACAACTAGGGTTTGGTAAAATATTTTCCAATGTACCCAAAATGCCCTTCAAAAATGTCCATCATTTCTGCCTTGGTCTTAAACCTCTGCCAAAAATGGTGCACAATTTTCTAGGACATCTAAGGTCTTTGGATTAAATCATATGTTATTTGAATTTGGGCATTTAAATGCTATAAAATATTTAAATGCTCAAATAATCATAAACTATAATGTTCCATATTGTTCATAATATATACAGTGGGCGTGACAAGTTTTATGAGTTATAAAAATGTTCTGGCATTTTTATTAATTAAACAAAGTTGCAAAAGAAATGAAACAGAAAAGAAATAGGTAAAAAAGAAAGAGAGAGAAAAAACTTACCTGAGCCCAGCACTGTTGCAGGCCGGCCCAGCCCACCAGCGCCGCTTCTGTCGCCTTCCTCCTCGCACCAGAAGGCAGCGCGCGTGGCCACCGCGCGCCGGCACGCGCCCGGCCACCTCCACCCTGCTTGCCTGCCTCCCCAACGGCCTGGACGCTTCCATGCGTCGCCACGCAGCTGCCCCGACCCCTCTCTCATTTCCCCTCGTCCTCATCTCCTTCCCCTGGCTCTCTCCCTCTCACCACCGAGCCGCCCGTCGCCGCCGCTCGCCGTTGCCGCACCTAGAACCTCCCCCTCGTCCCGTGACCGTGTCCAGAAGGTTCGCCGCGACGCCCTCTTCCTCCTCGCTAAGCCACGGATCACCGGGAGCCCTGCAACGCCTTCACGCCGTCGTCCCCCTCCTCGGATCGCTGGAGTACATCGTCGTTGATTAAGAAGCTGCAGAACGTCCCCGACCTCTCCGTCGAGCTCGCTAGCACCGCTGTGAGCCCCTACGCCGAATCCCTCCCTCCTCCGCTTCGTTTGCGCCGTGTAGCTGCCGCTCCGTTGATCACCGAAACCCGCCACCGCCGTGCTTGCCGCCGGTGATGCTCCGGTGACCATTTGGTCACGGACGCATGTCCATCTCGCTCGCCGCAGCACGTAGATGAGCTAGGTGCCACGCACGCATCGCCTAGGCCACCGCAGCCACGTCTCCACACACGCCCGAACGCCGGCCGCCGCTGTCGAGCTCGTTGCCGTCGTCTCCGGCCACCACAGGTCCGGCGGCTACCACCTCTCGACGCGCGCCAGCAAGGGTTCTCCAACGCGCCCAACCGCGGCTCGAACCATGCCCTGTAGGCGATTTCCGAAGCTCGCCGCCGTATTTGGCCTCGCCGGCGTCACTTCGTTGGCGAGTTTGACTCGTTTGACCGGGGGGTTGACCACCCCTGGGTCGCTGACGTGTGGGCCACCCCTCCTCTAATTAGCTAGTTTAGTTAAGTAAATGTTAATTAAATTAGTTAATTAGTTTAGTCACTGACCCGTAGGCCCAGACCCCACTGACAGCTAATTAGTTCCTAGATTAACACTAATTAACTTTGCTAATTAGCTATGACACTGACATGCCGGGCCCACATGTCATGTTTGACCTGGACCAGCTTCTGTTGACCTGCTGATGTCAGCATGAGGTCATGCTGACGCAGTAACGAGTTTCTGGAATTTAATTTAAATCTTAAATGATTTATGAATTTTAGAAAATACCCAAAACTTCTGAAAATCATATAAAATCAACCGTAGCTCAGATGGAAATAATTTATATATGAAAAATGATCAGAAAAATCCAATCTTTCCAATGTCACTGGTTTCATGCATGTTTGAGCAAGTTAACCTTGTTGTATACATTAAAACATGATAATGCACTTAATTAAATAATAGCTAAAGTGCCAATTTGAATCTTTGATTCAAATAGGCTCAAACCCTTCTAGTTATAGTTGCATTAGCCCAACACACATGCATCTTGCCATGTCATGAGCATGCATCATATTGTTGCATTTGTTTGTTAATGATTGTATCGCCGGTATTCTCTGTGTTAGGTCCTGCTCCCGAGGATACTGCTGCGTATCCAGTTGAAGAGCAGTACCCGACAACCACTTTGTCAGGCAAGCAATCATTGATCATTCCAATACAAACCCAATCTTCTCACTCCTGCTCTCTTTTACTGCATTAAGGCAACAGCGTGTGAACTGCTACTTGCTGCGGTAGTTGAACCCTATTCCCTTGCATGACCTGTCATTTCCACAGTAAATAGTTGAAACCCACTAGCATGTGTAGGAATTGATAGAGCCATGTGATGTGTTATCCACCATGCTATTTGTTTATGTTGCCTGCTATGCTTAGAGTTGTGTCAGGTCTGGTTCATCTAGGTGATGGATCAGAGTGAAATGATCATACCGATAAAGAGAAGGAAGTGTGGAATACGCTTGGTAAAAATATCGATGAAAGGACATGTAGGAGTACATGGTGGGTTGTTTCATTGGAATCGTCCATAGGACCCGAGATTTGTATGTGTGGTTCTAGTTACAGCTACTACCACACATTGGGATCCTTAATTGACCCTCTCGGCTTATTAATTACCCTCGATCTCTGTCCAGGAGTTGCAACTAGTTTCTGGTGTTTATAGTTTACTGGAGGTCGTGCACAGCGCTGACCCTCGGGGTGGGTTGTGATGCGACAGGTACGTGGCACGGTGTACCGGTTGCCCGTTTGGTGACTCGGGAACCCTGTACACATCGGTTGGGGCCGTGAGCGACACCCCGGCCGGATCTCCCCACGGATGGAACCCAAATAGGTGATAAACCTAGACGAGAGACTTGAGTAGTTAGTCAGGTCGTGGCCGACACCCACGCTGGGCTTCCGCTTGAAGGTTGCCGAGTACATGTCGAGTAAACGGCGATAAGTGGTGAAAGCGTGTGTGAAGAGGTACACCCCTGCAGGGTTATCAATCTATACGAATAGCCGTTGTTCGCGGTACGGACTACTTGGTTACTCTTGCAGTTCATAGACAAGTTGATGGATACTACTAAAAGCCTCAAGATAAGTGTGAGTACCGTGGATGGCCCTTTCGTAGGATGGCGGAAGAGGATCCTCGGTAGTGTATTGTTGTTGTGAGTAGAGGACTCGTGTTCGTAATAACATCTTGCAATCCATTGAGAGTTGTAGTATAGGTTAGCCAAGAGTCAAAGCTGGCTTTCTGCTATAAACTCCACTACCCCTTTGATAATGTTGCATGTATGATAGGTTATGTGGTAAGACTTGCTGAGTACCTTTGTACTCATGTTTGCTTAATAACTGTTGCAGAGGAGAACCCTGCCCCTGCTGATGGGTTCTACATAGACGTTGACGTCGACGAGTAGCTGATGGGCCTCGAACCCCTCGTTGGTTACCCCAAGTGGAAGGTGTAAGATGCAGTATGTAGAAGTGTTTTCCCTTAGCAAAGATGCCAAGGATCAAATCCCCAGAGACTCCTAGGTTCAACAAGTAGGTGTCAACTGCTAACGGCACAAATTAGCAATCCACGTGGACCTGCACACAGATACAAATAACTTTGCTCCCAACGAGTACAGAGAGGTTGTCAATCCCTCCGGCCTTGTAGTTCACAAAGGGTTAAAAGCAAATGATAGTAGTGATAGATAGTGTTTTGCAATAGTAAATAAATAGCGAAAAGTAAATAGCGGATGTGATCAATGATGGTAATATGGACCGGAGTTTCATGATGTTCACTAGTGATGTCTCTCTCCCAAAAGACGATAAAACAGCTATGTGAGGTAAACAAATTACAGCTGGGCAATTGACAGGACCATGAACGCAAACCAATGCTGATTACATTGCAGAAAGGTTGAGGTTCAAAGCATGGGCGGTACGCCAAAATAAGTAGACCGAAATCCATCAATATCTACTACTAATCATCCACCTTGAGATATCTATCCAGAACATCTCGCTGGTATTAAGTTGCGAGTCCCACCCGTATTGTAAACTCAATGCAACACACAACTGCATTAAAAGAACTTTGCGTAAAGTAAACAATCCTTGCACCCGCGGGCACAAGCACCGTTGTTTTCCCCCTTGTGGCAACAACACATCCCCTAGACTCATGTTTCTGTCACTCAAGCTAGTCATCGAGGGGCATGAACCCACAATCGAGCATAACGTTCCCTCTTGGATTCACTACGTATTACTTGGCCAAAGCAATAAATAACAACGGAGAACATGCAAGAATTACTTATGAACATAAATATAAAAGAGGTAGATCAAATATATTACTCAAGATCAATCTGAACATAATCCCATAATCCATCGGACCCAGCAAACTCCACATAGCAACAGCATAAGGATTACATATGTGCCTCGATCATGTAGGGCTGCTCACGAGGACTAATTAGTGAAGCACAAGAACGGGAGGAGAACATCACATAGCTACTGGTCATGGACTCATGGTCCAAGGGAGACTACTCACGAGTCATCTGGGAGGCGTCCATGGTGGTGGAGAAGCTCCCGGTGGTGATCCTCCCCTCCGGCAGGGTGCCGGGAAGAGTTCTCCTGGTGCTCCTGATCTTGGAAGCGGCGGCGGCAGCGGAACAGAGATGGGATCGCAAAAAGAGTTCCTATTCTGAGGGTTTCGGAGGACGCTTTAAATATATGCCAAAGGGGAGCATCGGGGAAGCTTCGGGGGGCCCAGGCGCCCCCCCCGGCGCGGCCCAGGCCCTTCGGACGCACGGTTGTTTCCGGAACGCTGATTTTTTATATAATTTTTCTGGATTTTTCCTGGCAGTTCTCGTAACGTGAAAACCTGAAATACAAAAACAGCCGAAAACAGAAACTGGCACTGGGGTGCACTGGATTAGTAAGTTAGTCCAAATATGATCAAAAGTGTATGGAAGTGTATGAATATCATAGCAATATCACCCAAAAGTGGCATGGAGCAAGCATAAATTATAGATACGTTTTGGACGTATCAACATCCCCAAGCTTAATTCCTGCTCGTCCTCGAGTAGGTAAATGATAACAAGAATAATTTCTGTGGTGACATGCTATTAACCATATAGGACTTTTTCATAGTCATATGACAAAAGCTTACTGAGACAATGATTCTATAGTAATTAAGTTGCCTCAAGAGAAAATCACAAATGACTGAAAGTTTTACAACATGACATTGAAGCATCATATAGATTTGCAATGAACATGATGTGCAAATATGATAAAGTGATATCTAGCTTGCCCCCTCTAGTGAAGCAAAACATAAATGCAGCAGCACCTTCAAGGTTTAAGTGATGACTAGATACAATGATTTCAAAATAAACGATATCACAATCATGCAAAAGACAATGCTACTTTGGGACAATGCACATTACACTCAGAATGACAATCATGCTCTCAGTAGTTGGTGCTTTTAAAAGAAAGTGGAGACTCATAAAAGTAAAAGAATGGTTAAGTGCTAGAGCTTTTTTTTATTTTGAAAACATGGAAGCAATTTTGTCAACGGTAGTAGTACTTCATATGTGTCATGCATAAGACCTCCTATAAGTTGCAAGCCTCATGCATCGAATACCAATAGTGCTCGCACCTTGTCCTAATTAGCTCGGATTTCCATGGGTTATCATGGCGTTACATATGTTTCAACCAAGTGTCACAAAGGGGTACCTCTATGCCACCTGTACAAAGGTCCAATGAGATAAATCGCATTTGATTTCTCGTTTTTGATAGATCTCAACTTGAGGACATCCATACCGGGACAACATAGAAAATAGATGATGGACTCCTCTTAAATGCATAAGCATATTCTCATAAGAGATTGATGATTAAGGCCAAGCTAAAACTTCCACCATGATGCATGGCTTTGGTTGGCGGCCCAATGTTCTTCTCTAACAATATGCATACTCATTCAACCCACGGCAAATCACCCTTACTTCAGACAAGACGAACATGCATAGCAACTCACATGATATTCAACAAAAGTGTGACAGTTGAAGGCGTCCCCAGAAACATGGTTACCGCTCAGCAAGCAACTTATAAGAAATAAGATACATAGGCAACATATTCTTTACCACAATAGTTTTTAAGCTACTTTCCCATGAGCTATGTATTGCAAGGTTAGTCTGCTTAGTACAGGTGGAGGTTAGCAAAAGACTGGGAGCGACCAACTAAGAGAGCAATGACGGTCATAATCATGCAGAGCGACAAAGCAATATTGAATCAGGCATGGTAGTTATATCGCTACTCAGAAATAAAAGATCATCAAGGCTTGACAGACTTTCTTTACAGTCTTAAATATGCGTGAGCATACGCCAAGTCAATCAAAATAAATTCTCGAAGGAAGATATTACTAAACCATACCACATCATAGGCAAACAAATCAAGTTGGTATTCCAATAACACATTGGGAATCCCCAGCTATTTGAGACTAACCATAAGAAAACCTGAACTACTAAGCACCATTATGAACGTAGCATCTTTATCATAGGCATATTAACCAATGCAACGGAAGCAAACTCTCTTAATAAGGTGAGCATGATAATTAAAGAGAGTTCAAGCAACCAACTAAACAAAAGCTCTTTGAAAAGATAAGCATGAATACTAAGAGCAGAGCATGATAGTAGCTATTAAAAGACAAAGAACACACACAGCAAAGATAGATATGAAAATTCTATGTTATGTTCTAGGTAGAAGTGGAGCGTGTCTCTCTCCCACATAAAGAATGTTGAGTTCCGAGTCGTTATGAAAAACTAAAAAGAAATCTAAAAGCAAGACGCTCCAACCATAGCACATAACACATGAAGTGATAAAAATATAGCGAAACGAAAGACGAACTGATAATGTTGATGGAGAAGGGGATGCACGGGGGCATCCCCAAGCTTAGACGCTTGAGTCTCCTTGAATATTTCTTGGGGGTGCACGGGGGCATCCCCAAGCTTGAGCGCTTGACACTCCTGAATCTTTTTATCATCTTCCCTCGCACACTTGAAAACTCCCTTCATACATAACTCATCATAATCTGATTAGCGAGGTTAGTACCCTTAATAAAATAATTATACCTTGCTGGAAATAAAGATATTCTTGAAGTTGTACTGTTTCTCAAGATTGCCAAAAGGTTTTTGCAAAGAAAAAGCAAGCTCTTGATTTGCAGAATGAAGGAAAGGCAAAACAGGACAGAATCTTTGAAAAACAGAACAGCAGGTAGTAATTGATCTGTTCGGGATACTTCTGCAACTTAAATAAAAAAACTCAGAACAGACGCACGAAAGACAATTATATAGAGAACGCTGTCGAAAATATTCAGACCAAAAAGATTATCTGGTGATTTTATACGAATTTTTCTATCCAAGGACAGAATCTGTTTCCTGGACAGCACCTCACAACTTTTGAACTTTCTAGCAATCAGAGGCTATACTTGGCACAAATATGAAAAGCAAAGATACAATAATGATGCTACAGAAGTAAAAAACATCAAGACACAACAAAAGCAAAAAAATTATTCATGTGGGCTGCCTCACAAAAGCGCTTTCTTTTATGCCTTTAAGCTAGGCATAATGCATAGAGATCAAGTTTTATCAAGAGTAAAAGAATAGCTAGCCCGTACAACGGACTCAAAAGGTAACTTGATCTTCTTTCGAGGGAAGTGTTCCATCCCTTTCTTGAGAGGAAACTAAAATTTTATATTACCCTCTTTCATGTCAATGATAGCACCAACGGTGCGTAAAAAGGGACGTCCCAAAATAATTGGACATGAAGGATCACATTCAATATCCATAATAGTAAAATCAACGGGAACATAATTATCATTGACAACGATAAGAACATCGTCGATCCTCCGCAAAGGTTTCTTTATGGAAGAATCAACGAGACGAACACCAAAAGAACAAGGATCATAAGGTTTCAATTTAAGCATATCATATATCCTTTTGGGCATAACAGAGGTACTAGCTCCAACATCACATAATGCATAACAAGAGAAGTCATTCAATTTAATTTTTATCATAGGATCCCAACCATCTTCTAGCTTTCTAGGTATGGAGGCTTCCACTCTAAGTTTCTCCTCCTTAGCTTTGATGAGAGCATTAGTGATATGCTCTGTGAAGGCAAGATTAAGCGTGCTAGTGCGGGGGTCTCTAGACATCTTGTGAAGGAAATCAATAACTTCGGTAAGAGTGCAATTATCAAAATCAAGGTCACGAGCATCAAGTAAAGTGGTAGTGGTGTCCTTTAGGTTCACATGTTTGGTAGTTTCTATAGTCATAGCATCACCATTAATAGGTCCATTGGAACCAGGAGTACATTGGGTGCTAAGAGTTTGGATATCCTCAACAACTTTAATAGTAGCAACAGTGTGGTGGGTAGGAAGGCTCTTAATTCTATCTTCTTCCTCCCTTTCTCTAGCCCATCTTTCTTTAAGTTTAGCCATCATCCTAATATTTTTATTAATTTGCACTTGAGTAGCATTAATAGGGACGACTTCCCTCTCCTTAAGAGGAGAAGTTTCAATTTTTAGCAATTTTACCTCATTGGCTAAATGGTCTACCTTAAAAGAAAGATCATCTAGTTTATGTAGTTTTTCTTCTACACTCTTATTAAAGGCTTTTTGGGTAGTGATGAAATCTTTAAGCATAATCTCTAGTTCAGTAGTGGAGTTCTTGGTACTAGGATAAGCATTGTTAGTCCCATAAGAATTAGAGGGGAACGGTCTAGGATTGTTACCAAAGTTACTCCTATAAGCATTGTTGTTAAAATTGTTTCTAGAGATAAAATTCACATCTACTTGTTCTTGAGCAATCAAAGAATTTAAAGGAACATCACGAGGATCAACAGTAGATTGCTTCGAAAGTAGAGACATGATCAAGTCAACTTTTTCATTTAAGGAGGAAATCTCCTCGACAGAGTTTACCTTCCTACCTGTTGGAGCGCATTCGGTGTGCCATTGGGAATAGTTGGTTATCATCTCATCGAGAAGCTTTGTGGCAACACCAAGTGTAGTTGACATAAAAGTTCCTCCCGCGGCTGAATCTAACAAGTTCCGCGAGGTAAAGTTAAAGCCTGCATAAAAAGTTTGGATAACCATCCAAGTAGTCAAACCGTGAGTAGGGCAGTTCTTGATAAGAGATTTCATACGTTCCCAAGCTTGGGCAATGTGTTCATTATCCAATTGTTTAAAATTCATTATGTTACTTCTAAGTTGGATAATTTTAGCAGGTGGATAGTATTTTCCGATAAAAGCATCTTTGCACTTGTCCCATGAATCTATGCTATTTCTAGGCAAAGACTGAAACCAAATTTTAGCTCCTCCTCTCAAGGAGAAAGGGAAAAGCTTAAGCTTAACAATATTACCATCTATTTCTTGGTACTTTTGCATATCACAAAGTTCAACAAAGTTGTTCAAGTGTAAAGCAGCATCATCTCCAGCACCGGAGAATTGATCTTTCATGACTAAGTTCAGTAAAGTAGGTTTAATTTCATATGAAGGTGCTGAAGTGGCAGGTGTAGTGATAGGTGTGCTGATAAAGTCATCGTTGTTGTGACTAGTGAAGTCACACAACTGGGTGTTCTCGGTGGAACCCATAGTAGCAAGCAAGCAAGATAACTATTTTTGTGATTTTCGATAAAAGGTACTAAAGTAAAAACTGAAAGGTAAACTAACAAGACTAAAAGCAAAGGTAAAAGATAGCGTGCAACTCCCCTATCCTGAAGAGTGGAGTCCCCGGCAACGGCGCCAGAAAATACTCCTTGATGGGCCTCGAACCCCTCGTTGGTTACCCCAAGAGGAAGGTGTAAGATGCAGTATGTAGAAGTGTTTTCCCTTAGCAAAGATGCCAAGGATCGAATCCCCAGAGACTCCAAGGTTCAACAAGTAGGTGTCAACTGCTAACGGCGCAAATTAGCAATCAACGTGGACCTGCACACAGATACAAATAACTTTGCTCCCAACGAGTACAGAGAGTTTGTCAATCCCTCCGGCCTTGTAGTTCACAAAGGGTTAAAAGCAAATGATAGTAGTGATAGATAGTGTTTTGCAATAGTAAATAAATAGCGAAAAGTAAATAGCGGATGTGATCAATGATGGTAATATGGACCGGAGTCTCATGATGTTCACTAGTGATGTCTCTCTCCCAAAAGACGTAAAACAGCTATGTGAGGTAAACAAATTACAGCTGGGCAATTGACAGGACCACGAACGCAAACCAATGCTGATTACATTTCAGAAAGGTTGAGGTTCAAAGCATGGGTGGTACGCCAAAATAAGTAGACCGAAATCCATCAATATCTACTACTAATCATCCACCTTGAGATATCTATCCAGAACATCTCGCTGGTATTAAGTTGCGAGTCCCACCCATAGTTTAAACTCAATGCAACAGACAACTGCATTAAAAGAACTTTGCGTAAAGTAAACAATCCTTGCACCCGCGGGCACAAGCACCGTTGTTTTCCCCCTTGTGGCAACATCACATCCCCTAGACTCATGTTTCTGTCACTCAAGCTAGTCATCGAGGGGCATGAACCCACAATCGAGCATAACGTTCCCTCTTGGAGTCACTACATATTACTTGGCCAAAGCAATAAATAACAACGGAGAACATGCAAGAATTACTTATGAACATAAATATAAAAGAGGTAGATCAAATATATTACTCAAGATAAATCTGAACATAATCCCATAATCCATTGGATCCCAGCAAACTCAACATAGCAACAACATAAGGATTACATATGTGCCTCGATCATGTAGGGCAGCTCACGAGGACTAATTAGTGAAGCACAAGAACGGGAGGAGAACATCACATAGCTACTGGTCATGGACTCATGGTCCATGGGAGACTACTCACGAGTCATCCGGGAGGCGTCCATGGTGGTGGAGAAGCTCCCGGTGGTGATCCTCCCCTCCGACAGGGTGCCGGGAAGAGTTCTCCTGGTGCTCCCGATCTTGGAAGCGGCGGCGGCGGCGGAACAGAGATGGGATCGCGAAAAGAGTTCCTGTTCTGAGGGTTTCGGAGGACGCATTAAATATATGCCAAAGGGGAGCATCAGGGAAGCTTCGGGGGGCCCAGGCGCCCCCCCGGCGCGGCCCAGGGGGGGGGGGCGCCGCCAGGGCGCCTGGAGCCCTGGTGGCCCCCCCCCCCCGGCTGCCCTTCGGACGCACGGTTGTTTCCGAAATGCTGATTTTTTATATAATTTTTCTGGATTTTTCCTGGCAGTTCTCGTAACGTGAAAACCTGAAATACAAAAACAGCCGAAAACAGAAACTGGCACTGGGGTGCACTGGATTAGTAAGTTAGTCCAAATATGATCAAAAGTGTATGGAAGTGTATGAATATCATAGCAATATCACCCAAAAGTGGCATGGAGCAAGCAGAAATTATAGATACGTTTTGGACGTATCAGTAGCTTGACACCCAGACGGAGATCTGGAGCTTGTGAAGGGCCTTGTAGATAGTCAGGCTACACCAAGCCTGTTTTATTTTCTAAGTTGTCTGTACACATACATGTAGCTTCCGCGTGTGCTTGTATGACTGTATGACTTGAGTGTTGGGTCATGTGACCCCTACCTGTATGGATATGTTATGTATGGCTCTTGGAGCCTCTTAAATAAAGTACTTTGAGTCATAGAGTTCTGTTGTGATGCAATGTTGTATTTGCACATATTGAGCATATTGTGTGTATGTTTGAAATGCTTGGTATGTGTGGGATCCGACACCTAGTTGTTTTCCATTGGTAGCCTACCTTACAGGGAAATGCGTCCTAGTGATTCCAATGAGCCTTGGTAGCTTGCTACTGCTCGGAACACGTAGGCTGGCCGGCATGTGTCCTTCTTCGTTCCTGTGTCTGTCCCTTAGGGGAAATGTCACGCGTTGTTCCTTTAAGTCCATGTAGCTTGCTACGACTTGGGTTCATACGTTGATGACCGACTGTAGGATCGAAAGTATGTCTAGAGGGGGGGTGATTAGACTACTTGTAAATATAAAAATTCTGCCTTTTGACAAAGAACAGTTTTTGGTAGTTTCACAATTATGATCAAGTCAAGTATCACCCTACACATGCAATTCTAGAGTATAGGCAGCGGAAAGTAAATTGCACATGTAGTAAAGAGAGGTGGAGAAGAGCAAACGCAATTTTGGAGACGCGGTGATTTTTCCCGTGGTTCCGATAGGTGGTGCTATCGTACATCCACGTTGATGGAGACTTCAACCCACGGAGGGTAACGGCTGCGCGAGTCCACGGAGGGCTCCACCCATGAAGGGTCCACGAAGAAGCAACCTTGTCTATTCCATCATGGCCTACGCCCACGGAGGGCTAGCCTTACTCGGGGTAGATCTTCACGAAGTAGGCGATCTCCTTGCCCTTACAAACTTCTTGGTTCAACTCCACATCTCGAAGACGGAGGCTCCCAAGCGACACCTAACCAATCTAGGAGGCACCACCCTCCAAAAGGTAATAGATGTTGTAGATGATGATGAACTCCTTGCTCTTGTGCTTCAAATGATAATCTCCCCAACACTCAACTCTCCTCACTGATTTGGCTGTGGTGGAAGAAAGGATTGAGTGGAAAGCAACTTGGGAAGGCTAGAGATCAAGTTTCATATGGTGGGAGTGGAGCAACTTGATCTCAACACAAGGATAGGTAGTTCTCTTCTCAGAAAGTGTAAGGTAGGAGTGGTAGTTCTTTCTGATGGCTCTCTCCACGAATGAAGAGGGGGTGGAGGGGTATATATAGCCTCCACACAAAATCCAACCGTTACACACATAATTGAGCAATCTCGGTGAGACCGAAGTGGACAACTCGGTCAGACCGAAAGTTCAAATAATGTGAACGTTGGGGTTTTCGGTGGGACCAAAAATACCATCTCGGTTATTCCGATTTGAGCCAAGACAGGAGCATGCCAGTTTCGGTGGGACCGACTTCATCATCTCGGTGACACCGATTTGATGACAGAAGGTTACAGAAGCTTGGCAGCCCATGTTTCGGTGAAACCGATTTCAAACTCGGAATATCCGATTTTTCTAGGGTTTGGCTTATGGCTGAGGTGGTTCATCTCGGTGTGACTGAGTTTGGATAATCGGTGGGACCGAGATTACTTATGAGTTTATATTGTAGTGAAGGTTGCTGATAGTTTAAGGAGATATATCACTAAGCACTTGAGCAACCAGATCATCAACACAACCTCATCCCCTTTTAATAGTATTGGCTTTTCCTATGGACTCAATGTGATCTTGGATCACTAAACCAAAAATGGAGTCTTGAGCTTTTGCCAATGCTTCCCTTAGCATTTTGAGGGGTCCACTTCTTCAGTCATTGCCATACCCATATCACTGAACTTCTTTGAAATGATTCTCAAGTAACTATTAGTTCAATGATATATATGTTGTTATTAATTGCCAAAACCACCCGGGGATTAGTTGCACTTTCAATCTCCCCCTTTTTGGTAATTGATGACAACATATAGATCAAAGCTTCGACAATGGATATAATCAATGAATAATATCGTCGCTTTGAGAAGTATGTGATAAGCAAGAGCTCCCCCTAAATTTGTGCATTATTTAAGATTTGCGTTTGAATGCAAATGCACAATCGATTAGGATCATGGGTCACTCTTCCATGTCACATACATCTTGGTGGAGCGCACAAAATGATAAGAATGAACAGCATGCACCCAATCACCAAGACATGAGTAAATAGCCATACAAGATAGGAATAGCATATGATAAGCATTAAGCACACATTAAAGCATAGTATGACCAAGCACTCATTAAGGTAGCATCAAACGTAGTATCAAGCACACTGAAAGTTTCGAAAACCAAAAGTATCTCAATGAAACCGCAAAAGAACGAAAGAGCAAAAGCGCAAAGACAACAGCACTCTCTCTCTCGAAGCCCTATGATCTATACAATTTCTCCCCCTTTGGCAAGAAGTTACCAAAAAGTTTGAAAAAGCATAGAGCTAAACGTCACTGTGGGCTCTGCTGGCGGCTCCCGTCTGGGTAGATGTCGGAGTAGATATGACGGCATCGGCGAAGACTTCAGCTGATGTCTGTGCTGGAGGAGTGGACACTGGAGCTGTGGCTGGAGTAACTGCTGGAGCTGTAGGAGGTGCTGAAGTTGTAGTCCTGGTGTCAGTCACTGGAATAGCAGCTGATCGGGATCCTCTGGGAACCGGAGCAGTCTGGCGATGAGAGTCCTGGACTAAGTCATCCTGCAACTCTGCCTTGTCCTGCTTTGCTTCCTCCATGTCTGCCTCAAGCTTGTTGACGGTCACTTGTATTTCAGTCAGCTTCACGTCCAGAGCGTGGATCTTCTCGTCAACAATCCTCTCTAAGCTCTCCTGAGATTGTTCAATGCTGGCCAGGCATTGTTCAATCCTTTGGGTAGCTTCAAGAATCTGCTCTCCGAAACTCTTTGGTTTAGCTGCTGCTGCTGCTGCTTCTTTATCAGCTTTGGCTTTCCTAGCAGCTTCGATCTTGGCTTGACCTTCAACAGATGTTGGATCCTCCTCGTCCATCACAACAACATTGTCTTCATGCTCTGGCTGCAGTGGTAAGTGTTTCCTATCCAACAGGAATTTGCCCGTGCCAAACTTGGCATTGATAAGCATCTGAATCTGTGGGGCAAATCCACAAGACCTTTTCTGGTCAGCTGCAGTCCTCTTAATGGTCTCTACCATCAAGTCCATCACCTTGAAAGGTGCTTTCTCATCAAGTATATGCAGCATGTTGATAGAATATCCTCTGATCATGCGATGATCTCCAGACTTGGGCATCAAGGTATGCCTCAAAATAGTGTTAGTGGTAGGTAGACCTGCATGGAGATGGTAGACTGAGCCGAGCTTCCATACTTCCAAATCTGCTGCGGGGATCTCCTTGTACATGTTCTTCATGGAATCATGATTCTTCTTTGGAATCCCATAGACATCAATGTGATCTTCTCGTTGTACTGGAGCATTCAGAAGTTCTGCCCATTCTTCAACAGAAGAAGAATATCTTTGACCTTCAGTCATCCAGGTGATCTTCCCGTCAGGATAGAAATGAGCTGTGGCATAGAATTGCATAATCATCTCATCGTTCCAACTGGTCAACTTCTGACCTACAAACTCTGCAACTCCACATGTAGTGAAGCTTTCATGCACATGTGGAAAGAAATCTCTATGCTCTTCGCTGTCAATGTATTCCTAGTCAACATATCTGGTATCTGCAACTATTGGCTTCTTGTCCATCAGCACAGTCTCATAGAAGTCCTGCTGCTCTCTGGTGTGAAATCTGGGATCTACAGCAGTTCTTCTCCTCACGGCATATGGATTAGTTTGTCTCCATAGCCTGAGACCTCTATCTTTCCTTGCCTTCATATCCTCGGCTTGAGGATGAGCATCATTGTGAAGTGGCAGTTTTGGACGGAGTTTCAGCAACACTTGTCCTTCCTCATCAGACTCAGATGGTGGCACATCATCCTTGTTCTTCTCAGATGTTGGAATGTTCCTGGTAGTCCTCTTGGGCTTGGCAGCAGGCTTTGCTGGAGCTGCCTTGGCTTGAGCAGATTTCTTGGGCTTTGAAGTGGCTCCGGCCTTAATGGCATCACCCATGAGCTTCTGCTTCTGAGGAGCAGGCTGGGGTGCTTCTTCTTCTTCTTCATCCTCGACTGTTGCATCTGCATGAGGATCACTATACACAACCCTCTTTCTCTTGGAGGTTTTCTTCACTTTGCTTGGGGCTGGCTCTCCCAAGTTCAGGTTCTTGGCAACAGTTGATTGCTTGACCTTGCTGGTCCCCTTCTTTGACTGCTGACCTTGTTGCTCTTTGGCAACAACCTTTCTCTTAGGCTTGGAGGTCACCTCTTCCTCAGCAACGAAATTAGAATCCTCATCATCGGAATTCTTTTCCTTTCTGGCTCTGGTGGCTGCAGGAGGCAAGCCACTTGGTGTACTCCTCTCACCATCATCAAATGGACTACTAGTCTCAGGACTAGTGTCTGCTTCAGGAATGTCTGCAATAGGTGACTCTGACCTAGAATACATTTGGCATCATTTGGATCAAAGTGCACACGGTGTCATACTTTCCATCCAAAGCTCTGTGAATCTTCTTGATGATGAATCGGTCGGTCATTTCTTCGCTTCCTAAGCCGGCAATCTCATTTGTGATGAGAGCAAGCCTAGAGTACATTTCAGCGACTCCTTCACCATCCTTCATCTTGAACTTGTCAAGTTGACCTTGAAGAATACCTAGCTTTGATTCCTTCACAGACTCGGTACCTTCGTGCATTTCAACCAAAGTATCCCAAATCTCTTTTGCATTTTCAAGACGGCTGATTTTGTTGAACTCCTCGGGACACAAGGCATTGAAGAGAATGTCACAAGCTTGAGCATTGTTTTGCAACATCCGCAATTCTTCAGGTGTAGCTTCGCGATCCGGAACTTTTCCTTCCTCGAAGAATTCACCTTGCATACCAACACAAATAATGCCCCATGCGGCTGGGTTATGACCAAGAATATGCATTTTCATTTTATGCTTCCAACTAGCAAAATTTGTACCATCAAAGTAAGGACCTCTACGATAATTACCCTCACTAGACGCCATACTCTCCTAGGTTGTGAAACCAAGCTTATGGAGTCCAATGCAATGGAAACCAAAACAATGGAGACCAAAGCTCTGATACCACTTGTAGGATCGAAAGTATGTCTAGAGGGGGGTGATTAGACTACTTGTAAATATAAAAATTCTGCCTTTTGACAAAGAACAGTTTTTGGTAGTTTCACAATTATGATCAAGTCAAGTATCACCCTACACATGCAATTCTAGAGTATAGGCAGCGGAAAGTAAATTGCACATGTAGTAAAGAGAGGTGGAGAAGAGCAAACGCAATTTTGGAGACGCGTTGATTTTTCCCGTGGTTCCGATAGGTGGTGCTATCGTACATCCACGTTGATGGAGACTTCAACCCACGGAGGGTAACGGCTGCGCGAGTCCACGGAGGGCTCCACCCACGAAGGGTCCACGAAGAAGCAACCTTGTCTATTCCATCATGGCCTACGCCCACGGAGGGCTAGCCTTACTCGGGGTAGATCTTCACGAAGTAGGCGATCTCCTTGCCCTTACAAACTTCTTGGTTCAACTCCACATCTCGATGATGGAGGCTCCCAAGCGACACCTAACCAATCTAGGAGGCACCACCCTCCAAAAGGTAATAGATGTTGTAGATGATGATGAACTCCTTGCTCTTGTGCTTCAAATGATAATCTCCCCAACACTCAACTCTCCTCACTGATTTGGCTAGGGTGGAAGAAAGGATTGAGTGGAAAGCAACTTGGGAAGGTTAGAGATCAAGTTTCATATGGTGGGAGTGGAGCAACTTGATCTCAACACAAGGATAGGTAGTTCTCTTCTCAGAAAGTGTAAGGTAGGAGTGGTAGTTCTTTCTGATGGCTCTCTCCACGAATGAAGAGGGGGTGGAGGGGTATATATAGCCTCAACACAAAATCCAATAGTTACACACATAATTGAGCAATCTCGGTGAGACCGAAGTGGACAACTCGGTCAGACCAAAAGTTCAAATAATGTGAACGTTGGGGTTTTCGGTGGGACCGAAAATACCATCTCGGTTATTCCGATTTGAGCCAAGACAGGAGCATGCCAGTTTCGGTGGGACCGACTTCATCATCTCGGTGACACCGATTTGATGACAGAAGGTTACAGAAGCTTGGCAGCCCATGTTTCGGTGAAACCGATTTCAAACTCGGAATATCCGATTTTTCTAGGGTTTGGCTTATGGCTGAGGTGGTTCATCTCGGTGTGACTGAGTTTGGATAATCGGTGGGACCGAGATTACTTATGAGTGTATATTGTAGTGAAGGTTGCTGATAGTTTAAGGAGATATATCACTAAGCACTTGAGCAACCAGATCATCAACACAACCTCATCCCCTTTTAATAGTATTGGCTTTTCCTATGGACTCAATGTGATCTTGGATCACTAAACCAAAAATGGAGTCTTGAGCTTTTGCCAATGCTTCCCTTAGCATTTTGAGGGGTCCACTTCTTCAGTCATTGCCATACCCATATCACTGAACTTCTCTGAAATGATTCTCAAGTAACTATTAGTTCAATGATATATATGTTGTTATTAATTGCCAAAACCACCCGGGGATTAGTTGCACTTTCACCGACACGTTCGTTGCTGGGTCATGGATGCCTGTCTCTGTAATCTAGTGCCACTTTTGGTTTATAACTAGCCATGTCGGCCCGGGTTCTCTGTCATATGGATGCTAGCGACACTGTCATATACGTGTGCCAAAATGCGCAAACGGTCCCGGGCCAGGTAAGGTGGCACCCGTGGGGTTACCGTGCGTGAGGCCGCAAAGAGATATGACGTGTTACAGCTAGATCGGTGTGACTTAGGATCGGGGTCCTGACAGCGTTGGCATCAGAGCTAGACTGCCTGTAGGTTTCTCAAGCCAAACTGGTCGATGTTGAGTCTAGAAAAATTCGTAGTTATATGTAGGGGAATTGATTGTGGAAGGGAACGTAAGGCTCTTTTTACTCCTTTACCATATGCCCTTCTGATCTGAGTCAGTCTATTCTTTCTACGGGGATTTAGGACTAGGCCTCTTATCCTTACTAGGTTCACGTGTTACTAATCCGTAGACTCTTAGGATTGTTGGTTTCAAGCCTCAGTTCAGTTTCTATCCTTTTAGTATGATGATTGTTGGACCCGGAACCTTGATATGGAATTGTTGAGTGGCTATGCTATCATTTGTATGATGTCTCAAATCTTTGTTTGAGCATTTACAGTTGTTATGCTGCCCGATTTCTTCCAGAAACACTAATGCCTTTGCATTACTTCGTGTTTCAGATGTCTGGCCGCACCCCTCACCAAGTGGTTCGTTTGACTCGGTGCATTAATGTGCCCGGTCACACGGCCATGCTAGTCCGTGTGCTGACTGAGACCGGTTATCGTTGGTATCCTGAGTACACCGTGGAGGAACAGTACCGGGATTTCAATTAGAGTCAGTATTTCTGCACAGTCCGGATATGCCCCTCATATCCCGGAGCTAACGACCCCATCCATTGGTCTTATGGACTCGGGGTTACCATCGAGATGGCAGTACAGGATGCCGCCTATTCGATGATGACCATTCTCCGGGCTAGGCATGCCCTGTTGCTGAACACTGAGTTCTTTTACATGCCAGCCTCACTTCCCGGAGAGGAAGGCTATTACACTGGTCTGTATACTGATGCTGCTCATGAAGAGCCACTGTTTCAGACTACTATTCAGATGCTGGAGGATAGGGACCGTGAGGTCTGTGCCCTCCGAATGGAGCTGTATAACAATCGAGCCGCCCACTGGACTACTTTGATACGGCTTGCACCTACTGTGCACGCCGGATATCTGGACATGCGGGATTTGTACCCCGTGCGGACTCGTCTGCCTGATCGCATGGATTGGCATGACGTTGGGGGTATTACACCTCCACGTGGGCGTCGGTTACCACCAGCATCGAGACCGAGGCCACATCCATGTCCCTATGGTCAACAGCCTTCGAGCGCTCGCGAGTTTCAAGATCCGTCTGTTCCACTTCCAGGCTACGGTGGTAATCTTTACGAAGATTACTACTGGAATGTCTGAGCTAGACCGTGGCAGTAGTAGTATTGTAGTAGTTGTATTCCCACAGTCTTGCGCGTCTTGTGGAATATGACTTAGTGTGTACTGAGTTCCGGAGGTGTAGTTAAATAATGTATAGGAGCTTGGAATGCCTCTGATGGGATGTATCGTCTTTCACCATAGTTGTACTTTAGCCTTGGCTTGTACTAAACTATGTATGGTGCGGATGACCACTGGTGTATATATAGCAGTTTCTATATTACCATGTCGTATGGATGAACATCTCTGCATTCCGTGTCATCCATTACATTCTGCACTTCTATGTCAAATTTTTGCCATCCTTGTCTAAACCGTTGTTTTGTTTTCTTAGGATGGTCAACACTCACAGCACTCCTGCTGCTCAGGAGCAGGGTGAGGCTAGTGGGGCTAGAGATGGGAATCTGCCCCAACCACCCTCCTTGGCGGAAGTTATGCTCGAGGCAGAACGGAACAAGAGAGAGACCAACCGTCTACTGGAACGCATAGAGCAGAACACTGGGTTCCGCCAGAGGAATGACGTGGTGTCAATCAACGACTTTATCAAGATGTGCCCACCAAAGTTCCATCACTCCACTGAACCTCTGGATGCGGATGACTGGCTACGTAGTATTACCCATAAGCTACACTCTGCCCGTGTGGCCGAAGCTGACAAGGTTACCTATGCCGCCTACCATATTGAGGGCTCTGCCAGTCTTTGGTGGGAAAACATTGAAGCTATGCGTCCTGCTGGCCAAATCACTACTTGTATTGAGTTCAGTGAGGCATTCCGTGAACATCACATTCCGGAGGGTCTCATGGACCGCAAGCGGGAGGAATTCTGCAATTTCACCCAGGGCCGGTTAACTGTGGATGGCTATAGTCGCGAGTTTGGCAACTTGGCACGCTATGCACCAGAGGAAGTATCCACTGATGCCAAGAAGCAGGCGAGGTTCCGCAAGGGACTCAGCCCCGAACTCCGCCGAGATCTACGTCTCCACGAGTGCACTTCCTTCCAGAAGTTGGTAAACAAGGCTATCAGTGCTGAAACGGGCCAGACCGACTTCGAGGCCACACGCAAGCATACTCGAGACTTTGGTTCCTCATCCGGCTGTGGCTCTCACAAGCGTCGTGTGTGGGTTCCTAACACTGCTCTGCCACCCAAGTACACACCGAGGCCATCCTATGAGGCGCCTCGCCCAACTCAACAGTATGCACCTGCTAAGAACTATGGAGGACCACCTTCCAACTTTGCTCCACGCACTAGCACTGTGACTTGCTTCAAGTGTGGAGAACCGGGGCACTACATGCGTGAGTGTCCTCAGAACCAACCAGGAAAACCCGTTGGCCGTGGTAAGCCAACCGGCAAGGTGAATTATGTCAAGCCAATCCCCACTGCACGTGGTCATGACAACTATGTCTCTGCCGAGGAAGCTTATGAGGATCCTAACGTCGTCCTTGGTACGCTTCTCGTTAACTGCCATCCGGCATCTGTTCTTTTCGATACTGGAGCATCCCATTCGTTCATATCTGAGAGCTATGCTCGAATGCACAACATGACTTTTTGTGACATGCCTACTTCCATGGTTATTCAAACTCCTAGTTCAAAGTGGCAAACCTCTAGGGTAAGCCATGGAAATGAAATCCTTGTCGATAGACTTGTTTTCCTTGCATCTCTAATCGCTCTCAAGTCCTCGGACATAAACATCATTTTGGGTATGGATTGGATGACAACTCATTACGCCAAGATTGATTGCTATACTAGGACCGTTCAATTAACACACCCATCCGGCAAGATAGTCAATGTCTTGACCCGAATGGCTGAGCGTCAGCTCTACTCTCTTAATGCCAGCCCTCTACCAGAACTCGAAGATATCCCGGTAGTCCGTGACTTTCCGGATGTATTTCCAGAAGAACTGCCAGGAATTCCACCTGACAGAGATGTCGAGTTCGTGATAGATCTTATTCCAGGAACTGTCCCAATCTCTAGGAGACCTTATAAGATGGCACCCCTAGAATTAGCTGAGCTTAAGAAACAACTCGATGAGTCCTTGCAAAAAGGTTTCATCCGTCCTAGTTCTTCCCCTTGGGATTGCCCCGTCCTCTTCGTCACGAAGAAGGATGGAACGGAGCGGATGGTTGTAGATTACCGACCTGTCAATCTGGTCACCATAAAGAACAAGTATCCGCTCCCCAGGATCAACGACCTGTATGATCAGCTCGCTGGATCCTCAGTCTTCTCTAAGATGGATTTGAGGTTGGGTTACCATCAAATCAAAATCAAGAACGGGGACATTCCGAAAACGGCTTTTGTTACTCGTTATGGCCAATATGAGTACACCGTCATGTCCTTCGGGTTAACCAATGCCCCAGCCACCTTTTCCCGGCTAATGAATTCTATATTCATGGAGTACTTGGATAAATTCGTCGTGGTATACCTCGATGATATACTCATTTACTCCAAGAACAAGGAAGATCATGCCGAGCATTTAAGGCTGGTATTGACGAAACTTCGAGAGCACCGCCTTTATGCCAAATTCTCTAAATGTGAATTTTGGTTGCCGGAAGTAACCTATCTAGGTCATGTGATCTCTGGCAAGGGTATTGCTGTCAATCCCGAGCGAGTTCAAGCCGTCCTTGATTGGACTCCCCCTGAATCGGTCAAGCAAGTTAGGAGTTTTCTTGGCTTAGCGAGCTATTGCCGACGCTTCGTCGAGAATTTCTCCAAGGTTGCTAAACCTCTGACTGAACTCCTCAAGAAAGATAAAAAGTTTGAGTGGACCCCACAGTGCGAGTCCAGCTTTCAGGAACTGAAAAGACGCCTGACATCTGCACCTGTACTGGTACCACCAGACTTTTCCAAGGATTTTATAATCTATTGCGACGCCTCGCGACAAGGACTAGGTTGCATACTCATGCAAGATCGTCAAGTGATTGCATACGCATCTCGACAGTTGCGTCCACATGAGGATAACTACCCTACACATGATCTAGAGCTTGCAGTTGTAGTCCATGCACTCAAAACATGGCGACATTACCTCCTTGGTAATCGCTGTGAAATTTTCACTGATCATCAAAGTTTGAAGTATATCTTCACCGGATCTGAATCTCAGGCAAAGACGTTGGGTTGAGTTGCTCACAGATTACGACTTAGGAATCACTTACACCCCTGGAAAGGCCAATGTCATGGCTGATGCACTAAGTCGTAAGTCTTATTGTAACAACTTAATGTTACAACAAGGGCAACCACTTCTCCACGAGGAATTTCGTAAGCTTAACCTTCACATTGTTCCTCGAGGATTCCTTTCCACATTGGTGGCGAAACCTACCCTTATGGATCAAGTCATAGTTGCCCAGCGGTATGATAAAGGCATATCTCGGATCAAGGAGAACATTGCTAGCGGAGTTGCTAGAAGTTTCTCTATGGATGATCGAGGTGTTGTGTACTTCGAGAACCGCTTGGTGGTACCCAAGAAACAACAACTACGACAAATGATTCGTAAGGAGGCTCATGAATCTCCTCTCACAATTCATCCCGGTAGTACCAAAATGTATCAGGACCTACGTCGAAGATTCTGGTGGACTGGGATGAAGAGAGAAATCGCTCAATTCATTGCTAACTGCGAAATTTGTCGTCGAGTCAAAGCAGAGCATCAACAGCCTGCTGGCACCCTTCAACCTTTAGCTATACCTGAATGGAAATGGGACAAGGTCGGTATGGACTTCATTACCGGGTTTGTGACGCCCGAAGACCGACGTCCCAGAAGATTCCAGAAGATTCTAGATGTTCCGGGTTCTCCCGTGTGTTCAATTGTGCTTGTGTTATTTATTTTTGCATTGCATCATGTCATCATGCCATCATGTCTTTAATTTTTGCATCTCAACCAAATAAATCGTGTGGACCTTCGGTCTATTTAAATCGAGGGAAGGATGTCTTCTCTTTATAACATATAAAAGCCTCTCAATATTATTAGGGAGCTATATAAATATTCCATTCGTTGGAATTAACCCAACACACTTGCATATATTCCCCATGCTTCTTTAATTCAAGTTTCACCTTTAAAACCTTGCCAATATTTCTTTTCCCTTGTTTCGAGGTTCCTCTGAAAATTCGAACATTTTTGGACACTTCAATAATCAAGTCTTAGTTCAAGCCCATTTGAATTAAATTCAAATATGTTTGAATTATTTTTTCGTTCATGCCTTTTCTATTTTCTCGGACCGTGCTCATTTTTATGAGCCCGAGAAAATAACCTCATGTGCAATTCTTGCCTAGCCTCCTTTTCTTTTCTTCTCTCCTTTTCTTTCTTCCTCTGTTTTTTTCCTTTTCACTCTTAAAATAGAAGAGGGCAGCCCAGCCGGCCTCTAAGGCAGCCGCCTTAGCCTCCTGGCCCATCGGCCTCTTGGGCCTGGAGAGCCAGGTTGCAGCCCGCTCCTTCCCCTCGTAACCCTAGCTAGCGATCACCCGATCGATCTCCTCCTTTCCTCCCTCCTGCGCCGCCAGGAGTCGAACCCCATCGTCCCCCCGACCGCACCCTGACCCTCTCGCTCTTTTCCTCCCTTCGGTCCCCTTCTCGCCCGAACCCCCCGTTTTCCTCTCGATCCCAGTGCCCGAGCACCCCTCCCGTGCGCCTCGCTCCTTCCTCGCCTCGGCCTCATCAAGTACCGTGACCAGCCCCAGGCCGACGCCCCTCCCTTCCCGCGAGCCAGGTCGCAGCGCACCGGCCCTCAGGCCTCCGCCGCCAGGACGCCGCCTCGCCATCTCATGCGCCAGGCCGCAGCGCACCGCAGCGCAAGGCCTCCGCAGCTCCAGGCCTCTACCTCGCCTCCTCCCGTGCCTTGGAGCTCTGCCATCTCCAGCCGTGGCTCCCTCCTTCGGCCCGCGACCGCTTCCTCCAGCACCGAGCGCCTCCGCCCTGTTCCTCTGCCGTCCCGCGTCCCGCGGCCCCGAGCGCCCGTCCACCCAGGCAAGCCACGCCCCAGTAGCGCCTCGGCTTCCTCCAGGCCGTCGCGTCGGCCCTCCTCCTCCCGCGGCTAGGAGCGCGCCCGCTGGACCTCCGCACCGTACCGCTACCTCCTTCCTATGTCGCGTCGCCGTCCGCATTTTGCTGCTGCCCGCGAGTCCCTCTTCTCGAGATCCTTGGCCATGTTCTTTCGGCAGCTCGCTGCCATAGCATGACCGAGGCTCCTTGTGTTGTGTTTTGTTGTTGTTGGAATCGCAAGACCGCCCAGGTTTTTGGCCAAGTACCACTACAACCGTGAACATCTTCGGATCATCAAGTTCATCTACGTGGATTCGACAAGTACCTCGACGACGTGTGCATCTACACCGAGATCGGACCGAAGAACGTTTTGAAGCGCCAAGTACCACGACGACCCGAATATCTACGGCTACGAACGTGAACGTCTACCGTCGCCGTGTACCACTACCGTCGCCGAGACCACAAGTACCTCTACCGACGACTTGAACGACTACGAACAGAACCACTACTTCCGCTACCGTTGCCCCGAGGACGTCCGATGCCGCGCCGAGTACCTCTTCGGAGACGAGAACGTCTACTTTCCTCTACGACACGTGTACCACGACTCGCGAGAACGACTTCTTCCTCTACGACCCGTGTACCACTACTTCCACTATGATCTCGAACCGCCCCGAAACGATGGTTCCGAAGGTATAACCCGAGACGATGACCCATGTGATGTAGTGTTGTATGAAATGTTTCCCATGTGTGCACCGTGTCCGTTTCATCTTTTGTCATGTTCCTCGGTTGCCTCGTCGCCGACTCGTGGGAACCCGGTGACGGGATCACCCCACCTCTTTCATCTTGTTCGACTCGATCACTCCGCCTTGCTTTTGCAGCAGTCTCTCACCGAGTTACCGGAACCGAGATGTTGCGTTGCATCATTTTCGGATCGTTGCCGTGGCACCCTTTCTTTCCACCACGGTGACAAATGCTTCATATCTTCTTCAAGTTAACCTTTAAGTAATAAATTGCATAAACTTGATCATGTCATCCGCATCATGTTAACAACTCTAAAATGTTTAATTGTTGTTTGCTTATAATTACTAAACATGCTCATGGGGATTTTCCGGAATTTGTTGTTGTTATTTCCGGCCTCATTTAAAATGTCTAGATGTGTAGTTTTATTATGCTTCACCTCTTGCCATGTTAACAAACATTTAATCTTGTCTTGTAAATAAACGAGAGTCAACTAAATAATTAAAATGTGGTGTTTCGTCAACATGCAACTCGTTGCATATTGAGCTCCACTTAACTTGTAGTTTTGTTTGTGCCATTGCCATTCCATGCTTATTAAAACATGCATCATACTAAGATGTGCATCGTATGCCATGTTTATGCTTGTATGTTTACCGTGTTGTTTGCTTCTTTCCGGTTGCTTCTCTTGCTAGCTTCGGTTTCGTTCCGGAGTTGTGAGGATTCGCTCGACTGTTGCTCCGTCTACTTCATGGATCCGTTCTTCTCCCTTGTGGATCCCGGGCAAGATGATCATACCCTTGGATACCTTTACTACCATTGCCATGCTTAGTTGTCTCGATGCTATCGTTACATGTCGCGCTACCCATCTTTTATGTCAGCCTCTCCTTGTTGCCATGAAACCTCTAACCTTTGACACCTTCCTAGCAAAACCACCGTTTGGCTATGTTGCCCGCTTGCTCAGCCCCTCTTATAGCGTTGTTAGTTGCAGGTGAAGATGAAGTTTGTTCCAGGAGGGAACTTGTTGTTGATATATCACAATATCTATTATTATTATTAACACACCTATATAGTGGGCATGGGTGGAAGGCTTGGCCTTTTGCTCGGTGTTTTGTTCCACTCATGCCACCTTAGGCGCCGATAAACCGGCATTATGTTCCTTGATTTTGCGTTCCTTACACGATGGGTGGATGGGGACCCCTTGACAGTTCGACTTTGAATAAAACTCCTCCAGCAAGGCCCAACATTGGTTTTAATTTGCTCATAATAACAACTTAAATAATTAATTAATTGCGTAGGGGGTCATGTCCCCGGGTTCTTAATTCTACATAGCAGGGGGGGCCAGTGCTGATGGTGTTGGTCCCAAATAGAGTCGTGTGCGGTGCCACCCAGTTATCTGGGGTCTTCGGTTGCTGTACGCTGTGCTCATCCGGTCGTGGCCTGAGACGAGATACGCGCGGCTACTATCAGGGTGTCAGCACGCTGGGAGGTCTTGCTGGACTTGTTTTACCATTGTCGAAATGTCTTGTGCTACCGGGAAGCCGAGCCTGATCGGATTTCCCTAAGATAAGGAGTGATGATATTATATTTATCACTTCAGCTAATCGTGAGAGCTTGTGATGGGCTAAGTTGGGACACCCCTGCAGGGTTATGATCTTTCGAAAGCCGTGCACACGGTTATGTGGCTGATTGGAATTTGTTAATGTCCGGTTGTAGAAAACTTGACAGAGGATCTGAAGTAAAACACACAACTGTGTGAGTAACCATGACTGTCTCTTTTCACTTTGAGAAGAGAACACGGTGGGGTTATGTTTGACTCGTATGTAGTTCAGGATCTTTAGCGATCACTACTTTTGCGACCGTTTGCGTAGATGCTCATCTTATTCTTGTAGTCGTAAGTTAGCCACCATATTATGCTTAGCCGCTGCTGCAACCTCACCACTTTACCTCTTCCTACCCATAAAGCTTTGCTAGTCTTGATACCCATGGTTATGGGATTGCTGAGTCCTCGTGGCTCACAGATACTACAACACCAGATGCAGGTTCAGCCGAGAATGATGCAGGAGGTGGTTCAAGTTCTTCACCAGGAGCTCGATGAAGAGTGTGACCGTATGCTTGAGACGTTTCGACGATCAGTAGTGGTTTCTACTAGGATTCGATCTAGGCTTGTGGCTTTATGTTGTTTTGGTATCTTTATTTTGGATCTTACCCTTAGATGGGCTGTGATGTTTTGAATGATGATTGCTTATGTAATGTATTGTGTGAAGTGGCGAGTGTAAGCCAACTATCTTCTTTTGCAATTTAATCCCTCTTTTACATGAGTCGCGCAAAGATACCAAACTTGAGATCATTCTAGGATGGGCTTATACCTTTAAGTCGTGCCTCGACACGTAGGAGGTATAGTCCCATCCTGGGCATTACAAGTTGGTATTCAGAGCCTTCTCCGACCTAGAAGCCCCACTGATTGATCGAATCGTTGACGGTTGAGTCTAGGCACACACTTGAAAATGTTTTGAGTCCTATATATATATTGGGGAGTAGGATTTCTTTTGCTCCTCATCTCTTTTCACTCTGGTGAGGACTCCTGACGACTACTCTTGCCTCTTCTACTTTCAAAAATTGCACCAAATATTTTTTTAGGATCTCGCGAGTATTGTTTGGATTGTTTCGATGTCTTTGTGACGAGAACATTGTTCTCGATGCCTCCTGTCATTAGGAGTTGTGGCAGTGTCCCGGGGAGTTGAGCTCCGAGGTGTTGTCGTCACAAATCCATCGCGGCAGTACTGGAATACTTAAGACGGCCGACATCGAAAACTCTCCTATGCGGTTAGTGGCAAGATAACCCCGACATCACCCAGTACTGGGGAGGTAGTTCTGGAGTATTGCCATAGCTTGTATGGTGGATGCGTTTCGAAGGTCCGAGGTAAACGGTTTCCGAGAACAACTGGTTATGTGTTGAAGGATGGATATAGCTGGATGTAGGATTAGAGTTGATTGCGCGGTGCTTCCCCTGTATCCCCAACACCTGATTGCATAACTGGAAACTTTCGGAAATTAATAGGTGGGTTCATCCAGTAGTTCTAGGCATTCTTCTAACGGATGCATGATATGAAGTTCGGGGTTCTACATTGAGTGAAGTGGTTTTATGGGCTTGTTCCGATCGGGAGTTGCATCTTAAAGGGTCCTTGGCTATGCTGATCCGAGGATTGCAAAACCCTTTTGTAACACGTTCCATGAGCTTTCAGCACGAAGATGTCGAACGAAGCTTCTATATTGTATTTGTTCTATCTGTTCCTTGTTCCTTTTTATTTACCTTTTGTTCTCCAAGTGGCTTCTCGTCAAGTTGATGTACCTGCGGAATTCATTCGTTCAATTCTCTGTTCGGATGATATTGTGAAGATGATGTTGCATATCTATCCTTTGTTCTTGTTTTGATTCTGGTATTCGAGTTGCTTCGATGTCAAGTGTTGATTCCATACCTTTCCTAATCGGTGTTCTCATATTTCTATGGGAGTGCTAATTCTTCTTGACCATCAAGATTGTCATGTTAATTCTTTTCAACCGGTGTGCCTTCTCTTCAAGTTATTCCATACGGACGCCGTTGAGAAATCTGACGATTTGTCTGTTTTATCAATCCCAAGTTGTCTTTGTTTTCCCCACCCTCCCACCCTTCTTCTTCTCGGAGCAATAAATTCTCAGATGAAGTATCCATTTTATTCATGTGATATTTCTTCATTCTTTTCCTTCAATGTTCTTATCCGGTGATTTATCGTGAAGATGCTCAAGAGCTTCAAGTTCATCATTCTTTTGTTCTCAATTCTGCCGGTGGATGTAATTCAAGATTTCGGTGTTGATCTTATCCTTTTCCTCATTTCACAATGCTTTCTTATTCCGGTGCACCAATTAATCATTCTCCTCTTGCTATTCATATCCGGAGTGCTGAAGATTCATAATTCCTTTCTTAATCCGTTCAAGCTATTTTGAGATTGCTATCTTATTCAAGCCATTTAATTCAACCGGTGCAATATCTCAAGCAATCTTTTGAACGGTGATTTTCTTTAGTGGGCCCTAACCCACAGGTCTTTTCCCAGGATTTTACCTGACTCTTCTATTTTTCTGGAGTTTTACTCAAATTCTTTTCAAAGTGTGACGTAAGAATGATTTCCATCAGTCACATGCCTTCTCCAAGCTTGTTTTCAATTATTTCCATCTTTAGCTCCACCTTCCTCTTGTCATTCGTCCGGAGTATCTCGAAATTCTTCATGACATTTCTTGTCTTATCAGTTTCGAAGACTCGAAGACGGGTTCCTCTTGAATCCTTGTCCGTTCTTCCAAGATTCGTGGTTCTAGCTTCATGCCGTCCTCATTATTGTTCCGATTGTGAGGAATTCTTTATACCCGTCCGAAGCATTTCATGAATTCTTCTTATTGTGATCCTCCGATGGCCATCATTTCAGAATATTTCTTCGTTCTCTGTTTGCAACTTCGTCCTCCAAATATTCTTCATTGATATCTCTTCGTTCGTCTCCATATTTTTACGGTGGCTCGTTCAAGATTACTCTTTCGTGTTATCGTATTAATTCACTCGTTCTTTTCATAATCCTACCGGTGGTTTGTTGAAGATTTACCCAAGCTTGTGCGAAATCTCTCTTAATCCTTTTCAAGAAGAATAAGTAGTATGCAAAATCCTTTGGTTGTCATCAACTTAAATTGGTGAAGGAGATGCATGACATAATTCTTATTCTTATTCCTTCAAGGTGATTCAATTCTTTTGTCTGGAGCTTGTTCATCATATCATATCCTTGGTTCTAAATTTCTTCATCTTGTTTTTTTTGGAGCTCCAAGTGATTTCAATTATATCATTTCAACCTCCAACTAATTCATCGCAGGCCTTGAATCTTATTCTTTTCATCTTTCACTTCTCATGCTTTCATTACCGAAGTTCTCTTGGTGGTCCATCATGTTTTAATTCATCCTCGAAATCTTCATCAAGATTCTTGTTGGAGCTCAAGCATTCTTCATCATGCTTTCCAAGTGCAATTCTTTCTACCTTATTTTTTTCAGATGGTGTTATGTCATTCTTGACAATTCCTTCATGTTTCATGATTCACGAGTTATCAAGAATGAGATATTTAAAACCATCATTTCTTCTCTTAGGAGATCCGTTCAACCCTCATTTTCATCCCTTGGAGTTATCTTGGGTTGTATTCACCTAAAAGCTTTCCCTAAGGATTGTTGCTATTATGGTGCTTATAAATAACCCAAGTTCTTCATTTATCATTCCGGTGAGATAAGTTTATCGCCTCCTTGTTGATCTCAATCCAATCAATTGTTTTTCATGAGTGGCTGGTTGTCACCTCATAACCTTGAGATGTTTTCCATAAGCCCACATCAAGCTTATTCGTTTCGTTGTTGATTTTCCAACAACTCCGTTCAACCCTTCTTTGTAAGGATGCTCTTTCAAATTTAATTTTGAGAGAAGTTGTCATTTTCTTCTCCGTTCTTTCTTTCCAACGACCTAGCATATATTCTTTCATTCCGGAGGCATTGTGATGATGATCTCTCCAAACCATCATCTCGTTTTTTTTATCAAGATCATATTCTCTCTTGCTTATCATTTAACCGGAGTGTTGTATTCTTCATTCAAGTTCCCTCATCTTATCAAGTTTGCCTCTCTTTTCAACCGGAGTGCTGTCTGAATCCTTCTTACCCCTTGTGCCATTCTTTTAATTGTTTCAGAGACTATGTGTGTTGTTGTTTTCATCAAGTATCTTCCCAACTTGGCTAGTTCTTATCAATTCCTTCCATTTTTAGACGGAGTGCTGTCTGAATTATGTCATTCTTATTCCTTGGTTATACCATTGCAGTTTCTTATTCTGTGGTTCATAAGCTCTTGTTTCATGTCTTTCAACCTACAAGGTTCTCGTAATGTTCCTTGTTCCTCTTTTCTAACGGAGTTTTCATATTCGTTCATCTCCGTTGTATTCTTCTTTCTTTTTGTTCAACCTCTCAAGGTTCTTTGGTTTCACTCGTCTGTCAAAGAAGCAACTTTGTTTTACCTCTTCTTTTTCGATTTTACCCGGTGCTATCTCTAGGATCTCGGGTCGAGATCCTCTGTTAGTGTGGGAGAGTTGTGACGCCCGAAGACCGACGTCCCAGAAGATTCCAGAAGATTCCAGATGTTCCGGGTTCTCCCGTGTGTTCAATTGTGCTTGTGTTATTTATTTTTGCATTGCATCATGTCATCATGCCATCATGTCTTTAATTTTTGCATCTCAACCAAATAAATCGTGTGGACCTTCGGTCTATTTAAATCGAGGGAAGGATGTCTTCTCTTTATAACATATAAAAGCATCTCAATATTATTAGGGAGCTATATAAATATTCCATTCGTTGGAATTAACCCAACACTCTTGCATATATTCCCCATGCTTCTTTAATTCAAGTTTCACCTTTAAAACCTTGCCAATAATTCTTTTCCCTTGTTTCGAGGTTCCTCCGAAAATTCGAACATTTTTGGACACTTCAATAATCAAGTCTTAGTTCAAGCCCATTTGAATTAAATTCAAATATGTTTGAATTATTTTTTCGTTCATGCCTTTTCTATTTTCTCGGACCGTGCTCATTTTTATGAGCCCGAGAAAATAACCTCATGTGCAATTCTTGCCTAGCCTCCTTTTATTTTCTTCTCTCCTTTTCTTTCTTCCTCTGTTTTTTTCCTTTTCACTCTTAAAATAGAAGAGGGCAGCCCAGCCGGCCTCTAAGGCAGCCGCCTCAGCCTCCTGGCCCATCGGCCTCTTGGGCCTGGAGAGCCAGGTTGCAGCCCGCTCCTTCCCCTCGTAACCCTAGCTAGCGATCACCCGATCGATCTCCTCCTTTCCTCCCTCCTGCACCGCCAGGAGTCGAACCCCATCGTCCCCCCGACCGCACCCCGACCCTCTCGCTCTTTTCCTCCCTTTGGTCCCCTTCTCGCCCGAACCCCCCGTTTTCCTCTCGATCCCAGCGCCCGAGCGCCCCTCCCGTGCGCCTCGCTCCTTCCTCGCCTCGGCCTCGTCAAGTACCACGACCAGCCCCAGGCCGACGCCCCTCCCTTCCCGCGAGCCAGGTCGCAGCGCACCGGCCCTCAGGCCTCCGCCGCTAGGACGCCGCCTCGCCATCTCCTGCGCCAGGCCGCAGTGCTCCGCAGCGCAAGGCCTCGGCAGCTCCAGGCCTCTACCTTGCCTCCTCCCGTGCCTTGGAGCTCCGCCATCTCCAGCCGTGGCTCCCTCCTTCGGCCCGCGACCGCTTCCTCCAGCACCGAGCGCCTCCGCCCTGTTCCTCTGCCGTCCCGCGTCCCGCGGCCCCGAGCGCCCGTCCACCCAGGCAAGCCACGCCCCAGCAGCGCCTCGGCTTCCTCCAGGCCGTCGCGTCGGCCCTCCTCCTCCCGCGGCCAGGAGCGCGCCCGCTGGACCTCCGCACCGTACCGCTGCCTCCTTCCTATGTCGCGTCGCCGTCCGCATTTTGCTGCTCCCCGCGAGTCCCTCTGCTCGAGATCCTTGGCCATGTTCTTTCGGCAGCTCGCTGCCATACCATGACCGAGGCTCCTTGTGTTGTGTTTTGTTGTTGTTGGAATTGCAAGACCGCCCAGGTTTTGGGCCAAGTACCACTACAACCGTGAACATCTTCGGATCTTCAAGTTCATCTACGTGGATTCGACAAGTACCTCGACGACGTGTACATCTACACCGAGATCGGACCGAAGAACGTTTTGAAGCGCCAAGTACCACGACGACCCGAACATCTACGGCTACGAACGTGAACGTCTACCGTCACCGTGTACCACTACCGTCGCCGAGACCACAAGTACCTCTACCTTCGACTTGAACGACTATGAACGGAACCACTACTTCCGCTACCGTCGCCCCAAGGACGTCTGATGCCGCGACGAGTACCTCTTCGGAGACGAGAACGTCTACTTTCCTCTATGACACATGTACCACGACTCGCGAGAACGACTTCTTCCTCTACGACCCGTGTACCACTACTTCCACTACGATCTCGAACCGCCCCGAAACGATGGTTCCGAAGGTATAACCCGAGACGATGACCCGTGTGATGTTGTGTTGTATGAAATGTTTCCCATGTGTGCACCGTGTCCGTTTCATCTTTTGTCATGTTCCTCGGTTGCCTCGTCGCCGACTCGTGGGAACCCGGTGACGGGATCACCCCACCTCTTTCATCTTGTTCGACTCGATCACTCCGCCTTGATTTTGCACCGGTCTCTCACCGAGTTACCGGAACCGAGATGTTGCGTTGCATCATTTTCAGATTGTTGCCGTGGCACCCTTTCTTTCCACCACGGTGACAAATGCTTCATATCTTCTTCATGTTAACCTTTAAGTAATAAATTGCATAAACTTGATCATGTCATCCGCATCATGTTAACAACTCTAAAATGTTTAATTGTTGTTTGCTTATAATTACTAAACATGCTCATGGGGATTGTCCGGAATTTGTTGTTGTTATTTCCGGCCTCATTTAAAATGTCTAGATGTGTAGTTTTATTATGCTTCACCTCTTGCCATGTTAACAAACATTTAATCTTGTCTTGTAAATAAACGAGAGTCAACTAAATAATTAAAATGTGGTGTTTCGTCAATATGCAACTCGTTGCATATTGAGCTCCACTTAACTTGTAGTTTTGTTTGTGCCATTGCCATGCCATGCTTATTAAACCGGACATGCATCATACTTGGATGTGCATCGTATGCCATGTTTATGCTTGTATGTTTACCGTGTTGTTTGCTTCTTTCCGGTTGCTTCTCTTGCTAGCTTCGGTTTCGTTCCGGAGTTGTGAGGATTCGCTCGACTGTTGCTCCGTCTACTTCATGGATCCGTTCTTCTCCCTTGTGGATCCCAGGCAAGATGATCATACCCTTGGATACCTTTACAACCATTGCCATGCTTAGTTGTCTCGATGCTATCGTTACATGTCGCGCTACCCATCTTTTATGCCAGCCTCTCCTTGTTGCCATGAAACCTCTAACCTATGACACCTTCCTAGCAAAACCACCGTTTGGCTATGTTACCCACTTGCTCAGCCCCTCTTATAGCGTTGTTAGTTGCAGGTGAAGATGAAGTTTGTTCCAGGAGGGAACTTGTTGTTGATATATCACAATATCTATTATTATTATTATTATTATTATTATTATTATTATTATTATTAACACACCTATATACTGGGCATGGGTGGAAGGCTTGGCCTTTTGCTCGGTGTTTTGTTCCACTCATGCCACCTTAGGCGCCGATAAACTGGCATTATGTTCATTGATTTTGCGTTCCTTACACGATGGGTGGATGGGGACCCCTTGACAGTTCGACTTTGAATAAAACTCCTCCAGCAAGGCCCAACATTGGTTTTAATTTGCTCATAATAACAACTTAAATAATTAATTAATTGCATAGGGGGTCATGTCCCCGGGTTCTTAATTCTACATAGCAGGGGGGCCAATGCTGATGGTGTTGGTCCCAAATAGAGTCGTGTGCGGTGCCACCCAGTTATCTGGGGTCTTCGGTTGTTGTACGCTGTGCTCATCCGGTCGTGGCCTGAGATGAGATACGCGCGGCTACTATTAGGGTGTCGGCACGCCGGGAGGTCTTGCTGGACTTGTTTTACCATTGTCGAAATGTCTTGTGCTACCGGGAAGCCGAGCCGGATCGGATTTCCCTAAGATAAGGAGTGATGATATTATATTTATCACTTCAGCTAATCGTGAGAGCTTGTGATGGGCTAAGTTGGGACACCCCTGCAGGGTTATGATCTTTCGAAAGCCGTGCCCGCGGTTATGTGACAGATTGGAATTTGTTAATGTCCGGTTGTAGAAAACTTGACAGAGGATCCGAAGTAAAACACACAACTGCGTGAGTAACCGTGACTGTCTCTTTTCACTTTGAGAAAAGAACACGGTGGGGTTATGTTTGACTCGTATGTAGTTCAGGATCTTTAGCGATCACTACTTTTGCGACCGTTTGCGTAGATGCTCATCTTATTCTTGTAGTCGTAAGTTAGCCACCATATTATGCTTAGCCGCTGCTGCAACCTTACCACTTTACCTCTTCCTACCCATAAAGCTTTGCTAGTCTTGATACCCATGGTTATGGGATTGCTGAGTCCTCGTGACTCACAGATACTACAACACCAGATGCAGGTTCAGCCGAGAATGATGCAGGAGCTGGTTCAAGTTCTTCACCGGGAGCTCGATGAAGAGTGTGACCGTATGCTTGAGACGTTTCGACGATCAGTAGTGGTTTCTACTAGGATTCGATCTAGGCCTGTGGCTTTATGTTGTTTTGGTATCTTTCTTTTGGATCTTACCCTTAGATGGGCTGTGATGTTTTGAATGATGATTGCTTATGTAATGTATTGTGTGAAGTGGCGAGTGTAAGCCAACTATCTTCTTTTGCAATTTAATCCCTCTTTTACATGAGTCGCGCAAAGATACCAAACTTGAGATCATTCTAGGATGGGCTTATACCTTTAAGTCGTGCCTCGACACGTAGGAGGTATAGTCCCATCCTGGGCATTACAGGGTTTTCCAGGACCAGGAAAGGGAATAATGCTATCTTCGTCGTTATCGACCGCCTCTCTAAAGTAGCTCATTTCCTGCCTGTTCGAGAGAGTATTACCGCTAGCCAGCTAGCAGACTTGTATGTCTCTCGGATAGTATCACTTCATGGTGTGCCGTTGGAGATTAACTCAGACCGTGGAAGTCTTTTCACTTCACGATTTTGGGAAAGTTTCCAGAATGCTATGGGAACTCATCTCTCCTTCAGTACTGCCTTCCATCCCCAGTCAAGTGGTCAAGTGGAACGAGTCAATCAAATTCTGGAAGACATGCTTCGAGCCTCTATCATTTCTTTTGGTATGGAATGGGAAAAGTGTCTTCCATTTGCCGAATTTGCTTATAACAATAGTTATCAAGCCAGCCTGGGTAAAGCCCCCTTCGAAGTTCTATATGGACGAAGGTGTCGAACACCTCTTAACTGGTCAGAAACCGGGGAAAGCCAATTCTTTGGCCCAGATATGATCCAGGAAGCAGAAGACCAAGTTCGCATCGTTCGTGAGAAATTGAAAACAGCCCAGTCTCGCTAGAAGAGCCAATATGATAGTCATCATAAGGCTGTGACTTTTGAAGTCGGCGATAAGGCTTACCTTCGGGTTACTCCTCTTAAGGGAACCCATCGCTTCGGTATCAAAGGCAAATTGGCCCCTCGTTACATCGGTCCTTTTCGCATTCTTGCCAAACGAGGAGAAGTTGCCTACCAATTGGAACTACCTCCGCACCTATCCAGAGTTCATGACGTCTTCCACGTATCTCAACTCAGGCGTTGCTTCTCGGATCCTATCTGCGGAGTGGACCACGAAACGCTTGATCTCCAGGACAATCTCACATATCGAGAATACCCCGTTCGTATTCTTGATCAAACCGAGCGCACCACTCGACGCCACAATATCAAGTTTCTCAAGGTTCAATGGTCACATCATTCCGAGAGTGAAGCTACTTGGGAAAGGGAGGATCGTCTTCGACTTGAGTACCCCACCCTCTTTCCGGAGGAACCCGAATCTCGGGACGCGATTCTTTTAAGTGGGGGTGAGTTGTCACATCCCTAGTTAGCACTTGCATTAGGACTAGCAAGAGTGTGCATCATGTTTACTTATCAAAGAAACTTGAAATGGGAATGACAGAAACCCCAGCACCCCTCTTCTAAGAACTAGGGTTTGGTAAACCCCAGCACCCCTCTTCTAACAACTAGGGTTTGGTACAATCTTTTCCAATGTACCCAAAATTCCCTTAAAAAATGTCCATCATTTCTGCCTTGGTCTTAAACCTCTGCCAAAAATGGTGCACAATTTTCTAGGACATCTAAGGTCTTTGGATTAAATCATATGTTATTTGAATTTGGGCATTTAAATGCTATAAAATATTTAAATGATCAAATAATCATAAACTATAATGTTCCATACTGTTCATAATATATACAGTGGGCATGACAAGTTTTATGAGTTATAAAAATGTTCTGGCATTTTTATTAATTAAACAAAGTTGCAAAAGAAATGAAACAGAAAAGAAATAGGAAAAAAAGAAAGAGAGAGAAAGAACTTTCCTGAGCCCAGCACTGTTGCAGGCCGGCCCAGCCCACCAGCGCCGCTTCTGTCGCCTTCCTCCTCGCGCCAGAAGGCAGCGCGCGTGGCCACCGCGCGCCGGAACGCGCCCGGCCACCTCCACCCTGCTTGCCTGTGTCCTCAACGGCCTGGACGCCTCCATGCGTCGCCACGCAGCTGCCCCGACCCCTCTCTCATTTCCCCTCGTCCTCATCTCCTTCCCCTGGCTCTCTCCCTCTCACCACCGAGCCGCCCGTCGCCGCCGCTCGCCGTTGCCGCACCTAGAACCTTCCCCTCGTCCCGTGACCGTGTCCATAAGGTTCGCCGCGACGCCCTCTTCCTCCTCGCTGAGCCACGGATCGCCGGGAGCCCTGCAACGCCTTCACGCCGTCGTCCCCCTCCTCGGATCGCCAGAGTACCTCGCCG
Organism: Secale cereale; assembly: GCA_902687465.1. Taxonomy (NCBI): domain Eukaryota; kingdom Viridiplantae; phylum Streptophyta; class Magnoliopsida; order Poales; family Poaceae; genus Secale; species Secale cereale. The sequence goes on along the minus strand of LR738711.1, from coordinate 161,129,939 downwards.
TCGATTAAGAAGCTGCAGAACGTCACCGACCTCTCCGTCGAGCTCGCTAGCACCGCTGTGAGCCCCTACGCCGAATCCCTCCCTCCTCCGCTTCGTTTGCGCCGTGTAGCTGCCGCTCCGTTGATCAACGAAACCCGCCGCCGCCGTGCTTGCCGCCGGTGATGCTCCGGTGACCATTTGGTCACGGACGCATGTCCATCTCGCTCGCCGCAGCACGTAGATGAGCTAGGTGCCACGCACGCATCGCCTAGGCCACCGCAGCCGCGTCTCCACACACGCCCGAACGCCGGCCGCCGCTGTCGAGCTCGTTGCCGTCGTCTCCGGCCACCAGAGGTCCGGCGGCTACCACCTCTCGACGCGCGTCAGCAAGGGCTCTCCAACGCACCCAACCGCGGCTCGAACCATGCCCTGTAGGCGATTTCCGAAGCTCGCCGCCGTATTTGGTCTCGCCGGCGTCACTTCGCCGGCGAGTTTGACTCGTTTGACTGGGGGGTTGACCACCCCTGGGTCGCTGACGTGTGGGCCACCCCTCCTCTAATTAGCTAGTTTAGTTAAGTAAATGTTAATTAAATTAGTTAATTAGTTTAGTCACTGACCCGTGGGCCTAGACCCCACTGACAGCTAATTAGTTCCTAGATTAACACTAATTAACTTTGCTAATTAGCTATGACACTGACATGCCGGGCCCACATGTCATGTTTGACCTGGTGTCGGTGTACTAAGGTAGGGGTACCTTAGTACCCCAACTTGTGCATGGGCAGTAGCAGCTTCCCGTGGCAGGGCTTACCACGCGCTCGCCAAGGCCCGCTCTAGTCCCTATGAAGCCATTCAAGAACAAAGTATTCAAGTTAAGAGACAAGACCCCGGCAAGAGGAGCTTGCCGGGAAGGCCGCACCAGGCTCAAAGTTGTCATTCCGGCGCAAGACCCTGGCAAGAGGAGCTTGCCATGAAGGCCAAAAGAACGGCACTTCAAGGAAGAATATCGTGGCGCATCGTGCGCCCCGGCAGGACCCGGAGCGCGACAAGCTTCCGGGCCCGGCAAGGTTGCGGCCCCGGCAAGGTGCTTGCCGGGGAAGCCTATGCTGTGTCCCTCCGCTCCAGCTCATCTGGCCACACGTCGCCCTGGGGCCCTTCCAGGGGCACGTGGAAGATGGCTGTGCAGCCTGGGGTACACGGTGGCAAGCCGCGGTGACGAGGATATCGCCGTGGCGAACGGAGACGCATGGACGGACACTTTTTGGGGCGACGGCGACGGGCATTCAATGCCTTTGTCCCCCACCGTCAAGATTAGGTGAAGACCATTGTTCATCCACTACTTACACACTGTTCATGCACTGTTGCAACTACCACCTATTTTACAGTTTTACCCTCCTCTACGTTGACACCTGTCGGTGACCCCTTTGAGCTATAAAAGGAGGCCCATGCACAACGTAGAAAGGGGTTGGATCCCAGAAGCTCGCTCACTCCCACGCTCGGTGTAGCTGGTACTATAGATCTTCAAGCTCCCGAGCCCAAGAACTCAATACAACCAAAGAAAGAGTAGGGTTTTACGCGTCATCGCGGCCCGAACCTGGGTAAACTGCCCGCGTGTGCTCCTCGATCTGCTCTCCGTGCTCCCTCCGCTCCCTTACCGCAACGTAGAAGGGGCTCCGGTCCCATAGGTGTTCGCGGGCGTCCAGTTTCCCCGACACCTGGACCAGCTTCTGTTGACCTGCTGACGTCAGCATGAGGTCATGCTGACGCAGTAACGAGTTTCTGGAATTTAATTTAAATCTTAAATGATTTATGAATTTCAGAAAATACCCAAAACTTCTAAAAATCATATAAAATCAACCGTAGCTCAGATGGAAATAATTTATATATGAAAAATGATCAGAAAAATCCAATCTTTCCAATGGCACTGGTTTCATGCATGTTTGAGCAAGTTAACCTTGATGTATACATTAAAACATGATAATGCACTTAATTAAATAATAGCTAAAGTGCCAATTTGAATCTTTGATTCAAATAGGCTCAAACCCTTCTGGTTATAGTTGCATTAGCCCAACACACATGCATTTTGCCATGTCATGAGCATGCGTCATATTGTTGCATTTGTTTGTCAATGATTGTATCGCCGGTATTATCTGTGTTAGGTCCTGCTCCCGAGGATACTGCTGCGTATCCAGTTGAAGAGCAGTACCCGACAACCACTTTGTCAGGCAAGCAATCATTGATCATTCCGATACAAACCCAATCTTCTCACTCCTGCTCTCTTTTACTGCATTAAGGCAACAGCGTGTGAACTGCTACTTGCTGCGGTAGTTGAACCCTATTCCCTTGCATGACCTGTCATTGCCACAGTAAATAGTTGAAACCCACTAGCATGTGTAGGAGTTGATTAAGCCATGTGATGTGTGATCCACCATGCTATTTGTTTATGTTGCCTGCTATGCTTAGAGTTGTGTCGGGTCTGGTTCATCTGGGTGATGGATCAGAGTGAAATGATCATACCGATAAAGAGAAGGAAGTGTGGAATACACTTGGTAAAGGTATCGATGAAAGGCTATGTAGGAGTACATGGTGGGTTGTTTCATTGGAATCGTCCATAGGACCCGAGATCTGTATGTGTGGTTCAAGTTACAGCTACTACCACACATTGGGATCCTTATTTGACCCTCTCGGCTTATTAATTACCCTCGATCTCTGTCCAGGAGTTGCAACTAGTTTCTGGTGTTTATAGTTTACTGGAGGTCGTGCACAGCGCTGACCCTCGGGGTGGGTTGTGATGCGACAGGTACGTGGCACGGTGTACCGGTTGCCCGTTTGGTGACTCGGGAACCCTGTACACATCGTTTGGGGCCGTGAGCGACACCCCGGCCGGATCTCCCCACAGATGGAACCCAAATAGGCGGTAAACCTGGACGAGAGACTTGAGTAGTTAGTCAGGTCGTGGCCGACACCCACGCTGGGCTTCCGCATGAAGGTTGCCGAGTACATGTCGAGTAAACGGCGATAAGTGGTGAAAGTGTGTGTGAAAAGGTACACCCCTGCAGGGTTATCAATCTATTAGAATAGCCGTTGTTCGCGGTACGGACTACTTGGTTACTCTTACAGTTCATAGACAAGTTGATGGATACTACTAAATGCCTCAAGATAAGTGTGAGTACCGTGGATGGACCTTTCGTAGGATGACGGAAGAGGATCCTCGGTAGTGTATTGTTGTGGTGAGTAGAGGACTCGTGTTCGTAATAACATCTTGCAATCCGTTGAGAGTTGTAGTATAGGTTAGCCAAGAGTCAAAGCTGGCTTTCTGCTATGAACTCCACTACCCCCTTTGATAATGTTGCATGTATGATAGGTTCTGTGGTAAGACTTGCTGAGTACCTTTGTACTCATGTTTGCTTAATAACTTTTGCAGAGGAGAACCCTACCCCTGCTGATGGGTTCTACATAGACGTTGACGTCGACGAGTAGCTTGACACCCAGACGGAGATCTGGAGCTTGTGAAGGGCCTTGTAGATAGTCAGGCTACACCAAGCCTGTTTTATTTTCTAAGTTGTCTGTACTCAGACATGTAGCTTCCGCGTGTGCTTGTATGACTGTATGACTTGAGTGTTGGGTCATGTGACGCCTACCTGTATGGATATGTTATGTATGGCTCTTGGAGCCTCTTAAATAAAGTACTTTGAGTCATAGAGTTCTGTTGTGATGCAATGTTGTATTTGCACATATTGAGCATATTGTGTGTATGTTTGAAATGCTTGGTATGTGTGGGATCCGACACCTAGTTGTTTTCCTTTGGTAGCCTACCATACAGGGAAATGCCTCCTAGTGATTCCAATGAGCCTTGGTTGCTTGCTACTGCTCGGAACACGTAGGCTGGCCGGCATGTGTCCTTCTTCGTTCTTGTGTCTGTCCCTTAGGGGAAATGTCACGCGTTGTTCCTTTAAGTCCATGTAGCTTGCTACGACTTGGGTTCATACGTTGATGACCGACACGTTCGTTGCTGGGTCATGGATGCCTGCCTATGTAATCTAGTGCCACTTTTGGTTTATAACTAGCCATGTCAGCCCGGGTTCTCTGTCATATGGATGCTAGCGACACTGTCATATACGTGTGCCAAAATGCGCAAACGGTCCCGGGCCAGGTAAGGTGGCACCCGTGGGGTTACCGTGCATGAGGCCGCAAAGAGATATGACGTGTTACAGCTAGATCGGTGTGACTTAGGATCAGGGTCCTGACACCCGATCGAGCGATTCCTTCGCTACTACTGCTAACTGAAGCCGATCGATGCTGCCTCTTCACGAGCAATGAGCGTTGCTGGGGGTGGGGATGGATGAAAAGTTCCCGGTGGGGGTGGCTAAATAGGACCCCGTGGTGTTGCCTCTGCATGAACAGGACCCCGTTCGATCGAGCCGGTTGGGGCTGCATGATCAGGACCCTATGGAGGGCTGCATGAACAGGACCACCCCGTGGAGGGCTGCATCAACAGTAGACGAGGGAGGGCTGGATGAACAGTAGCCCGTGGAGGGGTGGTTGAACAGGAGCCCGTGGAGGGGGTGATACGTCTCCAACGTATCTATAATTTTTTATTGTTCCATGCTATTATTTATGATGTTTTGGATGTTTAATGGGCTTTGTCATACACTTTTATATTATTTTTTGGACTAACCTACTAACCCAAAGGCCCAGTCCAGATTGTTATTTTTTCCCTATTTCAGGGTTTTACAGAAAAGGGATATCAAACGGAGTCCAAACGGAATGAAACCTTCGGGAGAGATATTTTTGGTGAAAATCACACACGGGAGACTTGAGAACCATGGAGTAGGGGCCACGTGGTGCCCACGAGGGTGGGGGCGCGCCCCCCCTTGGGCGCGCCCCCTGCCACGTGGGTCCCACGTAAGGCCCCCAGTGCCCTCCTTCCTCCTATATAAGCCTACGTACCCCGAAACCATCAGAGGAGAAGAGAAAACCCTAGTTCCACTACCATAACCTTCTATTCCCGTGATATCCCATCTTGGGGCATGTTCCGGAGCTCCGCCGGCGGGGGGATCTACCATGGAGTGCATCTACATCATCATCATCGCCTCACCATGAGTTGTGAGTAGTTTATCAGAGACCTTCCGGTCCATAGCTAGTATCTAGATGGCTTCTTCTCTCTCTTTGGATCTCAATACAAAGTTCTCCTCGGTCTTCGTGGATATCTATTTGATGTAATCTCTTTTTGCGGTGTGTTTGTCAAAGATACGATGAATTGTGGGTTTATGATTAAGATTATCTATGAGAAATATTTGGTTCTTCTCTGAACTCTTTATGTATGATTATAATATCCTTGCAAGTCTCTTCGAATTATTGGTTTGGTTTGGCCTACTAGATCTATAGTTCCAGCAATGGGAGAAGTGCTTGGCTTTGGGTTCAATCTTGCGGTGTCCTTTCCCAGTGACAGTAGGGGCAGCAAGGCACATATTGTATTGTTGCCATCGAGGATAAAAAGATGGGGTTTATATCATATTGCTTGAGTTTATCCCTCTACATCATGTCATCTTGCTTAAGGCGTTACTCTGTTCTTATGAACTCAATACACTAGATGCGTGCTGGATAGCGGTCGATGTGTGGAGTAATAGTAGTAGATGCAGAACCGTTTCGGTCTACTTGTCTCGGACGTGATGCCTATATATAATGATCATGCCTAGATAGTCTCATAATTATTCACTTTTCTATCAATCGCTCGACAGTAATTTGTTTACCCACCATAGAATATCGCTATCATGAGAGAAGCCACTAGAAAACACTATGGCCCCCGGGTCTATTCTCAACATATCAATCTACATCTACTTTACTTTTTCCGCCTTTACTTTATGTTCTTATCATCTCTATCAGATCTCACTTTCATAAGTGACCCTAAAGGGATTGACAACCCCTTATCGCGTTGGCTGCGAAGTTCTTATTTGTTTGTGCAGGTGTGAGGGACTCGCGCGTGCTCTCCTACTGGATTGATACCTTGGTTCTCAAAAACAAAGGGAAATACTTACGCTACTGTGGTGCATCTCCCTTTCCTCTTCGAGGGAATACAACGCAAGCTCGTGAAGTAGCAAGAAGAATTTTTGGCGCCGTTGCCAGGGAGGCTTACGAAAAAGTCATATACCAAGTACCTATCACAAACCCTTATCCTTCGCATTACATTTTTTGCCTCTCGTTTTCCTCTCCCCCACTTCACCCTTGCCGTTTTATTTGCCCTTCTTCTGCCGTGTGTTTATCGTTCGCTTGCTTCTTGTTTGCTTCTGTGTTGCTTGCTTGCTTGTCATCATGTCTAGCACACCTGTCATTATCAACACTCCCGGGAGTGAGGTCCTCAACTTTAAACAAAGGGAAGAAGAAAACTTAAAAGATGCCTGGTATAGAATTTGCAATGCTCAAAATAGATATAATAGGAAGCTTTCCACTTCCGTGCTTCTTCGCAATTTTTATGTTGGCATAACCCCGTGGAATATATTTATCTTAGATACCATTACCGGAGGGAATTTCTTGGGTAGCCATACTTTTGATTCTTATAATGCAATGACTGAATTATTTGGCTCACCACCTCTTATGGTTAATGGGATCATTTTAACTTTGTAGCATGTTATGCAAAGGTTAGAAATCATTGAAAAAAAAGTTTCTACGGTAGAACTGGTAGAAAACTTGGATAGAAAAATCCATAATGAAATCACCCAATATGGATCCAAGGTAGGAGTTGTTCTGAAAAATCTTAAGGAAAAGGAACCCATAGTTAAAGAAAAGCTAGATCGGGATTCTACTAGAATCAACAAGCTTGAGGATATTATTACTAATGTGGGTTCTGCTCTTTCTTCTATAAAAACTAATGCAAATACTTCTACCACTAAATTATCTAAGTTCATGTCTGTCCCTAAAGACAAGAGTGAAACATCTAGTAAAGGAATTGCAGATCTCAAATCCATAAGTGTTCACCCTAATTTTCTTACTTTTGCAAGAGACCCTTTTGACACTTTAGAATTTCTTGATTTCTTGCCCAAGAGTTTTATTATCAATAGGGATAAAGAAGTGACTAAGAATCACGAGTGCTTAATTAAAGAATTGCCTTCCAAATATGGCATTCCCTAGATCTATCCATGTATCGTGCCTAGCTAGGGGCGTAAAACGATAGTGCTTGTTGGGAGGCAACCCAATTTTATATTTTTTGTTTTTGCTGCTGTTAGGGAAAAAATATTGCATCTAGCTTCTGTTTAGATGTGGTTTTGTGTTTTGTTTAGTGTTTGTTCCAAGTAGAACCTTTGGGAAGACTTGTGTGAAGTTTATGTGATATTGCTGTGAAAAACAGAATCGTTAGCGCTCGCTAGAATGGTCATCAGATTTTACTGGAGCGTGCTATTTAGTTGATTCTTTTTTAAGATGATTAATAGAAAAATTCCTCACGTTTAACAATTTAGTTTGAATTTTTTGGAGTTACAAATGTATGCATAACCTGCAGATTACTACAGACTGTTCTGCTTTTGACAGATTCTGTTTTTCGTGTGTTGTTTGCTTATTTCAATGCATCTACGAGTAATATTGGGAGGTATGAACCATAGAGAAGTTGGAATACAGTAGGTTTAACACCAATATAAACAAAGAATGAATTCATTGCAGTACCTTTGAGTAGTGGTTTGCGTTCTTATACTAACGGAGCTCACGAGATTTTTGTCTAAGTTTTGTGTTGTGACGTTTTCAAGTTTTGAGTATTGCTTTGATGGACTATGGAACAAAGAGTAGCAAGGGACTAAGCTTGGGGATGCCCAAGGCACCCCAAGTAAAATTCAAGAACAACCAAAAGCCTAAGCTTGGGGATGCCCCGGGAAGGCATCCCCTCTTTAGTCTTCATCTATCGATAACTATACTCGGAGCTATATTTTTATTCACCACATGATATGTGTTTTTCTTGGAGCATCTTGTATAATTTGAGTCCTTGAATGTTAGTTTGCCACAATTATCCTTGCTGGACACACCTATTTGAGAGATTTAAATATGGCCTAGGAATTGTTAGAACACTCTATGTGCTTCACTTATATCTTTTGAGTTGAATAGTTTTTGCTCTAGTGCTTCACTTATATCTTTTAGAGCACGGTGGTGATTATATTGTGAAGAAATTGTTGAACTCTCATGCTTCACTTGTATCCATTTTAGAGTCTATTAAAACAGCATGGTAATGTTCTTAGGCTATAAAACTAGTCTTCACATGATAGACATCCAATATCAATGTAGTATAAACTTTCACACTAAGTGCATTGAATATGATGAGAAGTTGGATGCTTGATAAATGTTTTGAGATATGAGGATAGTGATATTAGAGTCATGCTAGTGGAGTTATTATGAAATTGAGAAATTCTTGTGTTAAGGTTAGTGATTCCCGTAGCATGCACATATGGTTAACCGCTATGTGACGAAGTTAGAGCATGATGTATTTGTAAAGTGTCAACCTTTGTGTGGAGGTCGGGGGCGCGCGATGGTTAACTCCTACCAACCTTTGTGTTGATTGCTTTGTTTTGATGACTCGTAGATTTTTGCAATAAGTATATGAGTTCTTATGACTAATGTTGAGTCCATGGATTATACGCACTCTCACCCTTCCACCATTGCTAGCCTCTCTTGTACCGCGCAACTTTCCCCGGTACCATACACCCACTATATATCCTTCCTCAAAACAGCCACCATACCTACCTATCATGGCATTTCCATAGCCATTCCGAGATATATTGCCATGCAACTTTCCACCGTTCCGTTCTTATGACACACATCATATTGTCATATTGCCATGCATAATCATGTAGTTGACATCGTATTTGTGGCAAGGCCACCATGCATAATTTTTCATACATGTCACTCTTGATTTATTGCCCATCCCAGTACACCGTCGGAGGAATTCATATAGAGTCATACTTGTTCTAGTATCGAGTTGTAATATCGAGTTGTAATTCAATGAAAGTGTGATGATCATCATTATTAGAGCATTGTCCCATGTGAGGAAAGGCTAAATCAATAAAGCCCCTCCACAAAAAAAAAGAGAAAGGCCAAAGAAGAGAAAGGCCCAAAAAAGAGAAAAGAAAAAGAAAACAAAAAGGGACAATTGCTACTATCTTTTTCCACACTTGTGCTTCAAAGTAGCACCATGTTCTTCATGATAGAGAGTCTCATGTTTACTCAATTTCATGTACTAGTGGGAATTTTCATTATAGAACTTGGCTTGTATATTCCAACGATGGGCTTCCTCAAATGCCCTAGGTCTTCGTGAGCAAGAAAGTTGGATGCACACCCACAAGTTTCTTTTGTTGAGCTTTCATACATATTTAGCTCTAGTGCATCCGTTGCATGGCAATCCCTACTCACTCACATTGATATCTATTGATGGGCATCTCCATAGCCCGTTGATACGCCTAGTCAATGTGAGACTATCTCCCTCCTTTTTGTCTTCTCCACAACCACCTCTCTATTCCACCCATAGTGCTATGTCCATGGCTCACGCTCATGTATTGCGTGAAAGTTGAAAAAAAGTGCTTGGCTGAATCGGGGTTGTGCATGATATGAATAGAGTATGAAAACAAGTGCTTGGTTGAAATCGGGGTTGTGCATGATATGAATATTTTGTGTGATGAAGAGGGAGCGTACCCAGACTATATGATTTTGTAGGGATGACTTTCTTTAGCCATAGTATTTTGAGAAGACATGATTGCTTTGTTAGTATGCTTGAAGTATTATTATTTCTTATGTCAATATAGACTTTTGTCTTGAATCTTTCAGATCTGAACATTCATGCCACAATTAAGAGAATTGCATTGAAAAATTATGTTGGTTAGCATTCCACATCAAAACATTTGTTCTTATCATTTACCTACTCGAGGATGAGCAGGAATTAAGCTTGGGGATGCTTGATACGTCTCCAACATATCTATAATTTTTTATTGTTCCATGCTATTATTTATGATGTTTTGGATGTTTAATGGGCTTTGTCATACACTTTTATATTATTTTTGGGACTAACCAACTAACCCAAAGGCCTAGTCCAGATTGCAGTTTTTCCTGTTTCGGGGTTTTACAGAAAAGGGATATCAAACGGAGTCCAAACAGAATGAAACCTTCGGGAGAGATATTTTTGGACAAAATCACGCACGGAAGACTTGAGAACCACGGTGTAGGGGCCACGTGGTGCCCACGACGGTGGGGGGCGCGCCCCCCAAGGGCACGCCCCCTGCCTCGTGGGTCCCACGTAAAGCCCCCGATTCCCTCCTTCCTCCTATATAAGCCTATGTACCCCGAAACCATCAGAGGAGAAGAGAAAACCCTAGTTCCAACGCCGTAACCTTCTGTTCACGTGAGATCCCATCTTGGGGCCTATTCCAGAGCTCCGCCGGAGGGGGGATCTATCATGGAGTGCTTCTACATCATTATCATCGCCTCACCATGAGTTGTGAGTAGTTTATCATAGACCTTCGGGTCCATAGCTAGTATCTAGATGGCTTCTTCTCTCTCTTTGGATCTCAATACAAAGTTCTCATCGGTCTTCGAGGAGATCTATTCGATGTAATCTCTTTTTGCGGTGTATTTGTCGAGATTTGATGAATTGTGGGTTTATGATCAAGATTATCTATCAAAAATATTTGGTTCTTCTCTGAACTCTTTACGTATGATTATAATATCCTTGCAAGTCTCTTTGAATTATTGGTTTGGTTTGGCTACTAGATTTATAGTTCTTGCAATGTCAGAAGTGCTTGGCTTTGGGTTCCTTCTTGAAGTGTCCTTTCCCAGTGACAAGGGGCAGCAAGGCACGTATTGTATTGTTTCCATCGAGGATAAAAAGATAGGGTTTATATCATATTGCTTGAGTTTATCCCTCTACATCATGTCATCTTGCTTAAGGCGTTACTCTGTTCTTATGAACTCAATACACTAGATGCATGCTGGATAGCGGTCGATGTGTGGAGTAATAGTAGTAGATGCAGAATCGTTTTGGTCTACTTGTCTCGGACGTGATGCCTATATATAATGATCATGCCTAGATAGTCTCATAATTATTCGCTTTTCTATCAATTGCTCGACAGTAATTTGTTTACCCGTCGTAAAATATCGCTATCATGAGAGAAGCCACTAGAGAACAATGTGGCCCCCGAGTATATTCTCACCATATCAATCTCATCTACTTTACTTTTTCCACTTTTACTTTTTGTTCTTATAATAAAAAATAACAAAAATATAAACTATCATCTCTATCCGATCTCACTTTCATAAGTGACCGTAAAGGGATTGACAACCCCTTATCGCGTTGGCTGTGAAGTTCTTATTTGTTTGTGCAGGTGCGAGGGACTCACGCGTGGTCTCCTACTGGATTGATACCTTGGTTCTCAAAAACTGAGGGAAATACTTACGCTACTGTGCTGCATCTCCCTTTCCTGTTCGAGGGAATACAACGCAGGCTCGAGAAGTAGCAGGGGGCTGGTTGAACAGTAGCCGATGGAGTAGCGCGTGGTGGAGGCTGAACAGTCGCAGGTGGAGGTTGGAGGAGGTCGATGGTGGATGAACAGTAGCCCGTGGTGGCTGGAGGGGGTCGACGGTGGTGATGAACAGTATCCCGTGGAGTCCCGTTTTGCGGTACGCCACACCCCTCCCGATGAACAGGTTCCCGTTTTGACCGTAGCGCTCCAACACAAGTCCGTTTCCTCTGTTTTGCGGTACGCCACACCCCTCCCGATGAACAGGAACCCCGTTTCGACCATAGCGCTCCAATGTAAGAAAGTTTCCTCCATTTTGCGGTACGCCACACCCCTCCCGATTAATAGGACCCCCGTTTCGACCGTAGGAGGTCCGTTTCCTCCATTTTGCGGTACGCCAGACACCTCCTCATGAACAGGATCCCGTTTCAAACGTGGCCGGTCGAACACAAGGCCGTTTCCTCCATTCTGCGGTATGCCAAGCCTCGTTTCCATCGGCTCTTCCGTCCAAGCCCTCCCGATGAACACGACGACGCATTTCGTTCCGACCTAGCCGGTTGGCTCCCAATTAACACGACGACGACGCTGTTTCTCCGTTCTGACCCAGCCATGTACACGAGCCCTGGCCGTACGTACGCGTGAGTAGGCATTCGAGACCCCGCCCGTATGTACGTACGTGGCCGTATTTACTTTCTTGCACCCTGGCCGCTGTACGTACGTGTACATGCTACATGCGCGCCTCTGCTATGACAAGTGCACGCCTCTACATCGACCAGTATGTACGTACACTACGTACGCTTCAACCAGGTGGGTCCCGACTGTCAGGCACTTCCTTGCGTGCAAAGATGTAGCTAGTCGGTCCCAGCAGTCAGGGGGGCGAATTGTTTTTTTTTTGCCCGGACGCACTTCCTTGCGTGCGAAGATGTAGCTGGTCGGTCCCAGCAGTCAGGGGGAAACATTTTTTTCGCGAAATAAGTTGGCCCGTCCGGTGGGTCCCCGCTATCAGGTGCAGGAATAATTATTTTGCGTGTAATAAGGAGGCACTTCCTTGCTGCGGCCGTGGACCCAGCTGTCAGCCACTCCACGTATAGTCCATGTCCGATGAAGCCATTCCTTGACCATGTTGACCACGCCGCGCCAAGTGCACCAGGGCGGTGGACGACAGCGAGACCTAGGAAGGGGATGACGCGAAGACGGGGAAGACGCGACATTGGATGCCCACGCGTAGAGGAGTGCGAGGGTTCACTGGTTTGCTACGGTGTGAGGCTGCCGTCGCCGCAGAATAACAGGGGGTGTGGGTGAGTAGAGGGATGGCCTGGCTAGCGGTGGGAATAGTAGGGGCAGTGAGGCCTCCGCGGCAGCACAGCCGGCCACGGGAGGCAGGAGCATGCGGCACGACCAGCGCTGCTTTCGGCGGCTGGAGCAACAAGACCAGAGGTTGAAGAAGCACTATGGCCGCTGGATGGACATCATACGGTCACTGGAGCTAGAATCGTTGATATTGACTAAGTTGACAACGCACACCATCCCCGTCAACTTAGTAGGCCCACAAGTCAGTCTCCCACTAAGGTGGGTCCCAAACAGCAAGGGGACTATTCAGTTTTTTGTGCGTAATAAGGAGGAACTTCCGGTGGGTCCGAGCTGACAGCGGGGGGAACATTTTCTTTGTGCAATACGATGGCCCGTCCGGTGGGTCCCAGCAGTCAGTGGGGAAACGTTTTTTTCGCCAAATACGGTGGCCCGTCCGATGGGTCCCTGCTGTTGGGTGGAGGAATAATTATTTTCCGCGTAATAAGGAGGCACTTCCTTGCGGCTGCCATGGACCCACCTGTCAGCCTCTCCACATACAGTACTCTTCCGATGGAAGTCGTTCCTTGACCAGGCCTAGGAAGGGGACGACGCGGAGCCGGGGAAAACGCGGTAGTGGAAGCCCGCGTGGAGAGGAGTACGAGGGTTCACTGGTTCGGCTGTGGTGTGAGGCTGTCGTCGCTGCAGGGCCTGGCCAGCGGTGTGAATAGTTGGGGGTGGCGAGGCCTCTGCGGCATCATAGCCGGCCAAGGGAAGCAGGAGCACGAGGCACGACCGGCGCTAGTTTGGGTGGCTGGAGCAAGAAGATCAGAGGTTTAAGAAGCACTACGGCCGTTGGAGCTAGAATCGTGCATATTGACTAAGTTGACAAAGCCCTCCATCCCCGTCAACTTAGTAGGCCCACAAGTTAGTCTCCCACTATACTGGGTCCCAGCTAGCAGGGGGGTACTCATTTTTTTGTGCGTAATAAGGAGGCACTTCTGGTTGGTACGAGGTAACAGCGGGGGGAACGTTTTTTTCGCGAAATACGGTGGCCCGTCCGGTGGGTCCCAGTAGTCAGGGGGAAAACATTTTTTTCGCCAAATACAATGGCCTGTCCGGTGGGTCCCCACTGTCAGGTGGAGGTATAATTATTTTCCGCATAATAAGGAGGCACTTCCTTATGGATGTCGTGGACCCAACTGTCAGCCTCTCCACGTACAGTACTCTTCCGATGGAAGTAGGTCGTTGACCAGATTGACCACGCCGCGCTGAGAGCACCAGGGCGGTGGATGACGGAGAGGCCTAGGAAGGGAACAACACGGAGGCAGGGAAGACTCGGCAGTTGCTTCCCACGCGGAGGGTATTACGACTGTATGAGGGTTTACTGGTTCGTCTGCCTTCGCTGGAGAATAACAGCAGGTGTGGATGAGTAGAGGGATGGCTAGGCCAGCGATGGGAGTACGGTGGGGCGATGAGGCCTGCGCGCCAGCATAGCCGGCCGTGGGGAGGAGAGAGCAGGCAGTCCCGCTGGCGCTTGTGTGAGCGGCTGGAGCAGGAAGAGCAGAGATTGAAGAAGCAAGACGGTCGTTGGATGGACATCCAACGGTAACTGCTTGTGCGTCAACCTTTTTTTAGGAAAGACTCAAATCTGTGGAAAACATCATACAGCCAATCTGCCATTATTTATAATAATTTACAGCTCATTTGCTAATTCTTAAGGTATTTTTGGAGCCGATATTCTTTTTGTTAGCATTACAGCCCATATTGTGGCCACGGTTAAACAATTATACGATATTCTTTCCGAACTGTTTTTAATCCCAAAATTTCGAGTCACATTCAAACTTATTTTAAAAATAAAAATATATCAATATAAAATCCAACAAATTGTCCTTGCATAAAAATCAATGCAATTTAAAATGTCGAAATGAAAAAAAGAAATTTGAAACTAATTGCCGGTTTGATGTGTTTTTAAAAATGTACAACCCATTTCTCATTACTGATAGGCCATTTTCTCGGCCAGCCGAATGAAAGCTCTCCTCGTCTTGAAAGATTTGCAGCCCAACAGGCCTGACAAAGTGAGTTACTTGGAAAATCACAAAAAACTGGGTTGTGGCCGTGGACCCAGCTGTCACGCTCTCCACGTACAGTACTCTTCCGATGGAAGTCGGTCTTTGACCACGTTGACTACGCCGCGTCGAGAGCACCAAGGAGGTGGACGACGGCGAGGCCTAGGAAGGGCACGACGCGGAGCCGGGGAAGACAAGGCAGTGGATGCCCACGCGGAGAGGAGTACGAGGGTTCACTGGTTCGGCTGCGGTGTGAGGCTACCGTCGCCGTAGGGCATGGCTAGTGGTGGGAGTAGTAGGGGCGATGAGGCCTCAACGGCAGCACAGCCGGCCACTAGAGGCAGGAGCAGGCGATCTTGCCGGCGCAGGTTTGGGCAGCTGGTGCAAGAAGAGCAGAAATTGAAGAAGCACCAGGACCGTTCGATTCAAATCCAACGGTTACTGCTGCTAGAATCGTTTGTTGACTAAGTTGACAAGCCCTGCGTACGCGTCAACTTAGTGGGCCCACGGGTCAGCCTCCCAACTGGTGCACCCCAAATGTCAGTGGGAGGAATCATTTTTTTGCATAATAAGGAGGAAGTTGATTGCGTGCGGCCAGGCCAGCGGAGGGAGTAGGATGGGTCGGGGAAGCCGGCGCGGCATCACAGCGGGCCACAAGAGGACAGAGTAGGCAGTCCCGCCGGCGCTAGTTTAGGTGGCTGGAGCAGGAAGATCAGAGATTGAAGAAGCACGCCGGCCGTTGGATGGACATCCAACAGTCACTGCTGGTAGAATCGTGTGTTGACTGACAAAGCCTTGCGTAAACAAGTCAGCCTCGAAATCTGTAGCGTGTATAGCCCATTTGCTATTATTTATATATTTTTTACTCATTTTCTAATTCATATGAAAGTTATTGCAGCCCGTTTTCCATTTTTAGAATTGCTGCCCATTTTCTGGTGAGTGCTAGGGTTAAAAAATAACTAAATATGTGGGAAATTTTGAAAATTCGCAATTTTTTGTTGGGGAACAAAATATTCTTAATCCAAAAATTTGTAGCCATACTAAAACAAAATTAAAAATATATTAGTACTATGTCATGTTAAATCCAATGAAATGCGTATAAGATATCAGTGAAGAAAAAAAAAACAAAAAAAGAAACTAATATCCCATTTGCTATAATTTTTTGGAATTTTCAACCCCTTTTCATATTAATTTTAACAGACACTGACCATACTCTTTGGCCAGGCCGGAATGCATCCCTCCTCGTCTTGACAGATTTGCAGCCCAGTAAGTCGGAGAAAACAAATAGGCCTAGCTTAGGTATTCTTCTAAAAGAAATATTGGGCTACCAATTTTCCCAACGAAAAAACTGCTGGGCTGGTCATGTTGTTAGACGGGCCACAGAGACCGCACAACCCAGTTTATAGCTTGCTCCTCCGAATTACTTATTTATGTTTAGGGGACCATGAGCATGTACCTGGGCTGGATTCATGTGAGAGCCTCCCTTCTAGTTAATTATGGGCTTCTCTATTGAGCCTCCATCAGTGGGCTGCATGTTATCAACAAGTGGAAAATGTGTTCCGTACAAAAAATAGTATGCGCTACGTACGGTACGGGGCACTAAAGGATCGAACCGTGCAAAGACTTCCAAAATATTGTGTTTGTCATTCTAACAACACATTTATTCAACCAACAAACGAAATATACTACTGATTGTACATTGAAAACAGCAGCAGCAACAACCAAGGCTAGGGGTGCAACAGAAGCAGTAAGCAGGCCAGAAGAGTGAAGACGCAACTCTCTCTTCCAAACCAAACATTAGCCATCATTACAAAAGGGCTACCAAAAAAGAACAAGTGTATGCATCAAACTAAATAAAGATCCTACTACACAAGTGTACGCATCTAACTAACTGGCTCAGTTAGACGTTACAATTTATTAAGATGTGGAGATTGGCTGACGACTTGAACCAGATGGGTGCTTGACGGGGGAAACTCCAGGCAGCAGGTCGAAGTCTGATACTTGGGACCCTCCCTCCTACTTTGGGCTGCAGAGCGTGGCGGCACATATCAGGGTATGGTGCATGTAGAGACGCATGGTATGCTGTGTACACACGGTTTTGCCTGATGAACGAAACCGCGTTGCCATCATGATCCTTGCCATCGGTTATCTCCTGGTTAATCGGATAATTCAGTCGGATAAACAGAGAGCGTGTACCAAGGCTACTTACCAACCTCCGGTCAAAAATTCCTGAAGGCCCAGAGAAGCTGTGATCCTGTTCAAAGACCTTGCAGTGACTGTGATTGTATTCCACGAAACAACACGTCCGGTACATGCGAACGAATGATCGTTTGCCGTCGTCTGATCGAGCCAGGAACCACCTGCAACTGCCATGCCACTTTTCTTTGAAAGGTTCTGGGATTAGGAAGGGTAGGGATACCAGGTGGCCTACAACATCATATCAAGTTGGAGTCAAATAACCCTAAAAAATAAGTTGGAGTCAAATAAAAAGGGCTCTTGATGTAGTCAATCTTAAGAACAGCATGTTATGAGCATGAATATTTTTTCAGTAAATGTTGACAGTAATATTAGCAAGCCATCATGATATCATAGGAAAGTAACATACTCCTTTAACAACCATTTGTAGCGATGAGTGGAGTAGGCCAGCAATACGTCCAACCATAGAAGGAGTCGATAGCGTAAATGAAGCCCTTGTGTTCAATGGCATTAGAGAACCATGGAGGATGTATGATCCTACGATGGACATGCAGATTTATCCACTTACCGCAGTGACCTGTCAGATAGGCGAGATCGCGGTTGAAGAACGCAATTAGCCTGAAGTATTCATAATTCGCAGATCACTAGTGGCCCTTGGCAAAGAACATCAAGTACGAGACGTGCTACCCGTTCACCGTGCCGGAGTCGCTGGAGGATCAGCGCCGCCTGCTAGTATCGGAGGAGGACGGCAGCATCTTCCTCTTGATCGTGGGCACCAGCGAGGCCCGCTGTCGGGACCGGTTTTCCGGGATATTAATTTCCCAGTAAATGGCCCTTGTGCTCACCAGCCCCAGGATTACTGTTAGCTGATGAGACACAAACTTGATACAAAAGTTCCAAGCTAAATACAAAATATGTAGTACAAGACCATTCTGGTCAATGAGTACAACAAAAGGTTTCTAGTGGTTGATGGCGGAAGCGGTTTGCGATACATCAGCGTCTATGGGACTCCATTTCCCACAGGAACAGCTGACCTGGATAATTCCTATCTTCGCGAGGCTGCTATCTCCATTGCCTAGGTTCCGGGGCTGTCATTGCAGCGCTCCTCTCCAAGCAAGAAATCTGGCCAAGACAATAGCCAGGGACAAGCCAGTGAGTACTTTGAATGTACTCGCAAACATTATGAGCACAGGACAATATAACAAAAGACATTCATGCTTTGAAATATTCCATGATCACTTCGTCCGTCACGAAATAAAATTCATGACGCACGCAAGCAGGTTATTATTATAAAACATGAATAAGCAATCAGAGAATAAAAATAAAATGCACCGATCGGGTGTCTGAAGCGACGCCTCGAAAGGATAATAAAATAAAGCATGCCTCAGTCGGGCGTCTGAGCGACGTCACATAAAGGGCTTATAAAGAAAATAATGACAAACATGCCACAGTCGGGCGTCTGAGCGACACCACATAAAGGGCTTATAGGGGAAGTAAATAATAAGCATGCCACAGTCGGGCGTCTGAGCGACACCACATAAAGGGCTTATAGGGAAAATAAATAAATAGCATGCCACAGTCGGGCGTCTGAGCGACACCACATAAAGGGCTTATAGGGAAGATTAATTATAAGCATGCCACAGTCGGGCGTCTGTGCGACACCACATAAAGGGCTTATATGAGAATAATCACAGGGAATATCCAGGAGGTAAAACCATCCCAGGGATACTCAATAATCCAAATAATACAAATGGTTAGTCCATAATAATAATAATCATAATCATCATATGTCACATGTTATGATCAATGTTCTGGCTTAGCAGTTTTTTCCTCCGAAGACCGACACTAAGACCGACACTTGACCCATCACAGACTGTAATCCTTAACCGCGGATACGGCTATTCGAATAGATATGACCTCTGCAGAGGGTGTACTCTTTACCCACGAGTAACGGATTCCTTTAGTCCATCGGGACTAATTCCATTTACGGTCTTTTAATTGAAAACACACCTGACCCGCACCCACCAGCTTAACTTACCAGTGACTGGAATCACCCACGTCACCTGTTAAGCAAAACTCTAAGTGGGAGGCTACAACCTCGAGTAGCATGGGATCACAAAATTTATAATGCGCGCAAACTAGGGGAGCTACCCCCTCGGTCCCAACCGGAAACACCCATGCCCCGGACCAGGTGGCATGCCTACCGGATGCCTCCGGTATCTTCCACCATGGCCTCTCTGTACGGTGTGTGCCAAGAAAGGGGTTGACAACTTACTGGACTGTACCCTACCTGCGGCAGGGACAAGTGGTAGCACGAAACAAGTATGGGGGTTACCGGAACAAGACTCGATCTATGGTCGACTCAGGAGGTTAACGCATCACCTGCATGATTAGCATAGCAAATATATTTCACACCAACAGGCAGGATCACTACTCATCATACCTCAACATGCCTTACTGACTATACTCGTCTCAACGAAATATCAGTAGCAAGCTCGTGTCTACCCAAGACAGAGACTTTCCCGGATTCCTTCCAGTAGGCATGAGAGGTAGACGAGGGTGGTTACTATCACAAGTATATCAATTCCCAACAGCAAGGAATCTTCATCATGCACTTATGAGCATGTTCATACCATCACATAAAATAACGAGTACTCCGTGTCAAGGTGGTGTTGTAAACGTATCAAACAACACACAACAATATTATGCCGGGGTTCAGAATGCTTGCCTTCCAAGAGTATGTAGGTGGGGTGCACTTTGAAAGTTTTCATATCCCCTCCAAAATCCTATTTTAAGAAATTACAAATTAACACATAATCCAGAAACAGTACAAAAAAGTTGTTCCGAAAATTTTCAAATAAATATGAAAATAAAATAGACCAAATTTTAGAAACAACAGAAAAAGAATCAAGTCAAAAGGACTTTTATTTTAAAAGTTATAGCCAGTCAAAGTCCTGGTCAAAATCTGTCTTTAAATAAAACCGAAAAAGAAAACGGTTCGAAAAAGAATACGCTTTTGGAAAAAAAAGACGTACTGCAGGGTTTACGCTTTCACTTAAGACAGTTCTGGCTCATCTCTGTCGCTGACGAATGGGGCCCCTCGGACAGGTTTGACTGGGGTCAAACCGGTCATCTCCCTCCTCCAGCCGAGGGGAGGTGAGGTCTCCGGCGACTCCCGCCGGCGATTCGGGGCTCCACTCGGGCAACCGAGGGCACCATTGCGCTCAGGGTCTCGAGGCGATCCCGATGAGGTGGGAGCTGATCATCGGAGAGCTTGGGAGCTCCGATGGCTTCGAGGCCGGCGCACGGCGCCACGGGTTTGCAGGGGACTCTGCCCATGGTTCATCTCCGGCGGCATCGAGAGGGGAAAGGGTTCACGAGGTCCATCCGCAGCAAAATGGGAAGAGAAGAGGGAGAGGAAAACTCTGGTGGCGCCGAATCCAGCAAAGGAGACGGCGGCCGATCCTTGACCGGAGGTGGGGAAGAGGGTCTCCCCCGGTCGATTTCTCGCTATGGGAGTTCGAGAGGGATAGCAGGAGTCTTCTACCGGTCGGGCTGAGCTTCGGGGATCCCTTAAATAGGCGTGCAAGGTCGGTTCGCAGCGACGGCCGAGGATAAGCTCGACGATGAGCCGTCACTGTGGTTTGCAGGACGACGTGTTGATGCTAGCGGGGTTTGGCAGGGCGAGCGGATGAGGATGGCTTGTTCCAGGGGCAGCTGGCGAGCTGGGGTGGTCGGGGCGGTGCCGACCACGGCAGTTTCAGGCGGCGGCAGTGGCGACTTGCGGCCGACTTCTGCAGGAGCCAGGGCGATCGGGGCAAAGCGGCAGGGTCAGCGGGGACTGCGGGCTAGCGGACGAGCGCCTGGATGTGACCGAACTGTTCCCGGGGTGCGCTGGCATGCGGAGGCGGTTCGGTTGCGCGCGCGTGCAAAACGTGTGCTCTGGGCGCGCCCAGAGCACGCATGTTACATGCTCGACATAATGCCTGGGTGGCCTAGAGGCTCGGGTGCAAACAAGACTTAACAGGACTGGTTTAGGGGTAGAGGGAAGACTAGTGGACATGTTTGTTTGCCCAGAGGGGCAAAATCACAGTGCAAATTAAAAACTATGCCAACTCTGTTCATGAACACAAGGTGCTCGATAGAATGCCATGGGCTTCTAGGCATCTCTTTTGGTGGCCAAAAGCTCCAGATCAAAGTCTCTTTAGATGACAAAGAATGTGCCAAGGTTAGTTTGGCAAAACCAGAAACTTGCTAGTGCAAGTTTTGCAAAACTATAGTTCTGGACAGAAAAGAAAAGCTATTATTGCATGGACCAAAAATATTCCAATGGGTCGAATCTCCTGGATTTAAGGGTTTGGTATGGTGGTCTAAAAGCAGGAGAAAAACCAGGGGCAATGGGGCAAGATAGAAGGGGGTTGCAGTAGAAAATGCCAAACTGGACCAGAGAGCAAAAGAGGATGTTCTGCTCAATTTTTCCAAAGAACACCAATGGGTTTTTGCATAGAAATGAATTATATTCTTCTACTAACATCTCCAAATTTTAGTGGAATTTTTAAATGCATTTATCAAAGGGTTGTAGTGCAAAAGGGACTCCAAGACTTATGAGAAACCAATTTAAAAGCAATAAAGCTTTAGGGAAATATTTATAGAAATAATTCTACTGATAAAAGAAATGATCTTGAGAAGGTATACAAGTCCAACAATATTTTTGAAAAGTTCCCCTTGGAGGGAAAACTCCACAATTCAGAAGAAAAGAATGGTTCTGAAATAAAAAGAAAATCCAGAAAATAAAAATTAAATTTCCTGGCAAAATTTTAGTAAATAAATCATGGTTAAATTTTTGGGGTGTTACAACACTACCCCCCCCTTAAGAAAAATCTCGTCCTCGAGATTTGCTAAGGACGATCTCAAAATATCCATCCTATTACCATAAAGTATTAATTCAAAAGAAACGAACATTCTAAACACGTAATACACTGAGGTTACTGCGAGAGAGCAAATAATTGGCACAACCACAGTGGGGTACTGGTGCTATGTGGGAGAAAAAAAAAACTATGGTTGGGGAAACCGAGAAATTACTACTTTCGGCTATGGAAAAATTAGAACAACAATCTAACTTTCTAAAAATACGCTGGTCGTACCCGAGGGCACCGTGCTCTCTCTGGCTGACAGGTGGACCCGGGGCTCACTGTCAGTCTCTTCTCCTACCTCTGGCTCTCTTTTCTTCCTCTCTCTTGCGTGCTCTCCCGCGCTTTCTCCACCGGCGACGCCTAGCGCGTAGGGCATCTAGGCCGTACTGCGATAGTGCGCGGCGCGCTAGCTGCCGGTGCAGCGTGCACTCACCTCGCGGGCCAGTGCGCTGTCGGCACTGCTCGCGGATTCGCCTCCGAACACCGGCGATCGAGCGACGAGCGGCGCTGGTGGACTTCGCCCACCGTATACCGATCTCGAGCTATAAAATGACCGCGGTGCTCCTCTCTTCTTCCTCACACCTGGCCTCGCCTCTTTTCTCCTTCCTCATCCTCCATTTCTGTTTCCAGGAGCTCGCGACGAGGCTCTAATGGCGGAGGTGATGCCGGATTGGTACATGATCCTGTTGTGCGGAGGGTTGGCGGCATTGCTGGGGTTCTCCGTGCTCTTGTGCGTGATGATCCTCGATGATCGCCGTGATGCTGCTGCTCGAGTGTTAGCTCTTCGCGGCGGCGGTGATCATGAGGATTAAGTGTGGTTGTTAGGTTCTGACTGCTGTCAGTGTGCTGGAGGTAACTTGCGATCGAATAATCACCCACAAATTTCTCCTTTAGAGACTGTGGTGTGCTAGCGAGGTGATCAATTAGGTGCAAAATGTGTACGTGGTTATGCAATTAGTGCCTGCAGTCGAGTGGTTGTGGATGTGAGCCTGCTGTCGTGGTGCTGCGTGAATTAAAATACATGTCATGAAGAATTTATGTGCTGCAATAACATTAAGGAAAAAAAAAAGAAAATCCCACCTCTGAATTTACCGAGAGCGAAAACAGTCAATCAAAATGAACAGCAGTAAAAAAAAACCACTCACATTAATCGAAAACAAACATTTAATTCATCGCACAAACTTAGGATACAACGCATAAGCTGTAATACATAAATAAGTGCTAGGATAACAAACATAGCAGTGACGTCTACGATGTAAACGGAAAATGGACAGGGTCCTGAGGAAATGTCTCCGGCACTGGGGCACATTCCTCTTCTATCGGGGGAAGCGGATTGACTAGTCGAAAAACGCGTCTCCCCTGTTCTGGCCTCAGTGACTCGCCAATGGCGATCCGAGGATTTAAATCAGCGAGGCTCTGGAGATAACCCATTACTCGCTGTGTCAAACGCTCTTGAGCGATGACATACTGGGCAAGGTTGGCTAGAGTTGGGTCCCTCTCAATTCGTCCACCAGGAAAAGATGCTACTTCTCCGGGTGCTGCACGAATCGGGAAGTAATAATACCCCCGTTCGCTGGCATAGGGTACTGCGAATCGAAGGCGAGCAAGCGCTTCGTACGCAGCAGCTTCTATGGCCATTTGTGGAGTCGGCATAGATTTCCCCACGAAGGAGACTTCCGTTGGGTCTTGGTTTGGGTTTGCGGGAGGGATATGCACTACTGCCCACTATTTCGAGGTGGAAGGGGTGATCCTCGTTTTGAGCAGCTCGTACTGGGGTGGATGGGTAGAACTCATGGTACTGCAGGTAAAGTCCCACAATATTTTAACAAAACTACCTGAGGTTACATTTGGAGTTCTCAGATGAATACTGGGGCTCGGCATTGTAAAAATGGTTGGGCGAGCTGTGCACAAAGTGAGGGATGCTTGGTAAGGTCACGAGGTGGTGTTTTATAAAGCATCAGGGCTGGGTTATCGAGGGTGGTGTGGCGCAACTAGTTTGTCGATTCTGCCCTATGGGGTCGGGGTCAATGCCACAGATACACGTATCTCATAAAAGTGACGTTTTACTGTGGCACCGTCAGGGTGGTTTTTGGTAGCTACGCCTGGACTTAAAAATGCAACCGTACGCCAACATACTTATGCATGGCTACTATTCAAAACAGAGGCACACAAGCAGACTGCATTTGTTTAGGGCGATACAAGGTCACACTATTACAAGACGTAGAAATACTAAGACTTGGTACTACTCGAGTGGCTTAGTCTACTTCGTTAATATCTAAGCGGGCGTGCCTTGCGGACGTCGAGGCTTCTCCATGGGCTTCACCGTCGGGGTTAGCTGGATGGGGTTGAGGAGCTGCAGGGTCAGGGTAGCGATGATGACCATCTCGGGGGTTGTTGACCACAATCCCGCTGGAGCGTGTTCCCAAAAGGCGACGAAACACTTCTGGGGACACCAAAGCATTTTGGTCGATGGCCGGGGCAGATCTTAAGGATTCGATCGGGTGCCCGAACAGTACAACTGGGTTGTCGGCGTCGGGCTCCTCTTCTCCCCTCGCCGGGGCTCGGCGAACAAGTTCCCCACGAGCGGCGATCAGATCAAGAGTGATCTGATCGAACAGTGCCTCTAGTGCACTTACATAGCGCACCAGGTGCAACAACGCAGGGTCCGTCTCGTGGTCTCCACTGGCAACCTGGGGTGGCCTACCATACCCGTCATGGCTGGGGTAGTAGTAGAACGAGCGGCAGTTAACTCTGGGCGACAGGTGCCGGAGTTGCACTATAGCCTCTCGAGCGGCCAGCTGGATGGCTTATGGCTCAAAGGAAGTTGTCCTTCCGGTGAAGCTGTAGGGGTGTTCTGGCAAAATACCCCTACCATAGACGTGCACCGTGGCCCAGAATTGACGGCTCTCACCGCTCATGGGCCCTTGGTACACAACATACTCTGGGGGCTCTTCTAATGCAAAGGCACGGCGGGTGAGGTTTGCTAGCACGGTCACAAAACCCCCAAGGTTGGTTGCTGTGGTCTCATTGTGAACAATGGGGCCAGGCATCTTGGCTTGGTTTTGGGGTAGAGGCTGTGCTGTGCTGGGTTGGGGCTAGCGTGTCCTTTTTATAGAAAAAGGAAACGGAGTCTTCCTTCGCACGCTTGCGAAGGAGACAATTTAGGTGTCGGTCACTGGCGCGTGATCGACATGCTAGACTGATAGGTTAGGCACCGACTGCCGAAAGGTGTCGGGGTCACTATGTGGCTATCTTGCACGAGAAGTTTGGCTGGGTTTAGGTTAAGGTTTGGTGGGTTGTTTAACCTAGGTTTTTCGACCTGGCTAAGATAGGATTAGCCAATGGTCAGCCTGGCTCTGATACCAAGGTTGTCGGGACCGGTTTTCCGGGATATTAATTTCCCAGTAAATGGCCCTTGTGCTCACCAGCCCCAGGATTACTGTTAGCTGATGAGACACAAACTTGATACAGAAGTTCCAAGCTAAATACAAAATATGTAGTACAAGACCATTCTGGTCAATGAGTACAACAAAAGGTTTCTAGTGGTTGATGGCGGAAGCGGTTTGCGATA
>LR738711.1:161058286-161104434 GCA_902687465.1 Secale cereale | reverse complement strand
CCACATAAAGGGCTTATAGGGGAAGTAAATAATAAGCATGCCACAGTCGGGCGTCTGAGCGACACCACATAAAGGGCTTATAGGGAAAATAAATAAATAGCATGCCACAGTCGGGCGTCTGAGCGACACCACATAAAGGGCTTATAGGGAAAATAAATAACAAGCATGCCACAGTCGGGCGTCTGTGCGACACCACATACAGTGCTTATATGAGAATAATCACAGGGAATATCCAGGAGGTAAAACCATCCCAGGGATACTCAATAATCCAAATAATACAAATGGTTAGTCCATAATAATAATAATCATAATCATCATATGTCACATGTTATGATCAATGTTCTGGCTTAGCAGTTTTTTCCTCCGAAGACCGACACTAAGACCGACACTTGACCCATCCCAGACTGTAATCCTTAACCGCGGATACGGCTATTCGAATAGATATGACCTCTGCAGAGGGTGTACTCTTTACCCACGAGTAACGGATTCCTTTAGTCCATCGGGACTAATTCCATTTACGGTCTTTTAATTGAAAACACACCTGACCCGCACACACCAGCTTAACTTACCAGTGACTGGAATCACCCACGTCACCTGTTAAGCAAAACTCTAAGTGGGAGGCTACAACCTCGAGTAGCATGGGATCACAGAATTTATAATGCGCGCAAACTAGGGGAGCTACCCCCTCGGTCCCAACCGGAAACACCCATGCCCCGGACCAGGTGGCATGCCTACCGGATGCCTCCGGTATCTTCCACCATGGCCTCTCTGTACGGTGTGTGCCAAGAAAGGGGTTGACAACTTACTGGACTGTACCCTACCTGCGGCAGGGACAAGTGGTAGCACGAAACAAGTATGGGGGTTACCGGAACAAGACTCGATCTATGGTCGACTCAGGAGGTTAACGCATCACCTGCATGATTAGCATAGCAAATATATTTCACACCAACAGGCAGGATCACTACTCATCATACCTCAACATGCCTTACTGACTATACTCGTCTCAACGAAATATCAGTAGCAAGCTCGTGTCTACCCAAGACAGAGACTTTCCCGGATTCCTTCCAGTAGGCATGAGAGGTAGACGAGGGTGGTTACTATCACAAGTATATCAATTCCCAACAGCAAGGAATCTTCATCATGCACTTATGAGCATGTTCATACCATCACATAAAATAACGAGTACTCTGTGTCAAGGTGGTGTTGTAAACGTATCAAACAACACACAACAATATTATGCCGGGGTTTAGAATGCTTGCCTTCCAAGAGTATGTAGGTGGGGTGCACTTTGAAAGTTTTCATCTCCCCTCCAAAATCCTATTTTAAGAAATTACAAATTAACACATAATCTAGAAACAGTACAAAAAAGTTGTTTCGAAAATTTTCAAATAAATATGAAAATAAAATAGACCAAATTTTAGAAACAACAGAAAAAGAATCAAGTCAAAAGGACTTTTATTTTAAAAGTTATAGCCAGTCAAAGTCCTGGTCAAAATCTGTCTTTAAATAAAACAGAAAAAGAAAACGGTTCGAAAAAGAATACGCTTTTGAAAAAAAAGACGTACTGCAGGGTTTACGCTTTCACTTAAGACAGTTCTGGCTCATCTCTGTCGCTGACGAACGGGGCCCCTCGGACAGGTTTGACTGGGGTCAAACCGGTCATCTCCCTCCTCCAGCCGAGGGGAGGTGAGGTCTCCGGCGACTCCCGCCGGCGATTCGGGGCTCCACTCGGGCAACCGAGGGCACCATTGCGCTCAGGGTCTCGAGGCGATCCCGATGAGGTGGGAGCTGATCATCGGAGAGCTTGGGAGCTCCGATGGCTTCGAGGCCGGCGGACGGCGCCACGGGTTTGCAGGGGACTCTGCCCATGGTTCATCTCCGGCGGCATCGAGAGGGGAAAGGTATCACGAGGTCCATCCGCAGCAAAATGGGAAGAGAAGAGGGAGAGGAAAACTCTGGTGGCGCCGAATCCAGCAAAGGAGACGGCGGCCGATCCTTGACTGGAGGTGGGGAAGAGGGTCTCCCCCGGTCGATTTCTCGCTATGGGAGTTCGAGAGGGATAGCAGGAGTCTTCTACCGGTTGGGCTGAGCTTCGGGGATCCCTTAAATAGGCGTGCAAGGTCGGTTCGCAGCGACGGCCGAGGATAAGCTCGACGATGAGCCGTCACTGTGGTTTGCAGGACGACGTGTTGATGCTAGCGGGGTTTGGCAGGGCGAGCGGATGAGGATGGCTTGTTCCAGGGGCAGCTGGCGAGCTGGGGTGGTCGGGGCGGTGCCGACCACGGCAGTTTCAGGCGGCGGCAGTGGCGGCTTGCGGCCGACTTCTGCAGGAGCCAGGGCGGTCGGGGCAAAGCGGCAGGGTCAGCGGGGACTGCGGGCTAGCGGACGAGCGCCTGGATGTGACCGAACTGTTCCCGGGGTGCGCTGGCATGCGGAGGCGGTTCGGTTGCGCGCGCGTGCAAAACGTGTGCTCTGGGCGCGCCCAGAGCACGCACGTTACATGCTCGACATAATGCCTGGGTGGCCTAGAGGGCTCGGGTGCAAACAAGACTTAACAGGACTGGTTTAGGGGTAGAGGGAAGACTAGTGGACATGTTTGTTTGCCCAGAGGGGCAAAATCACAGTGCAAATTAAAAACTATGCCAACTCTGTTCATGAACACAAGGTGCTCGATAGAATGCCATGGGCTTCTAGGCATCTCTTCTGGTGGCCAAAAGCTCCAGATCAGAGTCTCTTTAGATGACAAAGAATGTGCCAAGGTTAGTTTGGCAAAACCAGAAACTTGCTAGTGCAAGTTTTGCAAAACTATAGTTCTGGACAGAAAAGAAAAGCTATTATTGCATGGACCAAAAATATTCCAATGTGTCCAACCTCCTGGATTTAAGGGTTTGGTATGGTGGTCTAAAAGCAGGAGAAAAACCAGGGGCAATGGGGCAAGATAGAAGGGGGTTGCAGTAGAAAATGCCAAACTGGACCAGAGAGCAAAAGAGGATGTTCTGCTCAATTTTTCCAAAGAACACCAATGGGTTTTTGCATAGAAATGAATTATATTCTTCTACTAACATCTCCAAATTTTAGTGGAATTTTTAAATGCATTTATCAAAGGGTTGTAGTGCAAAAGGGACTCCAAGACTTATGAGAAACCAATTTAAAAGCAATAAAGCTTTAGGGAAATATTTATAGAAATAATTCTACTGATAAAAGAAATGATCTTGAGAAGGTATACAAGTCCAACAATATTTTTGAAAAGTTCCCCTTGGAGGGAAAACTCCACAATTCAGAAGAAAAGAATGGTTCTGAAATCAAAAGAAAATCCAGAAAATAAAAATTAAATTTCCTGGCAAAATTTTAATAAATAAATCATGGTTAAATTTTTGGGGTGTTACACCCGCGCAGGCCACCGCCACATCTCTGTAGTGTGCGTCAGGGGTGACGTGGCTGATGCTGACACTAACACGGGGCCGATGTACGGGTGCGTGCTCACTATTACTACCCCTCAGAGGTACGCGGGCGGCGACACTGGCTACGTCAAGATGACTTGGACTCTGCCGAGCTGGGACCTTCCCGCCGATGTGGACATGGAATACGCACAGTATTATTTGACCCTGAACAATGTGCACGGGGACTCCGAGGAGGTTCACCTGGACATGTGCATTATCAAGTTAAATGTTGATCATTAGTCTTCGCTCAATGTAATCGGTTATCTAAGCATGTGGAGACTTCCATGCACGATCTTGCTCTATTGGAGTATCGAGCATGAATAAAAGTGTATCCATTTATGGTTTAGTCTAGAATCTTCCATGTAAGATTTCTTACCACAGTACTGGTGAAATACTTATGATCAACCATTTCTTACATATCCTCTGCCCCCTTCAAGTCATCCTGATTTAATCCCTCCGTCTAGGTGTATAAGGGCATGGTTAATACTTAAATAGTATAGCCAACTGTTGACTATAAGAAAATGCCATGTCATGGTTAATACTTAAATAGTATAGCCAACTGTTGACTATAAGAAAATGCCATGTCATCTGTAACCAACATGTATAACAATGGATACTCAAAAACTAATTCTTGAAGATCATTTCCTGCAAAGCACAATAAGAGTTATTTCTTCACAAGTTTTGGATGCAGGTTGAACAGTTGAACGCTTTTGTTTGCAAAAGATACTATTTTTATCTATTTCACCCGGATGTTTGTGATCTCTAGAGATGAAATAATATCCGAACAAACCTATCGATACCCGTTACACATGAGATGACCCCCACATCCTTTGTCAAAATACACAACTCCCCGATCAATGGATTTCACTCTTCCGTGCGTTGCACGGGCACCTTACTATTGATTAGTACGACCAAAAATTGAAGTAACATTATATATAGTATGATAAATGATGATGCATGTCACCTAAAATTATATCATTAAAAAGTATGTTCAAATACGAATCCAACGATATTGTTTTTGTTGACATGCACTAACATTTTGTCAGTTAAATCTTCAGTCAAATTCAATGGGGGATAAACCATGACCGATGTAGTAGTACTAGTGTAGAGTGCAGCGCTGCACGGGAGTCTCACCCCGCTCGTGGCGCGGCAGTAAAACCGTCATATCACCAAACCCAACCATTCCCAGTAATAAGTGGCCTGGTAAAATAAACGGACAAGCAACCATCACATCCCTCCTTCTTTTTTGCATTTCATCTCTCTGCATTTACTTTCTCCGGTTCATCTCGCACTCTCGATCCCTAGCTACTACTCCTAGTATCCCTAGCTATTACTCCTAGGGCCAGTTATTTTGGCGGCTTCCCCAGCTTTTCCCATAAGACTAGTCACAGTGGAGAGTAACATTAAGGCGCCTCACTCATTTATTTGGGCTTCTAAACTAGTACAACTAGTAGTACCTCCGTCCTGGTTTATTCCTCACCATTGTAATTTGTGCTAAATTTTTACCAAAGATTTAACTGATAAAATGTTAGTGCATGTGGCATGCACTAACATTTCATTAGTTAAATTTATGATCAAAACTTGACAGATTACAATGGGGACCAATAAACCAGGACGGACGTACTTAGTAGTTATGGGATTACTAATCTAGAAGCCTAAAAGAACTGGCCCCTGGTACTCCTACTGGTAGTACTCCCTCCGTTTAGGTGCGTAAGTCACCTAAGGTGGAGCAGCGCGACCTAGGTGGCTGGGGATTGGAAGATGCCAAAGAATCAGACCGGAAATTCGTCCAATCACGGCGCCACTTTTTACCTCCTAAACCAAACGAAGATTAGCAATGAATCCCCAATTAATAGGGCTGCAGGCCCATTGACGTGCATGCAAATTGGCGTCAATCCATTCCCTAATCAACATGTTCCTTCTCTACATGCATAGGTCACTCATTCTCTCCCGCATTAACTTCCTCCCCCACGTGGTTCAGCCAAAAAAATTGCTTGCTGATGAACGAGGCAGTGAGGGGAACGAGGACGGAATTTGATACATTGCACCTAAGTGTTTTGGGGATATCTGATTTTCGTAAGGTGACTTACACACCTAGACGGAGGGAGTAGTCCTCAAGTTGGAATTCCAATTGCACGGCACAACTTGTTTGGCAAAAAATTTGATACAGGGTGTAGGAAGCGGTTTGGGAATTTGCATGCCTTTCCGACCAGTGAGATACTCCGTACAAAGTACGACAAATAAATAAACACAGAGAAGGAAGCTAAAAGTAAAAAATCAAATGAGCATTTTTGCATTTCTTTTGCATTGAATCATTTCACAAGCTTGACTAGTGCTGTTTTTCTACTTTTACAAAAACCGCATCGTAGTGTTAAAATGTGCATTTGCACGTACATAAGTGATAGTAGTACTCCCTCTGTCTAGGTTTATAAGTCTTCCCTCTTTCTTGGTCATGGTGCACAACCAAAGATGACTTATTGACCTGGACCGAGGGAGTAGCACAGTCTCCAAGCATATATAGAGAAAGACGTGTAGTGCGATTGTATATAGTAAAGTTTGTGCTATATGCATGTTCTTACAAAATGCGTACGAATACACAAGGTTTCCAAACTTTCCCTTTTACATACTTAATTAAGGACGCTAATAATTTCTGAACGTTCGGGATTTATCATTTGCTTCCCAAAACAAATGAGGTCGCCTTACGAAAGAAAAATTATACTCCTACTAAAAGCCACGGCGCTCGCAGGAGCGCTTGCGGCGCACCACGAGTGCCCTTGTGCGCGGCCGTTTCCCAGAGCGCCGACACAACGCCTCTTCCTCGGCCTCGCAACTTGCGAGGTGCTGATTGGCGGCTTGCCGACGGGCGAGCGTGATCTCACTATTGTGGAGATCCGGCAACAACAGGTACTCCTCCTGGCTGGAAGCATGCACCCGGCCCACGTACCGCCAAGCGTAGATGAGGCACTTGGACCTAACTGCACTCAGGGATTTGGCACGGGCATCCTCCGCCACCCTCATGGCCCTCGCACGAGCCTTCTGCCAAAGAGCCAATTGCCTGACTCTCTCAGATGCGACATAGGCCTCCCAGGCAGCTTGTCCCGCAGCGCGCTTCTCTTCCTTGGCCTTCTTCTTCGCCTCTATTTTGGCGCGCTCTACTAGAGGCAAAGCCTCCCACAAGGCGATATCCATTTCTTTCCAAAGCTCCTCATAGCTGGGGGCTCGCCGGCCGGCGCGACATTCTCCTTGTAGCGGGGAGCCGACGCGTCCTCCGACGCGCATGCTGGCGAGATTGGGAACGCCAACGCGTCCACCTCGACGCGTCGCGGCGAGGAGCGGAAAGTCGACGCATCCTCCTCGACTAGTGGCGGCGAGGAGCGGAACGCCGACGCGTCCACCTCGACGTGTCGCGGCGAGGAGCGGAATGCCGAAGTGTCCTCCTCGACTAGTGGCGGCAAGGAACGGAACGGCAATGCGTGACCGTCCACACGGTGCAGCGAGGGGCGTCTAGGGCTTGGGAGGGGCGATGCCATGGTGGTCGACGTGAGATTGAGGGGGAGGAGATAGCGATGAACGTGAGCGTTCTTTAGAATGTCGTGGGAGGCGTATTATTTATAGCGAGCAATGGTACACCTACGTAAGATATGGACTGAGCTGCACTGACTTAACTATAGGTCCAGTTGCGTCACTGACTTCTGGGCCAGACCCCTGTTGGGCCCATATGTCAGTGACCCAATGCACCTGATGTTAGGTAACTGAAGCAGCGTCCCGGGTGGAGTGGTAGGACCGCCGGAGGGAGAAGGAGAGTCTCGCAGGCATATTGTTTCCACACATGGAGAGGAAAAGATTTGGAGACGAACGGGCTTCCTGCAGGTATGGGGAACGGTGCATAAAGTTTCATCTTGCATGCCGGGCTAGGTATAGTCTCAAGTCATTAGAAACATACACGCCCCACACATGCTGGGCTAGGTGCACTAAATTATTGCATGCGATGGTTATGGCTGGCCATAATGGTGGTATCTAAGCTGGTACTCCCTCCGATCCTTTATACTCTGCGCATAACTTTTTCGTTTTTTCCCAAGTGCTCTGCGCGATCCTCTTGAGTAGTGCACCTTTCCCAGCCTGCTCCTGCCTTTCCGCTTCGCTAGCAATTAATCTCCTCAATTGGCGCAACTTCCTAGTTTGCATGCAGAGACATAAACGGAGGAGAGAGAGATTACGTGTGACATGCATGGAGGGATTCGAGGCGACTAGTACTCCAATCCATGCAAAAGCAGGGGCAAACTTGTCCAGAAAATTTCAAACGCCTCTCCTTGGTATGAGAGCTGAAACGGAGGGAGTATCATGCACACGGGAATAGCAAACAAGCCGGCATGGCGTGCGAACAGGCCGAAGGTCGTGGGAGGCGCGACGGTTGATGGAATTAATTGAAGTTACACACAAGCCGGCATGGCGTGCGAACATGCAGAAGCTATACCGTCAGGCCTATGATATGGGTCTGCCGCATAGTTCTCAAGAACTCTTTGGGGGCTTGCAGCCATTTATCCACCGGGCAAGCCAGCAACCCCACGCCGTTCGCACGCCCTACTCGTCCCCGTCTTCTACTAGTACAATACCTTACAACAGTTTGCTCCCAGTCGTCCCGTCAATCCTAGCCCTCCTCCCAAATCCATGGCGTCCCAAATCTCCATGATCCGCAGTTAGTACAAGGTTAGAACCATCACCGGCGATGAGTTCGAAGTCATCTACGCCCGTTCTTCCGCAACAGTGAAAGAATGCCTTGCTCGCTTCGAATGCATGTTCGAAAACTCAAATGATGACTGGGTCGCTGGGCTAGATGTTGAGTATACCACAGTCCTAGGAAGCGAGAAGAAACTAATGGAGGCAGAGAAGAAGAAGCCTGTCGTTGATGACTTATGCTTCGTCTACCACATATGCCATGCCGACGTTGAGTGCGAGGAATTTAAGAAGTTCCTCAAAGGCGGCGGAGTCAAATTCGTTATTGTAGACTTTAGGAACGACAAGGAAATCCTGGGTCGAAAAGGCCTCGTTGTAGGCCAGCCCTTCGATCTCCAGAAGGAGAGCCCGGTGTCCTCATCTCAGCCTTCAATGCTGACCCTGGCAGCAGCCATGATTGATCATTCATACGCTAAACTGAAGAAACCTCACCACGAGTTTCATCATGCATGGGAGTCAAAGACATTAGATGAAGATCACATCATGTACGCAGCAATGGATGCCTACCTTTGTTTAAATATCTACAAGGGTTGGATGAAGAAGCAGAGCCCAGTGTCCGGTTCAAGCAAAGAAGCGTCAGTGAAGAGGAAGAGGAAGAGGGACGAGGACGAAGTCGAGGACGTGGACTCGGATTCCGAGTAGGTGTCAGTGCGGTCGCTCATGCTGGTTCTACTGCAATGTCAAGCGGACTAGTTTCTTAGTTTATTTTCAAGGGTGTGTTGTGCTGAGGCCCCAGCAAAACTATGTTCATGTTCTTTCTTGTTATTTGTACTTTTTAGTACATACGGTAGTACTAGTACTATTTCTTACTATTGTTCTTCTTGAAGTTGGTACTACTAATCGTATCTTCGTGTTCCTACTATAGTTAATACGTTCGTACTAGTAGTATAATTTGGATCAGTCGATTTGTGAAAGAAGTTCGACGGAGTGAAGGAAGAAGACGGCAGGGTGCCCATGATCTATCTTATGAGTGTTGGGTGTGGAATGCAGTTCGCCGGAAAAAAGTGGATCGTGCCCGGGGTTAAATGGATGGCGGGGGGTGGGGGGAGCATGGCGGTGGCAGGCGGTTCAGGGAAGGGCAAGGCGGCGGCGGCAGGCGGTTAGGCATGTGGCGGGCTGATAAGATGAACCATGCATCTATTTCGGAGGTTGAATAAGCCCTTCTAACCATCCATGTTGCATCAAACGGCTCATAAGAGTCGACTGACCAAATTGCTCCTTCAGATTGCAGGATCCACGTGGCATTCAAGGTATCGAAGGTAGATTCTCCGTCTGCACCCGGTTTGCCGGCTCGACGCGCGCGCGCCCGGCTTCTGTCGCGACAGCCACCAGGCGCGCCTACTCCCCGCGGGCGGAGATGACAATGACACGCTAGTTCCTCCTCGCTGGCGTCAGGAGCACGCGCTCGTCCTCCTCTTTGTACGCTGCGTGCATAGACGCGGCTCCACCAGCTGCTCCCATGCTTGGCAGCGCGGCGGCATCACGAGGAGGGACTGCACACGACGTGAGCGGGCGAGCCTTCGGCTTGGCGGCAACATGGCGGTGACGGGTGAGAAATTGTTGGCAAGAGCAGGCGGACGCCGACATGCGCAACAGCCGCGGCGGCATATTGATGAGTTCGCTTATGGGAGTGAAGTTTAGTTTTATATAGGGTTGGTCAAACTTAAAAGAAAACCGTACTAGTACACGTAAACATTAGACTTAGGCACCGCTTTTAGTAGTTACCATAGCTACGATACGGAATCATGTGCAAGCGCGTGAACCGCGAGCGCCCGATCGATCAAACGGTGCGTCACTGTGTCGCGCTCGAAGGACATCCACCGAACCTTTTTGTCTATGTGAAAACAATCCCCAAATATTACTCAACTTTTTTCCGGGAAAAGTTCTTGACGCTACAATATTTTCATATATTTGAATTTAGCTCCAGTTCCTGTTTTTTTGGATTTGGATGTTTTAGGTGCGCCCTAGTTTTTTTAATACTGATTTTGTGTGTGTGACTGAGACAGAACGTGTGTATGTGTCCATATGTGTGTTGTGGTGGAAGGGCAATGTGGGGACAGTGTGCGAGTGATAGAGCCATAGAGAGGTGTGAATGTGCAAATGATCATGCATGAGTGAGACATAGATAGATGCTGATACGTTGTGTATACATGAGAGAACGATCTTCCATTTTACTTGTGTGTGTGTGAGAGAGAGAGAGAGAGAGAGGAGCATCCCTAACACAACAACCATCTCTCTCGATTCGTCCGTCCCTCGCACGATCGCATGTAACACATGCATCAACACGCACATTTTGACACCCTCACCCGGCCCTTGCCCACCTCAAGGCCCGCACATCGCTCTCTATCTCGCACGCACAATCTCTTCGTGAATACCCTCTTTAGCAAGTAGTTTTCCGTCACATACACACACATTTCTCTCCTTAGGTTTGTTTTCTCTCAATATCTGACACACACACAGCACACAGCACACACACGCCCCCTCCCCCGAGCACACAATTCATCCCCATCCAATGTTATATGGCAACCACTCTCTCTTGTGCTTCTCTACACCCCAGCATGCACAACACCTCAATCTTCAAAGAGGGCATCGAGGAGATCGAAGATGGCGACCACACTGCGCTAGAGAATGCGGGGCCATTTGGAAGCGGGATGATGTGATGATGGCTGACTGACTCCTCCCCCACCCTCTCTCTCTCGCACAAAATTACCAATCCCTCTCTCCCCCGCACAAATTTATCAATCCCTCAACCCACGAGACCCTTCCCCTCTCGACCATGTTTTTCTAGCTCTATCAACAAACCTGTTGTCTCTTCTCCTTCCACGTATACAGAATCCTGATGCACACGCATCTCACGTATATTACATGTCTCCATCTTTCTCACAGACCTAACTTCTTCCTCTCTCTCTTTCTCTCTCTAGCTATTGATACGTCTCCAACGTATCTATAATTTTTTATTGTTCCATGCTATTATTTCTGATGTTTTGGATGTTTAATGGGATTGTTCATACACTTTTATATTATTTTTGGGACTAACCTACTTACCAAAAGGCCCGGTCCAGATTGCTGTTTTTTGCCTGTTTTAGGGTTTGGCAGAAAAGGAATATCAAACGGATTCCAAACGGAATGAAACCTTCGGGAGAGATACTTTTGGAGAAAATCACGCATGGGAGACTTGAGAACCATGGAGTAGGGGCCACGAGGTGCCCACGAGGGTGGGGGGCACGCCCCCCTGCCTCGTGGGTTCCTCGTGAGTCCCCCGGTGTCCTCCTTCCTCCAATATAAGCCTACGTACCCCAAAACCATCAGAGGAGGAGAGAAAACCCTAGTTCCACCGCCATAACCTTCTGTTCCCGTGAGATCCCATCTTTGGGCCTGTTCCGGAGATCCGCCGGAGGGGGGATCCATCACGGAGTGCTTCTACATCATCATCATCTCCCTCACCATGAGTTGTGAGTAGTTTACCACAGACCTTTCGGTCCATAGCTAGTATCTAGATGGCTTCTTCTCTCTCTTTCGATCTCAATACAAAGTTCTCCTCGGTCTTCGAGGAGATCTATTCGATGTAATCTCTTTTTGCAGTGTGTTTGTTGAGATCCGATGAATTGTGGGTTTACGATCAAGATTATCAATGAGAAATATTTGGTTCTTTTCTGAACTCTTTATGTGTGCTCATGATATCCTTACAAGTCTCTTCGAATTATTGGTTTGGTTTGGCCTACTAGATCTATAGTGCTTGCAATGGGAGAAGTGATTGGCTTTGGGTTCAATCTTGCGGTGTCCTTTCCCAGTGACAGTAGGAGCAGCAAGGCACGTATTGTATTGTTGCCATCGAGGATAAAAAGATGGGGTTTATATCATAATAATGCTTGAGTTTATCCCTCTACATCATGTCATCTTACTTAAGGCGTTACTCTGTTCTTATGAACTCAATACACTAGATGCATGCTGGATAGCGGTTGATGTGTGGAGTAATAGTAGTAGATGCAGGCAGGAGTCGGTCTACTTGTCTCGGACGTGATGCCTATATACAATGATCTTGCCTAGATAGTCTCATATTTATTCGCTTTTCTATCAATTGCTCGATAGTAATTTGTTTACCCGCCGTAGAATATCGCTTTCATGAGGGAAGCCACTAGAGAACATTATGGCCCCTGGGTCTATTCTCAACATATCAATCTACATCTACTTTACTTTTTCTGCTTTCACTTTCTATTCTTATAAACAAAAATACAAAAAATATAAACTATCATCTCTATCAGATCTCACTTTCGTAAGTGACTGTAAAGGGATTGACAACCCCTTATCGCGTCGGCTGCGAAGTTCTTATTTGTTTGTGCAGGTGCGAGGGACTCGCGCGTGGTCTCCTACTGGATTGATACCTTGGTTCTCGAAAAATGAGGGAAATTCTTACGCTACTGTGCTGCATCTCCATTTCCTCTTCGAGGGAATACAACGCAAGCTCGAGAAGTAGCAGCTATCTCCCTCTCTCTCTGTTTTGTTACATTTGTCTCCTGCTCTCTCGTCCACATACATACAACCTTTCCCGCCCTATCTGCTTGATCTTCGCAAGCTCTCTCTGCACGTTTCATTCACACATTTGGATATGTTCAAAATGTTGCTTTTATAATGGCTGATGTAGAGTTATTGTTTGTTTTGTTGCATCCTACAAAGTAATAACTATGAAATGCATTTTGATTGTCATTTGACTGGGATTATGCGAGTTTGAGCATGTTGTGAAGTACTCCCTCCGTTTTTATTTAGTTCGCGTATTAGCTTTGGTCAAAGTCAAGCTTTGTAAACTTTGACAAAGTTTATAAACAAAGATATTAACATATACAATAATCAATCAATACCATTAGATTTATTATCGAATGTACTTTCACATCATATAGATTTGTTATGGTAAATGTTTATATATTTTTCTATAAACTTGGTCAAACTTTACAGAGTTTGACTTCATTCAAACGTAATATGCAGAGTAAATAAAAACGGAGGGAGTACTATAGACCTCGTATACATCTTGGAATTCGACAATGATTGTAACTATTGAATTGTATATACCATTACACTCGAAGTCAGTAGCCTAATATATTTGTTTCACAATTTCAACAAATGATTAATTCACTTCATACTAGGAAAACAAATGTGTATACCCTCCGTTTTTATTTATGTCTGCATATTAGCATTGGTCAAAGTCAAGTTTTGTAAACTCTCAGAAAGTTTATAACAAAAAATATTAACATATACAATAACAAATAAATACCATTATATTCCTTATTGAATGTACTTTCACATCATACATATCTGTTATGGTAAATGTTTATATTTTTCTATAAACTTGGTCAAACTTTAGGAAGTTTGACTTCGGTCAAAC
Source organism: Secale cereale (assembly GCA_902687465.1). Classification (NCBI taxonomy): domain Eukaryota; kingdom Viridiplantae; phylum Streptophyta; class Magnoliopsida; order Poales; family Poaceae; genus Secale; species Secale cereale. The sequence goes on along the minus strand of LR738711.1, from coordinate 161,090,883 downwards.
CTAATATGAAGAGTTTACTAGTACTACTCGCTAGTTGCTTAGCCAAATCACCCAACACGCCACATGGGGAGTTCAGTGTCCCAAAATTTTGAGGTCGGCGGGAAAATCTCCAGCGACCCTGATTCGAGCAGTGGGAAGTTACCATCATAGCCTTCGGAACATGCCGACAGATGATGGTTGGTAGGGGGTTGTTTTCGTAACTTCACGTTCACCCTACCCAGCCAACCCCACCCCTGCACCCAGAGTAGTACACCTGAATACTCCCATTTACTATCCCCACCGCAAAATAGACTTCTCCATGGCACCGCAGCCTTCGTGCTCCTCCCCTTCTACATCGGCGCACTCGTCCACCGTAGCACATCTACCTCATCGACGACCTCGTACACCGCACTAGAGCCGGTCCACCGTCATCGTCGTACACGGAGCCTCATCCCCGGCATCGTCTTCCACGGTCTCGGATCTGCTTCCCGGAAGCCGACGCCAAGTGCAGAAGCACCACCGTCGTGGAAAATGAACTGACTCCCGTTGCCGACCATGACTCACAGAGGCCGCTGCGACCGTCGTTCTCCTCATCGATTGGTAATGTGTGTATTGAATCACTTAGCAGTACATGTGCAGTTCCAATTTTGTGCATACCTTCCCTTCAAATTTCCTTGGTGCTATTGTTCCCGTAAAAGTAATTGGTTATAGCCTCCATTGTCCAATACAATATCAGCTTGTAATTGTGTGTTGCTCCTGTATCGCGTTGTGCTTGGGTAGGTATTTCATCTGCAACCAGTAGTGTGGCAAATGATGGATAGTTTTTAGAAGTAGCAAGATGCCCATGTGTTGCACGCATCAAGATGCATTTGTATGAGTAGTTTTTCTTGTGGGAGAAAAGGATGATCGAGGGAATTCCTTATTTGCAAATGCGGAGAGGGGTGTGGGTATCTTTTTGCAAAACTGCCACAGTTTCCTTCCTATCTATCGGATATAAATCGGATGGCCTATATTGCAGGATGGCAGGAATACCATCATCATCAACTCTGTTTTTCAGAAGAAAATTAGGGAAAAAGTAGAGAGAATAAATAGAGAGTAGAGAAGTAGACATAAATATCAAATATAAAATAAATATAACAGTAGAGAAGAGAGTAGAGATAGCAGAGACATCGGGAAAAGATTGCGCGCGCGGGGGAAAAAGCGGCCGGGCATGCGCTCTTTTTGGCGCGCGGCGTCCGGCGCGCTTTATAAAATGCAACGCCCTCCCACCGCTATGTACCTTGCCTGCGCTCTCTCCCCGCTCTGTGCCTCGCCACTGCTCTCTCGCTGCTCTTTCTCGCCTCGCCGCCGCCGTGACACCATGCCTCCGCGTTGCCGGGAAACTTGGGGATACCGCGACGTCCGCGCGCGCCCCTTCGGCGGCTTCTCCGCCGAGATTCGGTTCCGCAGGATGCACCTCGGCCTCGGCAATTTCGACACCACCAACGAGGCCGCCCGCGCATACGACGCGGCGGCGTGGCGGCTCCGGTGGCCTCATAGAACATTGAACTTCCCCAACGTGCCGACGCGGGAGCGGGCACAGGAGCTCGGGCCTCTGCCACGGCTTATCACCGACGGGGAACGTCGCGACCACTGGGGGCGGTTGCACCGTCTCGGCATCGCCGAGATGGACGAGGAAGCCATGGCACTGTGGCGCCAACGCTTCCCGCAGGACATCATCAACGAGTGCAAGTTCTACTAGCAAAAGGAGGGCGGAGAGGGATAAGAGGAGGGCGGAGCGAGCCGCCTATCGCGATGACAAGCATAGGCGAAAAGCGGACACTCAATTCAACATGAGGCTAGGAGCGGTGTCGCCCTGGGAATCCGATAACGATCGGTATCTTCAGGCCTACAGTCAGACGTCGGAGGTGGACATCACCGAGGAGGAGTCGAACGATGAGGAGTAGTTGAATAATCTTTTTTTATCTCTCTATGCTGAGAACTATCCTCTACTCTCTATCTCTACTTCTCGATCTCAGCACTGTAAACGCCTTTTTAAAGCGCCGTGCGTTGTGATTTTGTTGGAGATGCTCTAAGGGCATCTCCAATAGCTGTAAGATAGGTGTTGGTAAACTTTGCCACCTAGGATATGTGATGATGTGGCAACAAATAAATGAGGAAAGAGAGGAATGTTGTACTCCCTCCGTTTCTTTTTAGTCCGCATATAAGATTTGGTCAAAGTCAAGTTACACAAAGTTTGACCAAATTTATATTAAAAAATATCAACATTTACGATACTAAAGCTATATGATATGAAAATGCATTTCATGATGCATCTAATAATATTAATTTCATATTGTGGATGTTCATTTTTTTTCTTATAGAGTTAGTCAAACTTTTAGTAGTTTGACTTTGACCAAATCTTATATGCAGACTAAAAAGAAACGGAGGGAGTATGTAGATTAACCAACAGCTCTTGCACAAGCTCCAAGGTTCAATAGAGAGCAATCACATTTATGATCTCTTCTTCTATTGGATAATTTAGATGCAACCATTGGAGTACGTGTATGATCCCTTGTTGGTTGATGACATGGATAATTTTACCAACAATACTACATCCAAACTATTGGAGATGCCCTAACATGGCAGACGAGTGCTTTAATGTTGCCCACAAGATGCGCGAGTATTACTAGTAGTATATTTTTCTTGACATGTTGAGATTTTAAAACCACGAGTGTGAACATGCATAGGAGCAATGAAGACCAAACACGGGATATTGGGAAAATCTTCAAGGCGCGTGGCAAGTTAAAGAGGAGCTGCACCGAACCTGTAAGACGAGCGTCGGTAAGTAACACCCTAATGATGTTGGATTAGACATCCTAATGCTTTCGTTTAGCCTAGTGTTCTTCGATGTGTATATGTTGTAGTTTCTGTTTCTCTTAAGCCTCGTGTTCTTCGATGTGTCATAAGAAGAGTCTTAATCATCCTAATGCTTTCGTTTTTAGCTGGATGTAGGAAGTGGGTGTTCTCACCTGGTAGTCTATTTTTATATTTTTCCTTTTGAATTCACTTCTCCCAGTTCTGTTTATCTGGCTTCTACTAAATGGATCTGGGTTGCTCTGAGTAATTATCTAAAAAAGAAGTAACTTCATGTCAGGATGCAGTTCATGCGAGGAGGGAAGTATGGTCAACCTCGAGATCATGTTTCCAGAATGACGCTGGATTACACACAAGGTGCCAGTTCCCTAATGATGTTGGATTAGACACAAGGTGAAAATTCTTAGATGATGCTGGATTAGACACAAGCTAGGTGGAGTCGTTAGCTGTTCGTGTCCTCGTTGCTCTAGTAAAGGCTGAAAGAAAGCTTGCAGCAGCCCTTGAGAATGTAGCAGAGTTCCTGAAGAAGCGAAAAGAGCAATCAGATGCTCTCTTCACCCATGCCAAAGAAGAGATGGAAAAGGACAGAAATAAGCTAGCAGAGGCAGAGCAGGCTAGGCGTCTCCTGCTATCTAAAACTATTGTCAATACAAAATTTCCTTCATAGTAGCTAGGTTCAAATGTTTATCCAGTTAGCATGCCTGTTGTGATCTCCGTGCATCTACTGATGTGGCACAATTTTTTTTTCGAGTAATGTAATACGAGCAATTACATTCCAAACAATAACAGATGAAGCATTGGACATGGTATAGTTCACGGGCAAGCCCGGCATTCCAAATTCAACTTCCACATCAAACTCAGGTTCACAAGTATCTCCACATTCACACATAATGTCCACAACCATGATTCACTTCGAAGCCAAAACAAATTGAGGAGAGTTATGAATAAAGAAAAACCTCTAGTTCCTGCTACCAGTGCAAGCACAACAAGTCAAGACCATGCGTAATTAAATATATTTTGGTCATTTTTTGTGTTCTAAAATGCCGCCCGGCTCGCGAAAGGACGTGTTGCCGGCACACGCGCGGATTCAATGAAGGCAGGCGGGTCAGTCTGCAGCCGGTTGCATGCGGCGAGGAGGCGTGTTCAGTAGGGCCTGCAGTGAGTGGGGCCCTCTTGGCCGGCGTGCCGGTTCAATGCCTGTGCTATGAGAGGTCGCGTCCATGTCAGAGCAATCACTCCCTCCAGTCCTTTTTTGTTTGGGTATAACAAAATCTCGTTTTCCATTCATATTTTACAAGTAAAATTCATGGACAAACTTTGACCCAAAATAGGATGGGGACTAGTAAACCAGAACGGAGGTAGTAGTTTTTTTTTCTAATCAAAGAAGGGTTCCCCCCTTCCGGCTTTCATTACTGAAAACCAACATCTAAATCTAAACATAGTATTTTCCCTAGAACTGTTGGGGAACGTTGCATGGGAAACAAAAATTTTTCCTACGCTCACCAAGATCAATCTAGGAGATGCATCTACGAGGGGAGAGTTGGATCCACATACCCTTGTAGATCGCTAAGCGGAAGCGTTCAAGAACGCGGTTGATGGAGTCGTACTCGCCGCGATTCAGATCACCGAAGATCCTAGCACCGAACCGACGGTGCCTCCGCGTTCTTCACACGTGCAGCTCGGGGACGTCTCCTCCTTCTTGATCCAGCAAGGGGGAAGGAGAGGTTGATGGAGAAACTAGCAGCACGACGGCGTGGTGGAGATGGTGGTGGAGGAATTCCAGCAGGGCTTCGCCAAGCACTGCGGAATAGACGAAGATCTCTACGGTGGAGGGAGGGCAGCGCCGAGGCACGAACGTGTGTGGCTGCCCTCCCTCTGCCTCTCTTTATATAGGGGGGAGAGAGGGGAGGGGGCGCCCTAGGGTTTACCCCTAGGGCGGCGGCCAAGGGGAGATGGGAGGGGGCGGCGGCCCAGGGGCTTGGGTTCCCCCCCCCCCCAAGTGCCTTGCCCCCCACTCCAAAGGGTGCGGCTGCCCTAGGGGGGGCCACCCCCCATGCGCAGGTGGAGAGGGCCCAAGGGGGGGCGCACAGCCACATGAGGGCTGTTGCGTCTCCCACTTGTGGCCCATAGGGCCCATAACAATTACCGGGACCCCCCGAAACCCCTTTCGGTCATCCGACGACTCCCCGGTGCTTCCCGGAACACTTTCGGACTCCGATCACTCTCATCCTATATATCAATCTTCGTCCCCGGACCATTCCGGAGACCCTCGTTACGTCCGGGATCTCATCCGGGACTCCGAACAACCTTCGGTTACCATGTACTGTTCTCACTAACAACCCCAGCGTCACCGAACCTTAAGTGTGTAGACCCTGCGGGTTCGGAAACTATGCAGACATGACCGAGACACTCCCAGGTCAATAACCAATAGCGGGATCTGGATACCCATATTGGTTCCCACACGTTCCTCGATGATCTCATCGGATGAACCACGATGTCAAGGATTCAGGCAATCCCGTATACAGTTCCCTTTGTCTCGTCGGTATGTTACTTGCCCGAGATTCGATCGTCGGTATCTCCATACCTAGTTCAATCTCGTTACCGGCAAGTCTCTTTACTCGTTCCGTAATACATAATCCCGTGACTAACTACTTAGTCACTTTGAGCTCATTGAGATGACGTATTACCGAGTGGGCCCGGAGATACCTCTCCGTCACACGGAGTGACAAATCCCAGTCTCGATCCATGTCAACTCAACAGACACCTTCGGAGATACCTGTAGAGTACCTTTATAGTCACCTAGTTACGTTGCGACGTTTGGCACACACAAGGCACTCCTACGGTGTCAGTGAGTTACATGATCTCATGGTCATAGGAACTTATACTTGACATGCAGAAAACTATAGCGATAACTGGTACGATCAAAAGCTATGTTTAACGTTTGGGTCTCGTCCATCACATCATTCTCCTAATGATGTGATCCCGTTATCAAATGACAACTCATGTCTATGACCTGGAAACCGCGGTCATCTTTGATCAACGAGCTAGTCCTGAAGAGGCTTACTAGGGACACAAAGTTTGTCTATTCATCCACACATGTATTTAAGTTTCCAATCAATACAATTATAGCATGGATAATAAACGATTATCATGAACAAGGAAATATAATAATAACTCTTTTATTATTGCCTCTAGGGCATATTTCCAACAGTCTCCCACTTGCACTAGAGTCAATAATCTAGCATTACAAGGTAATGAATCTAACACCCATAGAGTCTTGGTGTTGATCGTGCTTAGCCCGTGGAAGAGGCTTAGTCAACGGATCTGCAACAATCAAATCCGTGTGTACTTTGCAAATGTTTATGTCCTCCTCCTTGACCGAATCGCGGATGGAATTGAAGCGTCGCTTTATGTGTCTGGTCCTCTTGTGAAACCTTGGTTCCTTGGCTAGAGCAATGGCACCAGTGTTGTCACAGAACAGAGTCATTGGGTTCAGTGCACTAGGCACAACTCCAAGATCTGTCATGAACTCCTTCATCCAGACACCTTCCTTTGCCGCCTCCGAGGCAGCTATGTACTCCGCTTCGCATGTAGAATCGGCTACCACGCTTTGCTTGGAACTGCACCAGCTTACCGCTCCCCCGTTGAGAATATATACGTATCCGGTTTGAGACTTAGAGTCATCCGGATCAGTGTCAAAGCTTGCATCGACGTAACCCTTTACGACGAGCTCTTGATCACCTCCATAAACGAGAAACATCTCCTTAGTCCTTTTCAGGTACTTTAGGATATTCTTGACCGTTGTCCAGTGATCCATACCAGGATTACTTTGAAACCTTCCGGCCATACTTATGGCAAGGCTGACATCTGGTCTTGTGCACAGCATTGCATACATGATAGAGCCTATGGCTGAAGCATAGGGGATGACACTCATCTTTTCTCTATCTTCCGCAGTCACTGGGCATTGAGTCTTACTCAACTTTGTACCTTGCAATACCGGCAAGAACCCCTTCTTGGATTGATCCATTTTGAACTTCTTCAAAACTTTATCAAGGTATGTACTTTGTGAAAGTCCTATCAAGCGTCTCGATCTATCTCTATAGATCTTGATGCCCAATATGAAAGCAGCTTCACCGAGGTCCTTCATCGAAAAACTCTTGTTCAAATACCCCTTCACGCTATCCAAAAATTATATATTGTTTCCAATCAGCAATATGTCATCCACATATAATATTAGAAACGCTATAGAGCTCCCACTCACTTTCTTGTAAATACAAGCTTCTCCGTAAACTTGTACAAACCCAAACGCTTTGATCACCTCATCAAAGCGAAGATTCCAACTCCGAGATGCTTGCACCATCCCATAAATGGAACGCTGGAGTCTGCAAACTTTGTCAGCATTCTCTGGATCAACAAAACCTTCCGGTTGTATCATATACAACTCTTCCTTAAGAAAACCGTTAAGGAACGCTGTTTTGACATCCATCTGCCAAATTTCATAATCGAAATATGCAGCTATTGCTAACATGATTCGGACGGATTTAAGCATTGCTACGGGTGAGAAAGTCTCATCGTAGTCAACTCCTTGAACTTGTGAAAAACCCTTTGCCACAAGTCGAGCTTTATACACGGTGACATTACCGTCAGCGTCCGTCTTCCTCTTAAAAATCCATTTATTCTGAATGGCCTTCCGCCCTTCAGGTAATACTTCCAAAGTCCATACTTTGTTTTCATACATGGATCCCATCTCGGATTTCATGGCCTCTAACCATTTGTCGGAATCCGGGCCCACCATCGCTTCTCCATAGCTCGTAGGTTCACTGTTGTCCAACAACATGACCTCCAAGACAGGGTTACCATACCACTCAGGTGGAGTGCGTACCCTTGTCGACCTACGAGGTTCGGTAGTAACTTGATCAGAAGCTTCTTGATCATCATCATTGGCTTCCTCTTCAACCGCTGCAGGCTCCACAAAAACATCTTTCTGTGCTGCGCTACTTTCTGGTTGAAGCAGAGGTTCAATAATCTCATCAAGTTCTACCTTCCTCCCACTCAATTCTTTCGAGAGAAACTCTTTCTCGAGAAAGGACCCGTTCTTAGCGACAAACACTTTGCCCTCGGATCTGAGATAGAAGGTGTACCCAACCGTCTCTTTTGGGTATCCTATGAAGACACATTTGTCCGCTTTGGGTTCGAGCTTTTCTGGCTGAAGCCTTTTGACATAAGCATCGCAACCCCAAACTTTGAGAAAAGACAACTTAGGTTTCTTACCAAACCATAGTTCATACGGTGTTGTCTCAACGGACTTAGATGGAGCCCTATTTAAAGTGAATGCAGCTGTCTCTAACGCATATCCCCAAAACGATAGTGGCAAATCGGAAAGAGACATCATAGAACGTACCATATCTAATAGGGTTCGATTACGACGTTCGGACACACCATTACGCTGTGGTGTTCCAGGTGGCGTCAACTGTGAAACGATTCCACATTTTCTTAAGTGATTGCCAAACTCATAACTCAGATACTCTCCCCCTCGATCAGATCGTAGGAACTTGATCTTCTTGTTACGATGATTCTCAACTTCACTCTGAAATTGCTTGAACTTTTCAAACGTTTCAGACTTATGCTTCATCAAGTAAATATACCCATATCTACTTAAGTCGTCAGTGAAGGTGAGAAAATAACGATATCCACCGCGCGCCGTGACACTCATCGGGCCACACACATCAGTATGTATGATTTCCAATAAGTCACTTGCCCGTTCCATTGTTCCTGAAAACGGGGTCTTAGTCATCTTGCCCATGAGGCACGGCTCGCATGTGTCAAGTGATTCAAAATCAAGAGACTCCAAAAGTCCATCAGCATGGAGCTTCCTCATGCGTTTCACGCCGATATGACCCAGACGGCAGTGCCACAAGAAAGTGGTACTATTGTTATCAACTCTACATCTTTTGGCATAAATGTTATGAACATGTGTATCATCACTATCGAGATTCAATAAGAACAAACCCCCTACTTCGGGTGCATGACCATAAAAGATATTACCCATATAAATAGAACAACCTTTATTCTCTGATTTAAATGAGTAACCGTCTCGCAATAAACAAGATCCAGATATAATGTTCATGCTCAACGCAGGCACTAAATAACAATTATTCAGGTTCATAACTAATCCCGATGGTAATCGAAGAGCGAGCGTGCCGACGGCGATCACATCAACCTTGGAACCATTCCCCACGCGCATCGTCACTTCGTCCTTCGCCAGCCTCCGTTTATTCCGTAGTTCCTGTTTAGAGTTGCAAATGTGAGCAACCGAATCGGTATCAAATACCCAGGCACTACAACGAGAGTTGGTAAGGTACACATCAATAACATGTATATCACATATACCTTGCTTGTTGTTGTTGTTGGCCCCCTTCTTGTCTGCCAGATACTTGGGGCAGTTCCGCTTCCAGTGGCCGTTCCCCTTGCAATAGAAACACTCAGTCTCTGGCTTGGGCCCATCCTTGGGTTTCTTCACTGGATGAGCAACTGCCTTGCCACCCTTCTTAGAGTTACCCTTCTTGCCCTTGCCATTTTTCTTGAAACTGGTAGTTTTATTGACCATCAACACTTGATACTCCTTCTGGATGTCTGCCTCAGCGACTTTCAGCATTGAAAACAGCTCGGCGATGGATTTGTTCATCCCTTGCATGTTATACTGCTGCACGAAGCTCTTGTAGCTAGGTGGGAGTGACTGGAGAATTCTGTCAATGATAGCCTCCTCCGGGAACACAAGTCCCAGATCAGCTATGCGGGTATAGTACCCAGACATCTTCAGCAAGTGCTCACTGACAGACGAATTCTCCTCCATCTTGCAAGCAAAGAATTTATCGGTGGTCTCATACCTCTCGATCTTGGCATTCTTTTCAAAGATGAACTTCAACTCCTGGAACATCTCATATGCTCCATGACGTTCAAAACGCCTTTGAAGTCCTCCTTCCAAGCTATACAACATGGCACACTGCACTACTGAGTAGTCATCCGAACGCGACTGCCAGGCGTTCATAACGTCCACAGAGGCCGGAGCGGGGGGTTCACCTAGCGGTGCACTTAGGACATAAACCTTTTGGGCAGCTGTGAGGATGATCCTCAGATTGCGGAGCCAGTCCACAAAGTTGCTCCCATCATCTTTCAGCTTAGTTTTCTCTAGGAACGCATTAAAATTCAGGGAGCTACTGCGCGAGCCATCTACAACAAAAGATTTGCAAAGACATCTTAGACTATTGTTCATGATAAGTGAGTTTTTAACTAATCAAATTACTTATAACTCCCACTCAAATTGACATCCCTCTGGTCATTCGAGCGTGGCATGATCCAAATCCACCAACCCAAGTCCGATCATCACGTGAGATGAGGTGGTGTCAATGGTGAACATCTTCATGTTGATCATATCTACTATATGACTCATGCTCGACCTTTCGGTCTTCCGTGTTCCGAGGCCATGTCTGTACATGCTAGGCTCGTCAAGTCTAACCCGAGTGTTCTGCATGTGCAAAACTGGCTTGCACCCGTTGTATGCGAACGTAGAGTCTATCACACCCGATCATCACGTGGTGCTTCGAAACGACGAACCTTCGCAACGGCGCACACTCGGGGGGAACACAATTTTATCTTGAAATTTTAGTGAGGGATCATCTTATAATGCTACCGTCGTCCTAAGCAAAATAAGATGCATAAAAGGATTAACATCACATGCAAATCATAAGTGACATGATATGGCCATCAACTCGTGCTTTTGATCTCCATCTCCAAAGCACCGGCATGATCTCCATCGTCATCGGCGCAACACCATGATCCCCATCATCATGATCTCCATCATCGTGTCGCCATCGGGGTTGTCGCGCGCCCACCATGCTCTTACTACTATTGCTACCGTTTAGCGATAAAGTAAAGCATTACATAGCGCTTAATGATTGACACGCAGGTCATACAAGAATTAAAGACAACCCTATGGCTCCTGCCGGTTGCCGTATACATCGACATGCAAGTCGATATTAACTATTACAACATGATCATCTCATACATCAAATATATCTCATCATGTCATTGGCCATATCATATCACATGCATACCCTGCAAAAACAAGTTAGACGTCCTCTAATTTGTTGTTGCATGTTTTACGTGGCTGCTATGGGTATCTAGCAAGAACGCTTCTTACCTACGCAAAGCCACAACGGTGATATTTAAGTTGCTATTTAACCTTCTACAAGGACCGCCTTTGTCTATTCCGATTCAACTAAGATAGGAGAGACAGACACCCGCCAGCCATCTTATGCAACAAAAGTCGCATGTCTGTCGATGGAACCGGTCTCATGTACGTGGACATGTAAAGTTGGTCCGGGCCGCTTCATCCCATAATACCGCTGAATCAAGAAAGACCAAGGAGGGAAGCAATCTAAACATCAACGCCCACAAAACCCCTTTGTGTTCTACTCGTGAAAGCTTCTACGCAAGAACCTAGCTCATGATGCCACTGTTGGGGAACGTTGCATGGGAAACAAAAAATTTTCCTACGCTCACCAAGATCAATCTAGGAGATTCATCTACGAGGGGAGAGTTGGATCCACATACCCTTGTAGATCGCTAAGCGGAAGCGTTCAAGAACGCGGTTGATGGAGTCGTACTCGCCGCGATTCAGATCGCCGAAGATCCTAGCACCGAACCGACGGTGCCTCCGCGTTCTTCACACGTGCAGCTCGGGGACGTCTCCTCCTTCTTGATCCAGCAAGGGGGAAGGAGAGGTTGATGGAGAAACCAGCAGCACGACGGCGTGGTGGAGATGGTGGTGGAGGAATTCCAGCAGGGCTTCGCCAAGCACTGCAGAATAGACGAAGATCTCTACGGTGGAGGGAGGGCAGCGCCGAGGCACGAACGTGTGTGGCTGCCCTCCCTCTGCCTCTCTTTATATAGGGGGGAGAGAGGGGAGGGGGCACCCTAGGGTTTACCCCTAGGGGCGGCGGCCAAGGGGAGATGGGAGGGGGTGGCGGCCCAGGGGCTAGGGTTTCCCCCCCCCCCAAGTGCCTTGCCCCCCACTCCAAAGGGTGCGGCTGCCCTAGGGGGGGGCCACCCCCCATGCGCAGGTGGAGAGGGCCCAAGGGGGGGCGCACAGCCCCATGAGGGCTGTTGCGTCTCCCACTTGTGGCCCATAGGGCCCATAACAATTACCGGGACCCCCCGAAACCCCTTTCGGTCATCCGACGACTCCCCGGTGCTTCCCGGAACACTTCCGGACTCCGATCACTCTCATCCTATATATAAATCTTCGTCCCCGGACCATTCCGGAGACCCTCGTTACGTCCGGGATCTCATCCGGGACTCCGAACAACCTTCGGTTACCATGTACTGTTCTCACTAACAACCCCAGCGTCACCGAACCTTAAGTGTGTAGACCCTGCGGGTTCGGAAACTATGCAGACATGACCGAGACACTCCCAGGTCAATAACCAATAGCGGGATCTGGATACCCATATTGGTTCCCACACGTTCCTCGATGATCTCATCAGATGAACCACGATGTCAAGGATTCAGGCAATCCCGTATACAGTTCCCTTTGTCTCGTCGGTATGTTACTTGCCCGAGATTCGATCGTCGGTATCTCCATACCTAGTTCAATCTCGTTACCGGCAAGTCTCTTTACTCGTTCCGTAATACATAATCCCGTGACTAACTACTTAGTCACTTTGAGCTCATTGAGATGACGTATTACCGAGTGGGCCCGGAGATACCTCTCCGTCACACGGAGTGACAAATCCCAGTCTCGATCCATGTCAACTCAACAGACACCTTCGGAGATACCTGTAGAGTACCTTTATAGTCACCCAGTTACGTTGCGACGTTTGGCACACACAAGGCACTCCTACGGTGTCAGTGAGTTACATGATCTCATGGTCATAGGAACTTATACTTGACATGCAGAAAACTATAGCGATAACTGGTACGATCAAAAGCTATGTTTAACGTTTGGGTCTCGTCCATCACATCATTCTCCTAATGATGTGATCCCGTTATCAAATGACAACTCATGTCTATGACCTGGAAACCGCGGTCATCTTTGATCAACGAGCTAGTCCTGAAGAGGCTTACTAGAGACACAAAGTTTGTCTATTCATCCACACATGTATTTAAGTTTCCAATCAATACAATTATAGCATGGATAATAAACGATTATCATGAACAAGGAAATATAATAATAACTCTTTTATTATTGCCTCTAGGGCATATTTCCAACAAGAACTACCAGGATCAACATCTAGCAACATAAACCCATACAACCATACGCCAAGGAGGTACGTAGTACTATGAATTCCATTTTCGCTCCATACCAATCGTTCTAAAAACTACTTAGTACTTATAACGCGCCATTGAAAATCAGAACTCTTAACCCCACTAAAAAATGATATTTTCAACGTGGCTACTCGATCTGTGGCAACTGGCGAGACACCGCCTCCAAGTCGTTCACCTGTGGTCCCGACCATCAACTCCTACGGATCAAATTATCATGCGAGCTGACTATTCCTACAAAGGTGCGCTCCACCACGTACCTGGTACCCGCGAATGCAGCAATCGTGCACCTAGGGTTTTAGGGTTTATTTGTTAACGTTGACTTTACCTAACACTCGTGTGTGCAAGACACCGAGAGACCGACTGCGTGCGTGCGCCTCTTCTCTTCGTATATGTACTCCACCATTTGTCTGGTGTCCAAAAAATTATACTAATAACTAGTAGTAGAAGGCACGTGCTATGCACGCATTTCTTACTCACTCATTTTTTTTCTGAAAAAGGTGGCTTATTCTGCCCATGGTTGTTAAGATTGTATTGAACATGTAACAAACTTTATTGTTCAATTTGTTGCATTTTGAGAAAGGGTTATCAAATTGTTGCATTAGAAGTTCCCGGAGGCGGGCGCACAATCATACAAATGTTGAGTGCTTTGATTTGTGAAACATTAGTTGTTTAGTGAGTCGTTATTTGCCAGATATTACATGCCTCCAGTTGTTAAGCATTAAAGTTCAGATCCACGAAAGATGGTAAATAGCGGACTTTTGCACCAGCACGTGTGTGGGCATTTGGCATCGTGAGGGTTCAAGAAAGTTCCTGGAGTCACTTTGGCGGGTGGCCGTACAGAGCGAATCCAAGAAACGTGAGCCGTTAGATCACTTGAGTTGGGTATTGTGTGGAACAAATCAAATGGCCACTAATTGCTCCCCAGTCTTGGCGGATAGATAACCTGAATTCAAAAATTTATGTACTATAGTAGTAGAGACTAGCAATGTGCCAATGCATTGCCACACGATCTGAGTAGATTAATACATATTCACCGATTTTACAGAAAAAAAGTTCAGTTTTGAAATACGTATATCACTAGAAAATTGTTATGTTTCACTCAAAATATATTCCTTTGGCGGTTTTGATGAGATAAGGGAGGAATGTTGTTGGTTTCAAGATTCGAGAAGTGGTATATGTCTAATTTCTACTCTTACTAGCAAGATGCCCGTGCATTGCACGGAACATCAAGATCTTGTGGGAGAAAAGGATGAACGAGGGTAGCCCTTATCTGAAAATGTGGATAGGAGTGCGGGTAAATTGCCATAGTTTCGTTCCTATCCGTCAGATATAAATCGGACGGCCTATATTGCAGGATGGCAGGCCCACCATCATCACCAACTATCTTTTTTATCCCTACTCTTATAAAAAGAATAGTCGATCATGATCCTGTGCCTGCCATCCTGCAATATAGGCCGTCCGATCTATATCTGACGGATAAGAAGGAAACTATGGCAATTTTGAAAAAAGATACCCACACCCCTCTCCACACTTGCAAATAAGGCCTTCCCTTGTTCATCCTTTTCTCCCACAAGATGAACTACTCATACAAATGCATCTTGATGTTCCGTGCAACGCATGGGCATCTTGCTAGTTGTTGCAAAAAGCCCATGTGTGTGAGAGAGAGAGGGAGAGAGGAGGAGGACGGAGTGCATATGTGACAAAGACACAAAGAATGTGTGTGCGAGAGGTATCAGCTTAAAATGAGGCGATAGTGTGTGTGCGCACGATCGAGAGGGCGTGTCTCAAGAAGGGAAGAAACATCTACATAGATACAAGGAGCGGGAGAGAGACATGTATGCGATAGTGGAAGCACGAGCATGTGTGTGTATAAACCTATCTAGAGGCTAGTCGGTAAATGTTTGTGAGAGAAATACGAGTCGGGGGTGCGAAAGCGAGAGTTTTGTGTGTGAGAGAGAGAGACGGTAGTCGGGAAGGGGAGTGGAAGTAGGAGTTGTGTGTGTGTGTGAGAGAGAGAGTGGGGGGAGTTTGTCTGATCGGTAAACAAATGAATAATGTCAGTCTGGGATGGACGAAAAGGAGACCACAACAAATGTTGTGTCTACACGAGAGAGAGAGAGAGAGAGAGAGAGAGAGAGAGAGAGAGAGTAATTTTAGTAGTATGATTCATATCTAGAGACATATAGGGTGTGTGGGAGAATCCCATAGAGAGAAATACAAAGTGAAAGACGAGTGGAGACTGTGTGTGTGGCGGTGAAAATGAAAGCTTAGGTACCTAGTGATACGAGATAATGGTAGAGACGTGAGAGATAATGAAAACCGTGTAATGTATAATGATAGGGAGAGTGTGACACTTCTCAAGGGAGACATCGAGACACCATGTTTGCGAGGATAGGAGAAACATGAAGTGAGCGTGCGGGTGAGCTGGAGAAAAGAGAGTGATAGCTACATGAAGGAGCATGCATGCGAGAGAGATGGGCATGAAAGGAGTGAACATAAAAGGGATTCAGATATTTGAATTTTAGATGATGATACATGTAATCCATACTCCAACCAAAATTGATCTATCAAATATGCATACTCATATGAATTCACACGCATCTATGTTATTTAATATGTAGATATTACTGATCCACACATTTTAGTAGAACATAATTTGGTTTAATTTTTTGATTTCAACCTTATAATTTTGAGATCATTGTATTTATAAATCATATTATACATATAAAGGAGAAGAATTATTTGTTGTGATTTTGAAAGTATATGTAAAAAATGATGTATATAGAATATTATTCCAATCGAAAATGGACCCCGCCCGAAAAAAATAGAATACAAACGGGCTTCGAATTGAGTTGGCACGGTAAACGTGCACTCTCCAAAATTTGAACGAAGCGGGGAAAGTCGCAGTAACCGCCCGAAACCAAAATCTGCTAGATGGAAATTACTAGTGCCTATCCCTGCTATGCAAAGCCTATCTGCTCGATTTTTATAGGTTTCGATAGGGGTAGGTTTGTAATTTCACTCAAACGTGACATAACTGCCTCTGACCCGGATTCATACACGGTGGGCGCCAAAACACAGTGTGTCCTCGGTGGAAATTGACTCCCTCCCTGATTCATACACGATGGGCGCCAAAAACAAACTCTCGTCGGCAAATATTCGGTGTATGTGAGATTACCGTCCTATCACCAACCTACTAATATTGCTGTGATGTAGAAAATTTAAAATGGGGCCTAAGTTTGTAAATTTCCTCGCATTTGAGACAAGCGCGCCCTGCAGACATGGTTCCCCCCTTCCTCTCCACCTCCATTTCCCCATTCGTACTCCGTGGGTGCCAAAACACCCTGTCCACCCCAGCATCCTCCGTCTGCCCCCCCCCCATCCACCGCCGTCCTCCTCCACCATGCCGGAGCTGATACCCCGACGCCGTCGTCCATTACAAGAGATCGACCTCTCTCATCCAAGGTTTCGGACCGGGATCCTTGCATCCCGTCCTCTCGCTTCATCCCCGTCATCGTCCACCTTGCCGGCGCCGCTCCTACGACCGTCTCGTCCACCGCGCCTCGCTGCCACCGTCTACCCTCCTAGATCTGCTTCCACGCCACTGGCAGCCATCGCTACCGCAGCACCGTCAAATTCTCAGCACATGCATACACGGCGCCACACCAGAGGTGGTACTCTTTCATATCTACTCAACTTATTTATCGCAGCAAGAAAATAGATCGCCACTGCTTTACTCTGATTTCTTATCCATCACTTACTTGCTAGTTGAGAGCAAACATTGGTTGCGAAGTTGCCTTTGTCTGGTTTGCACCTTCAGATCCGACATGGCACGCTCAACACTATACTCCCAATGCTTATGGTTTTTCCCTTTTATATTCCACACTAGTTAAATCATAGTAGACTAAATTTCAAAATTGGGTCAGTCAATTTTTCAGAGCTCGCCGGAGTTTGCCGGTGCGAACGAAGGGGCTCGGGTGGGGACTTTGGTTGTGGGGGGCGGTGGTGGGGCCTCGCCGAACGAAGAAAACTCGACGCGGGTGGGGGCGGGGTGGGGGTAGGGGTGGTGGAGGAACACAGGCGGTGGGGGGCGATGGTCCGGCCGGCGGCCCGTGCGGTGTTCTGGATGGGAAGAATTAGAGACGAGGAAGAAGAAGGGTTAGGAGATGTAGGATCTTCATCCGACTGCCTGAAATGGTTGACTGACCCAAATGAAAAAAGTCACGCGACTTGCATGCGGACATGCCTTTATATCCAGTACCATCATCGTACCTGCTTAGCACTGCTCCTGAATCCATCAAGCTAAACAACGTGCCACTCATAATTCCAAACTTGTTGCTCAAGTACGAATCTGATATGATGTTGATATTACTAAAACAGATAACATTTAATTGGTCATCTAATGTTCCTACTTTAATTTCAAAAAAGCATGTGCACCACATATAGAGAGACAGCAGGGAGTTGCTTTCTTAATGCGCTCTGGTTCATCATGTGTGGGCATTGCGCAACGAACATTTTATTATCCAAAATCTGCTTGCTCTTCTTTAGCATGTTCCTCTTCCGTTCTTCTTTAATAAGTACTCTCTCTATTCCTAAATACAAGTCTTTGTATAGATTCCACCATAGACTACATATGGAGCAAAATGAGTGAATCTACACTCTAAAATGTATCTGGATACATCTGTATGTGATCCATAGTGGAACTCTCTACCAAGACTTACATTTTGGAACGGAGGGAGTATGATATTACTACAGTATGTTCCTTGTAATGAAGATGAGAAGGGACATTTGCAGTGCAGAGGTCTATACGGTCGGTTGGTATGGACACTTTGAAATCTTCGGGCCTCTTTGATTCGTAGGATTTTGTAAACATGGGAATAGGATTTGTAGTGGCCTGCCCACTTGAATCCTATAAGAATAGCAAGGAAATGTAGGGAGATGTGTCGCCTTTGAGAGTTACACTGATATTAACAGTATCGCACCTTCAGTTGAAGAGAGCTGGTATCCGAAGCCTTTCTAGCCGTACCGGCAATACTAGCACATATATTCCATCAAGTTCCACTTTGCTGATTTTACTCTGATGCTTACGGTTTTCCCATTATATCTACACTATGATCTGTGTAGCTGCTTTGTGTCGCACTAGTAGTAGTCTAATCTTCAAGCTAAACACTGCAATGACTTACAAAATTGGCACCAAGGCATTGAGCGCCATTCTGGATGCAATGAAACTCATACGCTCCCCACCTGTTGACTCTTGTTCAGAATATGATCCTAATGACTCTTGCTCAAAATTGCCACATATAGAGAGACAACATGGAATTGCACTTCTTTGGGTGTTGTGATTCATCATGAGTGGGCAACCAACATTGTATGAAATTAGGAGGAACCTCAAGAATATGCTTCCTCTTCTGTTCTTTAACATGTTCCTATTTGGTTATTCTGTATTTAGTACGTACAATATGTTCCTTGTCAGGAAGGGGAGTAGGGACATCTGCAATCAACAGCTGATAGAGCTGGCATGTACTTGATCGATAGGCTTTCAATTACTAGGGGCAATACAACACCGTATTTTCAAGCTAGTTCCACTTTCCCGATTTATATATTGTGGTTATGGTGTACCCCTTTTATGTACACTATGATCTGCCTAGTTGTTGTGTGCTCTTGTTATCATGGTTTGGCAATAAACTCTCTATACAGTATATTTTGAACCTATTATCTGCCAACTATCCTTACTTCTGGAGCCTATTTTTTGTGTACTTATGTCAGATTATATAAATGCACGCACCATATTACAGCACACATGAGCTCTCTCATCAGAATCCAGTGATAGCACACAAGTGTTTACAGGGGCGCCCCTATACTAGAATATCCTATGCATACAAAGATAATCTCACAACTATTTATGTTTTCATGGTTCTCAGATATTATACGCAATTACAGTGAATATCAGAAACCGCGCATCAGAAGATTATTGTGGAACACTGCAATGACTTACAAAATTGGCACCAAGGCATTGAGTGCCATTCTGGATGCAATGAAACTAATACGCTCCCCACTTGTAGATTTTTGTTCAGAATATGATCCTAATGACTATTCTAACCTCGAGGAGTCAAAGGCACATGGCCTGTCATGTTGACCCATCAAGGTGCCTGCTCTAATTTGGCAAGGTTTTATTGATTGCGCATATCTTGCATATGTTGTCTTGCATTTCTTCTACTTTGTTGCACTGCCATCTGCTTAGTTTACTCATCATATACGTCGAGATGCCATGCTCATCCATTATCAATACATATTCCATCTGTCATCATACCATGTTTTTCCACTCAAATGTTGTTCTTGTGCATCAGACATCAAAAAGGAAGAGGGTAATTGCCGAACCTGATGGAGCACCAACAAAGTCCTTGAAAAACATGGTTGTGCCAGAGAAATCAAACAGCACCCCACTTATATTGGTTGTACAACCAGTGACACAAAACGTATGACCGACTCCAGCAGACTGTACCCATACTTCACTGGCCACACCACTAGCCCCACCACACAGGACCTGCACTCCAGCAAAAGGTATGCTGATTTCAGTTGCCATAGCACCAGCCGTACCACAGAAAATTCCCACTCCAGCAAAAAGTACAGCAAGTCCACCGGCCGAAGACCTATCCCAACAGCAGAGACGGCCAATTCCTACAGATTGGAACCCCATTCCAGTTATTCCCAGTTTAAAAGACAATGCTTTCAATGTTGTTAGGGACCACGTGCATATATTCCCATCGTTGGAAGATTATAGTGAAGACAAACACCATTTTCACATCTTTCTGTCCCACTTACGTGTAAGTGATATTATTCATGGTGATTATTTTCCTGTTTTCTGCTGATTGAACACATCAATGATTTACATTACATTGTTGTAAGTAGGCGAGGGTCAATCTGGATAGTCGTAACGAGCAAAGCTTGCTTGCGCTATTCAAGGAAGCATTGTAGCAGTATTGTTGTTACCTGAGGAAATCACACTTTGATGGCAAATCTATAAACGAATTTCTGGTGAAGTCTCCTCTGTTAAATTTAGAAGATATTGAATGGAGAAACCTTGTGATGCACTGGTCTCGTACCGAGGATGAGGTACTGTCTATGATATCGCATGACAATTTGAACTTCTATTTTTCCGCATGTGCCTTACGGATCTTTTTTGCAGGAAATCAGCTCGAAAAAGAATTCCGGTTTGAAAAGAACGACAGGATATGGCAAATATGCTGCCCGCTGCTTTGCTCTTGTTAGTACCTATTGTCATGTATCACTGTACTTGCATACATACCTGGTTCATTATGTGACAGCGATATGCATGATAGCTTGATTATCAATTGTTTGCTCCAAATTATCTGATCTGTATGAATGGTTACATTAGTGTAGAATATATCCAATGCCAATGAATTTTTTTATCTCTGCATTGTTCTTGTAAGTACCTGCTGTCCTTTATCAGCATACTTATATTGACAGGTAGTTGTTCATGTACCATCACTCTGCAGCTTATTTTCCTTTGCCCTCCATTTTCTACACATAAGATCTATATTTACTCTTACCATAAGGTTCGATAACACCGATGGTACGGAAGAAGTTTAGCTCTGCATTGCTCTTGGTTGAACCTTTTGCCTGTATCGCTGTACTTACATTTATAGCTACATGGTTATGTAGCATCACTCTTCATCTTATCTTAAATATTCTCCATTTTTTCTTATATTGTCACATCAATATTTACTCTAAACAAAATGTAGAATAAAGGCAATGCTTATGAAGAAGATTATGTGGTAAACTTCTTGAATTACCCCCCCCCTATCAAAATGGACAATGGCTTTATAGCTTTATAGAGCCTGCCTTCACCAATAATGTAAGTTTGTCCTTCTCAAGCCTTCAAACTTTGTTGTGTATATTTGGTTAGGCATGACTGCAACAGCTGTTTATTTTTGGTGTTTGCATCAAATTGCATGTTTAAAGTTTATTATCTACTCCAGTTCATAAACAAAAGTTTGTCGTTCTCAATTTAAGTTTTCAGTTGTACAACCAAGTTCCTTCTTCATACCATGTAAATTAAACTATACAAAGCAAGTGATCTTATTTTGGCAATCTGAAATGGGATAAATTAACAACACACTAACCATTGATATTTATGAGTTCTTGATCTGTAATCTAGTGGTGTCGTGAAGCTACCAACTCCTTCACAATGTCATTTCCTGCCATGTCTTGACCTGAACAATACCATATTGTGTTAATGCTATTTTAAACTGTGTCACTTTATTCGTTAGTAAGAAATGTGATGAATTGACAGCACTGATACTTATATGTGCAAAACCTGTCATCTGTCTGCTTGTTTATCTTTCAGACTGAGGAGGATATAAGTGTCAAACAAGTGTAGTATCACCAGCTTGCTCAGCTGCTTGCGCTGCACCTCCCGAGCAGGGCTAACCTTTCTTGAACTCTATTGAAGTGATGTCGGTTTTGTATATTATTTTGTCAGCATGTTTTGTTGCACTAGTGGCGATCTTTGATGCCCAGTGTATGTAATCTGCTGTCTGCTTGTGCTTTATTATCATAGTCGCGAACTTTGATGCCCAGTGGATGTAATATGTCGTAATTTCTTTATTGTATAGTCTAGGTTTTTTTCTTATTCACGATGCTTGAGTTATTTTACTGTATATATATCCTGTCTTCGCAGTAAACCGGCCAAACCGTAAAATTACGGTACATAATCAGGCCGTCATGCAAATCACCATGTATGATCCGCATCATGGGCCCCGTCATCTTGGTCCGTTAATAGGCCTAAATGTAAACTGGCCCACTAGTAGGTTCGGGCCTTTAATAGGCCGAGTAAACCGCCAGCCCTATTTTCCCAAGAAAACTCAATAGGCCTTTAGGAGGCTGAAAAGTAGGTTGGGCCTGAATCGTCCCGAACAGCTCACGGGCCGGCAGCAGGCCGAAATAGACCCCGGCCCATGAATGAGCCAATCAAATCACGGGCTTATAACATGCCAAAATTGTCTCGATCCTTGTTTGGCCCGATCAGAATATCGGCTGCGAGCAGGCCGGATGCAAACCGGGCCGTAGTTAGGCCCAACTATATGACGTGATTTTAACAGGCCGATACTAATATAGGGCCGAAATGTTAAACGGGCCCTTAACAGGCCGAACTAATATCAGACCGAATTACTAAACGGGCCTTTGGCAAGTGGGCCCAAAAGCATAGCGTCCAGTTGACGGCCCGAATCTGATATGGGCCATAATTTAGCCCAAAGCCTCTTAAAGGGTCAGACCTGATCTGGGCCGTAATTTGGCCCAGAACGTGGTAGGCTTTTAACGGGTCGGATCTCATATGGGCCATTATTAGGCCCGGAATGTGGCAGGCCATTAATGGACCGGATCAAATATGGGCCGGCATTTGGCCCAAAATATGGCAGCCAGTTAATGGGCTGGCCTACTAGGGTCCTCAAAATCTTGTGGGCCTACAACTGGGCCGACCCATTAATGTCGGCGAAATCTCGTGGGCCTTTAGCTGGGCCGGCCCATTATGGTACACAAAAATTTTGTGGGCCTTCACCTGGGCCGGCCCATTATGGGCCGCAAAAATCTTGTGGGCCTTTACCTGGGCCGGACCATTATAACCCGCAAAATCTAGTGGGCCTTTAGCTGGGCTGGCCCATTATGGTTCGCAAAATCTTGTGGGCCTTTAGTTGGGTCGGCCCATTATGGTCTGCAAAATCTTGCGGGCCTTTAGTTGGGCCGGCCCATTTAAACTTTATGGGCCACTTTTGGGCCGGTCCACGTGTCAACATATCATAGGCGCATCTCGCCCATTGGATGAGTGACACATGTGCCAACGTGGAGCTGACACATGTTTCCGTCAGCCAATCAGAATTTTACACGTGGAAAATCCACATTGGTCGAGGCTGTTAACGGGTTATCGGATCCAAAACCGGACCCGATAGCTTAACGGCGTTCCGTTACGGTGGATGCCACGTGTCGGTCACCCTTGACGAAAGCACTTCTGTGACGCGCGATTTATCGTCATGGAAGTGGACACTTCCGTGATGATAATTTTGGTAATGTCATGGAACACTTCTAGGACGGCACAGGTATGACTATCTTTTCTGTCATAAAATCGTCATGGATGTACATGCATGACAGAAAACGTGACCTACTGTGACAAACACGTATCATCACGGAAGTGTATTTTTTTGTAGTATATCTTATCGTTTTAGGGGGAAACCAACTCCGCACCGAGGGGCATAGTTGTACTGACACATCTTCCTTGTATGGGCTTGCCCCCATTATCTTATCTTTTGGGGGGAAAACATGAACCGCACTGAGGGGCATAGTTGTACTGACACATCTTCCTTGTATGGACTTGCCCCCATTATCTATCTTAGGGTGTGTGGGTGTGTGTGGGGGGCGGAAACAGAATAACCACACTGCGCCTGTCAAACGAGCGCACTAAGCCAATAACGAGCCGTAGCAGGCGATGACATATATACGACCCCATAACATGACTTTCCCCTATTATCTTATCTTTTTTAGGGGACTAGGTAATGGCCCATGCGTTGCAACGGGAATAAAAATATGCAAGTGGTTCAACATCGATCATATATACGACCCTCACGCTCATTAAGCAACACTGTTAATTTTCTAGCATTAAAACACTCTTCTTCTTGCTCCTCTCCACTCACTATCTCTGCATCCCCAATTCATGCTCACCACACACAATGCAAGTATTACAAGCACATATCTCTACAACAACAGCAAACAAAGCATTTAGTCCCAAACAAGTTTGGGTAGGCTAGAGGTGAAACCCATAAGATCTCGCGACCAGTTACATACAGATCTCTAGCCTTAAAAAATCAAGTTCTGAAAAAACTGGTATACATACATAATGGGATGACAATATATGTATTACTGTGAGTTGGTATAACATACAGAATCATTATAGACAATGTTAGGTTAATCTTGAGTAAGTGAGTCTACCTTGTAATCTCCATTGTAGACCATGCATACACATTATTCTCCAGAACAACTAGTGAAGATTATCTGAAGGAGCTTGATATCCCATAGACCATAGTCCTCATATGTACTCTTGCAATGAAAGATATAGGTATATCCGATGATTAGTTTAGAGTGAAGTAGATAACAAAATGGAAACAAGAAGAACTTAAATGAGGTAGAATTAAGTTTTAGTATGGTCACATATCACTAATCGGACTAACCAAAAGTTTCAGAACTGAGTTCTTGGAGCTCTTTTGTCTTTGAGGTCATCATTATTTATAATCTGAACCATGAATATGTGGTCGGTAAAGAACGTTATGTAATCAATATGACATGTTTCAGCAAGCCTAAAATCAGGACCACCTCTCATGGGCACAATCAACTCACTAAAGCCTCTTGTTTTTCTTTTATCAAATGCATAATGCACATCGCTTCACAGGGAAGATTTTTGCCTCTTCAAGATAACTGCACATGTAATCATTCTACCCTTTGATTGATAGACTGAAAATAACTACACAAAAAAAATTGGGGTACTCACATTCAAACTTCTGCAACAGGCTCGTTGATGGCCATGCCCCTTTAACCTGTTCACTCATAGTTCGGAAAAAAATTATTGTGCCACCAATCTGTCCATAGAGAATGCCTCAAATTGGCATGATAAAAAAAGTCCAGACTGCTTAGTCATTGACATGATAAAAAAGGAAAACATCTCAATGAAACCAATATGTATGTAGAACCTGAAATTAGATCTCATGCATCAAAACGACTATGCAATCTTCTAAAAATTGAAAGAAAACCATACATAATTCAATATTATACAACTATAAAAAGTGCTACTGCTACGTTTTACCTCGCGCACCTCCAACGCATCCTTGTAGTCATCTTCTAGGAAGCCCTTCACCTACAGCGGAATTTTGAGATCGGAAGCCCTTCTTTAGCTACAAATTAATTTCGAGATCCCAACACTATCTGGCTAATACAAAGATCCATGAGAAGTGTGTACGCACCAACGTCTCAGGGTATGGATGGACCAGTGCAAAGTAACTGATTTGGGAAACGTAGTAGGTGATGCCTACGTGGCCGACGGCACATGATGCATCTATAATTCTATATTGAGGCCGGTGGCGGTCAGATCAGCACCGTGGCAGCCCAATCTTTTTTTTCGAGAGTACGCCAAAGGCGTACCATATCCTTATAGAAGGGAGCAGAAATAATTACAAGAGTTCAACGTTGGATGCAACCATCGAACGTGAGCACACCCACTCCACGTCGCAAAACAAAGGTCAACTACTCACGAAACTATCTAGTCCTCCTACTCCGATACCCGCACGTTTCCAGTCTCGAACCTCCTCGAGGATCCCTTTCGCCGTGTCACTTGCTGATTTTTGTTGTTCTTGCCTGTTGAATACACGCGCATTCCGTTGTTTCCAGAGTAGCCATGTAGCCGCAATGACGAATGTGTCGAAGCCACGCCTGCTCTTGCCTTGGAAGCTTCTTCTTTTGCTCAGCCACCAATCTACGAAGGTGTCGGTTTCGCTCGGGATTGTGACATGGAGCTGTAGCTTCTCGAAGCATATGTGCCAGACCTCACGCGTGTGCACACATTGCATCAGGATGTGTTCCACGTTATCCTGATCTTGCATGCAAGTATAGCACACGGATGGTACCTCCTGCAGTCCATGCTTAGCTCTCCTATCCGACGTCCACAGCCGATGTTGCACCGCCAGCCATGCAAAGATTTTGCATTTCAGCGGTGCCCAGCTCTTCCAGATCCCAAGGGCCGTCGGGAAGGTGATCCCACCCATGCACAACTGGTTATAAGTGGATTTAGCCGTATACAGTCCCGATTTTTCATGGGGCCAGGTGAAAGTATCCTCCTCCATCTCATCTCTATGCACAGTGGCGACCGCAAGCCTGAGGTGCATTACCTGGATTAGGGCTCCGAACGAGAGTTGGGGTTGTAGATCCTGGGTCCAACTTTCTCCAGTCAGCGCGTCCTTCACAGTTCTGGTGTTCTTGGTTTTGGTTCCCACTCCTTGAGCCAACAGGGGGGCAATGTCCCGAACCGCAAAGCCGTGAATCCACCGATCCTGCCAGAATAGAATTTTGTCTCCTCTGCCCACTGAGATTTTCACGAGGCTATCAAACACTTGCCTTGCGTCGTCGTCCACCAACATATGGAGTCCTTGCCAAGGCCTGTTGGCCTCAGTGCGTCTCAACCATTCCCATCTAACACGAAGCGCGAGACCTTGCAAGTTCATGTTCTTGATCCCATGACCACCAAAGGCACGCGGCCTACAAATAGCGCTCCATGCCACCAGGCATTGCCCACCGTGAACTCCATCTTTTCCTGCCCAGAAAAAAGCTCTCATCCAGCCGTTGATGTCCTCAAGGACCCAAGCAGGTGCCTTCATCACGAACAGCTAATGCACTGGCCTAGCCGCAATTACGGACTTGACCAGTACGAGCCTGCTCGAGCGTTGCATGAGCCCTCTCTGCCAAGCCGGCACGAAATGGCGGACTTGATCCAGGAGTGGTTGCCATTGTTCCTTGGTAAGCTGCTTGATCGCCAGTTGCAACCCAAGGTATCTGCAGGGGAAACTCTCGACGGCACAGTGCAGGAGGCTTTCCACTCTAGTCCGATCTCCTGTGTCTTCTGTGATGAGGATAGCTGCAGATTTTCTGTAATTCACTTTGAGGCCGGAAGCTTCCCCAAAGATCTCCAGAATCTCTCTGACACACTCAAGGTCCAGCCTGGAGGGCCTCACAAAGAGTGTGACATCATCCACATAAATGGACAGTCTCTGCATCGCCGAGATGCCAGTATAGTTTGTGAGGACTCCTTCGCTAAGAGCCTTGGAGATAATGGCCGATAGCGCATCCATGGCGATGACGAAGAGTAAAGGGGAGATTGGATCCCCTTGCATAAGCCCCTTCGCATGCCATATTCTCCTTCCAGGAACACCATTGACAAGCACTCGAGTGTTCGCCGTTTGCAGGAGGATGGAGATCCACTTGAGGTATGAGGGGCCAAAACCTTTTGCTTTAAGGATCTCAAAGAGAAAAGGCCATGAGAGGGAGTCGAACGCCCGAGAGATGTCAAGCTTTAAGAAGACTCCGCTGTTCTTTCTGGCGTGGATTTTAGTGGCAACCTGACGCACCAGGAGGTAGTTGTCGTGCAGACTCCTACCTTTGATAAACGCGGATTGATTCGCTCCCACAAGCTCCTTCATTCGGATTCTCAGTCTGTTGGCGAGGAGTTTGGCGAAGAGCTTAGAGAAGCTGTGGGGTAGGCTCATCGGCCGGAAGTCACCCACCTCCAGAGCGTCTGGCTTCTTAGGGATGAGCACAATGAGGGCGCGGTTGAGTCTCGCGAAGCTCCTGCTATCACCCAAAACCAGTTTGGCCATCGCCGCCAAAATGTCCTGCTTGATAATTGGCCATGCTTTTTGGTAAAACAGCCTGCAGAATCCATCCGGTCCCGGAGCACGATCGGGGTGCATCTCTTTGATAACTCCCTAGACTTCATCCTCAGTGAAGCAGATCTCCAGGTCGGAAAAGTCATGCTCCTCCATCCCCAGAAAACATGGGTCCAAGGTGTGGTTTCTAGCTTTCGCCGTGCCCAGCAGCTGTTGGAAGGCATCAGAAAAAATCTCCTCTTTTCGATATTGCTCGGTTGCGATCTCACTGCCCGCTTTCACTCGAGGGATGAAATTTTTGGCTCTTCTTCCGTTGGCCACCAGTTGGAAGAACTTGGAGTTGGCATCGCCTTCTCGGAGCCACCTGAACCTCGATCTCTGCCACTCAATCGTCCTCTCCAGTGAGGCAAGGCCCAAAAGCCTGAGTTTGAGCATACGCCTCAGCCAAATCTCCTGCTCGGACAAGGCTCTGATGTCCAACGCGTGGTCAAGCCTGAAAATGACCAGCGTCGCAATGGCAAACTGAAGTTTGATGTTGCACCCCAGGCCTGCAAAGCCGCTCTGGTGTTTCTAAACAGCGCATCAAGTTGTATGGGTCGATGATCAACGGGTCACAACTCCATGCGTCTCGAATGGCCTGCTCAAATCCCTCCAGTTTGGCCCAGAAGATTTCGAAGCGAAATCGCTTCTTGGGCCAGAGAATGTTGGCGGAAGATATGTGAAGCGCTGCGTGATCGGAGACAGAAGAGGATAGAGCTTGAAGCAGGCAGTCCGGTCTGGCAAGCTCCCAATCGACCGAGACCAAGACCCCGTCAATCTTGGTGAGGGTGGGATTATCTCTCTCATTTGTCCAAGTAAAACGCCGGCCGTGCATGTAGAGCTCTTTAAGCTCGTTGTTGTCCAAAAAGTCGCGGAATTATTTCATCATGGCACGGTTGATGTTGGAGTTGTTCTTCTCAGAGGCTCTCAGGATCATATTGAAGTCGCCCAGCACCATCCAAGGGTCAGGGCAAGTCGCACGCCTAGCTGCAAGGTCCGCTAGGAATTTGGTTTTTGCCTCATTGCCATGTGGACCGTAAACCACCGAAATCCACCAATCCTCGCCCGCTCTAGGGCGCACAAAGCCTGTGAGGAAATTATCATCCCTCTGGATGAAATCCACCTGGAGGACCGAGGTGTCCCAAGCGAGTAGGATACCACCTCTGGTCTCAACCGCCGGCAAGTAAGAAAACCCGTCGAACGACGGTCCACAACATTGTATTACTTTGTAGATGTCAATACACTCTAGCTTAGTTTCTTGAAGACATACTAGGTTAGATTTCACCGAGGCTAAGAATTCTCTCACCACGTTACACTTAGCTGGATTGTTCAGACCACGAACATTCCAGCAGGTTATAGATGGGCTACAATCCATAGCCTTCAGCCCACCGGTCTCCATAGCGCGCAGCTACTACGCGGCGATCTCAGAAACGCCCCTCTTTCCCGATAGATGCTCCGGCATGGCCTTACCAAACAGGGCTGCAATGACGCGCACATGCTGCTCGCGAAGAGGAGAATCGAAGAGGCTCTGGAGCTCGTCCACCGCCGCGGCGTCCACCATTAGATCCTCCGGCACTAGACCCAGTGTCCTCAACAACACGTTTTCCGCCGGGGTAGCTAGTGTTTGATCCTTGGCCGCCGATTTCTTGGTCGCTCTTGTGGTGCGTTTGGGCGTGAAGGGCTCAGCCTCAGGCCGGAGTGCGGAAGCTTGCACCTCCATCAGGATCGGCGGCGCCAGCTTCTTCATGAGATGGGAGCAGAAGGCTTTCAGTTTAGCATATGCCACCCCCTCCTGGGGGGTCATGCCAGGCGCCTTCGCGCCGTCCGCAACGACCATCGCCAGGTTTGGCATGTCGCCTTGTACAGCCTCAATCCCACAGTGATGCGTAGCCTAAGAGCGCTCACGCTCAGCCTCATCGCTGCTGTGGTACGTGCATGGCTCCGGGTAGGATTCCCATCAAGGTGGGACCCGCCCTTCTCCTCAGTATTGGCCGATTTGGTATCTTCTCCGTTCTTGTCGCTTTGTAGGCACAGGGTGCCCTGATCGTGGGTCCCAGCGTGCTCCTCAGTGCGCTTTGCGTCGTTCGTTGCGCCCGCGATGTTGGCCCCCACAAGGTGAGGGAGACCGGGCCCCTGACGGGGCGAGGGGGGTGGCCTGATGAATGGACCAGCCGCCTTGCCGGCCATCGGGATCTGCAGGCTCTCCTGGCGCGTCGCCTCGTCCGCTTTTGTCCCACCTCCTAACAACTCTGTGATTGGCTTCATAATGGTAGCGGGAGCGCTAACTTCCGCGGCCATCAATTGCTCCACCTGAGGGGGCAGAACACAACCCTTCTCATGGCCCCACGCAGCATTCCTCCCACCAACGGTAGGGTCTGGTCTTGTTCTATCAATGATTGAGGGAATATTCCCCGCCGCAACCTCCAGCTGCCCTGTGGTGAGGGGCGCTCTCTGCTGCGCTGGCACCTCATCACCCTCACCAGCAACCTGGCTCGGACTGCCCTCATTTTGGCCACATGACCCATCTCCAAGGCCAGGGCCGGCCGACAAACGGTCAAAAGCCGAGGTTCTCATCGTCAGCCTGCTCCGGATAGACTGTGTGACGCCCCCTGCTGACAGCACTTGTACGGGAACCATGGCCGGAAGGCGCCAATCAGCATCCGCTTCCAAGCACGCCGCCGGCAACGACAGCTCCCTCACGGAACTGGCCACCGCGAGACTGCAGGACATCCCTCCGCCCCTCTGGTCGCGGACGCCGAAACGCCAAGGAGGACGGTATGTGATCCTCTGCACCCCGCCTCCGACGCCGTTCGGTGAGGCTCCTCCACTCTCCGGGAGACCGCTCTGCTCGCTCCCCGACGAGGCCCTGAGGAACCATGGTTCATCAGCACCGCCGAACTCTTCCACTTCATCTAGATGAATGAGAATCTTGTACTGCAGCAGCTCCGGGTCTGCGATGGGGGACATCAGCCCGGGCTCCGGCACTGCCAACCACCGTAACGAGGGGATGCTGTCCAGGTCCGCCGTCCAAGCCGACAGCTTGAAAGCAGCGAGGTCACGGCGCGCACAGGTCTCTGGCGCCACTGTGTCCACCAGGCAGGCGGAGCCGAGCAGCTCCTCAACCACCTCTCTCTCCCAGGCGTGCGGTGGGATCCCCTCGATCACCAGAGAGACCTTGTGTCGCATCACCGAATGGACCGCCTGCGCCTGGCGATTCCATTGCCTGAAGAACAAACGAACGCCATTGTGTGTGATCGCCGGCCGTGCTCCAACTGCGTTGCAGTGTTCCTGGCGCACAAACACCACCAGGAAGTCTTCTGGCCTGTACTCATGAACTGTGAACCACTCCGGCGAGATACCCGCCACCGCTCCCAGTGCCTCAGCTACGAACTCCGGGGAGACGTCACGACGCGCACCGCCAACGTAGGCGACCATGGCAAATTGGAGCCTTCTCTCCAGGTCCTCCATGGATCGAGAACGGCGATCGATGCAGAGCTCTGAGCGCTGGATCTCCTCATGGGGGGTCGAAAGGAGCCTGAGGCAGGGGAGCGGGGGCCAGGCTTGCGTCGCGGCGGAACTCCCATGGGCCGGCGGCGCAGGGGGTGGGGGTGGGGTCCGCCGCTCCGGGCGCCTGGGACGACTCTCAGCACCACGTCTGGCCACCTTGGCCATGGCTACCCTCCTCAGTTCCTCCTCCGGCGAAGGGATGCGGGGGCGCTTGCAATTCTTCGATTCGTGCCCCGACAACCCGCATCGGAGGCAGACCACCAGGTTGGTGCAGTCCGCCTTGCGATGCCCTTCCTCGAAACACTTGAAGCAGAGTCCCTCCATCTCCGGCGAGACCTCACGGCGGCGCAGCGGCCTCGCCTCCTGGCCCGAGACTGGCTCACGCGCGCCTCTGCGCTGGCGCCAAAGTTCCTTCTTGGAAGGCCTTGGCTGGATCCAGGGGGGCGCCGGCGCCGCCTCCGGCGCCACCGGGGGTGGCCTAGACACCACCTCAAGCGCCTGACCCTCTGACGCCGAGGAACTACCAGAGAGGCCGAGGCCCGAGACGATGGGGCGCTCCGCGCTACGCCGGAAGGAGGAGGCCACCGAGGTTGGGCTTGACGCCATGGCGTGGGGAATCCGGGGTCGGGGAGGGGGAAGGAGGAAGGGAGGGCGATGGAGCGCAAGCGGAGGGATGGAGCGCGAGCGGGGGGAGGCCGCCGGGGTCGGGATGACCACCGGCAGGGGGGGATGGAAGGTGGACACCGGCACCGGAGTGGTGCACGGCGGGGCGGGTGCCACGCTCGGAGCTCACTCACAAAGTGGAATGTTGGAGGTGGCAGCCCAATCTGAATCTGAAAGCACGGCGGTCGAGTACCTGGGAGGCCAGTAGCCCACGCTCACGACGTTGGCAAAGTAACTCCGGGCGGCGGCGAATCGCTGGGTCACCCGTGTCGCTGACTTCGGGGCGTCGTTGGCGCGAGAGCACAGAAGGGGAGCACGTGTTTTCACTATCGCAGATCTCCCCTGCGACATGACTAGTCGGCGGCATCGGTCTCTCTCGATGGACGCGGATCTACCATGTCGTTCGCCATATGGCGGAGAGTTTATGGTTTACCCCGCAGTTTCTTGAGCGGTTTGATAGATTTTTTTAGGAGGGGGCGGAAATTGACTGTGGGAGGGCTTTTGACGAAGCGCCTAACGATGTAATAGGGGAGACGGATCCTTCCTTTTTTTAGTAGGAGAAAAAAACCAGCACTGCATCCAGGGGCATAGTTGTACTGACACATCTTCTTTGTATGGACTTGCCCTCATTATCTTATCTTTTTTAGGGGGAAAACCAGCACCGCACCGAGGGGCATAGTTGTACGGACACATATTTCTTGTATTGACTTGCCCCCATTATATATCTTAGGGTGTGTGGGTGCATGTGGGCAGAGGGGACAGAATAATCGCACTATGCCTGTCAAACGA
>LR738711.1:161038543-161057977 GCA_902687465.1 Secale cereale | reverse complement strand
TTTCCTTGCATGGACCCCCACTATCTATCTTACGTGTGTGCGGGTGCGTGTGGGGGGGACCGAATAACTGCACTGCGCGTGTCAAACGAGCACACTGCCACGTTAGTGCGAGGCCGAGCCGAGGGGAGGGGCTCCGCCATCCCGGCGAGGCCGAGCCAGGAAAGATCCATAGCAGGCGACAACTCAGCGTGGCGCGGCGACGCATGCGGAGGCGAGTCCGTAACATGACTTGCCCCCATTATCTTATCTTTTTAGGGGGAAAACCAGCACCGCACCGAGGGGCATGGTTGTACTGACACATCTTCCTTGTATGGACTTGCCCCCATTATCTTATCTTTTTTAGGGGAAAAACCAGCACCGCACCGAGGGGCATAGTTGTACTAACACATCTTTCTTGTATGGACTTGCCCCCATTATCTATCTTAGGGTGTATTGGTGGGTGTGGGGGGGGGGACAGAATACCCGCACTGCGCTTGTCAAACGAGCGCACTGCCACATTAGCGCGAGGCCGAACTGGGGAGGAGGGGGGTCGGGACCCCCCTCCCCCATCCCTGCGAAGACGGGCCAGGAACGAGCCGTAGCAGTTGACGACGCGGCGTGCCGCGGTGTCGCATGCGGAGGCAAGTCCGTAACATAACTTGCCCCCATTATCTTATCTTTTTACGGGAAAAACCAGCACCGTTATGAAGTATTATTTCATTTGTACGTTTTTGATAATTTTTAGTGTACTGTTATGAGTTATTATTTGTACTTTAGCTGTTTGTTTTCTTCTTCTATATTAATTTTTTATTGTATTTAACTTTTGCTATTATCTTTAGTAACTACCCAGAGATAGTTGGCTTCGCCATGATTGTGGGCTTTAGCTGTTGGTTTTTCCCCACTCATCTTATTACCTCCGCTCTTGCCCGTTCTGCTCTCCTCCCCTGCACAAATTGATTCCTTCTTCATTCCCCCTCCTCTCCTCTTCTCGCATAGAAGCTGATTCTCCTGTTTCACCGCGGGAGCATCGGCCGGCGTGTTGAACTCCAGGGTTGGAGGTCTGGGTTCTCTGTTTGCTCCTTTTGCTCGGCCATCAACTCCCCTTGCGTCCCCTTATGTACAAATTTTCCCTGTATTTCTAAGTTATTGCTCTCGTGTTGTCTCGGGCTAGATTCGCTAGGGTTCCTTTGCTCTTGAACGAACGGTTCGCGTCAGTGATACTGGATTCGGTGGTGGATTTTGTGTTTGCTGGTAAGAGTTTTTCTTTCTATGGCGTGCTTCGTTTCCGAAATAGGTAAGAGCCCTAATTTTTGTTCATGTGTCTTGCTGTTCTAGTTTGGCCGATTCTAGTTCTATAGATCTCAATGTGTACATCATCCAGTATAGACAAGTTGAATGCAGGTAATTTTTCCTGTAATTCGGATGATGTTTTGTCAGATCTGGTGCTTAATAGGTTTTTAGTTGTATAGGTGTTGTCGTATGGACTTTACAAGTTGTATGGATTTTTATTGTTGTTAATTTTTGCCCTAGAATGTGTGGTGTGTCTAGTTTTTAGGTTATTGTGAACTGCAGACAGGTTGCAGTACTGATCACCATGTGTAGTTTGAACTATTGTCCTAGCATTTGAATAGTTTGTAGCAGTCTGAGAAGTACTACTATGATGTTGAAAGAGTTGTCATTTTGAAGTTTGGTGTGCCAGTGGTGGGGTGATATTGTTTTATTGGGTGCAGTTGTAGTGTTCATATAGTTGAACTGATTGCTTGTTCATGTACTTTTAATTTTTTTTATCTTTTTTGCTGATTATGATGTTGTTGCAGATGTTGGAGTGTCGGTGCCTCCTGATTCCGATAAATCAGAACGCTTTCAAGATCTTGTGAATGTTATTTTTTAGATACCAAATCCTCTAGAAGAAATTGCGAGTGTTGCTGGTGTTTCCCTTATATTTGCTCTTTTTTAACAACCTTGAATACATAAATATGTTTAGTTACATCAGTTGTTCCTTTTGTTTGTGTCTGATGCTATGCGCCTTATTTATCTTGTCTTTTGAATGTTAATTGTGTTTTAATTTTATATGTGTGTGCTTATGTTATTGGTTTATGCAGTTATTGACAGTCATGCTGCTGCTGAGGACATTTGTGATGTTGTCAAAGATATTAATGATGGAATGTATTCTCTTAACTTTGATGATGGTGATGGGAGCTTGCTGTTGTCCGTTACTCAGTCACAGAGTGTTGATGGCACTAAGCCTGTAACTCAGGCTGAGGATGTTCCTATGCAATTACAGCTTGAGGATGAAGGATAAGAAAGAAGATGTGTGATTTTCAGAGGAGAAAGGAGTTGGAACGGCGTCAAAAGGCTGCTTGCGTGCAACGAAGTGATGAGGATGTTGCTCAAGCCCCTAAAGGTGTAGGTGATGAAGGTGGTGACGCAGCCTTTTCAACTGTTGATGATGGATCTCATGAAACTGACATGCCTATGAAGACAAACCTATTGCAGACTCGTTTGACGCAAGTGTTTACTTGTGATGCAATTAAGGAGAAGAAAGTTGTTTTGAAGAGGAAGATGTCAGATCCAAATGCTGATGGCACACAGAGGCGTAGCCCACGTGTGAAAGCTGGTTCCCAACCTGGTAATAGCAAAGCTGATGGAGATAGTGTTGCTGTGAAGATTGGTCCAAGCACACTTGGTGTCTCTCCTATTCGTCGGAGTCCATGAGTTTTGACAAATAAGAAGCCTTCTTCATCTCCTCTTCCAGAGCGCTCTTTGTTGAAGGAAAATAAGAAGCGTAAAGTTCCTCCTGCGAAGGTGAACAAAGGTGTGAAGAAGCATGCTCGTGTCAAAGCTGAAGATCATGTATCTGAAGAAGATGATATCGAAGTTGATTCTGAAGATGAACATGCAGTGGTACGTGTTTGTACTGTATGTGACTTACTAGTCGTACTTGCAATGATTTAATTGTGTCTGGGTTTGGTATGCTGGCCAGGTGAGGGCTGGTCATTGTTTGCATCAATCGAGAGGTGGTACTGTTGTTGTTTTAAGAGTTGAACTTGTGCAATATTTTTTTTCTTCTTGCCTTCATATGTTTGTTTTGTTTTTTATATTCATTTAATTAAGTTGTGCCTTCTTTATTTTCATTTTACAGCCTGTTAGCGTTATGGGTCTGGTTAGGCCAGTGAGAGGCAATGCCGAAAAAGTTGCTTTGGATGATGGTGGCCTACAGTGATTGAATTTAATTGTGCGACGTTCGTTGTGAGAGATTGGTGCTTGTGCTAAATTGCTTGAGAGTCGTCATGTGGCTAGGGTTCATGGAGCTGGTTTTGGTTCTATCTTCAAGTGGAAGGTGAAGTCTAACATTTCCCGCCCTCTGATGGGAGTTCTGTACCTGAAGATAGATCCTGATACGATGACTCTTGACATGGGTGAGGCTAACAAGAAGCTTCCCATCATTAGCGATGGTATACATCAACTATTTGGGTTCCCTCGTGGTGGTCGTTCTGCACCAAGGCCGTCAGAGGACGGATATGACGATGCTCTGATGAAGTTAAGATCGGATCTTGACATTAGCAGGATCAGAGATATCAAGACAACGGATTTGAGGGACATGCTCAAGGTGCTTGTCAAGGATCCTAGAAAAGATGACCTTGCTCTCAAAGTGTTCTTCATTATTGTGTTTATGAAGGTTGTGTTGCCTGGTGTTGCCCCTCATGTTTCTAGGGAGGCAGCAATGTTTGAGGATCTCATCACTGAGGACATGGCTGATATGGATTGTTGCCAGATAATGGTTGATGAGCTTAGAAGGGTTGTTGTCAGGTACCAAGATGGTGTTACCCTTGGGAAGGCAATCACAGGCTATGTTATAGGGCATGTAATAATGTACCTTGACTGCCTTATCCGTGGCAAGACTCCGGAACTTGACATGCGAGTCCCCCGCACATGTTTCATGGATCCTGACAAGCTTTCCGGTGTGGCTGATGCAGATTTGGTAAAAATAGGCAACACAGATCCATTCGGTGTTTGGGAAGATTCCAGTGAGTTTTATTTCTATCGTGTCTTGCAGACCTTTTTTATTTAGGTATATCTATTTTTGCTGGAGTGAACATGTGTACTGCAGAGTTACCTGTGTAGATTTTGTCATTTCTTAAGCTTTGTGAGGTTTAGGTATGATTTTTAGTACTATTGTGTCATGCGTGGTTGAACTGAATCTCTTGTTCAACTGACATGATTGTAAATACTAACAAATTGGCACTGATAGTGAATGCTTGATAGTGCCGTTGATTTAAATATGTTAATATAATGTTTTATTTTCCCTATGTGTTGCATTGATTTATTAACTCTTTTTGACCTTATTTGTAGTGGAAAACCCAAGAGGAGGTTGTCTTTTTCCGAGTGTATAAACGGACAGTCCTGGAGATGCCGTTGTCGGTGTCAAAAACGGCGGATTTCGGGTAGGGGGTCCCGAACTATGCGTCTGAGGATTGATGTTAACAGGAGGCAGGGGACACGATGTTTAACCTGGTTCAGGCCCTCTCGATCGAGGTGAAACCCTACTTCCTGCTATATTAATATGGATGAATATGTGTACAAGAGCTGATCTACCTCGAGATCGTAAAGGCTAAAACCCTAAGTTCCAGCCTATGAGGATTGAATGATTCTATATCTTCGCCGCTACGGACTCCGGTTTATATACACACCGGAGGGGCCTAGGGTTTGTACATATTATCTTGCAGAGGAAGGAAAATCTACACCCGAGCCTAAACTTGCCATTACAGGAATCTAGGAGTCCTATCCGGATACGAGAGATGATCTTCTATTGTAATCTTCATGGCCCATCAGTCCGGCCCACCAGGAGTTTGTCCAGCCACATGAGAACCCCCCCCCCCGATCCAGGACTCCCTCAGTAGCCCCTGAACCTGTCTTCGATGACGATGAGTTCAGCTTCCGTATTGTCTTCGGCATTGCAAGGCGGGTTCCTCCTCCCGAATATACCTTCTGCAAATAGATGGATTGTGTTCGGCTCTGCAAGATTAGTACAACCCTTAGCCTCGAAGGCAAGGCTTTTAAAGAAAATGAATAATTTGTCTTTACTGACAACTTTTTGGGTGAAACGTCACGCCCAACCCACTAACACATCGAACCGTTTTATTTGGTCCTAGTTTCGCGTTTCAAGACATATCCTCATTGACACATCCCGTCAGAATAGAGATCGTGCCCGCTTATTGTGGGATTCTCATCATGTGACGTGAGCACCCACGCCGCGCATTACGCATGACTGCTTTGGGAACCGGTGAGTTTTATGACTAAGGTGGGGGGACGCTCCGTATTCGCAGCGTTATAAAAGGACACCAATCCCTTTCACCAACTCCGCGCCTTCCTCAAGCTCGAGCTCTCCAATCTCCCTTGCCCCCGTACTCTCATCTCCTACGCCCACAACTCCTCGTTCCTCAACCACTACTCCCCTTCCCAGAAATGGCTGGATCCGGTGCCAGAGGCAAGTGGGAGGCTTCTACGGTCACCGAAAAGACCATGAAGGATCTATGGAGTGCGGGGTATCTCGCTGACGACATCGCACTGTCACGACCGGTTTTCCAATAAAACATTTATTGAGAAACCGACCTTTTTATGAGACCTGTATAGAAGAATCCTCCTTACTGGTAGACAAATCCTTGATACAGAAATCCAGAAGTACTAAATATTATACAAGGTTGAGCTAAGGCTGCTCAACAATCTATTACAAGCACGCCGATATTATACATAAAGGCGGATATGACACAAAGGGTCTGGTGGCATAGCTACTGACTCGTAATAAATGTGGTGGTGGATATGTCACAGTGAAGTGGGTGACATGACTCCAAAATCTTACAGCTCATCGAGCGCCGGAGTGAGGCTCGATGAATTTATTTGGGTAGCGGAATCGTATATAATACAAGTGACCAATTCTAGGGTTGCACGGGACTGACTGGGACTCCTCTAGGCGTCGGACTCGCTATCGAACTCTTCATCCATAAGATCGCCTTCGTTAACATCTGGCCAAATCAACAAGCCACGTGAGTACTTTGAATGTACTCGCAAGACAATTTGGACATAAGATATAACAAGTGCAAACATGATGCACATGAGCAGATTAGTAATGCGCACTCAAATAATAAATTTGCACTTCATGTTAATTGAAAAGGAAGTTAGGCGGTAGTCCTCCCGAAATCCCAATAAAATAGCTGAAGACCGATCGGGTGTCCGAAGCGATGCCTCGAAAGGTAAAATAAATTATCATGCCGCAGTCGGGCGTCAGGGCGACACCACATAAAGGGCTTATATAGAAAAGTAATTGACAGAACATGCCAGAGTCGGACGTCTAAGTGACATCTCGAAAAGGGCTTATAATGAAAGTAAATAACAAGGATGCCATAGTCAGATGTCTGAGCGACATCACATAAAGGGCTTATATCCGAGAGTAAGTAACAAGAATGCCACAGTCGGACGTCTGAGCGACATCACATAAAGGGCTTATTACTGAAAGTAAGTAACAAGAATGCCACAGTCGGACGTCTGAGCGACATCACATAAAGGGCTTATATTTGAAAGTAAATAACAAGAACGCCACAGTCGGACGTCTGAGCGACATCACATAAAGGGCTTATATTTCATCATTCGAATTCAAGTAATTCATGAGGGTAAATCATCCCAAGGAAATACTCCGTACATAATAATAAATTGGTTAGTCCATCCACGGGAATAACATTCAGCCGGGTTTACCACTCTTAGTTCCATGTTTATTCACCAGAGACTGTCACTGAGACTGACACTGAGACTGACGTTGAGACGGACGCTGAGACTGAAGGTGATACTGACATTGATATGACGATCAAAGTCCTTGACGATGGACATGGTTACTCGAATGGTTTTGAGTCTGCAGAGTTTGTACTCTTTAACCATAGCCAACGGATTTCAGTAGTCACAAAGGACTAGTTCCGTTTACGGTATTTTAGAAGAAACACATCTAACCAGTACACACCCATTCCATATTCCGCGGCCAGGAATCACCCTAGGCAACGTTCAAGAAAAACTCTAAGACGGGGAGGCGACATGTAATGCCCCAAATGTAACACTTTCCAAATATGGCAATATATAAACTTTGGCTTCATCAATTCCTTTCCAGGCTCTTCTTTCATTTCGGGTTCTTCGTTTGTAGTGTGCGTGTGTGCATGTCATCCATGTCATGTTGTCATGTGCATTGCATTGCATTTGTGATGTCACTTGCATCCGGCCCCACTCGTCTCTTACCGTTGTCCGTTTCGAGATCCGACCCTCTCACACGTGCATGTGGCATCCCCGAGTCCTTCTTTCGTGTGTGGCCGTGTAACGTTCCCGGAATGACGTGAGACTTGTCGTGCGATGTTGTTTTGGTACGTGTAGGCCACCTATCAAGTTTCGTCGCGTTTGGAGTTCGTTTGGTACTCCAACGGTTAACCTAGTGGGCTAAAAGTACCTCTTCTTTAAGGCCCAAGACCCCCTCCACAACAGCCCACTAACCCAGCACAACCCTTCCCATCATCTCGGTCGTCGAATTGTGATCGCGTGGCCGAAAACCGCTCCCCATTTGGAGTCTCCTAGCTCCTTGTGCCTATAAATTAGCCCCCATATCCATTTTTTCGTCCAAACCCTAGTATCCTTCCTCCTCCAGCCCCGCCTCGGAATCCGCGCCGGGCGGACGTGTCCGACCCGGACCGGACAGGTCGCGCCGCCGCCCTCAGCCAGTCAGCGACTGCCACGTGGCCGTCCGCCTCCTCCCGCCGACGTGGCGCGCGAGGCCCGAATTGGGCCCGCGCGAGCCCAGCCGCCGCCGCCTTGTCTGCTTCGCCTCCGGTCCCCCCGCGGCCGTCGTTTCGCTCCCCGACGCCGGGGAACCGCCCGCCGCCGGCCGTTCTCCACCTGGGCTCGCCGCCCGGTTCCCCGCCTCGCGCCGCCTGAAGCTCCCCGCCGCCTCCTCCGCCGCAGCTCGCTCCGCCGCCGCCGAGCCGCCGCGGGCCACCTCCGTAGCCGCGGTGAGCCGCCGCCCCGGCCTCGCCGATCGTCGGCCGCCGGCATCTCCTCACAGGCCAGCGCCGCCGCGACCGCCCCGCTGCACCAGATCGGATCCAGCCGCGGGTCGACCCTAACGGGTCAGATCCGCTTCGCCCGACCCGACCCGCTCCGCTACTCCACCCGATCTGCTTTTGGAGGTTGCTATTTTTTCACTAAGTCCTAGATATTGCTTATTTTGTTGCATACTTCTAGTGTCTTTAACTTCTTGCATACTTGTTCGTTTTGAGTGTATGATATGTCAAAATGATCGTGGTGATGTGCTCTACGTTTTGTTCCATTGTGGCATGCTTGTTTGAGATCATTTAGAGGTCTTAATCTTCGTGACAAGAGAGCTACTTGTTGTAAACTGCTGCTACTTGTTATTTTCATGCCATGTTTGAGATGTGATAACTTGGTGCATGTTTATCCAAATGAAGCAAATGAGATGCCAAAATGTTCATTATGAAATGCTCTACATGATGGTTGCTGTAGCATTCATGTTAGGGTTCATATTGCCATGTTAATCTTTATTGCAAAAGTGCATGTGGCTGTTAAGTTTTGTACCATGTTATGAGATGCTGATGTGAAGAGCTCGTTGCTATTGATGTGTTTGTCCCTTGTCACATGCCAATATGTTTTAGAATCTCCATCATGTGGTCTTTGCTGTGGTGCAAACCATTTTCCATGATATGCCTTGAGGTGAATTAAACATGCTTGTAAACATGCCATGCCAACATAACTGTTTTATACTTAGTGAAAATTCTACTAAGTCTGGAATCTGTCATAACCTGATGCTATGTTTGCTTGATGCCCTAGTCAAATCCATGTTAGTTTTGGGGTGGCCATTGATCACTACTTGTTGTACATGTTGTTGTCTATCAATACATGCCCTCACTTGCTCATATGGGTTGCTGTAGCTTAGTTATTTCTTGCTCCCAAGTTGCTATAAATTATAACTGTCAGGTTTTTAACGTCATGATCAAAATGGCGTAGATTGTTGCTATTGATCCATGCCTCCTATGGAGTTGCTCCAATGGAGTTGTTTGCTGTAGGATATGTCTACTCCATGTCCATGCTTATTGTTATCATGTTTGGGTGCTGTAGAGTATATATTTCTTGCTCCAAAGTTGCTATGTGGTTGTTAATTTCAGCTTTGCATTGTATCTTGTTTCGTGTGTATGTGTTGAACCGTCGCTCCGTTTTGAGCGTGTCCTATATGAAACTTGTGTGATTTTTCATGTAGAATCATAATATCATGTTGTTAATATGTTTGGAGTGTGTTTGCTTAATGTTTGGGTGCATCTTGCACTGTTGCCATGTTTGTCTTGTTTTGCTCATATCTTCTAGACCGTAGCTCCGAATTAAACAAACTTTATATGCAAATTGACTAGAATTTCATATAGATCATCATGGTGCATGTTAACTTGCTGTTTAACAACTTTAACTTAAGGTTTGTTCAGATCTGGACCAATTTCAAGATATGCATATGAGGACTTACCAGATTTGCTTTATGTGGATTCCGGCCTCATTTAAACTTGTTGTCTTGAGTTGTTCTGGTGTGCTTCATCCCTTGACATGTATTGCAACATACATGCATCATACTTGCATCATGTTGATTGTGCATTGCACCTTGTTTGATTCCCGTGCCTCGTTGTGTTCTTGTGTTGAGTAGAGCCGGGAGCCAAGACCGAGAACGAGAACGAGGTTACTACCGAGGTTGAGTACGAGGAGC
Organism: Secale cereale; assembly: GCA_902687465.1. Taxonomy (NCBI): domain Eukaryota; kingdom Viridiplantae; phylum Streptophyta; class Magnoliopsida; order Poales; family Poaceae; genus Secale; species Secale cereale. Next base: position 161,048,208 of record LR738711.1, on the reverse strand, counting down.
CGTCTTACGATCCCATCGACGACTCGACAGGCAAGATGACCTGACCCAGATATCATTACTATCTTTGTCTATTTCTAGATGTCTCGCTCTTTAGCTTATTGCCTCAATGCGCATGTTTGTTTGTCAGCCTCCTATTGTAACCATGAATCTGTCTAACCACCCAACCTAGCAAACCTTTGTTAGGCTACGTAAGCTTCGCTCAGCTCCTCTTATAGCATTGCTAGTTGCAGGAGAAGATTTTAAGATTCTTGCTTCATGTTGAAGTTATTGTTGGGATATCACACTATGTAAACTCTTAAACTAAATCATCTATATATTGGTAATGGGTGGAAGGCTAAGCCTCTTGCTTGGTGATTTGTTCCACTCATGCCGCCCTAGGAACCGTATAAACCGGTGTTATGTTCCTTGATTATGCGTCCCTAACACGGTTGGGGTTTATGGGCCCCCCTTGATAACCCGCTTAGCGCTAAAACTCTTCCAGCAAGTCCCGACATTGGTTTTACATTTGCCTAATAACTAAAACTTGCATAAGGAGTTATAAACCCTTTTCTTAATCAACAACCCTGGGCCAGTGCTCCACATGAGTGTTGGTCCGAAATGGGGACCCTGCGGGGCCACCTTGGGGAAACCCGAGGGCTGGTAAAAACCCGTAGCTTCACCCATCCGGTCGTGGCCTGAGACTAGATACGCGCGGCTACTGTCAGGGTGTCGGCACGCCGGGAGGATTTGCTGGATTAGTTTACCTTAGTCGGAATATCTTGAGCATGGGATTCCGAGAATACTCGGGCCTTCCCACCTTGGAGTTGCGACTCCGCAGTTCATGAGCTTGTCATGGGCTAAGTTGGGACACCCCTGCAGGGTTTTGAACTTTCGAAAGTCGTGCCCTCTGTTATGTGGCAGATGGGAATTTTTTAATATCCGGTTGTAGAAAACTTGACACCATGTTCAGAACACACTACCAGCGCGAGTAACCGTGACGGTCATTTTCCGAAAGGGGTTCGGGAAGTGAACACAGTGGGGTTATGTTTGACGTGCTTAGATAGGATCACTTCGTAATCACTTTGACGCTCGTGGCACTTCTCTTCTCGCTCTAAACACGTAAGCTAGTGCTAGTGCAGCTGCAACCTTTTATTTTCTTCAGCCTTGTTCCACACCCAACGCTTAGATAGTTTTGCTACCCGGGAACAGGATTGCTGAGTCCTCCATGGCTCACAGATTCTACACAATACCAGATGCAGGTACTATGGTGAACTACTCAGGTGACGGCACGGAGCTGTACTAGGAGTTCGATGAAGAACGTAGTCGATACTATGTGCACTATCCCGAGGATCAGTAGTGGCTTCTACTAGGGGCAATTCGGACCTTGTGGCTTTATGTTTTTGGTATCTTTCATTTGGATCTTCGTCCGTAGCCGGACTGTGATGTTATTTGGATGATGATTTTGCTTATGTAATGTATTGTGTGACGTGGCGAGTGTAAGCCAACTATCCTTTTGCAATTTCATCCCTATTTTTACATGAGTCGTGCAAAGATACCATACTTGAGATCATTCTAGTATGGGATTATACGTTTAAGTCATGCCTCGACACGTAGGAGGTATAATCCCACATTGGGCATTACAAGTTGGTATTTAGAGCCTTCTCCGACCTAGAAGCCCCCACTGATTGATCGAATCGTTGACGGTTGAGTCTAGGCACACACTTGAAAATGTTTTGAGTCCTATATATATATATATATATATATATATATATATATATATATATATATATATATATATATATATATATATATATATCGGAGAGTAGGGTTTCTTTTTGCTCCTCATCTCTTTTCACTCTGGTGAGGACTCCTGACGATTACTTGTCTCTTCTACTCTAAAAAATTCACCAATTTTTTTTAGGATCGCGCGAGTATTGTTTAGATTGTTCCGATGTATTTGTGACGAGAACATTGTTCTCGATGCCTCCTGTCATTTAGGGGTTGTGGCAGTGTCCCAGGGAGTTGAGCTCCGAGGTGTTGTCGTCACAAATATATCGCATCAGTTCTGGAATACTTAAGACGGCCGACATCAAAAACTCTCCTATGCGGTTAGTGGCAAGATAACCCCGACATCACCCAGTACTGGGGAGGTAGTTCGGGAGTATTGCCATAGCTTGTATAGTAGATGTGTTTCGAAGGTCCGAGGTAAACGGTTTACGGAAATAATTGGTTATGTGTTGAAGGATGGATACAGCTGGATGTAGGATTAGAGTTGAGTGCGTGATGCTTCCCCTGTATCCCCAACACCTGATTGCATAATGATACGTCCAAAACGTATCTATAATTTCTGCTTGCTCCATGCCACTTTTGGGTGATATTGCTATGATATTCATACACTTCCATACACTTTTGATCATATTTGGACTAACTTACTAATCCAGTGCACCCCAGTGCCAGTTTCTGTTTTCGGCTGTTTTTGTATTTCAGGTTTTCACGTTACGAGAACTGTCATGAAAAATCCAGAAAAATTATATAACAAATCAGCGTTCCGGAAACTACCGTGCGTCCGAAGGGCAGTCGGGGGGCCACCAGGGCTCCAGGCGCCCTGGCGGCGCCCCCCCCCCCCCCCCCGGGCCGCGCCGGGGGGCGCCTGGGCCCCCCGAAGCTTCCCCGATGCTCCCCTTTGGCATATATTTAAAGCGTCCTCCGAAACCCTCAGAACAGGAACTCTTTTCGCGATCCCATCTCTGTTCCGCCGCCGCCGCCGCTTCCAAGATCGGGAGCACCAGGAGAACTCTTCCCGGCATCCTACCGGAGGGGAGGATCACCATCGGGAGCTTCTCCACCACCATGGACGCCTCCCGGATGACTCGTAAGTAGTCTCCCTTGGACCATGAGTCCATGACCAGTAGCTATGTGATGTTCTCCTCCCGTTCTTGTGCTTCACTAATTAGTCCTCGTGAGCTGCCCTACATGATCGAGGCACATATGTAATCCTTATGTTGTTGCTATGTTGAGTTTGCTGGGATCCGATGGATTATGGGATTCTGTTCAGATTGATCTTGAGTAATATATTTGATCTACCTCTTTTATATTTATGTTCATAAGTAATTCTTGCATGTTCTCCGTTGTTATTTATTGCTTTGGCCAAGTAATACGTAGTGACTCCAAGAGGGACCGTTATGCTCGATTGTGGGTTCATGCCCCTCGATGACTAGCTTGAGTGACAGAAACATGAGTCTAGGGGATGTGTTGTTGCCACAAGGGGGAAAACAACGGTGCTTGTGCCCGCGGGTGCAAGGATTGTTTACTTTACGCAAAGTTCTTTTAATGCAGTTGTCTGTTGCATTGAGTTTACACTATGGGTGGGACTCGCAACTTAATACCAGCGAGATGTTCTGGATAGATATCTCAAGGTGGATGATTAGTAGTAGATATTGATGGATTTCGGTCTACTTATTTTGGCGTACCGCCCATGCTTTGAACCTCAACCTTTCTTGCAATGTAATCAGCATTGGTTTGCGTTCGTGATCCTGTCAATTGCCCAGCTGTAATTTGTTTACCTCACATAGTTGTTTTATCGTCTTTTGGGAGAGAGACATCACTAGTGAACATCATGAGACTCCGGTCCATATTACCATCATTGATCACATCCGCTATTTACTTTTCTCTTTTATTTACTATTGCAAAACATTATCTATCACTACTATCATTGCTTTTAATCCTTTATGAACTACAAGGCCGGAGGGATTGACAACCTCTCTGTACTCGTTGAAAGCAAAGTTATTTGTATCTGTGTGCAGGTCCACGTTGATTGCTAATTTGCGCCGTTAGCAGTTGACACGTACTTGTTGAACCTAGGAGTCTCTGGGGATTCGATCCTTGGCATCTTTGCTAAGGGAAAACACTTCTACATACTGCATCTTACACCTTCCACTTGGGGTAACCAACGAGGGGTTCGAGGCCCATCACATAACTGTAAACTTTCGGAAATTAATAGGTGGGTTTATCTAGTAGTTCGTAGGCATTCTTCCAACGAATGCATGATATGGAGTTTGGGGTTCTACACTGAGTAAAGTAGTTTTATGGGAGTTAGTCCGATCGGGAGTTGCATCTTAAAGGGTCCTTGGCTATGCTGATCCGGGGATTGCAAAACCCTTTTGTAACACGTTCCATAAGCTTTCAGCACGAATATGTCGAACGAAACTTCTATCTTGTATTTGTTCTATCTGCTCTTTGTTGTTTTTTATTTACCTGTTGTTCTCCCAAGTGGCTTCTCAAGAATATTGTTGTATCATTAAACTGTGGATTACATTCGTTCATCTTGTTCGAATGTTCTTGTGAAGACTTATGTTGCAATTTCTAGCCGTTGATTCAGCTTATATATTTTCTCAATCAATGGCTAATAGTTGTCATCTCATTCAGGATGGCTCCTAAAAGGGTTCCCAACGCTAACCCAGAGGGTGAAGAAGTTCCTGATCGTCCTCCTTCCCCTCCTCCTCCGTCTGAGGCCTGGAGAGCAATTATGCAAGCGACGAACCAGAACACAACCAGATGCTTATGCAAATGATGCAGAACATTCAAGCAAATCAAGCAAATCAGGGTGCTCATGGGAACCAAGGCCAAGGCAATTTGTTCAACCAACCTCACTTTGCTACACTCAACTAGTTCCTGGCAAACCAACCGAAGGCATTCAGTTACTGTGTGGACCCTCTAGATGCTGAAGACTGGATAACTCATATCAAGAAGCATTTCGAGTGCAGTAACGTGAGACATGAGGACTATGTGAAGTTTGTCGCCTTCCAACTCAAGGACCAAGCCGCTGATTAGTGGCAGCAGTACAAAGACTCCAGAGAAGGGCATGAAATCTCGTGGGCTGACTTCTGCAAGGATTTTCGCTCTCACCACATTCCAACAAGTGTCATTGAAGGTATGCGTGAGCAATTCCGCAACCTGAAGCAAGGCTCAATGACTGTCTACCAATATAATGTCAAGTTCCAGAACCTTGCCCGCTATGCCAAGAAAGACATCCCAGATGCCAAGAGCAAGATTTATCAGTACCGTGGTGGTCTGAAGAATGAACTCCAACTAGCTCTCACCTTGTTTGAGCCTGATGAATTTGATCAATTCTATTACATGGCACTTAAGCAAGAGGTAGCCCAGCTCAAGATGGAAGCTTCCAAACAGAGGATCAGAGACGTTGTTCACTCCTCCTCTTCTTCCCAAGTGGTTGCAAAGCAGCAGAAGTTTTGGCTTCCACCTCCTCAAGTGATCCGACCTCCCAACAACAACAACAACAACAAGCATTCTGGTGGCCGTGGTTTCTCCCACCCACCCAACCCAAGCAATCAGTCAAAGAATAACTTTCAAGCTTCGAAGTCAAGTGCTCCTTATCACCGTCCTCTCTCAGAAGTGGTTTGCAACAAGTGCACTCAGAAGGGTCATTATGCTAACAAGTGCCCCAACCCAAGGCGCCTTCCGCCTCTTCCACCTGTCAGCACTGCTATTGTCAAGCATAATCCAGAGCAAGCAAGAGTGAATCTGATGAATGCAGCTCAAGCAAAGAATTCTTCAGATGTGATACTTGGTAACCTTCCAGTTAACTCTATTCATGCAAAAGTGTTGTTTGATTCGGGTGCATCATGTTCTTTCATGTCTCAACCTTTTGCATCCAAGCACAATGTTGACATCAAAAGCTTACCTCATAAGTTGCAAGTTACTTCTCCGGGGAAACGAATGACTTCTAATATATTTGCTCCGGACATATCTATTCGCATGGGTGATTACCGCTTTCTAGCTTCTCTGGTTGTTCTCGGCAACTCCGACATTGGTCTTATTCTCGGGATGGATTGGCTTTCCCAGCATGATGCTCACATTGATTGTGCAAATAAGGAAGTAAAGATTACACATTCCGACGAAGACGTGATTATCTTCGCCTCTCGAGATAACACAATCAGGCTATTCTCTCTCAATGACAAGGGGGAGATTAATGCCATCTTTAAAATTCCGGTGGTCAATGAATATGAAGATGTTTTCCCTAAAGAGCTTCCAGCATGCCTCCGCATCTTCAAGTTGAATTCGTCATTGAACTCGAGCCCGGTACCGAGCCAGCATGTCGGCGTCCGTACAAGCTTTCCGCTAAAGAGTTGAAGGAGTTGAAGGGACAACTCAACGAGCAAGAGCGTATGGGTCTAATCAAGCCTAGCACTTCTCCTTAGGGATGTGGTGTTCTTTTTGTCAAGAAGAAGGATGGCACGGAGCGCCTTTGCGTTGATTACCGACCATTGAACAAGAAGACAATAAAGAACAAGTATCCGCTCCCCAACATCAATGAATTGTTCGAGCAACTCAAAGGAGAAAAAGTGTTCTCAAAGCTCGATCTCCGGATGGGTTATCACCAGATCCGTATCCGTGAAGAAGATATTCACAAGACTGCATTCAGAACAAGCTATGGCTCCTATGAATACACAGTCATGTCTTTTGGCCTCTCTAATGCTCCACCCACCTTCTCGAGGATGATGCACTACATATTCAACCCCTACACCAACGAATTTGTGCTCGTCTATCTGGATGACATCTTGGTATTCTCCAAGAATGAAGAGGATCATGCCAAGCACCTCCGTTTGGTTCTCGACAGACTTCGTGAACATAAGTTCTATGCCAAGTTCTCCAAGTGTGAATTATGGCTCGATAAGGTCTTATATCTTGGCCATATCATCTCTGCTGACGGTATTGCTGTCAACCCCGAGAAAGTTGAAGCGATTGTCAACTAGGAACCCCCTCAGAACGTCAAGCAACTCCGAAGCTTCCTTGGTCTTGCTAGCTATTGCAGAAGGTTCGTTGAGAACTTCTCCAAGATTGCCAAGCCTCTCTCCAACTTGCTGCAGAAGAATGTCAAGTACAACTGGTCTCCGGATTGTGATGTGGCATTCAAAACTCTCAAAGAAAAGCTCATCTCTGCTCCGGTTCTTACTCCTCCGGATGAGTCCAAACCCTACGAAGTATTCTGTGATGCTTCTCTTCAAGGACTTGGTGGTGTTCTAATGCAAGACAAGAAAATTGTGGCATACACTTCTCGTCAATTGAAGCCTAATGAGAAGAACTACCCCACACATGATCTCGAGCTAGCAGCAGTGGTACATGCCTTGATCACGTGGAGACACCTTCTGTTGGGCCGAAAAGTCGACATCTTCACCGATCACAAGAGCTTGAAGTACATCTTCACACAGCCGAACCTGAACCTTCGCCAGACTCGTTGGGTTGAAATGATCCAAGAGTATGATCCAAGAATCGAATACACACCTCGCAAGGCCAATGTCATTGCAGATGCCTTGAACAGAAAGGCATATTGCAACAGTTTCCTTATCAAGCCGTTTCAGCCTGAGCTTTGTGAGTCTTTCAGGAAGCTCAACCTCCAAGTTGTTCCGCAAGGCTTTCTTGCAAATCTTCAAGTTGCTCCTACCTTGGAAGATGAGATCCATGAGGCCCAGCTTAGTGATGCTATGGTGCAGAAAGTGAAACATGGTATTGCAAAGGGTACTCCCAAATACAAGTGCTATCGCATTGATGAGAAAGACACCTTGTTCTTTGAGGACAGTCTTGTGGTTCCTAAGGGTGATCTCAGGAAGCTCATAATGAACGAAGCACATGACTCCCTCCTCTCGATTTATCCTGGAAGTTCCAAGATGTGCCAAGACCTCAAGCAATCTTACTGGTGGACTCGCATGAAAAGGGAGATTGTCCAATACGTGAATGAATGTGATGTCTGCAGAAGAGTGAAGGCAGAGCATCAATGTCCAGCCGGTCTCCTCCAACCTCTTCCTATTCCCGAGTGGAAATACGACCACATTGAAATGGATTTCGTCACTGGGTTTCCCAAGTCCAAGAAGGGGAATGATGCTATCTTTGTGGTGATTGACAAGCTAACCAAAGTAGCTCACTTCCTTCCAGTCAAACAATCCATCAATACAGCTCAGATGGCAGAGTTGTACACATCCAGAATTGTGTCGTTACATGGCATTCCTCAAGTTATCTCCTCAGACCATGGAAGTTTGTTCACATCCAAGTTCTGGGACTCCTTTCAGTCAGCCATGGACACTAAGATCCGTTTCAGCACTGTGTTTCACCCTCAGACTAGTGGTCAAGTCGAAAGAGTGAAACAGATCTTTGAAGACATGCTCAGAGCTTGTGTCATCTCTTTTGGTATGAAGTGGGAAGATTGACTTCCGTTTTCCGAGTTCTCTTACGACAACAGCTTCCAAGCAAGTGCCGGCAAAGCTCCTTTTGAAATCCTCTATGGCAGAAAGTGTCGTACCCCTCTCAACTGGTCCGAGACTGGTGAACGTCAACTTCTTGGCAACGACTTGATCTCAGAAGCCGAAGAAATGGGCAAAGTCATACGTGAGAATCTCAAGGCCGCTCAGTCACATCAAAAGAGTTACTATGACGACAAGCATCGTAATTCGGCTTTCGACATTGGGGATCATGTCTATCTCCGTGTTTCTCCTATGAAAGGCACCCAAAGATTCGGTATCAAAGGAAAGCTCGCTCCAAGATACGTGGGCCCTTTCAAGATCCTTGGCAAAAGAGGCGATCTAGCCTATCAAACTGAGCTCCCGTCCAACTTTGCAAATGTTCATGATGTGTTTCACGTGTCTCAACTCCGCAAGTGCTTCAAGACACCTGAACGCACTATTCCGTTTGAGGAGATTGATCTTCAACAAGACTTGTCTTACCGTGAGCACCCCGTTGCTATTCTTGACGAAACTGAGCGCAAGACCCGCAACAAGTCAATCAAGTTCTTGAAAGTTAAGTAGTCACACCATACCGACCGAGAAGCTACGTGGGAAAGAGAAGATCACCTTCGTTCCGAGTAACCTTCCTTCTTCCAGTCCTAGATCTGGGGACGAGATCTTTTCGTAGTAGAGGAGAGTTTGTAATGCCCCAGATGTAACATTTTCCCAATATGGCAATATATAAACATTGGCTTCATGAATTCCTTTCCGGGGTCTTCTTTCATTTCGGGTTCTTCGTTTGTAGTGTGCGTGTGTGCATTTCATCCATGTCATGTTGTCATGTGCATTGCATTGCATTTGTGTTGTCACTTGCATCCGGCCCCACTCGTCTCTTCCCGTTGTCCGTTTCGAGATCCGACGCTCTCACACGTGCCCATGGCATCCCCGAGTCCTTCTTTCGTGTGTGGCCGTGTAACGTTCCCGGAATGACGTGAGACTTGTCATGCGATGTTGTTTTGGTACGTGTAGGCCGCCTGTCAAGTTTCTTCGCGTTTGGAGTTCGTTTGGTACTCCAACGGTTAACCTAGTGGGCTAAAAGAACCTCTTCTTTAAGGCCCAAGACCCCCTCCACAACAGCCCACTAACCCAGCACAACCCTTCCCATCATCTCGGTCGTCGAATTGTGATCGCGTGGCCGAAAAACGCTTCACATGTAGAGTCCCCTAGCTCAATGTGCCTATAAATTAGCCCCCATGTCCATTTTTTCGTCCAAACCCTAGTCTCCTTCCTCCTCCAGCCCCGCCTCGAAATCCGCGCCGGGCGGACATGTCCGACCCGGGCCGGATAGATCGCGCCGCCGCCCTCAGCTATTCAGCGACTGCCACGTGGCCGTCCGCCTCCTCCCGCTGCCGCGGCCCGCGGGGCCCGAATCGGGCCCGCCCGAGCCCAGCC
>LR738711.1:160977187-161032348 GCA_902687465.1 Secale cereale | reverse complement strand
CGGTTGTTCTGCGCAGGAGAGCAAGTTCTGGGACGACAAGAAGAAGTTCGGGACGGAGGCCATCTACGGATCCGCCTTCAACATCCGCAAGGATCTCGACGCCCAGATCCTCTCCAGGTACCGGCTCGTTCACTCCCCCGCCGCCCCTCCTTAGAGATTAGAATCCTGCTCTAGGTTTTGGCCAGCTTTAGCGGCGTCATCCGGCCGCTGGAATTTGATTGAGGGCGTCTGGAGGAATTTTGGGTCGGTTTGACCACACCAGATGTGTTCATATCTTGTACTGGGCTGGTCCTAAACGTTGAGCGCCCCGTTCACTGCCCGTAAGATGGATCATTCGTTTTATCAGATTGCAGTGAACCCGTAGATTTAATAAATGCGCAAGCAGGATTCTCTTTGTCAAACCATGTCATTTTCTTGATACAAAAGTAAGGTTTGAAGCACTGCTTTGCTCTTAGCAGAGTGATGGTGCTAACGGCAAGCCTTGCTGTTTTCGGTACAGGCTCACATCAAGGGGTGTATTGCTTTATCAGTTGTACCTGGAATGCATGCCAATGTAAGTTCTAGTTTTGATGATGCTCTGGTTCAATTGGGTACTAGCTTAGGGTTCCTAGGGTGTTAATCTAGCTTCTACTTCATTCTAGGGTTCCATTTAATTACTTGTTCGAGCTAATCATCTCTGTCTCAAAATTTGTCTGAACCTAAAGTTCAGTTTCGTCAGACATAAAGTGTTAAGTGGTTACTGTCAGTTGTTCTAGTATTCTAGTGTTCTAATGGCTTGGGTTGAATATCTACCAGTTGTTTTTACCTAATTATCAATTGCTGCTTACTTGTGAGAGAAAAACATGTGTAGTTAATTGAACTGAATGTGATTTCAGTTCTGACAGTGAACTGTCAAGTGTTGGCTAAATTCAGTTATGCAGTGTTGGTTCACTTCTATTACTGGTTATGCAACACTACAGGTTCTACTCCTAATTGCCCTGGATCCAATGATCCCTAACTATTTAATTACCACTACTGCTACTCCTAAATCCTAATGGTTTGACTATAACCATATCATGTATTAATCAATTAATTCAGCTGGATGTATTTGTTAAGCGTGTCTTATTTACAGATTATAAACTTCAGTGTTCTATTTGTCGGAACTAATTGAACTCAGTTTGATTTTATTAAATAGGCTGCTACAGACTCACCTAATGGTTCTTCAGGAGGAGTTTGAGGAGTACGCGGAGAAGACCAAGACGCTGCCCGACACCACCACCAACGAGAGCAAGCTCTGCCTGTTGAAGTAAATCTTCGGGCCCAACAAACAAGCTCCAGCTCCAGGAGAAGGAGGTTTGGTTTCGCTCCCACTCTTACTGTTGTTTCCTGCACTTTGCGAACCTGAGATACTCTGTATTGAACTTGCAACTGGTTTATTTTCTACACCTGATAGGCATGATAGAACTCTAAACTTCTCTCTTATACTACTGTTATGTCTAGTACTAGTGGCAGATTTTCCAATTCCACTATGACTCAATAAAAACAAGACTATAATCTGAATTTCCAATTAGCATGTGTGTAGACTACTAGTACTAGTGGCAGATTTTCCCTAGGATGGAGTAGATAAGTCAAAAAACTTCACTGAAAGAAGGAACACTTGACAGTATGTGACTTCCCATTCCTTTGAAAAAGAGGCACGTGTTAAGGGAGAAAACTAGTTTTAACTACATTGTACTAGCCACACCATGGTTCTGAAGAAATCAAACCCGAGGATTTAAAAAGCTAAAAAAGGGTAGCTGTCCTACTAAAAATCTAAAAAAAAACTCCATTTTACTTGATAACAAAAACGAATGAACATTAAATGAGATCCATTTTACTGAATAATTCTTTAGGTGTCATAAAAACGGAGATTCAGAAAACGATTGAGACATGCTTAGAGAAACAACTAGTTACTAGTGGCAGATTTTACCTAGGACATGTAAAATAACTCAAAAAAGATAACTGAAGAAAACAAGACTGAATGTGATTTTCCAATTCTGTACAAAAAGCACGTGTGCATACTAGTTCTACATTGTATAATTGGGTTTCCTGTTATATCTAGTTCTACACTTCTACTGGTAGGTTTATACTACTGTTGTATTTTCTTTAAATGCAGTTATGTTGTTGGTCCTGTTACACTCTTGTAGGTATATAAGCACTAGTTATATGGCTACTGCCATGTTCCTATACAGGTTCTTATACTACTTTACTTAAATTATTATCATGGTTCTGAAAGTACACTTGTTCAGAATAGCACCAAGTCCTAGGGCAAACTGAATTCCGCTTCAGTATTGGACAATAGACTTGCTGCTCTGTTATTATACAGATTCAAACATAGTTTCTGTTCACCAAAAGAGTGATGGGCTTGCTGCTCTGTTGTGCCTATATGTAGGCCTTTTTTGTCCATATGAAAGCAGAGGACCATATGGTCTGTGGCCTTTTCATCCATATGAAAGTAGAGGCACATTGTGGTGCTAGTTTGCTGGGTTTTGTCTCCGACCATCGTGTCGTGATGATTTTGCAGGTACCCCGAGAGTCCCTTGAGTTTGCCGGAATGTCGATTAACTTCCGTTCCGGCAAGTTCGGGTACTCCATATGTCCTATTTTCAGCAAAGGTCATGCTGAAATTTTCCGTGAATTTTAGCATGACTTTGCTAAAAATAGGACATATGGGGTACTTGCGACTAATGCATGGGCCGGGGTATCTTAGTACTTAATTAAGTAGGATCAAGAATTAAGTAGGACTAGTTCTGAATAGCTTCTATCAACGGCACTCTAAATGATAAAACTGTAGCTTTTAGGATGCCTCGGTGTCGAGAAACCCTAAGTGATGAGACCATGATAATTCCTCACAAACCCTAAATGATGAGTTCTTGTTCCTTGACAATAACCAACTTTTTGACCAAACTTTTTTCCTATTTAGAGCGAACATGGCCGACAACGATGAGGCCGGCGGTTCGGGCGGCAAGCCATTCTGGGAGCTGTCCCAGGAGATGGAGGAATACCCTCACCGCTATGAGGACGCCGCGGAAGACACCGATCCCGACTACACAACCCCTAGTGGCGTCGGGGATGACACCACTGATGGTGCCGCCGGGGATGCCACCACTGATGATGGCAGCGAACGCACAGATGGCAGCCAACCGAAGAGGCAACGGAAGGACCGGCGCCCGAACGTGCTCGGCACCGTCAAGGAGGAATTTACTGAAGTGTCCTCCAGTGGGCATCCAACGGCGCCCAAAGAATTAGTCAGTGGGTACGCGGGACAACTCGGGTGCATTGTCCGGAGCACCGTCACGATCAACACCGAGAACCTAAGGCATCGTGAACGAGGGAATTTGCGGATCCTCCTCTTCACGAAGCTGCACGAACGATACAAGTTCCCCGGTGACTTCGCAAACACACGCCTCTCAGGGAATAAAGTGAACAGTGCCGCCCTCACGAAGATGAGCACGGCCCTGGCTTCTTGGAGAGCCCGGGTGAAGAAAATGATTGAAAGAGGTGATAGTTATGAGAAGATCAAGGAGAAAAATCCTTCGATCAGCAAAGCTGACTACCTGGAGTTCAAGACCAAGTGCGAGAGCAACGCATCCGTGGAATCAAGTCAATGGGGGAAAGAAATGCGGGAATTGAACTTAGGGGTCCACAAACTCGGTCCCGGCGGTTACAGAGTGGCGGAACCTAAATGGGACAAGGAGGACGCGGAGCGTGTCGAGCAAGGCCTACCGCCCCTCTTCGATAAATACCGCCATGAAAAGCAGACCAGGAACTATATCAGAGCCCGGTACAAGGAGGACCCGGTAACAAAGGAGCTTACCACGGATCCGAAGGTGAAGGCGCTTGAGCTTGTTCTGGTAAGGAATACACCCCCGCGTAATTAGCTCCATATGGTTGCATTCTAATTAATGAAGCCAAATTTCTAAATGGTTCACGTTCCTTCCGTGGGAAACTGAAAGCAGTAGCGCGGGGTCTCAGAGCTCCCCGTCTGCCCCTTGGGACACCACTTTAAATAGGGCGTTGAATGTAATGAAACAGAAGGATAAGTTAACTAAGCCGACGTCAGCTGGTCGTGTGGCCGGCGAAGGCTTGTCCACGAAATGGTCGGAATACTATAAGACTGGGCGAAAGGAGAGAAAGACCAGCTTGGAAAGCCAGGAGGTTAAAGAACTCAAGGCAAAAGTGGCGCAGATTCCTCAGATAGTCGAAGAGCAAGTGCGAGACCAAGTGCGAGACCAACTGGGAGCGACGATCACCGCCATTATGCCTACCTTGGTTGAGGGGCTGCGGGGGTGGTTTGTGGGCGGCCAACAGGGGCCGCCCCCGATTCCCAGCTTGACGGGCAGCAACTCGCACAACGCGCCGGCAGTGGTGTCTCCGGCGGAGGCGTCATTGGTGTCTCCGGTGCCGGCGCCGGCATTGGAGCTTGATGCACCCGGGTGTGGGAAGAATACGCCAGCCGGCACCTCGGCAGCAAGCGGCCCCTCCGTCACTTGCACGCCCGCCGTTGGCGGTGCCTCGACATTAGCCGAGCTCGACGCCATCACGGTAACTAAGCCTCGGCCGATGACTTCATCTCCTTGCCTTTGACTGGGCATCCCTGACGCCCTACATGTTTTCGCAGGGCGCCGCCAACGAAGTTCCATGCACTCTCCTGCACTTCGTGGACGGCAAGTTGATCGATGTCGCCAAGGCCAAAATCGTTGAACCGGGCAACCGCGTGTTCCACCATAATCCGATGCCACCCACCGTGTATAGGGTTCAACTGGTTCGGGTGCTGCGGGGCTGCGACGACTTGTTACCTCCGTATCGACCCCATGGGGCCGACGAAGAGGATGTGATGACCCTCGGCGCCTGCTTCAACTGGCCATTGCTTTGGCCGAAGAGCCAGATTCGTTTGGGGGCGGGGGTCACCACCCCACAGACAACACCGCCAGTCCTGCCGGCGCCAAGTCATGGCAAGACCGCCGCAACGCTACCGCCGTCAGCTGATCCGGTCATGCATATGGCACAGGATCCGGACGTCGACGACGGTACATTTGTCAACGTCGATGACTACTTCAACGAACATGGTGGGTACGGTGACGAATTCTTGGCGCCTCCTTCTCAAGAACCCAACCCTGCAAAAGTCGATCGTGATCTAGCTGGTACCGCGGAGAAACCCAATTGCAACAGGCGTCGTCTGTTCGGTTCTCAGGAGACGCCTCCAGCTGCCGCCTTCACCGACACTCAAACAGCCGAGGTGGGAATTATTATCAGCCCCACCACACTCAAGAAGGTGGTCTCTGAGCAGACCTCGATCCCATTACATCAGCAGAAGCCAAAGAAGGGACGGAAAAGAAAAACTAACAAGGGTGCGAGCCAGCCGGCACCGAGTATGATCCGTGCTCAGGACGGGCCACCAATACCTAAGGATATCATGAGGGCGGTGCATGTGGCGGGTAGGCCGATGCTACCGGCTAATCTGTTCAAGGCTGCAACCGGTGCTATGCGGAGTCTGCATGACAGTGTTCTTTCTATGGAGAAGCGGCGTCTCTCCGAAAAAGATGACTTATACCCGGTTTTCGTGGCCAAGGTGCCAGAGGGCAAGGGCTTTGTCGATGGCACCATCGGGAGTATGATCGTCCTGCGGTTTGATGACATCTTCGCTATGTTTAATCTTCATCCGCTGCACTACACCTTCATTCGGCTATTTTCGCTCAATATGGAGATGCAGATCATTAGAGACAAGACCCCGGACATCGTGATAGTCGACCCCTTCTACATGCGTGCCAAGCACTTGGACAGCGCTGGGGACCGGCAAGTCGCGAGTTCATACCTCGAAGGCGTCATTATGGCGAACAAAGATAAGGATACCTTCCTCGTGCCTTACTTTCCCGAGTAAGTCATCCCCTCACCGCCCCGTAACATATGATTTCTTAGATTTCGATCGTTCTTTTTTTTTCTAACATTCCGTGTTTTGTGCAGTGACACACGTTGCACACTCATCCTCTTAAGCCCGAAATATTCCACGGCCACGTATTTCGACTCGGACCGTCAGTCGAAGAAAGACTACACAAATATCAAGAAAGTTCTTGATGATGCTCTCCCCGGCTACGCCAAATCTGGAGGCACCTTCAGGAAGGAAATGTGTAGGTACGGCAAGCACGTGTTCACCCACGTAACGACGTTCCCCTGCGTCAAGCAGCCGCCTAGCAGTCAGAACGATGCCTACTACGCCCTCCATCACATGCGGGCGATCGTACGGGACCATAATCACCTTATGCTACCAAAGGGTCTCCAAGATTGGGCCGCACGCTTGTCGGCAATCCAGGACATGGACATCAGACAAGAATTCTTTCGCATCCAGTCGGAGTTTGCGGAAATCATCTGTCAAGATGTCCTTCGTACCTCGGGGCAGTTCCACCTCAAATATCAACCGTCCAACAGTGAAATAGAAACAACGCTACAAATGCAGGCTGACAACGACCGCACATTCATGACGCCGACGGATGACGGCGGCTTCATCCACGCTCCGGTCCCTGAGTCGAGTCAAAGAAAGTATTGATGGTATGTAGTTCTGAAATGTCGATTAGCTCGTGTTGTAATTAAACTTTAATGAACTTGTATGTCTCTTTAGTTTGGACAGTCGTTCAACTTATATGTAATCGATGCTATTTATTAGTAGGACCATGAACCGTGCTATTAATGTGTTGCTTTTCTCTTCCGATCCTTTTGTTGCATACTTATATATTATCTGTGAATTGCTACTAACGTTTTGTTTGTCTAGTGCATAGAGATGCCGTCGTATGTCGTGTACAAGGGTAGGGTTCCCGGAGTCTATGACGACTGGGAGGAGTGTCGGAGACAGGTTCACTGTTTCAGCGGTAACAGTTACAAAGGGTACACCACTAGGGCGGAGGCGGAAGCTAGATACGAGCGCTATCTAGAGGGAGAGAGGACGGAGCGAAGGAGGAACCGGATGAAGACTAGTTTCATCGCGATGATGCTCATCGTGACCGCAGCTCTCTTCTATGTGATGGTAGTTTAGATGATATCAACTTTGTAATGTGACGACAAACTCGCTACTCGGTCTCGAGACCTAAACTTGTCTAATATTTGAACTTTGTTCGCTATTTCGAATTCGGAGACTAATGTGATGAATTGTATTATGTGCTGTTTATATTCTGTGATGTATTGTATTTTGTAACCTGTGCAAATACCAGAAATGCAAAAAAAAATTCCTACAATTAATAGTAGTGGCGCACCATATTGCACATTAGTGGCGCACCCAGTTAAATAACAGTGGCGCACCCATATGGATATCAGTGGCGCATCAGTAGGGACCCCTGCTGCAATACCAGTGGCGCACCATCTTGCACATTAGTGGCGCACCTAGTTAAATAACAGTGGCGCACCCATATGAATATCAGTGGCGCATCAGTAGGGACCCCTGCTGCAATACCAGTGGCGCACTAGGTGGCATACCAATGGCGCACCAGTGGTGCGCCACTGTTATTTGGATTAACAGTGGCGCATCAGAGGTGCGCCATTAGTATTCCTTATTAGTGGCGTGGTATTAGTGGCCCACCCATGGTGCGCCACTAATGGCAATATTGGGTGCGCCACTAATAGCATTTTTTCTAGTAGTGTAGTGGCTGTAACTTTGTGCATACTTGTCCGTTTTGAGTGTATGATATGTCAAAATGATCGTGGTGACGTGCTCTACGTTTTGTTCCATTGTGGCACGCATGTTTGAGATCCTCTAGAGGTCTTAATCTTCGTGACAAGAGAGCTACTTGTTATAAACTGCTGCTACTTGTTATTTTCATGCCATGTTTCAGATGTGATAACTTGGTGCATGTTTATCCAAATGAAGCAAATGCGATGCCAAAATGTTCATTATGAAATGCTCTACATGATGATTGTTGTAGCATTCATGTTAGGGTTCATATTGCCATGTTAATCTCTGTTGCAAAAGTGCATGTGGCTGTTAAGTTTTGTACCATGTTATGAGATGCTGATTTGAAGAGCTCGTTGCTATTGATGTGTTTGTCCCCTTGTCACATGCCAATATGTTTTACAATCTCCATCATGTGGTCTTTGCTGTGGTGCAAACCATTTTCCATGTAATGCCTTGAGGTGACTTAAACATGCTTGTAAACATGCCATGCCAACATAACTGTTTTATACTTAGTGAAAATTCTACTAAGTCTGGAATCTGTCTTAACCTGATGCTATGTTGGCTTGATGCCCTAGTCAAATCCATGTTAGTTTTCGGGTGGCCATTGATCATTCCTTGTTTTACATGTTGTTGTATATGCATCCATGCCTTCACTTGATCATATGGGTTGCTGTAGCTTATTTATTTCTTGCTCCCAAGTTGCTATAAATTATAACTGTCAGGTTTTTAACGTCATGATCAAAATGGCGAAGCTTAGTGCTATTGATCCATGCCTCCTATGGAGTTGCTCCAATGGAGTTGTTTGCTGTAGGATATGTCTACTTCATGTCCATGAATATTTTTATCATATTTGGGTGCCGTAGTGTATATATTTCTTGCTCCAAAGTTGCTATGTGGCTGTTAATTTCAGCTTTGCATTGTATCTTGTTTCGTGTGTATGTGTTGAACCGTTGCTCCGTTTTGAGCGTGTCCTATATGAAACTTGTGTGATTTTTCATGTAGAATCATAATATCACGTTTTTAACATGTTTGGAGTGTGTTTGCTTGATGTTTGGGTGCATCTTGCACCATTGCCATGTTTGTCTTGTTTTGCTCATATCTTCTAGACCGTAGCTCCGAATTAAACAAACTTTATATGAAACTTGACTAGAATTTCGTGTAGATCATATTGGTGCATGTTAAATTGCTGTTTAAAAACTTTAACATAAGGTTTGTTCAGATCTGGAACAATTTCAACATATGCATATGAGGACTTACCGGATTCGCTTTATGTGGATTCCGGCCTCATTTAAACTTGTTGTCTTGAGTTGTTCTGGTGTGCTTCATCCCTTGACATGTATTGCATCATACATGCATCATACTTGCATCATGTTGATTGTGCATTGCACCTTGTTTGATTCTCGTGCCTCATTGTGTTCTTGTGTTGAGTAGAGCCGGGAGCCGAGACCGAGAACGAGAATGAGGTTACTACCGAGGTTGAGTACGAGGAGCCGTCTTACGATCCCATCGATGACTCGACAAGCAAGATGACCTGACCTAGATATCATTACTATCTTTGCCTATTGCTAGATGTCTCGCTCTTTAGCTTATTGCCTCGATGCCCATGTTTGTTTGTCAGCCTCCTATTGTAACCGTGAATCTGTCTAACCACCCAACCTAGCAAACCTTTGTTTGGCTACGTAAGATTCGCTCAGCCCCTCTTATAGCATTGCTAGTTACAGGAGAAGATTTGAAGATTCTTACTTCATGTTGAAGTTATTGTTGGGATATCACACTATGTAAACTCTTAAACTAAATCATCTATATATTGGTAATGGGTGGAAGGCTAAGCCTCTTGCTTGGCGATTTGTTCCACTCATGCCGCCCTAGGAACCGTATAAACCGGTGTTATGTTCCTTGATTATGCGTCCCTAACACGGTTGGGGTTTATGGGCCCCCCCTTGATAACCCGCTTAGCGCTAAAACTCTTCCAGCAAGTCCCAACATTGGTTTTACATTTGCCTAATAACTAAAACTTGCATAGGGAGTTATAAACCCTTTTCTTAATCAACAAACCCGGGACAGTGCTCCACATGAGTGTTGGTCCGAAATGGGGAGCCTGCGGGGCCACCTTGGGGAAACCCAAGGGCTGATAAAAACCCGTAGCTTCACCCATCCGGTCGTGGCCTGAAACTAGATACGTGCGGCTACTGTCAGGGTGTCGGCACGCCGGGAGGATTTGCTGGATTAGTTTTACCTTGGTCGGAATATCTTGAGCACGGGATTCCGAGAATACTCGGGCCTTCCCACCTTGGAGTTGCGACTCCGCAGATCGTGAGCTTGTCATGGGCTAAGTTGGGACACCCCTGCAGGGTTTTGACCTTTCGAAAGCCATGCCCGCGGTTATGTGGCAGATGGGAATTTGTTAATATCCTGTTGTAGAAAACTTGACACCATGTTCAGAACACACTACCAGCGTGAGTAACCGTGACGGTCATTTTCCGAAAGGGGTTCGGGAAGTGAACACAGTGGGGTTATGTTTGACGTGCTTAGATAGGATCACTTCGTGATCACTTTGACGCTCGTGGCACTTCTCTTCTCGCTCTAAACACATAAGCTAGTGCTAGTGCAGCTGCAACCTTTTATTTTCTTCAGCCTTGTTCCACACCCAACGCTTAGATAGTTTTGCTACCCGGGAATGGGATTGCTGTGTCCTCCGTGGCTCACAGATTCTACACAACACCGGATGCAGGTACTATGGTGAACTACTCAGGTGATGGCACGGAGCTGTACTGGGAGTTCGATGAAGAACGTAGTAGATACTATGTGCACTATCCCGAGGATCAGGAGTGGCTTCTACTAGGGCGATTCGGACCTTGTGGCTTTACGTTTTTGGTATCTTTCATTTGGATCTTCGTCTGTAGCCGGACTGTGATGTTATTTGGATGGTGATTTTGCTTATGTAATGTATTGTGTGATGTGGCGAGTGTAAGCCAACTATCCTTTTTGCAATTTCATCCCTATTTTTACATGAGTCATGCAAAGATACCATACTTGAGATCATTCTAGTATGGGCTTATACCTTTAAGTCATGCCTCGACACGTAGGAGGTATAATCCCATATTGGGCATTACACCACAACCTTGAATAGCATGGGATCAAATTAATATCGCGCACCCTAAGGGGTGCCCCCCTCTCGATCCCAACCGGAAACACCCATGCCCCCTGACCGGATGACGGGCTTTAATCCAGGGCCATGGAACCCTCATCACGGCCCCTCTATTTGGTGTGTACAAGGAAAGAGGTTTGCAACTGACTAGACCGCATTCTTTGCAGAAGACATGTGGCAGCCCAAAAAGGGGACGAACGTTAACAAGACTTGATCTACGTTAATACTGGAGTTAAACAGTTGATATAAAACGGGCATGCTTCAACAATACCAGCTTGCAACCTGTCATGCCACCACATGATCAAGCTATCTCATAATCATATGACCACATCAAATTTCAAAGCTCACTTGCAGCTTGCTTTGCATGAAATATAACATTCACAAATGCTTATATAAACATCTCATGAGAAAACCACTCAAGCAATCATGAAGAACACTCATCATATCAAAGGTTCAAACAGGCTTGCCTGGTTCGGAGTAGTTGGAGTCTAGCTCGGCGAAGTTTGCGGCTCTGTCACCTCCTTCGGTATCTACGTTATAAAAGAAATCGGATACTAACGTAAATACCGTGCGTGCATAAAATTGTTCCAAATATTTTTCAAATAAATATGATAAAAAATAGATATAAAAATAAAGATGAAAGGAAAAGAATCAACTCAAAATCATCTTCTGTTTAAAAGTTAGTAAGGTTTTAATCTAGGGACTAATCTGTGATGAAACAGAAACTTTCCAGTGGCTAGTTTAAAAAACAGAAAACGTTTCAGTTAGAAATACGCCGACCCAAAGGGAAAACGTTTTTTCCCGAAGGCGCTTTCAGAAAACATTTCGAATAAAAGAGGAGAGGCTGACGAGGGGGTCCCGCATGTCAGGTTTAAAATCCCACCACCGACCGAAGCAAACGATGATCACCGGCGACGATCGACGGCGATCCAGAGGACGGCAAGGGTATGTTTGCACTCACGGGACAATTCCGTGTCGGTGGGTGGTGGATTTGGTCGTGGGCGAGCACCACGCAGACGGCGGCTTCCACTCCGGCAGACGGCGGTTCGGTCGAGGATGGATCCCTCCGAAGAGAGCTGCAAACGCCAAATTGAAGCGCGGGTTTGGGGAGTGGGTGCACTAGGAGGTTCCTCCCCAAGTTTGAGCTAGAGCTATGCAAGGAATCAAGTGAATCAAGCTAGCTACTAGAGCGGGTCATGGCGGCCGGAGTTGGGGAAGAAGGCCTCCTCAAGGTCCTTCTAGCGGTTGGGCGCGGCTCTGGTGAGGTGGAGGAGTGGTGCTGGGTCGAAGGCGAGGTCGGGGCCTCTATTTATAGCTGGCCCGAGGCGGTTGCCGAGAACGGGATCACTCCGACGAGCGATTATGGTGAGGTAGTGGTCGGGCTGGAGGTTTACGTGACTGGGCATCTTCGGATTGGTCCACTGGCTCCATTCAACAGCTAAACTTGATCGGATTTGGCCTGCTCCCGTGGCTTCGACGGAACGGAGCTCACGGGCTCGTCGGCGGCAGAGAGCGCACTCTGCGCCACTCAGGCCATGGCGGCGGTTCTGCAGCACGCACAGAGAATAGGACGGCCACGCGGAGGCTCCTGGTGGTCTGGGCGGTGCTGGACGGCGCCGTACTGTAGGGCTGGCCCCTGCTGGCCGCCACGGGCGGTTCTGCCACCGCGGGAGGCGCCGGAGTTGATGTGACACGTCGCCACCGACGCTCGCGACCGGTCAAACAACCGTGCGGCGCACTCGATAAGGAGGGGGAACAGGGAGCAAGAGGCCAGGGTGAGCACTAGCAAGATCGACGTCAAGCTTCTGAAGAAAACGACGCTGACCCTGAAACTGAAACGCTGAATTTCTGAAACTTGACAGGAACAGTGTCGGCCACCTGTTCGATGAAATGATTTAAGCATGTGGAAAAAATTTCTTGAGCTGAAACTTGGTGAGCTGATCTCTTGATGCATCTGGAGACTGCCTGAATTATCTCAGAATTTTTGGAAATGAAAAAGAATGAAATTCACCAAAAATGGCAAATCTGGTCCAAACTTGCAGCAAGCAAATTTTGAAAAAATTGAACTGTGGGCTAGCAGATTTTGATGGATCTAGGTTGAGGGTACTAAGGACTAGCCAGAGAAATTTATTTGGAACCAAAACTCAAAGGAAATCTAGTAATTCCCTTGTAAATTACTAAGGTCCAAATAAATGGTAGAAAAAGATTTTGAGATTAAAATAAACAGAATTAAAATCTAGGGGAAGTTGAACTTTGCTGGACTTGATGCTTGACTTGACCCAAAGTGGGGAGGTGGATTTTGGAAGAAAGTTTTCAACATAGGTCATGGCAAGAGAGAAATGTTTGAATGGGAAAAGAATAAATCCATAATTCATTGGAATTCTTTTTAATAGAAAGAATTGTGAAAACTTTCCAAAATTATTTGTGTTGAGCCAACATAAGATGAAAAGCCCTCAAGGCCAAAAATCAAGGTTGATAAGAACACATAAAATATTTGTCATAAAAGATTTGAGAAGGAGAGGCTTTAAGAAAAAATTAAATAACCTCCTTCCAAGTAATTAAAGAATTTGATGAAAACCAAATAAAAAAATTGGAGTGTTACAACACCTACCCCCTTAGGAAAAATCTCGTCCCCGAGATTTTAGCTGATCCTCAAATAGGTGTGGGTACTCTGTTCGAAGAAAGTCCTCTCTTTCCCATGTTGCTTCATCCTCGGTGTGATTGCTCCACTGAACCTTGAAAAACTTAATTGTTTTCTGACGGGTCCTCCTTTCGGATTCCTCCAATATTTTTATTGGACGTTCTCTGTAGGTGAGGTCTGGTTGGACGTCAATGCTCTCATGAGATACATGCTTCTCTGGGTTGCTTACACATTTCCTCAACTGTGAGACGTGGAACACGTCGTGGACGTCTAACAGTTCTTTGGGTAGGTCTCGCTGGTAGGCTACTGTGCCTCTTCGCGCAACTAGACAGAAGGGTCCAATAAATCGTGGTGCTAGCTTTCCTTTAACTTTGAATCGTTGTAGGACCCTCATAGGGGATACTCATAGATATACATATTGACCGGGTTCAAAGCGGACTTCACGATGTTTTTGATCGTAATAACTCTTTTGTCGGCTCTGGGCTGTCTTGAGTCGATCCCTGATTAGTCTAACCTTCTCCTCAGCTTCCTTGAGCATGTCTGGGCCGAAGATACGACTGTCTCCTGTTTCTGACCAATTTAATGGGGTACGGCATCTTCGCCCGTACAAGGCTTCAAAAGGTGTCATTTGTAGACTGGCTTGGTAACTGTTGTTGTATGAGAACTCGGCATACGGCAAGCTTTCTTCCCAACTGGTTCCATAGGTGAGAACACATGCTCTCAGCATGTCCTCTAGAATTTGGTTCACACGTTCAGTTTGTCCTCCAATCTAGGGGTGGTATGATGTACTAAATACTAGTTGAGTTCCCAGAGCCTGTTGTAAATGATCCCAAAATTTATAGACGAATTGAGTTCCTCTGTCGGATATTATAGTCTTCGGAACTCCATGTAGACAAACTATACGGGAGAGGTAAAGTTTGGCAAGGTTCTGAGTGGTGTGGGTTGTCTTTACTGGGACGAAATGTGCCACCATAGTTAATCTATCTGTGATGACCCATATGGCATCATTTCCATGTTGTGACCGAGGTAGTCCGACAATAAAATCCATTCCAATTTCGTCCCATTTCCACTCAGGTATCTTATTTTGTTGTAATAGTCCTGCTAGTTTTTGGTGCTCGTCTTTAATGCGCTGACATGAATCACAACATGCAATGAATGTGGCTATATCCCTGTTCATACCATGCCACCAAATTTTTTCCTGAATGTCCTTGTACATTTTGGTTCCTCCAGGGTGGATTGAATATGGAGCGGTGTGGCCTTCTGCTAGAATTTGTTGTTTGAGGTCCTCTATATTGGGTACGCAAAGCCTATCTCCGTACCATAATATTCCCTTATCGTCTACGACGAATTCTGAGGCCTTTCCCAGACTCACTTTTCTTTTTATGCCTTCGATGTTGGGGTGTCCATGATGAGCCTTCTTAATCTGTTCCATTAGGGTGGGTCGTATTTCCAAATTGGACACATTGCATTCAGTGACCATCACCAAGTTGAGTTTGGCGAACTCCTGCTGAAATTCAGGTCTCAAGTTTTGTAGACTGTCGCTGCCCGAGCTGGGGTTTCGACTAAGAGCATCTTCCATGACATTCGCCTTTCCTGGATGGTAGTGAATGCCAACATCATAATCTTTCACTAATTCCAACCAGCGTCGTTGTCGTAAATTGAGTTCGGGTTGTGTGAAAATATATTTGAGGCTTTTATGGTCCGTATATATTTCACAACGATTTCCAAGCAAAAAGTGCCTCCACTCCTTGAGTGCATGAATGACTGCTGCCAATTCTAAGTCATGAGCAGGGTAATTTTCTTCATGCTTTCATAGTTGCCTGGTGGCATATGCGACTACCTTGCCTTCTTGCATTAGTACGCATCTGAGGCCCTTCCGGGGTGCGTCACAATATACTTCAAAACTTTTATGTATGTCTGGTACAACCAATACTGGTGTTGTTGTTAATTTCCTTTTGAGTTCTTGGAAAATTTTCTCGCAAGCTTCAGTCCATACAAATTTCTTATCCTTCTTGAGTAACTGTGTCATTGGTTTTGCTAGGGTGGAGAACCCCTCAATAAACCTTCGGTAATATCCAGCCATCCCCAGGAAACTTCGTACATTTGTTACGTTGGCCGGTGGTTTCCAGCCAAGTACGGCCTTGACTTTGTCTGGGTCCACGGCAACACCTTCTTGGGTCAATACGTGGCCTAGAAAACCAACCTGTCTTAACCAAAATTCGCATTTGCTGAATTTGGCGCATAGTTGATGTTTCCTTAATTCTCCCATTACAATTCTGAGATGTTCAGCATGTTCTTCTGGCATCTTAGAGTATACCAGGATATCATCAATGAACAGCACAACAAATTTGTCCATAAATTTCATAAATACTTTGTTCATGAGGTGGAAAAAATATGCGGGGACGTTTGTCAGTCCAAACAGCATTACTGTAAATTCATATAATCCGTATCTGGAGGTGAATGTTGTCTTAGGGATATCTTCTGTCCGTACTTTTAATTGATGATACCCCGACCTTAAATCAATTTTTGAGAAAACCTTGGCTTGTGCGAGCTGGTCAAATAAATCATTTATCCATGGCATCGGATATTTGTTTTTGATGGTGACCATGTTGAGTGCTCGATAGTCTATACATAATCTTAGTGTCCCATCCTTTTTCTTGGCAAATAATATTGGTGAACCCCAAGGTGAGGAGCTGGCCCGTATAAATCCTTTGTCCATTAATTCTTTTATTTGCTTCTTTAATTCTACCAACTCGGAGGGTGCCATTCTATAGGGTTTCTTGTAAATGGGGGTGGTTCCAGGTGCTAGTTCAATGATGAACTCTATTTCCCGGTCTGGTGGCATGCCAGGCAGTTCTTCGGGAAATACGTCCGGGAACTCACACACCACTGGAACTTTTCTTAACTCTGAAATGTCCACCTTGTTCAACCTTGGTTGCTGTGATACTGGTCTTTCTTGAGCTGCAACCTTTATCGTCTTCCTGTGATGATGAGTAAGAATTACAGTCCGATTGAAGCAGTCGATAAATCCCTTTTGGTGGTTAACCAGTCCATTCCTAGGATAACATACAGTCCCTTATTTTCCAATAAAATGAGGTTTGCCTGAAACTTTAGTCTCTCAATCTCAATAATCACACCATGGCAGTAACTCTGAGTGATTTGCTTAATCCCGAGGGACTTGATGGTCATGGATTTTCCCAAGGGAAGCATCAAAAAATCATGTTGCAAAGCAAATTTCTTTGAAATGAACGAGTGAGAAGCTCCAGAATCAAACAAAACCGTGGAAGGTATTGTGTTGACAGGGAACGTACCGAGTACGATATCTAGGGCATCCTGTGCTTCCTCCTTGGTCACATGGTTCAAGTGACCCTTCTTGTGATTGTTATTGGGGTTGAAGTTGTTACGCTTGGGTGTTGAATTGTTTCCACTGTTGTTCGGCTTGGGGGCCGAGTTTCTTGGTTTTGGGCACTGTTTGGCATAGTGTCCCTCCTCTCCACAAGCGTAGCAAGTAACACCTGGGTGATACGTAAAATCCTTGTCCCTTGCATGAAAATTTTTGTTCGGGCGTGGGACATTGCTCGTGGATTTGTTCCGGTTGTTGCGAGCATGAGTAGTCTTGTCCCTTTTGCACTTGCGAAAATCCTCCAAGCTGCGGCGCTCATTTTCCAATGTAATAGCATTGTCCACAAGTGTTTTTAAATCAGGAAAGGTGTGTACGACCAGCTGGCATTTAAGTGCTGGTGCCAGACCGTCCGGAAATTTTTCCATCTTTTTATTTTAAGTCATATGATCTTTGTTGGCATAACGAGATAATTGAGTAAACTGACTATTGTACTCAGTCACTATCATGCTTCTCTGCTTGAGGTCATCAAACTCCCTTTTCTTGATCTTCATAATGCTTCTGGGAATGTGCGCCCCACGAAAAACTTCTTTAAATTCTTCCCAGGTGATGCTATTTTCATTGGGGTGCATGTGTAGGAAATTTTCCCACCATGATGCAGCTGCTCCAGTGAGGTAGTGAGGTGCATAAAGTACCTTCTCACGGTCCGAACATTGTGCAATAATCAACTTCCTTTCAGTGTTTCGAAGCCAGTCACCGGCCTCAAGAGGTTTATCAGTGCGAGAGAACATTGGGGGACGTGTCTTTTGTAGTTCAGACAACTTGGAATGCTGCTGATACGATTCACGCTGATTTCCCATATTGATAACATGGTTCATCATTTCTTGATGTTGCTGCTGGCTTTTCTCATAAAGGCGGCATACTTGAGAAAATGCTGCTTCACTGCCTTGCTGAATTGACTTCCCATGTGTGAAATTGTTACTTGTCTAGGTACCATAATTTTCTTCCGGCGGACTTGGCATGGAACGAGTCCAGTGACGAGGCATTTTCCACTCTGGGGTATTTTTGCAGAACTCATGAGAAAAACTGAGTGGAAAAAGTAAAAAAAACATTGCAAAGGTAGATTTTCAAGAACTCAAAAAAAAATTCAAGAAAATACTCGATTGCGCATGGAGAAGGACTGCTAAGTACATATCTTACACGCAAGCTGTAATTATACAATACATCACTCAGGATGTGAGTACACATTCCTGACATGTTATTTAGGCTAGTGCACTTCTCCAAGTTCCCACATGATGCGCACACAAACTACTTCTCACCAAACCTATATACATATAAACATATCATACAAGCTGATACATCGCACGGCGGCTAGGCGCACTCAGTCGGAGATGCTGAAAACTTCCCTCGGCGTGCCGAGGGTAAGACCCAGTGATGCTGGAGACTCAACCTCCTCCTCACTAATAGGCTCCAGGCGCGAAGTACTGAGCTGAGGAGCTGGTGCGGGCGCGGCAGGTGGTGCAGCACTAACTGGAGTAGGAGCAATGACTTGGTCAAACTCCTCAGTTGTAGGCAGGCAGCGAGCGGTGGCTAAGATGGCAGGTATATAGGATGCTGAGGACGAGACGTAAGTCAGTGGTGGTGCAGTATGGAGGAGCTCCCTCATGTTGGCGGAACAGCCTTGAACGAAGTCCATACGAGCAGCCACAAAGTCGTCCACGAGGTTATCAAAAGCTGCCTCAAGAGCTTTGAGATACTCAACCAACATCTCAATAGCCCGATCTCTCTCCCCTAGGGCAAGCGAACACATAGTGACAAGTGTAGGGCACGTGGCATGGGAGGTAGCGGTAGCGACGAGCCTTCATCGAAGGAAGAGCATCCCGGAGACGAGCTATCGCCTCACGGGCAGCCATCTGCTTGGCATGCCTCTCCGTAGGCATGGCCCTTCCCACAAATCGGAAGCGGCATGACTCGGAACGTCCTCCTTTGAATTGCACCGTGGCCTGGTGCATAGATACGTTGTCGCTGAGCTTGTGCTGGTAGAGTGTGAACTCCGGACAAGCCGATGGCCCGATCGCGACCTTGGTGATGGAGACGAGAAGCTTGATAAACCCCTCAGGTACATTAGCGAACACATGTGACTCACAATCGCTGCCATCCATCTACAAAGGTAGACAACAATTCCGAATAGTCAAGTCATAAATTTATGATGACTAACAAAAAATTGCTACATTTGCAAAATGTTAAAAATAGCACTTATTATGCTAATAACCGTTTAGCGATCGCACCTAGTGGCTTCCTACAGTCAGCATGGCTCTGATACCAAGGTTGTCACGACCGGTTTTCCAATAAAACATTTATTGAGAAACCGACCTTTTTATAAGACCAGTATAGAAGAATCCTCCTTACTGGTACACAAATCCTTGATACAGAAATCCAGAAGTACTAAATATTATACAAGGTTGAGCTGAGGCTGCTCAACAATTTATTACAAGCACGCCGATATTATACATAAAGGCGGATATGACACAAAGGGTCTGGTGGCATAGCTACTGACTCATAATAAAGGTGGTGGTGGATATGTCACAGTGAAGTGGGTGACATGACTCCAAAATCTTACAGCTCATCAAACGCCGGAGTGAGGCTCGATGAATTTATTTGGGTAGCGGAAGCGTATATAATACAAGTGAGCAATTCCAGGATTGCACGGGACTGACAGGGACTCCTCTAGGCATCGGACTCGCTATCGAACTCTTCATCCATAAGATCGCCTTCGTCAACATCTAGCCAAATCAACAAGCCAGGTGAGTACTTTGAATGTACTCGTAAGACAGTTTGGACATAAGATATAACAAGTGCAAACATGATGCACATGAGCAGATTAGTAATGCCCACTCAGATAATAAATTTGCACTTCATGTTAAATGAAAAGGAAGTCAGGAGGTAGTCCTCCCGAAATCCCAATAAAATAGTTGAAGACCGATCGGGTGTCTGATGCGACGCCTCGAAAGGTAAAATAAATTATCATGCCGCAATCGGACGTCAGGGCGACACCACATAAAGGGCTTATATTGAAAAGTAAATGACAGAACATGCCATAGTCGGACGTCTAAGCGACATCTCGAAAAGGGCTTATAATGAAAGTAAATAACAAGGATGCCACAGTCGGATGTCTGAGCGACATCACATAAAGGGCTTATATCCGAAAGTAAGTAACAAGAATGCCACAGTCGGACGTCTGAGCGACATCACATAAAGGGCTTATATTTGAAAGTAAATAACAAGAATGCCACAGTCGGACGTCTGAGCGACATCACATAAAGGGCTTATATTTCATCATTCGAATTCAAGTAACTCATGAGGGTAAATCATCCCTAGGAAATACTCCGTACATAATAATAAATTGGTTAGTCCATCAACAGGAATAACATTCAGCCGACTTTACCACTCTTAGTTCCATGTTTATTCACCAGAGACTGTCACTAAGACTGACACTGAGACTGACGTTGAGACGGACGCTGAGACTGACGGTGATACTGACATTGATATGACGATCAAAGTCCTTGACCATGGACATGGTTACTCGAATGGTTTTGACTCTGCAGAGTTTGTACTCTTTAACCACAGCCAACGGATTTCAGTAGTCACAAAGGACAAGTTCTGTTTACGGTATTTTAGAAGAAACACATCTAACCAGTACACACCTATTCCACATGCCGCTGCCAGGAATCACCCTAGGCAACGTTCAAGAAAAACTCTAAGATGGGGAGGCCACAACCTCGAATAGCATGGGATCAAATTTATACCGCGCGCTCAAAGGGGCGCCCCCCTCTCGGTCCCAACCGGAAACACCCATGCCCCCTGACCGTATGACGGGTTTTAATCCAGGGCCATGGAACCCTCATCACGGCCCCTCTATTTGGTGTGTACAAGGAAAGAGGTTTGCAACTGACAACACTGCATTCTTTGCAGAACACATGTGGCAGCACGAAAAGGGGACGAACGGGAACAAGACTTGATCTACGTTAATACTGGAGTTAAACAGTTGATATAAAGCTGGCATGTTTCAACAATACCAGCTTGCAACCTGTCATGCCACCACATCATCAGGCTATCTCACAATCATATGAACACATCAAATTTCTAAGCTCACTTGTAGCTTGCTTTGCATGAAATATAACATTCACAAATGCTTATATAAACATGTCATGAGAAAACCACTCAAGCAATCATGAAAAACACTCATCATATCAAAGGTTCAAACATGCTTGCCTGGTTCGAAGTAGTCGGAGTCTAGCTCGGCGAAATTTGCGGCTCCGTCACCTCCTTCGGTATCTACATAATAAAAGAAATCGGATACTAATGTAAATACCATGCGTGCATAAAAATTGTTCCAAATTTTTTTCAAATAAATAGGATAAAAACTAGATAGAAAAATAAAGATGACACGAAAAGAATCAACTCAAAATTATCTTTTGTTTAAAAGTTATTAAGGTTTTAGTCCAGGGACTAATCTGTGATGAAACAGAAACTTTCCAGGGGCTAGTTTAAAAAAACGTTTCGGTTAGAAATACGCCGACCCAAAGGGAAAACGTACTTTGCCAGACGGCGCTTTCAGAAAACGTTTCGAATAAAAGAGGAGAGGCTGATGAGGGGGTCCCGCATGTCAGGTTTAAAATCCCACCGCCGGCCGAAGCAAACGATGATCGCCAGCGATGATCGACGGCGATCCAGAGGAGGGCAAGGGTATGGTTGCACTCATGGGACAATTCAACGTCGGTGGGTGGTGGATTTGGTCATCGGCGAGCACCACGCCGACGGCGGCTTCCACTCCGGCGGTCGGCGGTTCGGTCGAGGATGGATCCCTCCGAAGAGAGCTACAAACGCCAAATTGAAGCGCGGGTTAGGGGAGTCGGTGCACTAGGAGGTTCCTCCCCAAGTTTGAGCTAGAGCTATGCAAGGAATCGAGTGAATCAAGCTGGCTACCAGAGCGGGTCGTGGCGGCCGGAGTTGGGTAAGAAGGCCTCCTCGAGGTCCTTCTAGCGGCTGGGCGCGGCTCTAGTGAGGTGGAGGACTGGTGCTGGGTCGAAGGCGAGCTTGGGGCCTCTATTTATAGTTGGCCCGAGGCGGTTGCCGAGAACGGGATCACTGGCGAGCGATTACGGTGAGGCATTGGTTGGGCTGGAGATTTAGGTGACTGGGCATCTTTGGATTGGTCCAATGGCTCCATTCAACAGCTAAACTTGATCGGATTTGGCCTGCTCCCGTGGCTTCGACGGAACGGAGCTCATGAGCTCGTCGGCGGCAGAGAGCGCGATCTGCGCCTCTCAGTCCACGATGACGGTTATGCAGCGCGCACAGAGAAGAGGACGGCCACGCGGAGGCTCCTGGTGGTGTGGGCGGTGTTGGACGGTGCCGTACTGCTGGGCTGGCCCCTACTGGAAGCCACGGGCGGTTCTGCCACCGCAGGAGGCGCCGGAGTTGACGTGACACATCGCCACCGACGCTCGCGACCGGCCAAACAACCATGCAGCGCACTGGAGAAGGAGGGGGAACAGGGAGCAAGAGGCCAAGGCGAGCACTGCCGAGATCGACGACAAGGTTCTGAAGAAAACGACGCTAACCCTGAAACTGAAACACTGTATTTCTGAAACTTGACAGGAACAGTGACAGGAACAGTGCCGGCCACCTTTTTGATGTAATGATTTAAGCATGTGGATAATTTTTCTTGAGCGGAAACTTGGTGAGGTGATCTCT
Organism: Secale cereale; assembly: GCA_902687465.1. Lineage (NCBI taxonomy): Eukaryota > Viridiplantae > Streptophyta > Magnoliopsida > Poales > Poaceae > Secale > Secale cereale. The sequence continues at coordinate 161,009,784 of LR738711.1, read as the reverse complement.
TGATGCATCTGGAGACTGCCTGAATTATCTCAGAATTTTTGGAAAAGAAAAAAATATGAAATTCACTAAAAATGGCAAATCTGGTCCAAACTTGCAACAAGCAAATTTTGAAAAATTTGAACTATGGGCTAGCAGATTTTGATGGATCTAGGTTGAGGGTACTAAGGACTAGCCAGAGGGATTTATTTGGAACCAAAACTCAAAGGAAATCTAGTAATTCCTTTGTAAATTACTAAGGTCCAAATAAATGGCAGAAAAAGATTTTGAGATTAAAATAAACAGAATTAAAATCTAGGGGAAGTTGAACTTTGTTGGACTTGATGCTTGACTTGACCCAAAGTGGGAAGGTGGGTTTTGGAAGAAAGTTTTCAATATAGGTCATGGCAAGAGAGAAATGTTTGAATGGGAAAAGAATAAATCCATAATTCATAGGAATTCTTTTTAATAGAAAGAATTGTGAAAACTTTCCAAAATTATTTGTGTTGAGCCAACACAAGATGAAAAGCCCTCAAGACCAAAAATCAAGGTTGAGAAGAACACATAAAATATTTGTCGTAAAAGATTTGAGAAGGAGAGGCTTTAAGAAAAATTTAAATAACCTCCTTCCAAGTAGTTAAAGAATTTGATGAAAACCAAGTAAAAAAAATTTGGAGTGTTACACGCACACCTAGTCCCCCCTAAGGGCCAGGTGACTTCCGTCCCAAAGGCGGGCGAGAGGGTAGTATTCACCTCTCATTTTGTTAGGAAGCTAGGGTTTCCACTCCACCCGTTCGTTCGAGGTCTTTTGTTTGTCTACGGGCTAGATTTCCACGATCTAGCTCCGAACTTAATCCTTCACATATCTACATTCATAGTGATGTGTGATGCTTTTCTCCGCGTCCCCCCACACTTCGGCCTATGGCTTAAGACCTACAACATGAAGCCGAAGGTGGTGAACGGGGAACTCATAGAGTGCGGGGGCGCTATGATTAGGAAGCTCCCGAACACAACTTGGCCCAAAGGCTCGTTCGTGGAGACGAACAAAGTCTGGCAGCTGGAGTGGTTCTATATCATCGAGCCCCGTGACACCAACTGGGCGGCGAAGCCTGCTTTCAGATCCCGACCCCCAGAGAGGCTAACCTCCTGGACCAAAAAGGGCCTGAACTGGGGGTCGCCCACTGAGGTGACGACTCTCGTGGGCCGTGTGTCCGGCGTGATGTCCAAGGGGCACCTGCTCTCCTCCGTGGTCTAGGTGATGCTAACCCGGCTTGTTCTCCCTTTGCCAAAGCTGGGATTCCTCCCTATGGGAGTTCAATGCGGCAGGAGACAAGCCGTTAAGTATCTCTTCGGCTACACGCACAAAGAGATCTGGAAACACCTCTTCAAGAGCCAGGAGGAATGGCTTGAAGAGAATGAGGATGCGGGCTTCAGTACTGAAGTTTCTGCCATAGAGGTAATAATGATCTCTGCCGAACAGTTGTCCTTTCCTATTACTTAGTGATAATATGAGTTGGAACTTTTATGTGATATACAGGCTTGGACGAAGAAGGCAACCCGGATCAAGTGTCCGGCACCTCTGCCCGAAGACCCAGCATTGCCTCTACTGACGGCAATGCTGGTTCCGGCGCCGTACAAGGCGCCGACCAAGAAGCCCAAGAAGACAAAGGGCAAGGGGGCTGGAAACAGCCCCCGTCCTATGGGCAAGCAGCCCGAGGACCTCCATATTCTTTCCTGCGACGAGGTGGAGGAAGATGATGAGGAGGAAGAGGAGGAAGAAGAAGTACCTCCCGTGCAAGGCAGGGGGACGAAGAGGGGGGCCATTGCTGATGTGAGTGCGGCCGTGCCCTGGAGGAAGAGGAAGCTAAAGCTCGGAGACAGTTCGGATTCATCCGAACACAGCTTCATGGTGAAGCCCAGGGTAAAACCCCTGCCCGAATCGTAATTTTGTCCGGTTTGACTATTTCACCTTTGTTTATTCAGTATTTATGATACCTACTTAACATTTTTCTCCTGCTGACCTACAGCCCTTCCCGGTGGAGACCCCGATGGTACATCATCGTAGGGGAACTCTCTGGCGCCTGGGGAGACGGAGAGTGACCCGCCAGTCCGGGCTCCATCGCCCATAATCGGCGGGGACACCGAAGTGTCGTCCCAGCAGATTCACTCCGCCCAAGGAGATGAGGGCGAGGCAGGAGACAGGGCGGCCGAGGGTAATACCTCGGCGGCCGCTGACCATGGGGAAACAGCCCCCATTGAGACCGAAGATGTGGGGCCCGAACAGTCTGGGGTCCCACCGAACACCGTTCCGGAGCCTAGCGTGGCCCCACGGGATGAAGATCCTGCTCCTCAAGCGGAGGAGGATACGACGGCGCCCGGAGTTAATCCGTAGGCGCTAGATTCTATGGAGGCAGCACTGCAAGGTGCTCTCATCATTGAAGAACACCGCACTGTGATGGGTGCGGTGATGAAGAAGATTAAGTCCATCAAGGGCAGAACAAATGAAGCCTTCAACAGCCTTTTAACGGGCCTTGAGGTAAGCCATGTAATGCTTTTTAAGAAGTTTTATTTGTTTTAAGTGCACATATATAACCATTATCCCCTGATGCTTTGTCTGATTCTGAAAAGAATCAGACGAAGTATCCATAGAGTAGCATACTTACAGAGCTGAACTGTCGTGCATGGTTCTTTTGTTATGGCGACTGCGTGAGACGCAGAGGTCGCCGAACTAAATCGAAAGCTCGAGGTGGCCAATGCGCACCTCGATCGCATCAGCCGGCATTTTAATGAAATGCAAGGTATGCGGATTTTTATTTAAATGTCAATAAGACTTAGGTTATTAAGTATGAGTACAAACTCTAACATTGTATTATGTATTACACAGTTGGCGCCGCTGAGCTCAAGGCCTTCAAGGGTGAGGTTGCCAGGGCCAAGGAGGAGGCCAAGGCAAATAAGGAGGCCACTGATAAAGCGGTTGCTGATTTAGAGGCCGAAAAGGCGGAGTGCGAGAAGCACAAGTCTCGGGTGTCCGAAGTCGAGGTCGAGCTTCAAGATGCCATCCGTAAGTGTGAGGCATCGGAGAAGACGGCTTCGGAACAGGCGATCGAGCTGTCTGCGGCAGTAAAGTCTGCCCAGGACACGCGAGGCGAGGCGTGCAGTGCTCGTCAAGAGATCGAGCAGGTGCGATAGATAGCATCTGGTAAGATATTTCTCTTACAGAGCATCTTCGGAGGGCGGAAGTATATTGGGCTGACACAATTGTGGAGTTTTCCAGGCGTGTTTGCTGATCTTCCAAGGAGCAGCGCAGACGCCGCCCAGTATTTCCGTGCCCTGGAGGGGAACAACACGGAGAAGCTGTTTTGGTCGCAGTTCGAGGCGCTAAAACATCCGATGCCCCTCAGCGACCAGATGAAGCAGCTGGTCGAGCTGCACAATATAGCGAGTTCGGCCATGAAGGACTTGATAGTCCGGCTATGGCCCAGTGAGCAAATTCCAAGTAGTTACTTCGGGTTGGTGAAGCGGCTCGTTAAGGCGAGTCCGCGGGTCGATGCTTTAACGCAATCGGCTTGCATATAAGGGGCACGGATGGCCTTCGCGCGCATCAAAGTGCAATGGGCGAAGATGAACACAGTGCATATAGCAACTGCAGGCCCGCCCGCAAGCAAGGAGCACCGCAAGCCAGAGAAGTATTTTGACGACGTCATCAAGGGCGCCCGCCTTGTAGAAGGCCAGTGTTCGAAAGATGTTGTTTTCGATTAATTGTATCCGGATGTAAAGACTATGCTTGTGAATCCAGTGTATATAACTTTTGCGCTATTTATCATATCATCGTCTTTTTTCCTCATGTGCGACTGTTTATCTTAAATCTCAAATTTTCCAGTCGTCGGCTTCAGCCCCCAGGTACATAGTATTGGGGTGTTCGGTCATATGAAAATACACACTTTATCCAACGTCTTGGTCCGTATAGGAGGTGTATGCGGAGCGAACCAGGCAATCAGACTATGCGGCATTATTTCTTTCACTTAGTCTTAGGATTTTCACAAGTGGGGCTAGGTATTAGCCCCTAGTGCGGATGAAGTATCCAGTTGCACTTGGTTGGGCGAAAAAACCAACCCTTCGTATAACACGGGGTAGATCTCTATCGATCGTAGTATAACACTAAGTCACCGGATTGCAGACCAGGTTCTCGCTTATCATGATAGTCAGTTTTCGGCTTTCTCTACTAAGGTACTTGACTGGACTAGAAAGAAGTACTATCGCAGTAGTTCTCCCTTTACACCCTAGCCAAACAATCGGGAACGTAGGGGTAAGCACACGAGCCGGGCAACCCAACTATTGACCAAAGACATGATTCGGAACTGATGCATATAATGCAAACATCCAGGATGCCGAACACTCCCTATAGGTGGTCGGTCTTTTCAACATATACCAGGGCTGAAGACAGCCCTTGGTAATGAACCTTTATTGACAAGGCACATATGGCAATTTGATGCGAGAAGAGAACATTCCATGGTGAGTGAATAAAACTCTGGATATGATATGACTAAAATTGTTCTATTAATATCCCTCTATAGTACGGCGAGCCGCAAACTTTACAGATAATGCCGATGACCTTTTTTGGCCATTTTACATGCCAAAAAGGTATATAACTAGAAAGAGAAAAAAGGTTTACACAGGGTCTTAATCTAAAAGAAACCTTAGTGCGGGTCCCTGCTGCACGTCTGCGCCGTTTTCTCCTCTGTAATGTGTCCTTGAAGGTATGAGTATGATGGCCATCTGTAGAAAAAAGAAATAAAACATGGAAACGAAGAAGTCAATCCAGTGTGGCCAAAGTAAGTCTGGTTCATTTTAATGAACCAAGAGAAGATAAGTTTAAGGTTCGAATAGGGTCTAGCCGAACTACGGACTGTATGCGGGTGCCCCTCATCGCCGCCAAAAAATCTTTAGGGCATAATTATGTACTCGAGGCACATATGCCGTCACCTTGTGGGGCGGTCAATGGGAGGGCATAGCCGTCAATCTTGTTTAGGTTCATCTGAGCTGCCGCATTGAGGCGTGTGCCGGACACATTTAGCTGTGTCCGCTATTGCTATATTATTTGGCTTGAATAGGCCGCATTGTACTTCGGCTGCTAAGGCTGCAGTATCTTCCTCCGTATGGAGAGAGCGCTCCATGTTTCCGTTGACCATGATAACACCGCATGGTCGAGGCATCTTGAGCTTTAAATAGGCATAATGCGGGACTGCATTAAAGCGGGCAAAGGTCGTTCTTCCGAGTAGGGCGTGATAGCCACTTCGGAATGGAGCTATGTCGAAGTTCAGCTCTTCACTTTGAAAGTTGTCGGGAGAACCGAATACAACCTCCAATGTTAAGGAGCATGTGCAGCGAGCTTCAATGCCCGGTATTACTCCTTTAAAGGTCGTGCTGCTTGGCTTGATTCTTGACGGGTCGATCCCCATCTTGCGGACAGTGTCCTGATATCACTACAAGAAATATGTCAACTTGTGACCTTGACTATTGGTCACTGAAAGGTCATAGTTTTTCATTTGTGACCTTTTTTTGACCAAAAACAGATGGTCAAAAGTTGAGGGTCATAAACTGAAATTAACGACCTTCTCTGTGAGAAGGTCATAGACCTTTATGACCAAAATTTGCCTACTGTCTTGTTTTGGTCACTAGCAGCCTCCCCAGGCCACGTAGGCCTCCGACATGGCTATCTGATGTGGCACAAGAATCAGCCCGGTCCAATTCGATTTTCTACATGGGCCTAGCCCAACAATTCAGCCTTTTTAATGTTTTTCCCTGTGCTTTTATTAGCTACATGGGCCTGGCACAACAATTCATCTTTCATGAGCTTCTGCCATTTTTGGGGCCTCATCCTTTTTGCAATCTATTTCCTTTTTTATTTTCTGATATTTTATTTTGTTTCATTTTTTAAACGGCCCAGTGCTTGTTGGGTTGTGGCCTTCTTCAGCCCAATTATTTGTCTGGTATTAGATCTCAGCCATTTGGACCAGCCTCTAGCCCAGTTACACACACGTACATCCAACATTATTTCATATTCAAATCAAGAAAACTCCATATGAAATTCAAATCATCCATCGCATCACATCAGGTTTACATAACAAATCATCTTAGGAATACATTTCCTTACACAGGAATATAGAAGGAATAGAGGCAATATGCAATAAGACAATTATGGCACATCCTACAACTTGCCATCCTACAACAAGAAGTATATAACAGGAGAGTACGATGGACTCCATTGCTCTCTCTTGTGAGACTTGCTCCAGCTGCGACAACTTGCCATCCTACAACAAGAAGTATATAACAATGAACTTCAAGAATATTACAGGACCTAAATTCCCAATCAACGCGAAGTGCTCAAAAATGCCTTAGCACATGCATTCAAAATTTAGACACTTGACATAGCCTCATCAAGCATGCAATAAATTATAGAAAGTAAATGAGGACCAGACTTTACAATTACATACACATCCATTAATCCATGAGGCAAAATCATGTGAATCCAAAAAGAGAGGCAGGAAGGGATACCAATTTTGATCCAAAGGGGCTACGAGTGTGGCCTTCTTCCGGAAGAGGTTGGCCCTAACGCACCTTGTATCAGAGGCGCCGGGAGCTCATAGATTGTCCTGGTCAGTGAGCAGGTCCTCGCATCCGGTCATACTGCTAGCCTTAGTAACAGGAAAAAATGAAAGGAACAATTAGACTTGGTATTAACGAACAAAGATTGTAATCAATAGCAGATTAAGCGCCAATTTTCTCGGATGCAAGGAGAAGAACGAGCAGTTCAGTACACATCTCTTTAGAACAGAGTAATATTCAGAATTCATATATCAGTATATATTCAGAATTGAACCACCAACGATAGCTTTACTAATATCTCTTTAGTAGAGAGTAAACACCAGCAAACTAATTTCATCTTGAAGGGTAGTTTTGCAGCAGCAACAAGCATTAAAACAAGCTACTCTTGTTACTATAGTGCAGTTCAGTACTATAGTTCAGTACCATATGCCTACAATCAGACACAAGCTTCAGTACAGTCAAAGTATAATTACAAATAGGATTAAGAATCAAACTTGTTACTCATGGGATCGTGTCACAGAGCGTTCAGTAAAGAGTATAACACAAGCTACACTTATAAACACAAGCTTCAGTTCAGTGCAGAAATAAGCAAGCCTCATATACTCAGAAGGCAGAAATAAACAAGCCTCATAACACTAAGACAGTAATGCATCACCTCAAGATATAGCCAGGGTGTGTGCATTGGACTTTAAAGGCTAAAATGAAAAGATATATGAGACTGTATTAAGATTACACACAAGAAAATTTCATTTTGCATCTTTCAGCCTTTGTGTGGGTTATGAACATAGTTGGGTGGTATATAAATAAATATACATGGGTGGATTGGATTTTTCACTCTACAGTTCTTTTTCAGCCTCTGTGTGGGTTATGGACGTCTTCTTACAGTTCATTTTCATTTTCTTTGCACTCTATTTTGGAGAGAATTTTTCACTCTACAGTAAGGTAAATAATCATAAACTATTCATATCAACGCGGTGCATATCAGGTTGGAAGCCAAGGTTGATTACAGCTTAGAAGTGCAAATTCCTTAAAAGGACTCGAAACAGAAACATCTCATTCATCTTCATTCTGATCGTGAAATTTAAGTTGTCACGAAGTCGTGGCCATGACATTTAAACTGACATCAGAGTAAGACTACTATATGACCCTATCAGGCATATTCAAAGTGTTGTTCCAAGGGGCATAATTATAAGGAAAGCAGGCCAACTGAGATGGTAGATACCTCTTTAAGGCCTTTGATTGTTACTGACTGCAGGAGGACCAATTCTGCTACATCAGACAGAAGATCAAGAATCCGTTCTCCTTTTCCTTCACAGAGAATCTCGAACATTGACAAGTAGAATGATCTGCAAGTATGACATGGAACTCATTAAGAGAGCATTTGTGATTTAACTGCTTCCGCCATAGCTAGAAAACCTGCTAACAAAGAACTCGCACTTGCAGATCATGTTAAGTTATAAGCTGCTCGCAAAAGAATCCAAAACTGTAAAACTTTTTTTAGTTTCAGAAATTTACAGACTTGCACGCTGCAATAATCTTCTGAACATTTGCTATATTTGTGGCATTTAGCGTCAATCCTAGCGCAGACCCAGTACTAGATATGCAGATCATACCGTAGTAGAGTGTACCAAGCTGGTAGCAAAAAGGCCAGAATAGGTGTACCTTGGCGATTGGTCGCCGCCTTCGGATTCATCTGTCGCGGCGAAGATCTTCTGTAGCGTGAGCAGCACCAGGCCGGGATTTCTCGCCGTGCCAAAGACGGTGTGCGTCTTGCCGGACCCCGTCGGACCCATCGCAACGAGAAGGCCGCTCTTTCCTCCCAGGAACTCGTCAACGACTGGGTTTATCACTTGAGTAAAGATATCATTCTGCACGGAATTGGAAGGAGATATCAATAGCATACCAGCAAATGCATAGGTTCAGGTCCAGTAAATGTCATCTAAATCATAGCCCGGTACAGAAATATTCTAAAATCGATAGCATTGTACCACTAAGACAGTAATGCGTCACCTAAAAAAACTAAGATAGTAATGCACAAATAGCCCAGTCTCTATAGTAAGGTAAACAATCATAATAGCAAGGACAGCAAGTTCCTTATAATTGGCACAACTGTGAGGTGAAAGCACGGATCTGAGAAAAGAAGATTGATGCTGCTTTTTATTAAACTAGCATAACAAGGATTATATGAATCGACAGTCTTTAGTAATAGAACTGTACTCATGACATGTAATAGAGCTTTTGTCGTACCATACAAGAAAAAAAACTTCACCGCTGAAAATACATACAAAAGCTGTGCAAAGTTTACACGAGTTAAACATCTCCAGCTAATTATAGTAACAAAAAGTCTAGTTCAAACATGGTAACAGCTCCTCACTGCTGTGCTGGGGATGCTCACAAGATCCATCCTCCTAGCAGAATCCAGCTGAGATCGTGGCACAGTCATCTATAGCCGGTCGAAGGGGGGGAGGGGATAAGGGTTTGGAGGTTAGTTATACCTACGAGGAGTCGGGCGGCAGCACGACGGAGAAGCCGTCGAAGACCTCGGTGGCGGTGCGGCCGCGCCGGTGGTCGACGAGCTTGGCCTGCGGGACGGTGAGCGCGATGGAGCCGGTGCCGGTGGCGATGAGGCAGACCCCCGGCGGCTGCTGCTTCTTGGGAGGCGGCACCGGCGGCTCCTTGGCCTTGGTGCGGCCGGTGGCAGGCCTGCAGCCGCGCTCCCGCTCCAGCGCCGGGAGGGCCCGGATGCGGAGATACAGCTTGAGGCGCTCCTCCCCCGCCGCCGGCTACGACGAGGTCTAGGAGGAGAGCACCGTGGCGGCGAGAGGAGCAAGACGATGCGGGTGAGGAGGATGCAGGTGGGGAGGATACGGGTCGGCGAGCAAGCCAGCCATGGTTGCTGGGCGGTGACGCCTCTATCTCCGGCGAGGCCAAGGTGAGCGGTGGAGAGCAGGGACGATCGAGATCGGAGAGGGAGGGAGAGGGGGTCGGGGTGGCGGCCATGGGTGCGTGGGGGCTGGGGTGAGGGAGATGTGGTTTTGGATCTGCGGGAAGGGGAGAGGATGGCGGCGGCGGCGTATGGGGGACGAGGGGGTCGGGATCTAAGCTAGGGTTTGGGCTGTGGGTGGGGATCCTCTTTTTCTATTTTTTTATATAGATTAGATGGATGGAGGGATGTGGGATGGAGAAAAGGATGGATGGATGGATGGGCGCCATGTCATCAATCCACGGGAAGTGTTTTGATTGGTTGAGAAAGTCAGTGATTTAAAATAGTTTCCAAGTACTAAAAATAGAGAGATTTTGGGAAGTAGCTATCAAAAATATTTTGCAAAAGGGCACCACACAAATATTCATTAGAGTTAGACCACATTTTATGTATAAGGACCAATTTTTATGCATTTCTGATCTTTCTAGCTATTTTAATCATTTTTCGAGTGCCCAAAAGGAGGTTATTTTGTGAAGGACCTCCCAAATAATTGTTGCAAAATCGGACCAAATCATTTTTATAAAATATTAGGACATATTTAATGCACAATTGACCAAATGGTTGGGTGTAAAAAGTTTTGATCCACCTCTCGTGAAAAAGACAAATTTCAGCCGATCCAGCTGGAAGCGGGTCAATTTTGAACTGTAGCTGCCTTGTAGTTTGCTCTTTATTTTTTCCAAAAATCATTTCTAGGTACATAAGTATCTAATTAATCAGAGAAACACCAAAAAAATACCAAGATTCAACAACTAGCTAGGAACGGTCATTCCCGCCGTTTTGACCGCATTTTGATACGGGCATAAAAAAATCAAAAAATTGGAAAACCTTCGCATTGTGTCAGTATATATGACCAAGCTACCAGGAAAAATAATAAACTTGTAATATGGCAATTATTTTAAAAAAGTGTTCTCAGAAATGAGCTATCATGCATGAAGATTCATGGCTTTCAAGCCAAATGATCAATCCTATGGCCACATTCATGGCATAGTTTGTTCAAATGATCTCATATTGTGCACAAGGGTGCATCTTGGAATGGCAAACAATATTGCCTAAGGAAGTTTTCATTTTCTTTGGACGAAAAAATCATTTTCCATTTTTTGAGTAACCAAAAGGAGGTTTTTTTGTGAAGGATCTGCCAAATAATTGTTGCAAAATTGGACCAAATCAATTTTCTAAAATACTAGGACATATTTAATGCACAATTGACAAAATGGTTGGGTGTAAAAAAATTTGATCCACCTCTCGTGAAACAGACAAATTTCCGCCGATTCAGCTGGAAGCGGGTCAAATTTGAACTGCAACTGCCTCATAGTTTGCTATTTATTTTTTCCAAATATCATTTGTAGGTACATAAGTACCTATTTAATCATAAATACATGGTTTGGTGGCGATACGTCGAGGTTTGGGCGGTGGTCGAGGGCCTCAACTCTAGAGCGTGTAAACTCGCATGACCGCCGCGTGGTCACCGCGTGACTGTGGCGTTGCCATGTGTTCTGGGCGGCCTATGCATGTCTAGTGGGTTGGGCACTCCCTAGGTAGGTGCTAGGAAGAAAATTACAACATAAGATTCTCACGAGGAGACCGATCGATGCTCTAACATGAATTAGCAGCAAAGTGTTTGATTAGCGGTACGGGAAATGCACATGGCTAATGGGTGTGAGTTTTGGTTGAGGATGATCAGTTACTAAGAAGACCGTCTTCACAAATTTTCAGCTCAAAAGGAGGAGTCTAGGTGGTACTTGCTTTACAAAGTACCACACCGGACATAAATACGAATGTTGAAGATGGACTCAAAATAATGAATGGATTGAGTTGGTATTTGGTGGAGGATAGTTATTTGGGCATAGGAAAGCACTGTAGAAAATGGATACCATTTGGACATGCCAAAGTGGTACTTCCTTCATAAAGTGTTTTTTGAGCAAAATAGGAAAATGAATATTTTTGAATTATTTTTGAACTAGGCAAGGAAGGTTTTTTACATATTTGACGAAGATATGACCTAAAGAATTTATGAGATTTTTTGGGTAATTTTGGGAATGACAGAAATATAGGTTGCTTCACAACCTAGGGCAAAAACTGGCACATGGACATGACACATAGGCAAAACTGATGAGGTGGCGCCTAGTCGTATCAACCCACCACAATTTACAAGGTTATGACCATCTATATTGGTCATGATCAGCTAGAAATAAGGTAGAGGACCAGTGCTATCTGCTTTATGACCATTTTGTGTAAGGAAATTATGACTTTTCTGACCAAAATGGTCGTTATAGTTTAGGGTTTGGAGCCCCCCGAACAGCTTTTGACCATTTGGTCTGAAATGGTCATAGATCTATGACCAATTCTTCCAGGGTCACTAACAGAAGGTCATAAGTTGACATATTTCTTGTAGTGTCTATCAGATTGAGACTGCTGCCGCCGTCCATAAGGACTCGGGTTAGATGGTATCCATCTATTATTGGGTCGAGCACTAAGGCAGCCGAACCCCCGTGTCAAATACTAGGGGCATGATCCCCCATCTCAAAGTTATCAGACAGGCTGATTGTCGTGGTTTTGTCACGGCGGATGTCCTAGCATAAGGACTTAGTCGTGGAGCCATCGCTACGGGTTACTTTAAAGGTGTTAAAGTGGACAAAGGACGCAAGGGATTTTTATACTAGTTCGGCCCCTTACGATGAAGGTAAAAGCCTACGTCTAGTTGTTGTGGTATTGCTAGGGTTTCGATGACCAGGGAGCGAATCCGCTTTGCCTGTGTCTTGAGATGTTGTTTTCCTAGCCCTGAACCGCCGCTGGGTCATCCCTTTATATACACAGGATGACGCATGGTCGGTTTACAGAATCCCGAGGCCGACTCACAAACGTGCCCGGCTCGGTCTCTACTTTACCTATCTTACAATACAATTTACACGCCGTATGGCGGTTTATATCTATGGGCCCTAATACCTTTTGGGCCCTAGGCGTTCTAGTCTTCTATAGTAAAATGCCATATTCTATGTCTTGATGGGCTTCAACAGGAGTAATTCGTCATAGGAATAAACCGGCCCCTCCTGGGCGGGACCTAATAGTTATATCCCTGACATTAGGCCCAGATTGATTTGAACCTGTTCATGTCAATCTTCAACACTTCGGGAAAAACTTGTCTTCCGCGCCTTCAAATGACCTTGTAAACCGCCATGACGTCCTCTTCTATGATTATGTTAAACCGCCATGACATCACGTGTCCATTAAAAACCCGTATATGCTTTAACCTTTATATATTAATCTTCCGAAGACTGAGGCGACAGCTCCGCCCTATATCCATTTTTTGGGCTCCTTGATTCCCGTGCCTACCGTTTATCCCTTCAGCTTATAAATAGGGCGAGGGGTCCCTTTCTTTTTCCTCCCCTTGCCTCTTCGTCCTTCTTCTTCCTCACGCCTCCTCAGTTCCTAAGCACCGCCGCCGCCGTTCGACCTTCGCATCTGCTCCGACCTAGGCCGCTGCATCAACCTACTTTGACCAGAGTTTCACCGGCGCGCCTCCACATCCGAGAGCTCCGGTAAGTCCTTTCTTTGCTTCTCCTATAAATCTCATTAGGGTTTCTTCCGCGAGTTCATCAGAGCTACTTCTATGTTCTTCCCTGTTCTTTATCATGGCTTCGATGGCAAGCGTAGATCTGATGCTTTTGTACGCGGTTGTAGTGATAACCCTCCTTTCTTATCATTAGCATGCTTGTCTTTTAAAGTAATCCCCATCTAGGTCTGATGAACTGCTGCAGTACCTGTTCAGCTTAAGTCTGAATATACCTGAATTTATTGACACACTATAGATCTGTAATTCTACTGTTGATCTGTGAAACTTGTTTTTCCATAACTTTAGATCTACATCTTTCGTACCCTCATCGGTGGTTTAACTTTTAGATAAATCATAATCCGCTAGGTAGCATTAGGCCCCACTTGAACCGTCGTTGCAGATGTCCTTGTAACACTTCCAATATCTAGCTCCGGTTTAACATTGTGTGTATACCTCAATACATGTCAGTGTTTTATATCTGTCAACCATGAATCATAAACCGGCCTGAAACTAGAGGCATATTGGTGTCATCACAGGAATTACCGTCATCAAACGCTGATAGTGCAGGTAAGGACTTGTAAATGAGGCGTACTTCTCATTTATGGCATTTTGGACATGTTAACTTGTAGTGCTTGCACTTATTATTTTTCTTCTTTTTCTACAAGTAGAAGGTGCTAGTTTTGTTAAGGTTGATTTGTTTTTCTTCGTTGTTACGAGGTTGCGCATGAACCGTGGGAAACGGTTAGTTTGGGATTTTGCCTGTATCATTTTCGTCTCTTTTACTTTCTCTCATATGACTATTGTTGTTATTGCAGTAGTTTTAATTCATGTCATCTTTTGTGTTTTCCTAGTGATAAGCCGATGTTTCAAAATAGTGAACGTGATGCCAGTGTTGGTTCTACTGCTAAAGCGTTTGTCCCCACTGGCATGCTCAACTAAGACAGTGCTGACATTGTTTTATATTATTTACGTCAGAAGTATCGAGACACTGACAAGTTGATAGTTCCCAGATTGGTGACGGTCAGTATTACTCATAAACTAGAACGGTCATGTTTTCTTGCAAGTTTGGGAGGTGGGAATGAACTTGAGTAGCCTGATTTTTAACCCGTGTACTTATGAATGATGTGTGCTTCTTTTTTAAAGTTGTACTTATTATCGCGAGGAAATTGAACTGATATGTTTGTTGCAGGTTTGGGCGGTGGATATAAACTTGAGTAGCATATATTTTTTGTGGTGGGTTGCTTACTCAATTAGAACTTATGATTATCTGATTTGTTTGTACTTATGAATTTTAGTTTCCCTCTTTTATTTTATTGTTTGGAGGCTGAATTTTTTTTCATTATGATTTGTTAAATTCATTTTCCTCTGCGATTTTTTCGTGAGCTTCTTTTCCCTACTTTTGATTCGCCATCATTTGTGGCTGCCATGAAGCCTAGTGAAGAATCTGGGCATTGGTGCTTGATTGTTCTGAATTTTAGGTTCCGTCGTTTCGAGTGTCTTGATTCACTCTTGGATGAAACTTGGAGTTATGCAGTTAGATTCGTAAGGACTATGACAGATAACATAAAGAAGCTTTGGAGGGAGTCCATCATAGAAAGGGCCAAACCGTTCTCGCCAGCGCATATTGATGGTTTCTCTTGCGAGTTTGTGCGGGTGCCACAGCATAAAAACACGTGAGTATCCGTTTTTAATGATTTTTATTAGTTGTTTTTGTTGCTGGGAGGATGGTGTTACTGTATTTTCGAATTTGTGATGTACCCTTTTGTTTTTTGTTTTGTTAACAGGCATGATTGTGGCTTCTTTATGCTACAAAATTGCAAGACCTATCATTACCAGGAGGATGGTGTGATTGAAATGGTGGATTACAGCCACAAAGACATTCTTGACATTAGAAAGACTTTGTTGTATACCTGCCCAACTAGCGATGTGTTTGATGTTGACTTCCGGGGTTTGTTTGGCATCGAACCCTGTACGTATGCATGACCTTTTGTAATTTTTTGCAGCTTGTACTTCTTGATTAGTACTGTCATGAATTATGTATTTGAACTTACGATTGATGCGCTCCTTCTTTTATTTTGGCGGTGAGTGGCTGGATCTTGGTAAGCATGACTACAGGATCTGTGGCAGCTAGCTCTCAGAACTCGAGCATGTAGATATAGATTTTAGCCAGGGGCGCTCTCCCGAAAAGACAAGATCTGGTGTTATGAAGGGGCAGTTGGGAGCTTTCAAAGGTTCTACGGCTGCTTGTGCAGAGAGCCCCTCTATACCCAAGAATCCCATTCTGGAATTGATAGATTGTGATGATGATGTGTTTGACAAGATTGCTAGCATGGGAAGAGTCACCAGGAGCACTGCTAACAAGGGTTTATCCCCCCTTGCTGGAATAGTGGCCCGTAGAGCTGGTGTTGCTAGGAAGGACCCTGCTTTGGATTTTGGCAATGTTACAAGTACAAAGTGTGCACCCAGAGCTCCTATAAAGTTTTGCTCCCTTGTGTAACAACTTCACCCTCATAAATTCCCTCATCTGGACAAGGCTCGCAAGTTGTATAATTTGTTGCTTAGTGATGAAGTACGTGAGAAGTATGCCGAGTGAGTATCTCTCATTATGTTTCCTCTTATTTTCTTCTGTGGTTTCTAACTGCTAGATAAATATGACATGAATTGTTCCTTTTTATACAACTTGAACTGCTATGAATGCCTTATCTTGCTTCCCTTGCTTTTTGTTCTTGTGTGTGCTGCAGTAATGCCTTCTCAATGATACCTCGGCCTGATAATAGCATAACTAGCTTCACTAGGAAAGGCATCTCGGAAGTTTTTGCACCTGGGTAAATGATGGATGGTGATGTAATGGACTTCCTCATTGATGATTGGAAGTTAGATCACGAGAGAAATGCGGATTTCGCATCTGGAAAAAGGGTATTGTTGAGTCCATATTTCATGACGATAATCAATCTGATCGTTTGTTTCTGTTAAACAAGACTGTCTATTGTTTTACGAGTTTCAATAATACTTTGCTTGTTGATCCTTTCCCCTGTTTATTTCTTTTCGGCTTTTTGCAGGTTGTGCTTTGTTATACGTTTTACGGTGATGATGATAGTTTAATGTGGAGAGTGCAGTGAGAGATTTCAAGAGCTATGTTAAAGATGAGGAAGACTTGCTCACTGCCGACCTTGTGAGATCTACTAGCTGATTTTTGGTTTTATTTTTTTGCTGTGATGTTGGTTTTTATTTTGAATATTTAATATCTCTTTTTTGGTTATTTTTTTAGATCATGATGCCTCTATTCAAACTTATGGTTTTATAAAAGGATAGGAAAGTGAACCACTTTTCCTTATATGTCATGAATCGGTACCGAAGTAGTGTCGACATCCTTGACTCTTTACCTTATGAGAAGAACCATCGTCCTGCAAAGAACACCTATCATAAAGGCTGCGAGAAGATTGTGAGTGACATTTATTATCTGTACTCGATTAATTTTTCCGCATCTTTGTTTCTGCTTTTGTGAGACCTGAAAATGTGTGGTTTCTTTTCTTTTTTACAGATCTCTAGATTGGTCCAAGTAATGAAGGCTATGTATGGTGATGCTCAGTAAAATGCGAGCAAGTAGCCCAAATGGGAGGTTTTTGCAAACAAATCAACGTTTGTCAAGGTTCCACTTCAAGGGTCGAATGAATGTGGCCATTATACTCTGAAGTATGCGGGAACCTATGATGGTGAAAAGATCGTTGAGAACATTTGAAATAATGATGTGGGTTCTAGTTGAGCTTTTCACTTTCTGTGTTTGGCTTATTGTGTATTCTTTTTTTATGTGTCATGATTTTTGATAATTTGTTTTATTGTTTTGCAGCCTCGTATTGTTGATTGGAACGCTGAGGATCTATATACGGTTGTGTTCAACTAGAATAACCAGCTTCTAGTGACGGAGCTTCCCAAGGAGGTTCAGGCTTTGGCTCCTGATGCATAGAAGAAATGGTCATCATTAGCGTAGTGAATGGGATAGTTGTGTGATATATCTCTTGAAAGTATTGTAGGCTTTGTTTGTAGTGTTTGAATGTCTTGTCAACTACTATGTAATAACTGGTATAATTTGTGATGTGTTTAAGTGTGGCACAATGTTTAACAAATTTTTTTTCCATGATGATAATGTGGTTGACTAGCTGTTTCACTTGTGTATGTTTCATCGGGAATTCGTTTTGGTCAAGTTTTATTTTTTGTACTGAAGCCAAGTGCATTATGAGTTGTTGCTGAAAAAGAGAGATTTATTTTATTTTCATCTGTCCCAACCTAAGTGGGACCTTTATAGATTATGTACCCTCTTTTCTTGTACTTATGGTATAGTTCTGTGAGCACTGAATTGTAATCTCAGTCAGCGTAATTCTTTTAAAATTTGGTGTCACAATAGCAATTGTGGATCTAGCGTGAGTGGAGTGACGCTTCATTGTTATGTAGAACTGATGTCATATGATGTATTATAACTGAAGTTTTTTTTGGGATTGAAATTATTTACGATGAAGTTGCTACGTGATCTCTAGCCAGATTCTATTTAAGTATAAGAAATTTAGCAAAATTTGAGAGCCAATTTTTTGTTCGAACTTTTTGAATTTTAACAGATAGCCCTATTAAGTTCATAATTACTTAACTAGTCAATGTGGACTGATGCTTCTGTTGTTTGTTTTTTGTGAATTTTTGTCCTTGGTTGAACTGTAATCTATTTGGTTGAGTCTTGGTCTTCTTTCTCAAGGCATTAATTTGTATCATCATAGCACTTGCCGAATAAACTAAGTTGTACTGAGATTTCAATTTTGCTAGTACTTTGATCATTTTTGTTTGTTTGAAACTAGTACCTCATTGGTCAATGTGGGCTAATGCTTCTATTGTCTTTCTTGTGATTTTTCTCCTTGGTCGAACTGATATCTTTTTGATTTAGTTTTTGCCTTCTTTTTTCTAGGTTGTGGTACTTCTCAAGGCAATATTTGGTATCATCATAGTACTTGCCGTATAGATTAAGTTGTACTGAGATTTCAATTGCACTATTACTGTTATTCTTAGTGTGTCACTGTCTTAGGGAATGCGAACTAAAGCTCCTTTTTATTTTTGTAGAATGAATGTATAGTGTGTTCAAGTGTACCAGTACTTTCAATCCTAGCATGCTAATGACTAGGAAATACGTACTGATGGTTCTTTGTTTTTCCTGTTGCAATACTTGGTAATTTTCTAACTACTATTAGCATGATGTTCTTAGTACGGAATGTTGTCCTCGGCTGAAACTTAGTCTTTTTACTGTTCTTCTGAAACTAAAAATTGTTTTTTAGTGTGATAGTACTACCGTACATGACTAAGTTGTACTGAGCGTCGAGGGATACTATTTGTTCTTGTCCTTAGTTAGTCTGCCACTGTTTTTTTTGTGAAAATATCCATGTGTGATTTATTGCTCCATGACTAGTGTTGTATAGAAGCCATCAAGTTTCATTCACAACCTGCTTCAACTTCAAATGATGGATAAACAAAATAGGAAGCTAGCAAACTTGTCGAACGACATAAGCAAACGATATACTTGATAGACATAGGCAAACTTGTTCAAACCCTGACACACATAACATAAGGAAGCTGGTTCAACTTAACGAAAGCAAACTAAAAATCTGAAACGACAAGATTAAGGACAAACGTAACCGCGAGCAACATGAAGGCAGACTTTCATGTCTCTCGCGAAGTAGCAGTGGTAGTAGGAGTCATCCTCCTGCTCTTTCGAAATTTCCCAACCTGTTGTGATGTTGTCGATAATCTTCCATGACTTGTACATGGCGTACGCATCTATTCCTGCGTACTCAATGAGCTTGTCTGGCAGCGGGCTGATCCCCCACAGTTTTTGGTCTTCCTCCGTGTCGATCTTCTTCTTCATGCCTTTGTAGAATGGGTGGATGACGCTGGCTACAACATCGGCCAAGGAATCATACTTTTACCTGGTGGTTGGAACTTTCCACTTGCGCTGCATGTCGATGAAATTGTTGGGGTTGATCTCCAAACCAGACTTGTTCAGCATCCCCTTGTCACCTTCAATGCTGAAACCGGCAAATGTGTACAATTTCTCCTCCTGCAGGAACTTTTTGAGGTGCTTGGGTCCGCAAGGGGGAGACACATGAAGACTAGTGTTCTTTTTTAAGATTTAATTATTTTGTTTTTTGGTTTACAAGTGATAATCCATGAGGTAGATGCTTATATAGTATAATTCATGGATGAATGTAGTTCGGAAACTAGTACACAAAGTTCTGAAATTAAATTCAACTACACCATGTCATTTTTCTTTTTTGGTATCTTAAGTGCTTCACCAAATGGTTCACCAAGTACAAGAACCTATAACCAGAGTAAATGATCTACGTGTTGCGTACTTCAAGTTTAGTTTTCTTTTTTGTTGAATAAAATACCTATACCAGTGCTTCACCAAGTTCTTACTTCATTTTTTCTGCTGAAAATTACATCAGACCAGGTTCAGAAACTACTTGTGTACATCAAGTTTAAAAGCATCTTTTAATACATCAATTCTATAAACTATACCAGTGCATCAAGATCAGAATCAATGCTAGTACATCAAGTTCAAAAATTAATTTGGTGAAACAATTTTCAGATGCTAATCCAATGCATCAGTTTTAGATGCTAATTAGGTGAAACAATCCACTTCACAATTTCAGAAATGCATGTAATTTGAGAAACATGTACTCATGCATCCAATTCACAAACTATAGTAGTTCATCTAGTTGGGAAACAAGTTTAATGAAATTTCCAGGGAGTAGTACTAGTAGAATAGATGAATGAACAGTAGTATGGGTTACCATTTTGTGGCCGCTGTGATGTGGTACACCAAGCAAAGTTCCTCCACGCACAACTGCAGGACTGCTGCCATCTCGGGAGGTTCATCTTCACTGGTGTACTCCACATTAACTTCGATGAAGCTAGGATACAAGTCACTTCCCTTCATCCTGAGCCTGATCATCATCTCGTCGGCCTTGTGTGGTTCGCTGGTGCAGACGATATCCAGCATCTCCTTGTCGTGGAGCTCAACCCCTTTGAGGGTTTTTGTGTACTCGCGCTTCTCACCGGGGACGTGAACGTCATCGAGGTTGCTGCTCTTGTCGGACGTCTCGCCATGATGACGCATGGCAGACGGTTCCTCCGCCATTGCCCTCCTCTAGCGACTATGGGCTTGGGTGAGACAAGTTTCTGGTTTGTCTGCAGTGGAGATGGAAGCGGCAATGGTGGTTCTGGGAATGAGGCAGAGATGGAAGACAATGGGTTATTTCTGGTGCGTGGACGGGGATGTGTGGGAGACGGCTCGTCGGGGACGTGGGTGTAGTGGTCGTGGGGTCGCCGTTTGCAGTCCCTTGTGGCAACCGCCCAGTGGGTGGCGCAGGTGGTGGCCTAGAAAAACCAACCATCCAAGTCAAAGGGTTTTACTGTCGCACTGATATGTATTGTCAAGCTGTACTTATCAGCTGCTTATCCCACTTGCACGTCTCGGGGATGGTGATTATGACATTTTGCACTGTTTAAGTAATGTATGCTTTGAGATGTTTTTCCGTGTGGAGGTTACGTCTTGTTTTTTCACTGAAGTCTTATACACTAGTTGATCTCAAAACATTTTTTCAGTGCCCTAGGAGTTGTTGCTCAAAACTAGGACTTATTTTATTTTCATTTGTTCCAACCTAAGTTAGGCCTTTATAGTTTTTGTATTCTCTTTTTAGTGCACTTATGGTTTAGTGCTTTGTGATCTGAATTGTAATTTCATACAGCGTACGGTTTGGAAATTTGGTGTCACGGTGGTGTGAGTGGCCTGACTGTTCCTGCTTTTTAGTACTGATGTCATATGTATGTTTGAACTGAGTTTTTTTTGGGGATTGAGATTACTTATGACTAAATCATTCGTTGAGGTGTGGACAGATTTTATATAAATAAGAAATTTAGCAGAATTGGCAAACAAAATCTATTTGAACTTCTTTCATTTTAGTAGTTGAACTAGTCAGATTTTATATAAATAAGAAATTTAGCAGAATTGACAAACAATATATATTTGAACTTCTTGCATTTTAGTAGTTGAACTTGTCAGCTTTTATATAAATAGGAAATTTAGCAGAATTGACAAGCATTATCTATTTGAACTTCTTGCATTTTTGTAGTTGAACTTGAAAGTAATATTTAATTCGGTGTTATAAATTATGTAAATTTAACAGATAAGCTATTAAGTTCTCTGCTTTTTGGAGTTTCGTTGTTTTGTATCATATTTTTTCCTTTTTTTATCATCCATGGTGCAGAGCTAAAATTATTTTTATTTTTATTTTTTGTATTCAAAATTATTGCATGCGAACTAGTATTTGAACTTTTATATTTTCAGTTTTTGAACATTTTCTTAGTTTATATTTCTTTGCCCTGCGCTCTGCTTTGTTTAACTGGCCTTATTGGTGGGGTGTTTGTAGACGATGGAGGTTATTGGGCCGTTTTCTGGCCCAAATGGTCTGCGCGGGTGATTTGTGGACTGCTGGATGTGCGTGTGCTCTGGGTTTAGTCCCACCTCGCTAACGGAGGAGGCTCTCGACCTGTTTATAAGCGCGGCAGAGTCCTACTGGTCAAACATCTCTGAATACTTACCTGAGCGCTTATACATGGCGCTCGCTCTCTCTCATGACCTATGGGCCCTAGTCGGCTGGCCCTGCATTGTGTGCATTACTATGGATTTGTCTACGGTTCCGTCGTGGGCTCGAGTTCAAGTATCTAGCAGCGTTAGGGCGTGCCTGTCCTTGGGTAGTCATTTTTTTCTTTTTTTGAATCAAGTACTTGACTCCACCAGTAACTTGGACTGATACTTTTTGTTCTAGTTCTTCTGAGTTTTGTGGAAGTGTTATTTTTCATTTGAGTTTATTGCCTTCTTTTTGTGTTTGTTTTTGTGATTATTCTCAAGGGTCTTCTGGTGTCATTTTCAGCACTATGGTATTTGCGTGTAGACTAAGTTGTACTGATAGTCCATTCATAGTAGCACTTATGTTCTTAGTCTGAAATTTTTTTGGGGGGGGGGGGTTACGAACTTATGCTTCTTTGTACTTTTTACTGTAGTAAGTAGTACTATCCGATCAAGTGTACTAGTACTGTCATTCTTAGTCTGCAAGTGACCAACATTTGTGTGTGCTGATGCTTCTTAACTTTTTCTGTTGTAGTACTTGTTAATTTTCTAGCCGCTACATATGTATGAGAACAATACATGAAGTACTAAGAATTTCTGCTTCAACTTTTGAAGCGTTGTTAAGCAACTCAAATTGTACTAATTGTTTTCAACGTTATGTTTTCTATACAATACTGAATCGAAACTACACATGGAACATCGTTGTCTGATTAGTTGCTTCATAACTAGTACTAAAGAGCAGCCACAAAGTTCCATTCAGAAGCTACTTTGAATTTGAAATGATGGATTAACAAAATACGAAGCTACCAAACTTATATAATGAGATAAGCAAAACAATGTACTTGATGACATAAGTAAACTTATTCAACCATGACAAGCATGGCATAATCATACCGGTTCAACCCAACAAGAGCAAACTACAATTTCGAAACAAGAAGATAAAAGGCAAGAACAAGCGGAAGCAAAATGAAGGCATGCTTTGATGTATCTTCATTCCTAAAAGGGGCATTCGTAGTGGGGGTCAGCCTCCCGCGCTTTTGAACTTTCCCAACCATACGTGATGTTCTCGATCATGTTCCATGACTTGTATGTGGCGTACTCATCGACTCCTGCGTACTCTATGAGGTTGTCTAGCAGCGGGCTGATCCCCCACAGTTTGTGGTCTTCCTGCGTGTCGATGTTCTTCTTCATGCCTTTGTAGAATGGGTGGATGACGTTGGCTGCAACATCAGTCAAGGAGTCGTACTCTTTTCCGGTGTACGGAACTCTCCAGACGCGCTGAATGTCGATGTACTTGTTGGGCTTGATCTCCAAACCAGACATCTCCAGATTCTCTTTGTCGCCTTCAATGCTGAAACTGGCAAATTTGAACAAATTCTCATGCTTCAGCATCTTGTTGAGGCGCTTGGGCCTGCAAGGGGAGAGACATTTTGAAGATTAGCATTACTTTGATGTTTGAATTCTTCTTTTTTTTGTTTTACAAGCGATGAATCCATGAAGTAGATGCTTATACAGCATAATTAATGGATGAATGTACTTCAGAAACTACCCCCTTCGTCCGAAAATACTTGTCATCGAAATGGACAAAACAGGATGTATCTAGAACTAAAATACATCTAGATACATCCCATTTTATTCATTTTGATGACAAGTATTTCCGGACGGAGGGAGTAGTAAACAAAGTTCTGAAATTAAATTCAAGTATATCATATTATTTTTCTTTTTGGATTATACATAGTTTGAGTCAATGGCGTATGTGCTGCTTTAGTACTAGTTTAGTTTACTTTTGTTGAATAGGACAACACATACCAGTGCTTCACCAAGTTCTTAGTTTTTTTGCTTATGAAAATAACATTAGACCAAATTCAGAAACTACTTCACTACATCAAGTTGAGAAACATATTTTTAATACATCGAGTACAGAAGCGACACTATCGGATCAAGATGAGAAACTACACTAGTACATCAACTTCAGAAATTAATTTTCTACAAGATTTTTCAAAAAGTAATCCAGTGCATCAGGTTCAAAAATACATATATAGTGTATCTACTTGAGAAAATGCAGTAGTGCACCCACTTTCACAAACCACACTAGTGCATCTAGTTGGGAAATAAGTTTGATGAAATTTTCAGGATACAGTACTAATTAAACAAATGAACTAAACATGGCAAATGAGTAGGATGGGTCACCATTTTGTGGCCGCTGCGATGTGGTACACCAGGCAGAGTTCCTCCACGCACAACTGCAGGACTATTGCCATCTGGGGAGGTTCGTCTTCCCTGGTGTAGTGCACACCAATGCTGACGATCCTACGATACAAGCTGCCAGCCTTCCTCCAGAGCCTACTGATCATCTCGTCGGCCTTGTGTGGTTCACTATTGCAGACGATCTCCAGCGTCTCCTTGTCGTTGAGCTCAACCCCTTTGAGGGTTTTGGTGTACTTGCGCTTCTCGCCAGGGACGTGAACGTCGACAAGGTTGCTACTCTGGTCGGATGTATTGCCATGACGACGCTTGGTGGACGGTTCCTCCGCCATTGCCCTCCGGCGACTATGGGCTTGGGAGAGAGAAGTTTCTGGTTTTCCTGCAGTGGAGATGGAAGCGGTGATGGTAGTTCTAGGAATGAGGCATAGATGGAAGACAATGGGTTATTTCTAGTGCGTGTACGGGGATGTGTGGGAGGCGGTTCGTCGGGGACATGGGTGTAGTGGTCATGGGGTCGTCGTTTGCAGTCCCTTGTGGCAACCGCCCAGTGGGTGGCGCGGGCGGTGGCCTGGAAGAACCAACCGTCCAAGCCAATTTCTTTGCCAGGGTATTAATCTGGTCGCACTGAGTAGTTATGTCAAGCTTTACTTATCAGTTGCTTGTCCCACTTGCTCGTCTCAGGGTCGGTGATGATGGAATTTTACTGTCGCAATGATCCGTCTTATCAGGCTGTACTTATCAGCTGCTTATCCCACTTGCATGTGTCAGGGTTGGTGATGATGGAGGTTTGTACTCCTCTACTGTGGGTACTTTGACTGGTGATTGAAGTCTAACTAAACTTACCAAATATCAGTCAGACTATGTGTGTCATGCTAATCTTTTTTTAAACAATTTTGTTTTTTTGAAAGGATTGTTTATATCAACATAATATTTGAAAGTATTTTTACAGATAAATTAGCTTTTTCATAAGTACAAGTGTATCATATTTGCACAACGATCAATTTTATCTGTTTGCTTGAGGTAATTATTTTTATGCACTGATGGACTTTCTGAACTAGGACTCGCAGAACCAGACATAGCTTATTTTGACATAGCTTGTTTATGAAACTATTTTTCTAGGTGTTCACGAGTGTGTTTGGTTACCCTGCCTTGTACTGACGAGTGAGAATTATCAGTACTGATGTACTATAAGAGTTTAAATTTTCCTTAACATATTTTTGCCGAGTTACTAGTCGACGGTAGTGTTGGCGTTACATAAATCCAGATAAGTTGTTTCAAATATATTTGTGACTGCATTTAAAAGGATTATCAAATGGTTTACGTAATAATCTCACTTGTCCAGCAGGCACAAATCACAAATTATATCTTAACTAAAGTACTGATCGAGAAATCGATGATAAAGCTAAATAAGTTTTGGTAACATCGGTGTTTCTGATATGTTTCCTCATTGTGTACCGAGACAACTAAGAGTACAAGCTTATTTTCTAGTTGACGCAGTAGCATAACCACTTTGGATTCTTCAGTCTTGACCTCCTTCTAACTAACCCCGAATGTTGTCCCTTGTCAGCGCCCTTTCCTGGTTGAGCCTTGGTAGCTTCATCGTCAGTTTCAGTTTCCTCGTCCCCGATACTATCATCTTCATTGTCCTCGTCTGATTGGTAGTCATTCTCGTCAAACTCTTCTTCTTCATCCTCTTCTTTTGATTTCTTGGAACTCTGGACCTTGCCCTATTTCTGTTCAGCTCCACTGACCTCCTTGCCGACTTTGCATGTGCGGGCATTATGTTTGTCAGTTCCCCCACACTTGCGGCAAGTGTAGCTATTATGTGTGTTGTCTCCATTGGTAGAAACCTTGGGGGGATCCAATCTGCTTCTGCAGCTTTTGCATGTTGACAACGGCATCTGTGCGGAGTGGGAATGTGCGGTAATTATGATTGGTCACGACGTTGCAGAATCCGCATGCCCTTATCTCGAGAGGTTTGCCTTCTAGGCCGAATTCCACGCGTTTGATGGGGCGTGGCGGCTTTTTGGCTGCTGCTTTCGCTGCTTGCGTCTTACTCTTCCTCCCCTTTGTGTTTGAGAATATGGGTGGTTTAATTACCCTTTCCTGATGTTGCTAGTAGGATGTCATGTTGTCATATCGTTCGCCTACAGCACCATCAAGCTCATGATCTTGCATGTGAGCATGTAGCTGCTCTTGAGTGTGTATATGGGCAAGCTCTGGTTGTTGTTGCTCCTCTTCCTCGTTGTCGAATGGGTCAATAGCTCCCAGATGGTTCATCTCGGATAAGATTGTAGCAATATCCTGCTCAATGGCTTCATTGTCCACGAGACCTCCGTTTTCAGCAGAATGGATGGCGTCGAGTTCTTGTTCAGGTTTGTCCATGACGACCCGTGACCTCGCCATTTTCTCTTGGCTTCTCAAGCTTTTTCTCTGCACCCTCATGTTCAGCTGTAGCAGTGAGCTTTCAATGCAGTATAGGGAGGCCTTGTTTGACGCTACTGTCCTCAAGTCATTTCCGTTGAATGTTGGCCGGATGTTCGGGCGTTTGGTGTATCTCCTGATGATGTATTTCTCTGGAACGCTGGCAGCCTTAATTGTCTGCATCACGCACAGGGCATGCACGTCAAAAATATATGTATTTTTTTGGAAGAGGTGCATGTTTTTCGTCATTTCGTTCCAATAAAAACTTTGCAAAAATAAGTAGTACAGTATGTAACATCTTTTTTTAGTCATCACCTGTGTGGTCCCATAGCTTGCACTCGCAGTCATATATTTCTCCCACGGGGTCTGCAACCACCTGGAATGTGTGCTGAGACCACGCAGACAGTTTTTACGGGTTGTTGTAGCGCACGAGGTACTTTGTGGGCTCTTCCGTCTCTGTCGCCGTGAAGAGTGTGCTCAGTTTTAGCCTTTTTCTAATCTCGCTGTACACAGCTCATGAGTAAAGCTTTGCCATCTGGGTGTCAAACCCATAGAAGGTCAGCGTGTTTTGTTCCTTCTGCCCATGCAAGAATGATGACCGAATTATTAGTTTTCTCGCAGCAAAAATGTTTCTAGCTAATAAAGTTTTACTTTAGTAAGCATGTTATTTTGTCTTACGACAGGTGATAGAGCTATACCCGGTTACCCATTGTCTCCTGGTTCTCTGTCTGCCTCATGGTTTTGACGCAGGAGTTTACCTGGCTGATAAATCGATGGAGATTTTGTCTCTCATTTACGAAGTTTTTCTTGAGCACCTAGTTCATGCTCTCACTTTTTTGTGTGGATGTCATTTTGGCACAGAAAATTTCTTTGTAGTAAGCTGATATCCATCTCTCACGCTCGTTCCACAAGGCCACCAACATGGCATCATCATGGAGGTTGTAATTATCCATGAGTTGTTTCCAGGCAGCCTCAAACTTAGTTGGCATGAGGGGCCAGTTGAGGATTGATGTGAATTCATCCTTAAAGTCTTCGTGGAGGTTGTACAGGTATGCGAGGTGTTCCCTGTACTTCTTCATAATGTGCCAGCGGCACAGCTTGTGTAATGTGTTCCTGAAAGCATCTGGGATCGCCAAAGCCATTGCCGGACACTGGTCTGGTAATGAGAAAAGAGACATGGAGTGGTCAGCAGATGGTAGTGCATATATACAAATAGAACTGACACAACATTTTTACTGTGTTATTTTCCTTTGGGGGGTTGGCTGGGAGTGGTTTTGGCAGTTGTACCTATGAGGATGCATGTAGGAGCCTTCCCTCTCATGCACCTTAAAAATGTCTTGAACAGCCATCTGAATGAATCTACATCCTCATCTCTTATCAGGGAGAAAGCAAAGAATGTAGTCTATAAGTGGTTGTTAGTACCCACAAACACCCCAAGTGGCATATGGTACTTGTTGGTCTTATATGTGGTGTCAAACGTTACGTAGTAACCAAAGTCTTGATACGCCCCTCGACTACTTGCGTTCGCCCAGAATATGTTCTTAACTCCGTCGGACTCATCAAGTTGCATGTCATAGAAGAAATCCTTGTTTATGGCTTTCATCCCCCTAAAGAAGTTTACAGTCTTTAGGACATCGTCCACATCATCCATCCTTGAATTATTTGCTTTGTTGCATATTAAAAGTGAACAGTCATTCAAAAAATGCATGTTGAACTGGCGTCAGGTCATGCGTTGCGTAATATGGTTGTACTGACAGAGGAAACAAGACAAAGGGGGTTTATGGGAGGAGAACAAGTTTGTACTTACATGTTAATCGGGTCTTTGGCATTCATTTCGAGGAAGTAGTTACCGGGGTCATCGTCGTCCAGTATGCTCATGATTTGCGCGTGTTCAATGCCGTTGAACTGCAAGTACTTGACGTACTCCAAGATTGGTTTGTCAAAGTTTTTGTGGGAGTGCAAGAAGACAAGCATTAGGGGGGAGAGTTGTAGAATGTGGTTGTGTTCCCAGACTATCTCTTTTACAACAAGTATGCCATCATTTTCCCTCTTCAGCCTAATTTTAGCCCCGCAATTAGTCTTGGCTGTCGTCTTGTTCCGCTGTCTATTTGCTTCAGACACCTTCGATTCATAGACTCCATAGCATGTGCGATAAAGGTAGACTCTGATCTCAACCTTGGAGCCTTCCTTGACAGCAAAACCCGCGTACTTTGCATAGACGTTGTAGAAGTCCTTTGCTTCTTTGAAAGTTTCAAAGCGCATCTCTAGCCTTGGCAGAACATAACCTTCAATGTTAGGTGGCTGCACGCAGCAGTGAGAAAACAAAAACGCAGTTATGGAAATGTTAGATGGGGTGGTCACAGTACCAGGGGATGGACTGTGCTTGTATGTTTTTTCTGAATGGATACTTACATGTGTATAGCTCTGTGCTGCCTCTGGAGTTTGTTGTTCACCCTGGTGTATGGGCGCGAGTGGTGTCACCCTTGGCACATGCAGCAATGCATCTCTTGGAGGGAGCAATGTTGATGAAGCTCTCCGTCTTTCATTATACGGCCTTTTCCCCTCAGATCCGTGTGACACCCCAAAAATTTACCAATGTTTTATTAATTAAAATTTTGCCAGTGAATTAAAAAATTTCCTTCTGTTGAATGTTCCTTTGGATTCCAGGACAATTCTTGCTCTGTTTTTTGTTGGAAGGTTTGCCCCTAGCAAAACCTTCCAGTCAATATTAGAATCTCTTATGCACCCTTTACAACTTTGCTTTTATCAGCAGGATTAATTATATATATTGGTTCCCATAATTTGCTTCTCTATATAAATGATTAAAACTAGTTTTAAGGCCTCTTTTGTACTGCAACTATTTGATAAATTTATTTATAATTTCAACCAAAAATTGGAGATGTAAAGTGATGCTATTGGATCACTTTTATGCAATAATATAATTATTACATCTAATATTTTGGGCTCCACAGCATGTTTGCCAATCTGGTTCAGTAGGCCATATTGCACTACAACCCCTTTAAATATCCCTTTGATGCTTCCACCAAAATTATGGGAGATTCATATCAGTGTGTTATCCATATTTATGCAAAAACCCACCTTGGTCCTTTGGAAGTTTTGAGTGAAACGGCCTCTTTTCCATTCTGGTTCAATTTGGTGTTTTGCACAGCAACTCTAGTCTATTTTGCTCTAGAGCCTTTGAGCTTCCTCATGCTTGTAGTTCGTCTTGCAAAACCCTTAAGTCCAGAAGGGTGGACCTGTTGGGATAGTTTTGGTTCATCGAACAGTGCTCTGCATTTTCTGTCCAGAACTGTAATCTTGCAAAACTTGCACTAACAAGTTCTTGCTTTTGATGAACTAACCTCACCATCTTCTTACTCATCTAAGGAGACATCCATCTGGTAAAATTGGCCACCCCAAGAGCTGGCTAGATGCCCTGGCATTTTATCAAACACCCTGAGTGCATGACCATGTTTGGCTTAGCTTCTGGTTCATATTATGAACTTGACTCCCTGACTAATCCAGCATGTCTCACAGCTTTGTCATTGCCTGTAACCCCACCCTGCTGACCCCCTTGCAGTTTGGAGCCCATTATCTTGCCTTGGCATAACACCGAGCACGTTGCGTGCGTGCTCTGGGCGCGCCCAGAGCGCGCGTTTTGCACGTGCGTGCGCTCGGGCCGCCGCGTCGCGCCCCTGGCCCCAGCTCGCTCGTAGAGCCACGCCCAGCCTTATCTGCGCCAGAGAACACGCCAAACCACACCAGGGACTCAATAGCGCCACCGTCAGAGCACTCCAGGCGACACGCCGGCGAGCACAGCAGCTTTCTGCCACGGTCGGCGCCGCCCAAGCCACCCGCGCTCGCCAGCTGCCCCCTGGAGCAGTGCGAGATCATCCGCTGGCCTGTCCACTAGCTCTCGACTCCGCCACGTCCACCTGCTGCAACAGAACGACGGTCGCCGGCGAGCTTATCCACTGCTGCCGCTGAACCGCCATGGCTCGCCTATTTAAAGGCGCCCGAGCCTCTCCGCAGCATCATACCACTACTAGGCACCCCACAGAGCAGCCCCGTGGAAGCCAATCGACCCCAAGAAGCTTCCTTCTCCATCTCCGGCGAACACAGCCGCCGCCTCTGCCTCGAGCAATCCGGCGCCATCGGAGTCTCCCATGCTCGTCCAACACCACCGTCGTCTCCCACTAGACCTTGCGGAGCTGCCCGACCTCTCCAACACTATCAAAACTCACCACAGCCCGAATCCCCATTTATGACCGAAGCTCCCTCCGCCGCAGACCTCGCCGCCGGCGACTCCCTTTGCCCCCTCCGACCAATCGACTACCGGAAGGACCGCACCAACCCCGCGGATCCATTCCCGCACTCAGCGACCCTCGAGGAACCCTGGTTCGCCGGCGACGATCACCGGAGCCCCGCTGCCGTTCGGGCAGAGGAAGAGAAGGGGGAAAGACTAGTCAAACCTGACTAGTGGACCCCTTGGGCCCACTGTCAGTGACCCAACCGCGCACCCACGCGCGCATAAGTGGAGGCGCATTCTCCGAAGTACGTATCCCCTAGCTCGAAGGTGTATTCTCAGCCGAATCGTTTTCTTTTTCTGTTTTAGTTTAAAAACCAGATTTGACCAAACTTTGACTGGCTTTAACTCTTTAACCACAGCTCCAAATGATTTGATTCTTTTTCTGTTGTTTCCCAAATATTGTCTAGTTTATTTTCATATTTATATGAAAATTTTCTAGACAACTTTTTGGGGGTGTTCTAAGTCTATGTATTAATTTCCTTTTAACTCCTTTAGGTTTTTGAAGAGGGAGAAAGCTTCCAAAATTCTTGGAATGCTTTTCTCCTCCCCTCTACTTGAAGGCAAGCATCTTGAACCCTGTGATGCTACAATCTGTGTGTTGTTTGCTTTAATCTCAAAGCACTCCTTTGACATTCCAAAATTTGAGCATCATTATTTCATGTGGAAAGCATACTCTTGCATATCATCATGAGGTAAATAATTCTTTTCAGTTTTATATGCGATACTGGTGACAGCCACTACTCCTCATGCCACATCTACTTGGTGAGAGTTCGGATGGAGTCCAAAGGGAGGTTATGTTTCGATGAACCAACCACGTGACTGACATCTCGTTGTGACGAGGATGTGCAGTGAGGCAGCTTGTAGCATGAGGAGAGTGACCCTGTCAGGGTACTGTGAAATCATTGTGGCACTAACCGTGCAGAGAGTTTATAAACCTCCTGAGTCGACCATAGATCGAGTCTTGCTCCGGTAACCCCCATACTTGTTTCGTGCTACCACGTGTCCCTACTTCAGGTAGGGTGCGGTTCAGTAAATTTTGTCGACCCCTGTTCTATCACACACCGTACAGAGAGGCCACGGTGGAAGATACCGGCTGCATCTGGTAGGCAGGCCACCTGGTCCGGGGGCATGGGTGTTTCAGTTGTAGCCGAAGGGGATAGCGTCCCCAGTTTCTCACGCGCGTTATAAATTGTTGTGATCCCATGCTAGTCGAGGTTGTAGCCTCCCCACTTAAAGTTTAGCTTAACTAGTGTCATGGGTGATTCCAAACACCGGTAAGTTAGGCTGGTGTGTGCAGCCAGGTGTGTCTTCAATTTAAAAGGCCGTAGACGGAGTTAGTCCAGAAGGGCTATAGAAAATCCGTTATCCATGGGTAAAGAGTGCACCCTCTGCAGAGATATAAAACCTATTCGAATAGCCGTGTCCATGGTTAAGGACTACAGTCTGGGATGGGTCGAGTGTCGGTCTTAGTGTCGATCTTCGGAGGAGAAGCAGTTAAGCCAGAACATTATAACCTGTGAGAGGTAGTGATTGTGATTTATCTTTATCGTGGACTAACCGTTCATATTACTTGAAATAGCGAGTGTCCGCAGGACGGTTTCACCTCCCGGATACTCACTGTTATGTATTTTTATTTATAAGCCCTTATGTGATGTCGCTCAGACGTCCGACTATGGCATTCTTTTTAGTTATAAGCCCTTTATGTGATGTCGCTCAGACGTCCGACTGTGGCATTCTTTTTATTTATAAGCCCTTTATGTGATGTCGCTCAGACGTCCGACTGTGGCATTCTTTTTATTTATAAGCCCTTTATGTGATGTCGCTCAGACGTCCGACTGTGGCATTCTTGTCCTTTATTTTCTTTTCCCTATGAGCCCTT
>LR738711.1:160921475-160977177 GCA_902687465.1 Secale cereale | reverse complement strand
GGACTAACCGTTCATATTACTTGAAATAGCGAGTGTCCGCAGGACGGTTTCACCTCCCGGATACTCACTGTTATGTATTTTTATTTATAAGCCCTTATGTGATGTCGCTCAGACGTCCGACTATGGCATTCTTTTTATTTATAAGCCCTTTATGTGATGTCGCTCAGACGTCCGACTGTGGCATTCTTTTTATTTATAAGCCCTTTATGTGATGTCGCTCAGACGTCCGACTGTGGCATTCTTTTTATTTATAAGCCCTTTATGTGATGTCGCTCAGACGTCCGACTGTGGCATTCTTGTCCTTTATTTTCTTTTCCCTATGAGCCCTTTCTGTGGTGTCGCTCAGACGCCCGACTGTGGCATGACTGTTATTTATTTTATTACTACTTTCTGATTGCATATACCCTTTTACTCGAACGTCCTGCTTAGAGTTATATCCTATCGCATCATTATTATCAAAGCGATCCTAAATCATCCTTGAGCATGTTTATGTCTTACCCATGTTCTTAATGTTTGCGAGTACATTCAAAGTACTCACTGGCTTGTCCTTGGCTATTGTCTTGGCCAGATTCCTTGCGAGGGAAGGAACGACGTGACGCTACCCCAGAGCCTACTCTATTGGGATAGCAGCCCCGCGAAGATAGGAGTTATCCCGGTCAGCTATTCCCGTGGGAAATGGAGTCCCACAAGCGCCGACGTACCTCAGCCGCTTCCGCCATCATCCACCAGAAAACTCGTGTTGTACTTATAGGCCAGAATGGTCTTGTACTACATATGTGTACCTTTGATTGGAATTTTCTGCATCAAGAGGTGTCTCATCAGCTAACAGTAATCCTGGGGCTGATGAGCAAAAGATCCGTTTTTGGGAAATTAATAACCCGAAATCCCGGTCCTGACAACCTTTGTATCAGAGCCAGGCTGACCGTTGGCTAATCCTATCTTAGCCAGGTCCAACGACCTAGATTTACCACCCCACCAGACCATATTTCAACCCCAGCCAAGCTTCTCGCGTAAGGTACCCACACATGGATCGACGCCTTTGGCAGTCGGTGCCCAACCTTCCAGCCTAGCTTATCAATCACGCGCCAGTAACCGACACCTAAACAGTTCCCCTCCGCAAGCGTGCGAAGGAAGACTCCGCAAGCGTGCGAAGGAAGACTCCCTAAGCGTGCAGAGGAAGACTCCGTCCCTTCCTATAAATAGGGCACGCTAGCCCCCAAATCCAATACCACACAATCTCCACCCCCATACCGAGCCGAATGCCAGGACCCATCGTCCACAATGAAACCACAGCAACCAACCTTGGAGGTTTTGTGACCGTGCTCGCAAACCTCACCCATCGTGCTTTTGCGATGGAAGAACCCCCAGAATACGTGGTGTACCAAGACGCCATGGGCGATGAAAGCCGTCAATTCTGGGCCACTGTGCACATCTACGGTAGGGGTCTGACGCCAGAACGCCCCTACAGGTTCACAGGAAGGACAACTTCCTTTGAGCCGCAAGCTATCCAACTAGCCACTCGGGAGGCTATAGTTTAACTCAGGCACCTGTCGTCCAGAGTTAACTGTCGCTCATTTTACTACTACCCCAGTCGTAACGGGTATGGTAGGCCTCCCCGAGTTGCAAGCGGAGACCACGAGACGGATCTTGCATTATTGCATCTGGTATGCTATGTTAGCGTACTCGAGGAACTGTTCGATCAAATCACCCTGGATCTGATCGCAGCCCGTGGAGAACTGCTTCGCCGAGCCCCAGCTAGAGGACGAGGCGAGTCCGGCACCGACAACCCAGTCGTGATGTTCGGACAACCAATCGAGTCCCCAAGGCCTGCCACGGTCACTGACCAGAATGCCTTGGTAACCCCAGAAGTGATGTGTCGCCTGTTTGGTGCACGCTCCAACGGGATTGTAGCCAACAATCCCCGCGAGGGTCATCATCCCTGCCCCGACCCTGCACCTCCTCAGCCACCGCCAGCCAACCCCAATGATGAAGCTCCCGGAGAAGCTTCAGCACCCACAAGGCAAGGCCGCTTGGATATAAACGAGGTAGATTAAATCACCCGAGTAGTACCAAGCTTTATTTTGCCCGTGGTCGTGTAATCTGTATGCCGATATGTATGTACAGTTTATTTATCTTTATAGCGGCTAGTGTACGAGTGCCTATTTTTGTCGGGTATGACTTCCAGAGCACCTCACCGACAACCCCTACAGCGAACACGCCTTTTTACGAGACGTGAGTATCTGTAGCCTTGACCCCCGACCCAGTAAAGCGCGACCGACAATATAGATGCCCTCACCATAACCCTATAAACCAGCCAGGCCGCTATATATAGGCCACACCGTGAACTTGCTGAGCATCCCTCACCGGTGCTCTCCTCTCGCAGCCACTACCTTCGCCATGCCGATCCCTAGCATTTATCTGAGAACCCCCGAGGCACCCCCGGGTAGTTTCGTAAAGATATTGTGGGATTTTACCTGCAGTACCATGAGTGCTACCCGTCCACCCTAGTATGAACTGCTCAAAACAAGGATCACACCATCCACCTCGAAGTATTGGGCAGTAGTACACATCCCACACGCAAACCTAAACCAAGACCCCACAGAGGTTTCCTTCATGGGGAAATCCATGCCAACTCCCCAGATGGCCATAGAGGCTGCCGCCTGCGATTCGCGGTGCCCTATGCCAGCGAGAGAGGATATTACTACTTTCCAAGCCGCGCAGCACCCGGAGAAGCAGCATCTTTTCTTGGTGGGCGTATTGAGAGAGACCCGGTGCTAGCCAACCTTACGCAGTATGTGATCGCGCAAGAGCGTTTGACCCAGCGGATAATGGGTTATCTCCAGAGCCTCGCCGATTTAAATCCTCGGATCGCCATCGGCAGACCATTGAGGCCCGCGCAGGAGAAGCACATTCACCGACTGGTCAACCCGCTACCACCGATAGAGGAAGAGTGTCTCCCAGCACCAGAAACTTTTTCCCAGGACCCTATCCATTTACCGTTTATATTTTAGACGTAACTGCCACGTGAGTGTACCCGTTCCTTTTTATGAGAACTATGTGTTACATCGTGTGTTACATAAATTATTTACTGTGTTGTTGCATCTTGTCCATCCGCATAGCATAGATTGTTTTTTTCGTTCATCGCACAGCACCACAACAACGATAATACGACTCCAGCCACTCCACACAGTACACTAAGTTGCTAATTCGCCTACACCTGCTCCATCAAACCCCTCCTTGCACACCATAGTTTCTTGAAAAGAAACTCGTGGGGATTTTATTCGAGCACTAATTGCCTACCGCACACTAACAACAGTCAGCACCTGACACCCTCACCTAATCCCCGTGATCGCCGCCGCAGCGGAGAGCTAGCACTCGAGCCGCCGCATCACCACGATCGTCGAGTATCATCGCACACAAGAGCACAGATACCCCCCAGCAATGCCGCCAACCCCACGCTCATGAGAACCATGCACCAGTCCGGCATCGCCTCCGCCATTAGAGCCTCGACCCGAGATCCTGCAAACACAAACGAAGGAGAAGGAAGGAAGGAGAAGAAGGGGAGGCCAGGTGAGAGGAAGAAGAAGCAGCACCTCGGCCGTTTTATAGCTCGAGATCGGTGTATGGTGGGCGGAGTCCACCAGCACCGCTCGTCGCTCAACCGCCGATGTTCGAAGGCAAATCCGCGAGCAGTGCCGACAGCACACTGGCCCTTGAGGTGAGTGCACGCTGCACCGGCAGCTAGCACGCCGCGCACTACGGCAGTACGGCATAGATGCCCTACGGGCTAGCCGTCGCCGGTGGAGAAAGTGCGGGAAAAGTGCGCGGGAGGAAGGAGAAGAGAGAACCGGAGGAAGAGGAAGAGGCTGACAATGGGCCCAGGCCCCACCTGTCAGCCAGTGAGAGCACTGTGCTCTCGGGTGCAACTGGC
Organism: Secale cereale; assembly: GCA_902687465.1. NCBI lineage: Eukaryota > Viridiplantae > Streptophyta > Magnoliopsida > Poales > Poaceae > Secale > Secale cereale. The sequence goes on along the minus strand of LR738711.1, from coordinate 160,973,246 downwards.
GTATTTGTAAATTTGGAAAAATAATATTTCTAAATTTACTATGTCCCAGAGTGGAAATATATCGTTTTCCACGACAGTAGATTTTTTTTCCCGCGCCACAGCAGTTGCATCGCTGTTTGCTCCTGCACTGTAGTAGCTGTTATTGGCATTATTAGAGCAGTAAAAATTTGATAGTATCTTTTGAGGCAGCAGCAGACCTTATAGCTACCCTTAACAAATCTCGAGGACGAGATTTTTCTTAAGGGGGGTAGTGTTGTGACACCCCAAAAATTTAGCAATGTTTTACTAATTAAAATTTTGCCGGTGAATTAAAATTTTGCCTTCTGCTGAATGTTCCTTTGGATTCCAAGACAATTCTTGCTCTGATTTTTGTTGGAAGGTTTGCCCCTAGCAAAACCTTCCAGTCAATATTAGAATCTCTTATGCACCCTTTAAAACTTAGCTTTTATCAGCAGGATTAATTATATATATTGGTTCCCATAATTTGCTTCTCTATATAAATGATTAAAACTAGTTTTAAGGCCTCTTTTGTACTGCAACTACTTGATAAATTTATTTATAATTTCAACCAAAAATTGGAGATGTCAAGTGATGCTATTGGATCACTTTTATGCAATAATATAATTATTACATCTAATATTTTGGGCTCCACAGCATGTTTGCCAATTTGGTTCAGTAGGCCATATTGCACTACAACCCCTTTAAATATCCCTTTGATGCTTCCACCAAAATTATGGGAGATTCATAGCAGTGTGTTGTCCATATTTATGCAACACCCCACCTTGGTCCTTTGGAAGTTTTGAGTGAAACAGCCTCTTTTCCATTCTGGTTCAATTTGGTGTTTTGCACAACAACCCTAGTCTATTTTTCTCTAGAGCCTTTGAGCTTCCTCATGCTTGTAGTTCCTCTTGCAAAACCCTTAAGTCCAGAAGGGTGGACATGTTGGGATAGTTTTGGTTCATGGAACAGTGCTCTGCATTTTCTGTCCAGAACTGTAATCTTGCAAAACTTGCACTAACAAGTTCTTGCTTTTGATGAACTAACCTCACCATCTTCTTACTCATCTAAGGAGACATCCATCTGGTAAAATTGGCCACCCCAAGAGCTGGCTAGATGCCCCTGGCATTTTGTCAAACACCCTGAGTGCATGACCATATTTGGCTTAGCTTCTGGTTCATATTATGAACTTGACTCCCTGACTAATCCAGCATGTCTCACAGCTTTGTCATTGCCTGTAACCCCACCCTGCTGACCCCCTTGCAGTTTGGAGCCCATTAGATTGCCTTGGCATAACGCCGAGCACGTTGCATGCGTGCTCTGGGCGCGCCCAGAGCGCGCATTTTTCACGTGCGTGCGCTCGGGCCGCCGCGTCGCGCCCCTTGCCCCAGCTCGCTCACAGAGCCACGCCCAGCCTTATCTGCGCCAGAGAACACGCCAAACCACACCAGGGACTCAACAGCGTCGCCGTCAGAGCACTCCAGGCGACACGCCGGCGAGCACAGCGGCTTTCTGCCACGGTCGGCGCCGCCCAAGCCACCCGCCCTCGCCAGCTGCCCCCTGGAGCAGTGCGAGATCATCCGCTGGCCTGTCCACTAGCTCTCATCACCGCCACGTCCACCTACTGCAACAGAACGACGGTCGCCGGCAAGCTTATCCACTGCCGCCGCTGAACCGCCATGGCTCGCCTATTTAAAGGCACCCGAGCCTCTCTGCAACATCATACCACTACTAGGCACCCCACAGAGCAGCCCCGTGGCAGCCAATCGACCCCGAGAAGCTTCCTTCTCCATCTCCGGCGAACACAGCCGCCGCCTCTGCCTCGAGCAATCCGGCGCCACCGGAGTCTCCCCCGCTCGCCCAACACCACCGTCGTCTCCCCCTAGACCTTGCGGAGCTGCCCGACCTCTCCAACACGATCAAAACTCACCACAGCCCGAAGCTCCCTCCGCCGCGGAGCTCGCCGCCGGCGACTCTCTTTGCCCCCTCTGACCAATCGACTACCGGAAGGACCGCACCATCCCCGTGGATCCATTTCCGTACTCAGCGACCCACGAGGAACCCTGGTTCGTCGGCGATGATCGCCGGAGCCCCGCTGCCGTTCGGGCAGAGGAAGAGAAGGGGGAAAGACTAGTCAAACCTGACTAGTGGACCCCTTGTGCCCACTGTCAGTGATCCAACCCCGCACCCACGCGCGCATAACTGGAGGCGCATTCTCCGAAGTACGTCTCCCCTAGCTCGAAGGTGTATTCTCAGCCGAATCGTTTTCTTTTTCTGTTTTAGTTTAAAAACCAGATTTGACCAAACTTTGACTGGCTTTAACTCTGTAACCACAGCTCCAAATGATTTGATTCTTTTTCTGTTGTTTCCCAAATATTGTCTAGTTTATTTTCATATTTATATGAAAATTTTCCAGACAACTTTTTGGGGGTGTTCTAAGTCTATGTATTAATTTCCTTTTAACTCTTTTAGGTTTTTGAAGAGGGAGAATGCTTCCAAAATTCTTGGAATGCTTTTCTCATCCCCTCTACTTGAAGGCAAGCATCTTGAACCCTGTGATGCTACCATCTGTGTGTTGTTTGCTTTAATCTCAAAGCACTCCTTTGACATGCCAAAATTTGAGCATCATTATTTCATGTGGAAAGCATACTCTTGCATCTCATCATGAGATGAATAATTATTTTCAGTTTTATATGTGATACTGGTGACAGCCACTACTCCTCATGCCACATCTACCTGGTGAGAGTTCGGATGGAGTCCAAAGGGAGGTTATGTTTCGATGAACCAACCACATGACTGACATCTCGTTGGGACGAGGATGTGTAGTGAGGCAGCTTGTAGCATGAGGAGAGTGACCCTGTCAGGGAACTGTGAAATCATTGTGGCACTAACCGTGCAGAGAGTTAATAAACCTCCTGAGTCGACCATAGATCGAGTCTTGCTCCGGTAACCCCTATACTTGTTTCGTGCTACCACGTGTCCCTACTTTAGGTAGGGTGCGGTTCAGTAAATTTTGTCGACCCCTGTTCTATCACACACCATACAGAGAGGCCACGATGGAAGATACCGGCTGCATCCGGTAGGCAGGCCACCTGGTCCGGGGGCATGGGTGTTTCAGTTGTAGCCGAAGGGGATAGCGTCCCCAGTTTCTCGCGCGCGTTATAAATTGTTGTGATCCCATGCTAGTCGAGGTTGTAGCCTCCCCACTTAAAGTTTAGCTTAACTAGTGTCGTGGGTGGATTCCAGACACCGGTAAGTTACGCTAGTGTGTGCAGCCAGGTGTGTCTTCAATTTAAAAGGCCGTAGACGGAATTAGTCCAGAAGGGCTATAGAAAATCCGTTATCCGTGGGTAAAGAGTGCACCCTCTGCAGAGATATAAAACCTATTCGAATAGTCGTGTCCATGGTTAAGGACTACAGTCTGGGATGGGTCGAGTGTCGGTCTTAGTGTCGATCTTCGGAGGAGAAGCAGTTAAGCCAGAATATTATAACCTGTGACAGGTAGTGATTGTGATTTATCTTTATCGTGGACTAACCGTTCATATTACTTGAAACAGCGAGTGTCCGCAGGACGGTTTCACCTCCCGGATACTCACTGTTATGTATTTTTATTTATAAGCCCTTATGTGATGTCGCTCAGACGTCCGACTGTGGCATTCTTTTTAGTTATAAGCCCTTTATGTGATGTCGCTCAGACGTCCGACTGTGGCATTCTTTTTATTTATAAGCCCTTTATGTGATGTCGCTCAGACGTCCGACTGTGGCATTCTTTTTATTTATAAGCCCTTTATGTGATGTCGCTCAAACGTCCGACTGTGGCATTCTTTTTATTTATAAGCCCTTTATGTGATGTCGCTCAGACGTCCGACTGTGGCATTCTTGTCCTTTATTTTCTTTTCCCTATGAGGCCTTTATGTGATGTCGCTCAGACGCCCGACTGTGGCATGCCTGTTATTTATTTTATTACTACTTTCTGATTGCATATACCCTTTTACTCGAACGTCCTGCTTAGAGTTATATCCTATCGCATCATTATTCTCAAAGCGATCATATATCATCCTTGAGCATGTTTATGTCTTACCCATGTTCTTAGTGTTTGCGAGTACATTCAAAGTACTCACTGGCTTGTCCCTGGCTATTGTCTTGGCCAGATTCCTTGCGAGGGAAGGAACGACGTGACGCTACCCCAGAGCCTACTCCATTGGGATAGCAGCCCCGCGAAGATAGGAGTTATCCCGGTAAGCTGTTCCCGTGGGAAATGGAGTCCCACAAGCGCCGACGTATCTCAGCCGCTTCCGCCATCATCCACCAGAAAACCCGTGTTGTACTTATAGGCCAGAATGGTCTTGTACTACATATGTGTACCTTTGCTTGAAATTTTCTGTATCAAGAGGTGTCTCATCAGCTAACAGTAATCCTGGGGCTGATGAGCACAAGGTCCGTTTTTGGGAAATTAATATCCCGAAATCCCGGTCCTGACAATCCGTTGTGAGGTTGCTCATGTCTATATGGCTCATATCTTCTACTTTGCACGCTGCTAGAGTGGCCAAAATTTCTGTCTCTTTGGCCTGGTCTTTCCGTCGCAACCGCTTTTCCAGCACGGATGATTGATGTTGACGGAGCGACTGCTGGAAGCCTATGTGTCCTTGCCTTTCTGCATGCGCCAGGGAAGGAAAACATTTTTTGTTGGGGAAATTGTTGACCTTGTTGAGGGAGTCCTGGATCGGGGGGTCCTCATGTGGCCGGATAAACTCCCGGTGGGCTGGACTGGTGGGCCGTGAAGATTATTATAGAAGATCATCTCTCGTATCTGGATAGGACGCATGTATTCTTGTAATGGCAAGTTTTTGGTTCGGGTGTAGATTTTCCTTCCTCTACAAGATGATATGTACAAACCCTAGGCCACTCCGGTGTGTATATAAACTGGATGGTTTAGTCCATAGAGGCTAGATAAGAATCAAAATATCCTCATAGGCTAGACTTAGGGTTTAGCCATTACGATCTCGAGGTAGATCAACTCTTGTATTCATATTCATCCATATTAATATAGCAGGAAGTAGGGTATTACCTCGATCAAGAGGGCCTAAACCTGGGTAAAGCATTGTGTCCCCAGTCTCATGTTACCATCAATCCTCAGACGCATAGTTCGGGACCCCCTACCCGAGATCCGCCTGTTTTTACACCGACATTGGTGCTTTCATTGAGAGTTCCACTATGTCGTCGATGGAAGGACTGATGGATCACGTCGTCAACTGCGACGGCGACGCCGAGAATTTTACCTCCTGGCCAACTCTTCGTGTTCGGCGGCTTCGTGATGCATGCCAACATCGAAGGCCACCTTGAGCAGATCAAGAGCTATGCCCCTGGCTATCACGTCAGATTCGGAGCTTGAACTACGTTGATGATATCCGCGGAGACTTGATCTTTACCGGATTTGAGCCAGCGGCAACCTCTCTCTGCCGGCACGATGATCATGACCTCACTCTGTCATCGGATCAGGAAATAGCACCTGCAACAATTCTGGCCCTAGACCCAGAACAGATCACGTCACTCGAGATGGTACGCTCAACCCCACGACGGGAGTCGCAGACACTATGGCATCGGAGCCGCACACGGACCCGACTACGGGCAGGGTCTGTGTTACCGGAACCCCGGACTCAACTCCGGCCTCTGATTCTGAATTGCGCATAACCACGGCCTTCAAATCCGATCAGGCACCTATCGCCGAATTCTGTGCTGCAGATATTTTTTAGCACTCTCCCCTTGGCGACATGTTAAAGTCGTTAAGATCTCTCTCCTTGGATGAGAACACTCAGCCACATTATATCCGGTTCGAACAGGAGGTTGATGAAGAATTCTGTTCCCCACCCACCACCCACTTGGTAGCCACGGTTGAAGATCTAACCGATCTACTTCACTATGCTTCCGAAGACTTCGAAGGGATGGACCTCGAAACCGAAGCGGCTCTGGATCAAGGCCGGCCCGTAACCGGGCGGTGGACAGCCACGTTGTCATACGACATGTACATGGAGGATACACCCAAAGAGGTGGAGGCCGATGGCGGAAACCATCCCGTAGAGGACAAGCCTGTCAAAGAACCTCCCAAGCGTCGGCGTCCAAAACTCCAAACTAAATCCCATAAAGGAAAGGAAAGCAACACCGTGACTTATGACGGTGATATCCCAGAACAAGCCGAAGACCCCGCAGACCCATTGATGGAGCAGGAGGAGCGAGAGGACGGCGAACAGAGTCCGAAGCCGCAGTCCGATGACAACGATGCCAAAGATAGTAACTACAAACCGGTCTCCGAAGAAGAGGCTAGCCTGGATGACGATGAATATACCGTCCCAGAAGAACCCTTTGAACAAATGAGCTTCCATCGGCGGCTTATAGCCACCGCACGGAGCCTAAAAAGCAGCAGAGATGGCTTCGAGCTGCACAAGACACGCTCAATGATAGATGGAACGAGGCGCTAGACGCTGAACACAAACATGGATTTAATGGCCAAACCAAAGGATATCCTAAGCGTAAGTTGCTGCCCGAATTTGGCGACGAGGCCGCTGTGCCCGTCCCACCAAAGAATAACACCATTGACAAGCCAGACCGACCACCCCGCGGACGGGACAGAGTAGCTAGCAATGCATACAAGCCTGCACCACCACCCCGTAAAGCAAAGGAGGGCGCAGCACAAGTCTGAAAACACGATCTATGTGAGGACCTGAACAAAAAAGCTAGCAAGACCAGGTCTATATTCGGACCTAGGGACCGAGCTCCCCCACGAGACGGCGGCTATCAAGCCAATCACGCCGGTGACATACCAGTTCGGGGACAATACTGAACACCACAACCATCGGACATACGCCACGACATAGCAAGATACAGAGGAGCTTCACACCCTTTATGCTTCACCGACGAGGTGTGGGTTCATGATTTCCCAGAAGGGTTTAAACTCGTGAACATCGAAGCGTACGATGGAACGACGGATCCCGCCATTTGGATAGAAGACTTTATTCTTCACATCCACATGGCTCAAGGAGATGATCTCCACGCCATCAAATATTTACCCCTCATGTTAAAAGGACTATCTCGGCACTGGCTAAACAGCCTCCCAGAGAACTCCATTGGGAGTTGGGAAGAACTTGAGGACGCTTTTCGGGCCAATTTTTAAGGGACTTATGTCCGGCCCCCGGACGCTGACGATTTAAGTCATATTATCCAACAACCCGGGGAGTCGGCCCGCAAGCTTTGGCATCGGTTTCTCACTAAGAAGAACCAGATCGTTGATTGTCCGTACGCCGAAGCCTTAGCTAGACACCTTGGACAGGAAAAGCCGAGGACAATGGAAGCCCTAACTACACTCATGACTCACTTTTGCGCGGGTGAAGATAGCTGGTTAGCTCGTAGCAGCACCAGCAACCCCGGGACATCCGAAGTCAGGGATGGCAATGGAAATCCACAACGCAATAAAAGCAAGCTTCGAAACAATCCTGGAAGCCCAGGTGATACAACGGTAAACGCCGGATTCAGTGGCTCCAGACCGGGTCAACGGAATTTAAAGGCACCAAAGATGGTCCATCAAGTTTGGACAGAATATTAGATAGGCCCTTCCAAATTCACGGCACCCCAGAGAAACCTACCAACCATACCAACCGCAATTTTTGGGTTTTTAAACAGGCCGGCAAGCTAAACGCCGAACACAGGGGGAAGGAGCCTCAGAGCGAAGACGAGGATGAAGCTCGCCAGCTGAATATAGGGGGATAGAAGAAATTTCCACCGGAGGTCAAAATAGTGAACATGATATATGCCACTCATATCCCAAAGAGGGAGCGCAAGCGTGCACTCCGAGATGTCTACGTCGTTGAGCCTGTCGCCCCAAAATTCAACCCGTGGTCAGCCTGTCCGGTCACTTTTGATCACATGGATCATCCAACTAGTATTCGGCATGGTGGTTCGGCTGCCCTAGTGCTCGACCCAATAATAGATGGATACCATCTAACCCGAGTCCTCGTGGACAGCGGCAGTAGTCTCAATCTGTTATATCAGGACACTGTTCGCAAGATGGGGATCGACCCTTCAAGAATCAAGCCAAGCCCCACGACCTTTAAAGGAGTGATACCGGGCGTTGAAGCCCGTTGCACAAGCTCTTTAACATTGGAAGTTGTATTCGGTTCTCCCGAGAACTTTCGAAGTGAAGAACTAATCTTCAACATAGTTCCGTTCCGAAGCGGCTATCACGCCCTACTCGAAAGAACGGCCTTCGCCCGCTTTAATGCAATCCCACATTATGCCTATTTAAAGCTCAAGAATCCTGGACCACGTGGCGTTATCACGATCAATGGAAATATGGAGCACTCTCTCCGTACGGAGGAGGACACTGCGGCCTTAGCAGCCGAAGTCCAAAACGGCATATTCAAGCCGGATAATATATCAATAGCAGACACAACTAAACGTGTCTGGCAAACGCCTCAGTGCGGCAGCTCAGATGAACCTGAGCAAGATTGACAGCTACGCCCCCATCGACCGCCCCATAAGGTGATAGCATATGTGCCTCGAGTACATAATTATGCCTTAAAAATCCTTGGGCGGCGACCGGGGGCACCTGCACATAGTCCATAGTTCGGCTAGACCCTATTCGGACTCTAAGCCTATCTTCTTTAGGTTCATTAAACGAACCAGACTTGTTATGGCCACAACGGATCGATTTTTTTTCTTCCAGGATTATTTTCCTTTCTTTTTCGTACAGATGGCCATCATACTCACACCTTCAAGGACACATTACAAAGGAGGAAACGGTGCAGACGTGCAGCAGGGACCCGCACTAAGGTTTCTTTTTTAGATTAAGACCCTGTGTAAACCTTTTTTTCTCTTTCTTTTTATATACCTTCTTGGCATGTAAAATGTCCAACAAAGGTCCTCGGCATTGTCTTTAAAGTTTGCGGCTCGTCGTACTATAGAGGGATATTAATAGACCAGTTTCTTTTCGCATTATGTGAAGAGTTTTATTCACTCATCATGAAATGCTCTCTTCCCGCATCAGATTGCCATATGTGCCTTGTTAATAAGGGTTTATTTACCAGGGGCCGTATTCAGCCCAGGTATACAATGAAAAGACCGAACACCTATAGGGAGTGTTCGGCGTCCTGGATGTTTGACTTATATGCATCAGTTCTGAATCATGTCTTGGGTCAATAGTTGGGTTGCCCGGCTCCTGTGCTTACCCCTACGTTCCCGATTGTTCGGCCAGCCTATAAAGGGAGAACTACTGCGATAGTACTTCTGGATAGTCCGGTCAAGTACCTCAGTAGAGAAAGCCGAAAACTGACTGTCATGATAAGAGAAAACCTGGTCTACACTCCGGTGACTTAGTGTCATACTATGATCGATAGAGATCTACCCCGTGTTATACGAAGGGTTGGTTTTCGCCCAGCCAGGTGCAATTGGATACCTTATGTAAAGGAATATCATATCCGCACCAGGGGCTAGTACCTAGCCCCATATGTCAAACTCCTACGACTAAGTGAAAGCAATAATGCCGCATAGTCTGATTGCCTGGTTCGCTCCGCATACACCTCCTATACGGACCAAGACGTTGGATAAAGAGTGTATATCCATATGACCGAACACCCAGTACTATGTACCTGGGGGCTGAAGCCGTCGACTAGAAACTTTCAGATTTAGATAAACAGTCACACAGGAGGTAAAAAGACGATGATATTATAAATAGCACAAAAGTTATATACACTGGATTCATAAGCATAGTCTTTACATCCGGATACAATCAATCGAAAACAACATCTTTCGAACACTAGCCTTCTACAAGGCGGGCGCCCTCAATGACGTCCTCGAAGTACTTCTCTGGCTTGTGGTGCTCCTTGCCTGCAGGCGGGCCAGCAGTAGCTATATGCACTGCATTCATCTTCGCCTAGTGCACTTTGACACGAGCGAAGGCCATCCGAGCACGTTCTATGCAGGCCGAGCGCGTTAACGCATCAACCCGTGGACTTGAATCGATGATCCGCTTCACCAATCCGAAGTAACTACTTGGGATTGGCTTAGCGGGCCATAGCCAGAGTAGTAAGTCCTTCATGACCGAACCCGCCATGTTGTGCAGCTCGACCAGCCGCTTCATCTGGTCGTTGAGGGGCACTGGATGTTGTGGCGCACAGAACTGGGACCAGAACAATTTCTCTGTGTCGTTCCCCTCCTGGGCTCGGAAGTATTGAGCAGCATCTGCGCTGCTCCTCGGAAGATCAGCAAACACGCCTGGAGAACTCCACAATCGTGTCAGCCCAATATACTTCCGCCCTTTGGAGATGCTATATAAGATAAATATCTTACCAGATGCTATCTGTCGTGACTGCTTCATTTCCTCACTGGCGATGCGCGCCTCGCCTCGCGCGTCCTAGTCAGACTTTACTGCTGCAGACAGATCGGATGCTTGTGTCGAAGTCTTCTTCTCCAACGCCTCACACATCAGGATGGTGTCGTTAAGTTCAATCTTGACTTCGGACACCCGAGACTTGTGCTTCTCGCACTCGGCCTTTTCAGCCTCCAAATCAGCAGTCGCTTTATCAGCGGCCACCTTGTTCACCTCAGCCTCCTTCTTGGCCTTGGCAACCTCGCCCTTGAGGGACTCAAGCTCAGTGGCGCCAACTGTGTAAAACATAATACAACATTAGAGTTTGTAAAACACACTCACATAATTAAGTCTAATACAAAATTAGAGTTTCATCCAAACGCTGGTTGATGCGGTCGAGGTCCACGTTGGCCACCTCAAGCTTTCGATTTAGTTCAGCAATTTCTATGTCTCGCGTAGTTGCCACAACTAGTGAAGCCTGCATAAACAGTTCACCTCTATAAGAATGCTATACTATGGATACTTCGTTCGATTCTTTTCAGAATCACACAAAGCATCAGGGGCTCCTGGTTATATATGTGTATTTAAAACAAATAAAATTTCTTAAAAGCATTACATTGCTTACCTCAAAGCCTGTTAACAGGCTCTTGAAGGCTTCGTTCAGTCCGCCCTTGACGGACTGAATCCTCTTCATCACCGCACCCATCATGGTGCGGTGCTCCTCCACGATGGAAGCACTTTGTAGTGCTCCCATCATAGAGTCCGGCGCCTTTGGATTGACTCCGGGCGCCACTGTATCCTCCTCCGATTGAGGAGTCGGGTCTTCGGACCCCGGAGCCGCACTAGGCCCCGGGATAGTATTCGGTGGGACCCCAGTTTGATTGGGCCCCACGTCTTCGGTCTCCATGGGGGCCGTCTCCCCATGGTCAGCGGCCGCCGAGGTATTACCTCCAGCCGCCTTGTCTCCTACCCCTCCCTCATCTCCTTGGGCAGAGCGCACCTGCTGGGACGACACTTCGGTGTCCCCGCCGATTACGGGCGATGGAGCCAAGACTGGCGGGTCACTCTCCGTCTCTCCAGGCGCCAGAGAGTTCCCCTCCGATGAGGTAACAGCGGGGTGCACACCGGGAGGGTTGTAGGTCAGCAGGAAAAATATTAAGTAAAGTATCAAAAATACTAAATAAACAAAGGTGCGACACTTGAATCCGGATTGACTTACGATTCGAGCAGGGGTTTAACCCTGGGCTTCACCACAAAGCTATGTTCAGACGAATCTGAACTAGCTCCGAGTTTTAGTTTCCTCTGGGACGCGGCCGTGCCCGCGTCAGCAACGGCCCCCTCTTCCTCCCCCTGCCTTGCGCAGGGGGCACTTCTTCTTCCTCCTCCTCCTCCTCATCATCTTCCTCCACCTCATCAGAGGAGAGGATATGGAGGTCCTCGAGCTTCTTACCCGAGGGATGGGGACTATCTCCGGTCCTCTTGCCCTTTGTATTCTTTGGCTTCTTAGTCGGTACCTTCTACGGCGCCAGGACCAGCACCACCGTCAGTAAAGGCAGTGCTGGCTCTTCGGGCAAAGGCGCCGGACACTTATTCCGGGTCGCCTTCTTTGTCCAGTCCTGTATATCATGAAAAAATTCCAATTCCTATTATCATTAAATAAGGGAAAGGGTGAGTGTTCGGCAAGGATTACTGTTACCTCTGGGGCGGAAACTTTGGTGCTGAAGCTCGCATCCTCGGTCTCTTAGAGGCCATTCCTTCTGGCCCTTGAAGAGGTGCTTCCAAATCTCCTTGTGCATAGAGCCGAAGAGGTGCTTCAGCGGCTTGTCTCCTGCTGGATCGAATTCCCATATGGAGGAATACTGGCTTTGGCAAGGGGGAACAAGCCGGGTTAGAATTACCTAGACCACGGAGGAGAGCAACTGCCCCTTGGAGATCACGCCGGACACACGGCTCACGAGAGTCGTCACCTCAGTCTGCGACCCCTAGTGCAGACCCTTTTTGTTCCAAGAGGTCAACCTTACTGGGGGTCCGGATCTGAAAGCAGGTTCTTCCGCCCACTTGGTGTCGCGGGGTTCGGTGATGTAGAACCACTCCTGCTGCCAGAACTTGTTCGTCTCCACGAATGAGCCTTTGGGCCAAGTTGCATTCAGGAGCTTGCTAATCATGGCGCCCCCACACTCCACGTGCTCCCCATCCACCACCTTCGGCTTCACGTTGAAGGTTTTAAGCCATAGGCCGAAGTGTGGGGGGATGCGGAGAAAGGCCTCACATACCACTATAAAAGCGGATATGTGGAGAATCGAGTTCAGGGCTAGATCATGGAAATCTAGCCCATAGAAGAACAAAAGACCCCGAACAAACGATTGGAGTGGAAACCCTAGCCCCCTAACAAAGTGAGAGGTAAAAACCACCCTCTCACCCGCATTAGGAACGGGAATCACCTGGCCCTTAGGGGGGACTCGGTGTGCGATGTTGCCGGCGAGGTACCCCGCGCTCCGTAGATCCTCCACGGTCTTCTCAGTGACTGTGGAAGCCTCCCACTTGCCTCTGGCACCAGATCCAGCCATTGCTGAGGAACAGGAATAGTGGTTGATGAACGAGGAGTGGTGGGCATAGGAGATGAGAATACGGGGGCAAGGGAGATTGGAGAGCTTGAGCTTGAGGAAGGAGTGGGGCTGATGAAAGGGATTGGTGTCATTTTATAACGCTGTGAATACAGAGCGTCCCCCCACTTTAGCCATAAAACTCGCCGGTTCCCAAAATCGGTCGTGCGTAATGCGCGGCGTGGGTGCTCACGTCACACCGATAAGGATCCTATAATAAGCGGGCACGATCTCTATTCTGATGGCACATGTCAATGAGGATAGACCTCAAAATGCGAGACTAGGACCAAATAAAACGGTTCGATATGTTAGTGGGTTGGACGCGACGCTTCACCCAAAAGTTGTCAGTAGAGACAAACTATTCATTTTCTTGTAAGAGCCTTGCCTTCGAGGCTAAGGGTTGTACTAATCTTGCAGAGCCGAACACAATCTACCTGTTTGCAAAAGATACATTCGGGAGAAGGAACCCGCCTTGCAATGCCGAAGACAATACGGAAGCCAAACTCATCGTTATCGAAGACAGGTTCAGGGGCTACTGAGGGAGTCCTGGATCGGGGGGTCCTCATTTGGGTGGATAAACTCCTGGTGGGCTGGACTGGTGGGACGTGAAGATTATTATAGAAGATCATCTCTCGTATCCGGATAGAACTCATGTATTCTTGTAATGGCAAGTTTTAGGTTCGGGTGTAGATTTTCCTTCCTCTGGAAGATGATATGTGTCAGGACCCCGATCCTAAGTCACACCGATCTAGCTGTAACACGTCATATCACTTTGCGGCCTCACGCACGGTAACCCCACGGGTGCCACCTTACCTGGCCCGGGACCGTTTGCGCATTTTGACACACGTATATGACAGTGTCGCTAGCATCCATATGACAGAGAACCCGGGCCGACATGGCTAGTTATAAACCAAAAGTGGCACTAGATTACAGAGACAGGCATCCATGACCCAGCAATGAACGTGTCGGTCATCAACGTATCAACCCAAGTCGTAGCAAGCTACATGGACTTAAAGGAACAACGCGTGACATTTCCCCTAAGGGACAGACACAGGAACAAAGAAGGACACATGCCGGCCAGCCTACGTGTTCCGAGCAGTAGCAAGCTACCAAGGCTCATTGGAATCACTAGGAGGCATTTCCCTGTAAGGTAGGCTACCAAAGGAAAATAACTAGGTGTCGGATCCCACACATACCAAGCATTTCAAACATACACGCAATATGCTCAATATGTGCAAATACAACATTGCATCACAACAGAACTCTATGACTCAAAGTACTTTATTTAAAAGGCTCCAAGAGCCATACATAACATATCCATACAGGTAGGGGTAACATGACCCAACACTCAAGTCATACAGTCATACAAGCACAAGCGGAAGCTACATGTCTGAGTACAGATAACTTAGAAAATAAAACAGGCTTGGTGTAGCCTGACTATCTACAAGGCCCTTCACAAGCTCCAGATCTCCGTCTGGGTGTCAAGCTACTCGTCGACGTCAACGTCTATGTAGAACCCATCAGCAGGGGCAGGGTTCTCCTCTGCAACAGTTATTAAGCAAACATGAGTACAAAGGTACTCAGCAAGTCTTACCACAGAACCTATCATACATGCAACATTATCAAAGGGGGGTAGTGGAGTTCATAGCAGAATGCCAGCTTTGACCTTGGCTAACCTATACTACAACTCTCAACAGATTGCAAGATGTTATTACGAACACGAGTCCTCTACTCACCACATCAATACACTACCGAGGATCCTCTTCCGTCATCCTACGGAAGGGCCATCCACGGCACTCACGCTTATCTTGAGGCTTTTAGTAGTATCCATCAACTTGTCTATGAACTGTAAGAGCAACCAAGTAGTCCGTACCGCGAACAACGGCTATTCGAATAGTTTGATAACCCTGCAGGGGTGTACCTCTTCACACACGCTTTCACCACTTATCGCCGTTTACTCGGTGTGTACTCGGCAACCTTCAAGCGGAAGCCCAGCGGGGGTGTCGGCCACGACCTGACTAACTACTCAAGTCTCTCATCCAGGTTTATCGCCTATTTGGGTTCCATCCGTGGGGAGATCCGGCCGGGGTGTCGCTCACGGCCCCAAACGATGTGTACAGGGTTCCCGAGTCACCAAACGGGCAACCGGTACACCGTGCCACGTACCTGTCGCATCACAACCCACCCCGAGGGTCAGCGTTGTGCACGACCTCCAGTAAGCTATAAACACCAGAAACTAGTTGCAACTCCTGGACAGAGATCAAGGGTAATTAATAAGCCGAGAGGGTCAATTAAGGATCCCAATGTGTGGTAGTAGCTGTAACTTGAACCACACATACAGATCTCGGGTCCTATGGACGATTCCAATGAAACAACCCACCATGTACTCCTACATGGCCTTTCATCGATACCTTTACCAAGCGTGTTCCACACTTCCCTCTCTTTATCGGTATGATCATTTCACTCTGATCCATCACCCAGATGAACCAGACCAGGCACAACTCTAAGCATAGCAGGCAACATAAACAAATAGCATGGTGGATCACACATCACATGGCTCAATCAACTCCTACACATGCTAGTGGGTTTCAACTATTTATTGTGGCAATGACAGGTCATGCAAGGGATAGGGTTCAACTACCGCAGCAAGTAGCAGTTCACACGCTGTTGCCTTAATGCAGTAAAAGAGAGCAGGAGGGAGAAGATTGGGTTTGTATCGGAATGATCAATGATTGCTTGCCTGACAAAGTAGTTGTCGGGTACTGCTCTTCAACTGGATACGCAGCAGTATCCTCGGGAGCAGGACCTAACACAGAGAATACCGGCGATACAATCATTAACAACAAATGCAACAATATGATGCATGCTCATGACATGGCAAGATGCATGTGTGTTGGCTAATGCAACTAACCAGAAGGGTTTGAGCCTATTTGAATCAAAGATTCAAATTGGCATTTTAACTATTATTTAATTAAGTGCATTATCATGTTTTTAAGTATACAGCAAGGTTACCTTGCTCAAACATGCATGAAACCAGTGCCATTGGAAAGATTGGATTTTTCTGATCATTTTTCATATATAAATCTTTTCCATCTGAGCTATGGTTTATTTTATATGATTTTTAGAAGTTTTGGGTATTTTCTGGAATTTCCTGAATTATTTTTAAATCTAAAATCCCAGAAAATCCTTTACTGCGTCAGCATGACATCATGCTGACGTCAGGTAGTCAACAGGGCCAGTCCAAGTCAAACCTGACCAGTGGGACCCACTGGTCAGTGTCATAGTTAACTAATTAACTAATTAGAATTAAATTAACACCTAAACTAGGTTTGACTTGCGGGCGGGGCCCACATGTCAGTGACCCAGGGGGTCAAACCCGTGGTCAAACAGGTCCATCTCGCCGGCGGCCAAACACGGCGGTGGGGTGCGGGTTTCGTGCTCCGGCTGCCAAATCGACGGCGGAGCACATCTACGGGTAGCTGGAGGCAAACCGCATCGAGTGGAGGTGGTGGCTGGCCTCGGGGTCGCCGGAGATGACGCCGGCGACGAGTCCAGCGGCGGCCGGAGTTCGGCGAAGTCGAAAACGACGGTGCGGTGCTCGTTGAGGAGCGTGAAGTAGTCCTACAGCATCTACGTGTGATGGTGAAGCTGATAGGCACAGTGGCCGGACCAATGGATGGTCGGAGCCTCGTCGGCGACGAGCTCCGCGGCGGTGCGTGCAGGTGAGCTTCGTGCGGTGCGTTCCAGGGCAGAAGAGAACCAACGGAGAGGGGGAGGTCGAAGCTGGGCTCATAGAGGTTGCAGCAGGCGCCGGAGTGAGCTCGGGGGTGGTCGGAGCTGAGCGGGACGGCGAGGGGGATCTCCGCGGCCGGAGTTGGGGAAGAAGAGGTCGGGGGCATCTCCAGGGCGGGCGAGCGCTCGGGGCTCGGCCTGTTCGAAGTAGTCGAGGACGGCGGAGACGACGGACACCAAGGCGGGGCTCAGGGACGACGGTGGGCGCGGCTTCTACGACGGTGCGAGCACGACAGCGTCGGCCATGGCGCGGGGAGGGCGAGATAGAGGAGCTGGGGAGAGGGGGAGGTGTCTGCGAGGTCGGGGATGACGTGTACGACCGATCCAGGCTTCCAGGGCGGCGAGGGGAGGAAGCAGGGCGGCGGGCAGCTGCGTGGCGCGCGGTGCGGTCGCCGTCGAGCACCTGCCTGCCTGCCTGGCCGAGCCAAGCAGCTCGCTGGAGCGGCAGCTGGGCTGGGCCGGCAGGTGGGCCGGGTGGGGCGCCAGGTAAACTTCTTCTCTCTCTTTTTTTCTATTTCTTTTTTGTTTCATTTGTTTTGCAACTTTGTTTAATTAAATAAAATGCCAGAGCATTTTTATAACTCATAACACTTGTCATGCCTACTGTATATAATATGAACAGTAGGAAACATTATAGTTTATGATTATTTGAGCATTTAAAATATTTTATAGCATTTAAATGCCCAAATTCAAATACCATATGATTTAATCCAGTGACCTTGGATGTCCTAGAAAATTGTGCACCATTTTTAGCAAAGGTTTGAGACCAAGGCAGAAATGATGAACATTTTTGAAGGGCATTTTGGGTACATTGGAAAATATTTTATCAAACCCTAGTTGTTAGAAGAGGGGTGCTGGGGTTTCTGTCATTCCCATTTCAAATTTCTTTGAAAAGTAAACATGATGCACACACCAACTAACCCTAATGCAAGTTCTAACTAGGTATGTGACAACTCACCCCCACTTAAAAGAATCGCGTCCAGATATTCAGGTTCCTCCGGAAAGAGGGTGGGGTACTCAAGTCGAAGACGATCCTCCCTTTCCCAAGTAGCTTCACTCTCGGAATGATGTGACCATTGAACCTTGAGAAATTTGATATTGTGGCGTCGAGTGGTGTGCTCGGTTTGATCAAGAATACGAACGGGGTATTCTCGATATGTGAGATTGTCCTGGAGATCAAGCGTTTCGTGGTCCACTCCACGGATAGGATTCGAGAAGCAATGCCTGAGTTGAGAAACGTGGAACACGTCATGAACTCTGGAGAGGTGCGGAGGTAGTTCCAGTTGGTAGGCAACTTCTCCTCGTTTGGCAAGAATGTGAAAAGGACCGATATAACGAGGGGCCAATTTGCCTTTGATACCGAAGCAATGGGTTCCCTTAAGAGGAGTAACCCGAAGGTAAGCCTTATCGCCGACTTCAAAAGTCACAGCCTTATGATGACTATCATATTGGCTCTTCTGGCGAGACTGGGCTGTTTTCAACCTCTCACGAACGATGCGAACTTGTTCTTCTGCTTCCTGGATCATATCCGGACCAAAGAATTGTCTTTCCCCGGTCTCTGACTAGTTAAGAGGTGTTCGACACCTTCGTCCATATAGAACTTCGAAGGGAGCTTTGCCCAAGCTGGCTTGATAACTATTGTTATAAGCAAATTCGGCAAATGGAAGACATTTTTCCCATTCCATACCGAAAGAGATGACAGAGGCTCGAAGCATGTCTTCCAGAATTTGATTGACTCGTTCCACTTGACCACTTGACTGCGGATGGAAGGCAGTACTGAAAGAGAGATGAGTTCCCATAGCATTCTGGAAACTTTCCCAAAATCGGGAAGTGAAAAGACTTCCACGGTCTGAGTTAATCTCCAACGGTACACCATGAAGTGATACTATCCGAGAGACATACAAACCTGCTAGCTGGCTAGCGGTAATACTCTCTCGAATAGGCAGGAAATGAGCTACTTTAGAGAGGCGGTCGATAACGACGAAGATAGCATTATTCCCTTTCCTGGTCCTGGGAAAACCGGTAATGAAGTCCATACCGACTTTGTCCCATTTCCATTCAGGAATAGCTAAAGGTTGAAGGGTGCCAGCAGGCCGTTGATGCTCTGCTTTGACTCGACGACAAACGTCGCAGTTAGCAATGAATTGAGCGATTACTCTCTTCATCCTAGTCCACCAGAATCTCTGACGTAGGTCCTGATACATTTTGGTACTACCGGGATGAATCGTGAGAGGAGATTCATGAGCCTCCTTAAGAATCATTTGTCGTAGTTGTGGTTTCTTGGGTATCACCAAGCGGTTCTCGAAGTACACTACACCTCGATCATCCATAGAGAAACTTCTAGCAACTCCGCTAGCAATGTTCTCCTTGATCCGAGATATTCCTTTATCATACTGCTGGGCAACTATGATTTGATCCATAAGGGTAGGTTTCGCCACCAAGGTGGAAAGGAATCCTCGAGGAGCAATGGGAAGGTTAAGCTTACGAAATTCCTCGTGGAGAAGTGGTTGACCTTGTTGTAACATTAAATTGTTACAATATGACTTACGACTTAGTGCATCAGCCATGACATTGGCCTTTCCAGGGGTATAAGTGATTCCTAAGTCGTAGTCGGTGAGCAACTCAACCCAACGTCTTTGCCTGAGATTTAGATCCGGTTGGGTGAAGATATACTTCAAACTTTGATGATCAGTGAAGATTTCACAGCGATTACCAAGGAGGTAATGTCACCATGTTTTGAGTGCATGGACTACAGCTGCAAGGTCTAAATCATGAGTAGGATAGTTATCCTCATGTGGACGCAACTGTCGGGATGCGTATGCAATCACTTGACGATCTTGCATGAGAATGCAACCTAGTCCTTGTCGCGAGGCGTCGCAATAGATTATAAAATCCTTGGAAAAATCTGGTGGTACCAGTACAGGTGCAGATGTCAGGCGTCTTTTCAGTTCCTGAAAACTGGACTCGCACTGTGGGGTCCACTCAAACTTTTTATCTTTCTTGAGGAGTTCACTTAGAGGTTTGGCAACCTTGGAGAAATTCTCGACGAAGCGTCGGCAATAGCTCGCTAAGCCAAGAAAGCTCCTAACTTGCTTGACCGATTCAGGGGGAGTCCAATCAAGGACGGCTTGAACTCGCTCGGGATTGACAGCAATACCCTGGCCAGAGATCACATGACCTAGATAGGTTACTTCTGGCAACCAAAATTCACATTTAGAGAATTTGGCATAAAGGCGGTGCTCTCGAAGTTTCATCAATACCAGCCTTAAATGCTCGGCATGATCTTCCCTGTTCTTGGAATAGATGAGTATATCATCGAGGTATACCACGACGAATTTATCCAAATACTCCATGAATATAGAATTCATTAACCGAGAAAAGGTAGCTGGGGCATTGGTTAATCCGAAGGACATAACGGTGTACTCATATTGGCCATAACGAGTAACGAAAGCCGTTTTAGGAATGTCCCCGTTCTTGATTTTGATTTGATGGTAGCCCAACCTCAAATCCATCTTAGAGAAGACTGAGGATCCAGCGAGCTGATCATACAGGTCGTTGATCCTGGGGAGCGGATACTTATTCTTTATGGTGACCAGATTGACAGGTCGGTAATATACAACCATCCGCTCCGTTCCATCCTTCTTCTTGACGAAGAGGACGGGGCAAGCCCAAGGGGAAGAACTAGGACGGATGAAACCTTTTTGCAAGGACTCATCGAGTTGTTTCTTTAGCTCAGCTAATTCTAGTGGTGCCATCTTATAAGGTCTCCTAGAGATTGGGACAGTTCCAGGGATAAGATCTATCACGAACTCGACATCTCTGTCAGGTGGAATTCCTGGCAGTTCTTCTGGAAAAACATCCGGGAAGTCACGGACTACCGGGATATCTTCGAGTTCTGGTAGAGGGCTGGCATTAAGAGAGTAGAGCTGACGCTCAGCCATTCGAGTCAAGACATTGACTATCTTGCCGGATGGATGTGTAAGTTGAACGGTCCTAGTAAAGCAATCAATTTTGGCGTAATGAGTTGTCATCCAATCCATACCCAAAATGATGTTTATGTCCGAGGACTTGAGGGCGATTAAAGATGCTAGGAAAACAAGTCTATCGACAAGGATTTCATTTCCATGGCTTACCCTAGAGGTTTGCCACTTTGAACCAGGAGTTTGAATAACCATGGAAGTAGGCATGTCACAAAAAGTCATGTTGTGCAATCGAGCATAGCTCTCAGATATGAACGAATGGGATGCTCCAGTATCGAAAAGAACAGATGCCGGATGGCAGTTTACGAGAAGCGTACCAAGGACGACGCTAGGATCCTCATAAGCTTCCTCGTCAGAGACATAGTTGACATGACCACATGTAGTGGGGATTGGCTTGACATAATTCACCTTGCCGGTTGGTTTACCACGGCCAACGGGTTTTCCTGGTTGGTTCTGAGGACAATCACGCATGTAGTGTCTCGGTTCTCCACACTTGAAACATGTCACAGTGGTGGTGCGTGGAGCAAAGTTGGAAGGTGGTCCTCCATAGGTCTTAGCAGGTGCAAACTGTTGAGTTGGGCGAGGCGCCTCATAGGATGGCCTCGGTGTGTACTTGGGTGGCAGAGCAGTGTTAGGAACCCACACACGGCGCTTGTGAGAGCCAGAGCCAGATGAGGAACCAAAGTCTCGATTATGCTTGCGGGTGGCCTCGAAGTCGGTCTGGCCTGTGTCAGCACTGATAGCCTTGTTTACCAACTTCTGGAAGGAAGTGCACTCGTGCAGACGTAGATCTCGGCGAAGTTCAGGGCTGAGTCCCTTGCGGAATCTCGCCTGCTTCTTGGCATCGGTGGATACTTCCTCAGGTGCATAGCGTGCCAAGTTGCCAAACTCGCGGCTATAGTCATCCACAGTTAACCGGCCCTGGGTGAAATTGCAGAATTCCTCCCGCTTGCGATCCATGAGACCTTCCGGAATGTGATGTTCACGGAATGCCTCACTGAACTCAACCCACGTAGTGACTTGGCCAGCAGGACGCATAGCTTCAAAGTTTTCCCACCAAAGACTGGCAGGGCCCTCAAGATGGTAGGCGGCGTAGATAACCTTGTCAGCTTCGGCCACATGGGCAGAGTGTAGCTTGTGGGTGATACTACGTAGCCAGTCATCAGCATCCAGAGGTTCAGTGGAGTGATGGAACTTCGGTGGACACATCTTGATAAAGTCATTGATTGACACCACGTCATTCCTCTGGCGGAACCCAGTGTTCTGCTCTATGCGTTCCAGCAGACGGTTGGTCTCTCTCTTGTTCCGTTCTGCTTCGAGCATAACTTCCGCCAAGGAGGGTGGCTGGGGCAGATTCCCATCTCTAGCCCCACTAGCCTCACCCTGCTCCTGAGCAGCAGGAGTGTTGCGAGTGTTGACCATCCTAGGAAAACAAAACAACGGTTTAGACAAGGATGGCAAAATTTGACATAGAAGTGCAGAATGTAATGGATGACACGGAATGCAAAGATGTTCATCCGTACGACATGGTAATATAAGAACTGCTATATATACACCAGTGGTCATACACACCATACAAAGTTTAGTACAAGCCAAGGCTAAAGTACAACTGCGGCGAAAGACGATACATCCCATCAGAGGCATTCCAAGCTCCTATACATTATTTAACTACACCTCCGGAACTAAGTACACACTAAGTCATATTCCACAAGACGCGCAGGACTGTGGAAATACAACTACTACAATACTACTACAACCACGGCCTAGCTCAGACATTCACGTAGTAATCCTCGTAAAGATTACCACCGTAGCCTGGAAGTGGAACAGATGGATCTTGGAACTCGCGAGCACTCGAAGGCTGTGGACCATAAGGACACGGATGTGGCCTCGGTCCCGATGCTGGTGGTAACCGACGCCCACGTGGAGGTGTAATACCCCCAACGTCACGCCAATCCATGCGATCAGGCAGACGAGTCCGCACGGGGTACAAATCCCGCATGTCCAGATATCCGGCGTGCACAGCAGGTGCAAGCCGTGTCAAAGTAGTCCAATGAGCGGTTCGAGTGTTATACAGCTCCATTCGGAGGGCACGGACCTCACGGTCCCTATCCTCCAACATCTGAATAGTAGTCTGAAGCAGTGGCTCTTCATGAGCAGCATCAGTATACAGACCAGTGTAGTAGCCTTCCTCCCCGGGAAGTGAGGCTGGCATGTAACAGAACTCAGTGTTCAGCAACAGGGCATGCCTAGCACGGAGAATGGTCATCATTGAATAAGCGGCATCCTGCACTGCCATCTCGATGGTAACCCCGAGTCCATAAGACCAATGGATGGGGTCATTAGCTCCAGGATATGAGGGGTATATCCGGACTGTGCAGAAATACTGACTCTGATTAAAATCCCGGTACTGTTCCTCCACGGTGTACTCAGGATACCAGCGATAACCGGTCTCGGTCAGCACACGGACTAGCATGGCCGTGTGACCGGGCACATTAATGCACCGAGTCAAACGAACCACTTGGTGAGGGATGCGGCCAGACATCTGAAACACGGAATAATGCAAAGGCATTAGTGTTTCTGAAAGAAATCGGGCAGCATAACAACTGTAAATGCTCAAACAAAGATTTGAGACATCATACAAATGATAGCATAGCCACTCAACAATCCAAATCAAGGTTCCGGGTCCAACAATCATCATACTAAAAGGATAGAAACTTAACTGAGGCTTGACCAACAATCCTAAGAGTCTACGGATTAGTAACACGTGAACCTAATAAGGATAAGAGGCCTAGTCCTAATTCCCCGTAGAAAGAATAGACTGACTCAGATCAGAAGGGCATAAGGTAAAGGAGTAAAAAGAGCCTTACGTTCCCTTCCACAATCAATTCCCCTACATATAACTAAGAATTTTTCTAGACTCAACATCGACCAGTTTGGCTTGAGAAACCTACAGGCAGTCCAGCTCTGATGCCAACGCTGTAAGGACCCCGATCCTAAGTCACACCGATCTAGCTGTAACACGTCATATCACTTTGCGGCCTCACGCACGGTAACCCCACGGGTGCCACCTTACCTGGCCCGGGACCGTTTGCGCATTTTGGCACACGTATATGACAGTGTCACTAGCATCCATATGACAGAGAACCCGGGCAGACATGGCTAGTTATAAACCAAAAGTGGCACTAGATTACAGAGACAGGCATCCATGACCCAGCAACGAACGTGTCGGTCATCAACGTATGAACCCAAGTCGTAGCAAGCTACATGGACTTAAAGGAACAACGCGTGACATTTCCCCTAAGGGACAGACACAGTAACGAAGAAGGACACATGCCGGCCAGCCTACGTGTTCCGAGCAGTAGCAAGCTACCAAGGCTCATTGGAATCATTAGGAGGCATTTCCCTGTAAGGTAGGCTACCAAAGGAAAACAACTAGGTGTCGGATCCCACACATACCAAGCATTTCAAACATACACGCAATATGCTCAATATGTGCAAATACAACATTGCATCACAACAGAACTCTATGACTCAAAGTACTTTATTTAAAAGGCTCCAAGAGCCATACATAACATATCCATACAGGTAGGGGTCACATGACCCAACACTCAAGTCATACAGTCATACAAGCACAAGCGGAAGCTACATGTCTGAGTACAGACAACTTAGAAAATAAAACAGGCTTGGTGTAGCCTGACTATCTACAAGGCCCTTCACAAGCTCCAGATCTCCGTCTGGGTGTCAAGCTACTCGTCGACGTCAACGTCTATGTAGAACCCATCAGCAGGGGCAGGGTTCTCCTCTGCAACAGTTATTAAGCAAACATGAGTACAAAGGTACTCAGCAAGTCTTACCACAGAACCTATCATACATGCAACATTATCAAAGGGGGGTAGTGGAGTTCATAGCAGAATGCCAGCTTTGACCTTGGCTAACCTATACTACAACTCTCAACAGATTGCAAGATGTTATTACGAACACGAGTCCTCTACTCACCACATCAATACACTACCGAGGATCCTCTTCCGTCATCCTACGGAAGGGCCATCCACGGCACTCATACTTATCTTGAGGCTTTTAGTAGTATCCATCAACTTGTCTATGAACTGTAAGAGCAACCAAGTAGTCCGTACCGCGAACAACGGCTATTCGAATAGTTTGATAACCCTGCAGGGGTGTACCTCTTCACACACGCTTTCACCACTTATCGCCGTTTACTCGGCGTGTACTCGGCAACCTTCAAGCGGAAGCCCAGCGGGGGTGTCGGCCACGACCTGACTAACTACTCAAGTCTCTCGTCCAGGTTTATCGCCTATTTGGGTTCCATCCGTGGGGAGATCCGGCCGGGGTGTCGCTCACGGCCCCAAACGATGTGTACAGGGTTCCCGAGTCACCAAACGGGCAACCGGTACACCGTGCCACGTACCTATCGCATCACAACCCACCCCGAGGGTCAGCGTTGTGCACGACCTCCAGTAAGCTATAAACACCAGAAACTAGTTGCAACTCCTGGACAGAGATCAAGGGTAATTAATAAGCCGAGAGGGTCAATTAAGGATCCCAATGTGTGGTAGTAGCTGTAACTTGAACCACACATACAGATCTCGGGTCCTATGGACGATTCCAATGAAACAACCCACCATGTACTCCTACATGGCCTTTCATCGATACCTTTACCAAGCGTGTTCCACACTTCCCTCTCTTTATCGGTATGATCATTTCACTCTGATCCATCACCCAGATGAACCAGACCAGACACAACTCTAAGCATAGCAGGCAACATAAACAAATAGCATGGTGGATCACACATCACATGGCTCAATCAACTCCTACACATGCTAGTGGGTTTCAACTATTTACTGTGGCAATGACAAGTCATGCAAGGGATAGGGTTCAACTACCGCAGCAAGTAGCAGTTCACACGCTGTTGCCTTAATGCAGTAAAAGAGAGCAGGAGCGAGAAGATTGGGTTTGTATCGGAATGATCAATGATTGCTTGCCTGACAAAGTAGTTGTCGGGTACTGCTCTTCAACTGGATACGCAGCAGTATCCTCGGGAGCAGGACCTAACACAGAGAATACCGGCGATACAATCATTAACAACAAATGCAACAATATGATGCATGCTCATGACATGGCAAGATGCATGTGTGTTGGCTAATGCAACTAAACCAGAAGGGTTTGAGCCTATTTGAATCAAAGATTGAAATTGGCATTTTAACTATTATTTAATAAAGTGCATTATCATGTTTTTAAGTATACAGCAAGGTTAACTTGCTCAAACATGCATGAAACCAGTGCCATTGGAAAGATTGGATTTTTCTGATCATTTTTCATATATAAATCTTTTCCATCTGAGCTATGGTTTATTTTATATGATTTTTAGAAGTTTTGGGTATTTTCTGGAATTTCCTGAATTATTTTTAAATCTAAAATCCAAGAAAATCCTTTACTACGTCAGCATGACATCATGCTGACGTCAGGTAGTCAACAGGGCCAGTCCAAGTCAAACCTGACCAGTGGGACCCACTGGTTAGTGTCACAGTTAACTAATTAACTAATTAGAATTAAATTAACACCTAAACTAGGTTTGACTTGCGGGCAGGGCCCACATATCAGCGACCCAGGGGGTCAAACCCGTGGTCAAACAGGTCCATCTCGCCGGCGTTTAGCCGCCGGCGAGGCCAAACACGGCGGTGGGGTGCGGGTTTCGTGCTCCGGCTGCCAAATCGACGGCGGAGCACATCTACGGGTAGCTGGAGGCAAACCGCATCGAGTGGAGGTGGTGGCTAGCCTCGGGGTCGCCGGAGATGACGCCGGTGACGAGTCTAGCGGCGGCCGGAGTTCGGCGAAGTCGAAAACGACGGTGCGGTGCTCGTTGAGGAGCGTGAAGTAGTCCTACAGCATCTACGTGTGATGGTGAAGCTGATAGGCACGGTGGCCGGACCAATGGATGGCCGAAGCCTTGTCGGCGACGAGCACCGCGGCGGTGCGTGCAGGTGAGCTTCGTGCGGTGCGTTCCAGGGCAGAAGAGAGCCAACGGAGAGGGGGAGGTCGAAGCTGGGCTCACAGAGGTTGCAGCAGGCGCCGGAGCGAGCTCGGGGGTGGTCGGAGCTGAGCGGGACGGCGAGGGGGATCTCCGCGGCCGGAGTTGGGGAAGAAGAGGTCGGGGGCGTCTCCAGGGCGGGCGAGCGCTCGGGGCTCGGCCTGTTCGAAGTAGTCGAGGACGGCGGAGACGACGGACACCAAGGCGGGGTTTAGGGACGACGGTGGGCGCGGCTTCTACGACGGTGCGAGCACGACGGCGTCGGCCATGGCGCGGGGAGGGCGAGAGAGAGGAGCTGGGGAGAGGGGGAGGTGTCTGCGAGGTCGGGGACGACGTGTACAACCGATCCAGGCTTCCAGGGTGGCGAGGGGAGGAAGCAGGGCGGCGAGCAGCTGCGTGGCGCGCGGTGCGGTCGCCGTCGAGCACCTGCCTGCCTGCCTGGCCGAGCCAAGCAGCTCGCTGGAGCGGTAGCTGGGCTGGTCCGGCAGGTGGGCCGGGTAGGGCGCCAGGTAAACTTCTTCTCTCTCTCTTTTTTTCTATTTCTTTTCTGTTTCATTTGTTTTGCAACTTTGTTTAATTAAATAAAATGCCAGAGCATTTTTATAACTCATAACACTTGTCATGCCTACTGTATATAATATGAACAGTAGGAAACATTATAGTTTATGATTATTTGAGCATTTAAAATATTTTATAGCATTTAAATGCCCAAATTCAAATACCATATGATTTAATCCAGTGACCTTGGATGTCCTAGAAAATTGTGCACCATTTTTAGCAAAGGTTTGAGACCAAGGCAGAAATGATGAACATTTTTGAAGGGCATTTTGGGTACATTGGAAAATATTTTATCAAACCCTAGTTGTTAGAAGAGGGGTGCTGGGGTTTCTGTCATTCCCATTTCAAATTTCTTTGAAAAGTAAACATGATGCACACACCAACTAACCCTAATGCAAGTGCTAACTAGGGATGTGACATATGTACAAATCCTAGGGCCCTCCGGTGTGTATATAAACCGGAGGGTTTAGTCCATAGAGGCTAGAGAAGAATCACAATATCCTCATAGACTAGACTTAGGGTTTAGCCATTATGATCTTGAGGTAGATCAACTCTTGTATTCATATTCAACCATATTAGTATAGGAGGAAGTAGGGTATTACCTCGATCGAGAGGGCCTGAACCTGGGTAAAACATCGTGTCCCCAGTCTCCAGTTACCATCGATCCTCAGACGCATAGTTCGGGACACCCTACCCGAGATCCACCGTTTTTTACACCGACACTTGTTGCAACCCAGCAGTGGCAAAGCTTGTATTCCCAGATATCGGTGTTTGCTGCATAGAAGAACATGTCCGTGCTTCTGATGATTCAGGTGTAGCTTGAAATCTTCCTGTATTGTTGAAGTATCCGGGTGTTATTTCTGGTGTTACCCAACCAGGCAGTGCCCCATATCTGCTTGGCTCATCAAACCCTCGCTGCGTGTGCCGCCTTGCATGTTTCTGCAATGACATTCAATAGTTTTGGGATTAAACTTTTCTTCATTTTCTCGTGTACATTCTATGGGTAACATGTCATGCACTGAAGGCAATGTACCAGTTGAACTTGCATCGCTGGGCGTTAT
This sequence comes from Secale cereale, assembly GCA_902687465.1. NCBI lineage: Eukaryota > Viridiplantae > Streptophyta > Magnoliopsida > Poales > Poaceae > Secale > Secale cereale. The sequence continues at coordinate 160,944,852 of LR738711.1, read as the reverse complement.
TAAACTTTGTTCTATATTTTGTATCTGGTTTAGTTTCAGTCGAACTGATGAATGTACATGTTCAGCACTGATGTACTGATGTACTGATTTTTAACACTGCTTGTAAACTGAACATTGAACTTCATTTGTTATGGAAAGTTTTTTAATTTTTTTTCCTATAACTGATGCATAAACATTTGGTGCACTACTTGCAAATTGAACATTGAACTTCAGAGATGTATGGATATGCATATATATGAAACTGATGCATGTCTTCTCTTTTTTTCATCTATCACTTATGCAACTACATTAGAAGTACTTCTAGTTTATGTATCATTGAACTTACTATGTATCAAGTGTATACTTTTTTCAACAACATTCTTTTACTAGTTCGAACTGACGCAACTACGCGACATGTACTATTAGAAATAACATCATACAACTTGCAGTGGTAGCTGAACCTTATATAAAGCCTAGTCGTTGCTTGGACTGATGCATAAGTTTATGTTCTTTGGCTTGAACTGAAGCTATCATATTACAGGTACTGACAATAACCTTGACATCCAAATTGTGCATCAAGTGGGAGGGGTGTAATGAACTGATGCAAGCATTTGCAATCTACTATCAGCTTCTGCATCATAGAACATGTGTCACTGATGCAGCACACATGTAGTACTGAAGAATCTAATAGTGTAACATGTAGGCAGAGCATAGTGTGTGCATTTTTTAAACCGAATCTTCTTCATAGAAAGACTGATGAACTGATGAACTGACACAAATGTGGTATTTTTCTTCAGGCAAACCCAGACGTGAAAACATTTTTTGAACTGATACAATTTTTGAGGAAAATTAGTGTGGGAAGCAGACATCACCTCCAGTGGCATGTTCTTGGATCTGACTTCTTCTTCCTCCTCTTATGGGCGGCGTACTGGCATGTTCTTGAGAGGCGGCGCCATTGATGAAGGCAAGGAGCTTGGGGAGACGACAGCGCTCCTGCTTGCGGTGGATGTCCGGCGACGAGGTCCTGGGAGGCAGCGGCAGGCAGGGATCACTATTGGGGAACATAGTATTTCAAAAATATTCCTATGATCATGCAAGATCTATCTAGGAGAAGCATAGAAAAGAGCGGGGAGAGTGTGTCCACGTACCCTCATAGACCGAAAGCATAAGCGTTTAGTAGCATGGTTGATGTAGTCGAACGTCTTCGCGATCCAACCGATCAAGCACCGAATGCATGGCACCTCCGCGATCTGCACACGTTCAGCTGGTGACGTCCCTTGAACTCTTGATCCAATTGAGGCCGAGGGAGAGATTCGTCAGCATGATGGCGTGGTGACGGTGTTGATGAAGTTACCGATGCAAGGCTTCGCCTAAGCACTGCGACAATATGACCGAGGTGTGTAATAGTGGAGGGGGGCACCGCACACAGCTAAAACTATTGTCAACTTGTGTGTTCTAGGGTGCCCCATGCCCCCGTAGATAAAGGAGAAACGGGAGGCCGGTCGTCCCTCCTAGGGCGCGCCCCACAAGGGGAGTCCTACTAGGAATAGGAATCCTATTCCTTATAGGAGTCCACCAAGAGGGAGAGAGGGGGAAGGAACGAGAGGGAGAGGGAGAAGGAAAGGGTTTGCCCCCCATTCCCTAGCCCAATTCGGACCCAAGGGGGAGGGGGGCGCAGCCTGCCCTAGCCGCCCCTCTCTCTCTCTCTCTCTCTCCACTAAGTCCCATGTGGCCCATTAGTTTCCCCGGGGGGTTCCGGCAACCCTCTGACACTCCAATTTTATCCGAAACTTCTCCGGAACACTTCCGGTGTCTGAATATAGTCGTCCAATATATCAATCTTTATGTCTCGACCATTTTGAGACTCCTCGTCATGTCCGTGATCTCATCCGGGACTCCGAACAACCTTCAGTACATCAAAACACATAAACTCATAATACCAATCGTCATCGAACACTAAGCGTGCGGACCCTACGGGTTTGAGAACTATGTAGACATGACCGAGACACATCTCCAGTCAATAACCAATAGCGGAACTTGGATGTTCATATTGGCTCCTACATATTCTAGGAAGATCTTTATCGGTCAAACCGCACAACAACATACGTTGTTCCCTTTGTCATCGGTATGTTACTTGTCTGAGATTCGATCGTCGGTATCATCATACCTAGTTCAATCTCATTACCGGCAAGTCTCTTTACTCGTTCCGTAATACATCATCTTGTGACTAACTCATTAGTTGTTTGATTGCAAGGCTTATTACGATGTGTATTATCGAGAGGGCCCAGAGATACCTCTCCGACACTCGGAGTGACAAATCCTTATCTTGATCTATGCCAACACCACAAACACTTTCGAGACACATGTAGAGCATCTTTATAATCACCCAGTTACGTTGTGACATTTGATAGCACACAAGGTGTTCCTCCGGTATTCCGGGGTTGCATAATCTCATAGTCAGAGGAACATGTATAAGTCATGAAGAAAGAAATAGCAGTAAAACTAAACGATCATAGTGCTAAGCTAATGGATGGGTCTTGTCCATCACATCATTCTCATAATGATGTGATCCCATTGATCAAATGACAACACATGTCTATGGTTAGGAAACATAACCATCTTTGATTAACGAACTAGTCTAGTAGAGGCATACTAGGGACACTCTATTTTGTCTATGTATTCACACATGTATCAAGTTTCCGGTCAACACAATTCTAGCATGAATAAAAGAAATTTATGGAAATATAAATAACAACTTTATTATTGCCTCTAGGGAATATTTCCTTCAGTCTCGCACTTGCACTAGAGTCAATAATCTAGATTACATAGTAATGATTCTGACACCCATGGAGTCCTGGTGTTGATCATGTTTTGCTCGTGGAAGAGGCTTAGTCAACGGGTCTGCAACATTCAGATCCGTATGTATCTTGCAAATTTCTATGTCTCCCTCCTTGACTTGATCGCGGATGGAGTTGAAGCGTCTCTTGATGTGCTTGGTTCTCTTGTGAAACATGGATTCCTTCGCCAAGGCTATTGCTCCAGTGTTGTCACAAAAAAAAATCATTGAACCCAATGCACTAGGTATTACACGTAGATCGGATATGAACTCGTTCATCCAGACTCCTTCATTTGCTGCTTCCGAAACAACTATGTATTCCACTTCACACGTAGATCCCGCCATGACGCTCTGCTTGGAACTGCACCAACTGACAGCTCCACCGTTCAACAAAAGTACGTATCTGGTTTGTGACTTTGAGTCATCCGGATCAGTGTCAAAGCTTGAATCGACGTAACCATTTACGATGAGATCTTTGTCACCTCCATAAATGAGAAACATATCCTTCATCCTTTTCGGGTACTTCGGGATGTTCTTGACCGCTGTCTCGTGATCCACTCCTGGATTACTTCGGTACCTCCCTGCTAAACTTATAGCAAGGCACACATCAGGTCTGGTACACTGCATTGCATACATGATAGATCCTATGGCTGAAGCATAGGGAATGACTTTCATTTTCGCTCTATCTTCTGCAATGGTTGGGCATTGAGTCTTACTCAACATCACACCTTGTAACACATGCAAGAACCCTTTCTTTGACTGATCCATTTTGAACTTCTTCACAACTTTATCAAGGTATATGCTTCGTGAAAGTCCAATTAAGCATCTTGATCTATCTCTATAGATCTTGATGCCTAATATATAAGCAACTTCACCGAGGTCTTTCATTGAAAATTTCTTATTCAAGTATCCTTTTATGCCAACCAGAAATTCTATATCATTTCCAATCAACAATATGTCATCCACATATAATATCAGAAATGCTACAGAGCTCCCAGTCACTTTCTTGTAAATACAGGCTTCTCCAAAAGTCTGTATAAAACCATATGCTTTGATCACCTCATCAAAGTGTATATTCCAACTCTGAGATGCTTGCACCAGTCCATAGATGGATCGCTGGAGCTTGCACACTTTGTTAGAACCTTTAGGATCGACAAAATCTTTTGGTTGCATCATATACAACTCTTCTTTGAGATATCCATTAAGGAATGCAGTTTTACATCCATTTGCCAGATTTCATAATCATAAAATGTGGCAATTGCTAACATGATTCGGATAGACTTAAGCATCGCTACGGGTGAGAAAGTTTCATCGTAGTCAACTCCTTGAACTTGTCGAAAACCATTCGCAACAAGTCAAGCTTTGTAGATAGTAACATTACCATCGGCGCCAGTCTTCCTCTTAAAGATCCATTTATTTTCAATGGCTTGCCGATCATCGGGCAAGTCAACCAAAGTCCACACTTTGTTCTCATGCATGGATCCCATCTCAGATTTCATGGCATCAAGCCATTTTGCGGAATCTGGGCTCATCATCGCTTCCTCATAGTTCATAGGTTCATCATGGTCTAGTAACATGACTTCTTGAACAGGGTTACCGTACCACTCTGGCGCGGAACGTACTCTGGTTGACCTACAAGGTTCAGTAGTAACATGATTTGAAGTTGCATGATCATCATCATTAGCTTCCTCATTGATCGGTGTAGGAATCATTGGAATTAGTTTTTGTGATGAACTACTTTCCAATTCGGGAGAAGGTACAAATACCTCATCAAGTTCTACTTTCCTCCCACTCACTTCTTATGAGAGAAACTCCTTCTCTAGAAAGGATCCATTCTTAGCAACGAATATCTTGCCTTCGGATCTGTGATAGAAGGTGTACCCAACAGTTTCCTTTGGGTGTCCTATGAAGACACATTTCTCGGACTTGGGTTCGAGCTTATCAGGTTGAAGCTTTTTCACATAAGCATCGCAGCCCCAAACTTTAAGAAACGACAACTTGGGTTTCTTGCCAAACCACAGTTCATAAGGCGTCGTCTCAATGGATTTAGATGGTGCCCTATTTAACATGAATGCAGCTGTCTCTAAAGAATAACCCCAAAATGATAGTGGTAAATCGATAAGAGACATCATAGATCGCACCATATCTATAAACTATGGTTACGATGTTTGGACACACCATTACGCTGTGGTGTTCCAGGTGGTGTGAGCTATGAAACTATTCCATATTGTTTCAAATGAAGACCAAACTCGTAACTCAAATATTCGCCTCCGCGATCAGATTGTAGAAACTTTATTTTCTTGTTACGATGGCTCTCTACTTCACTCTAAAATTCTTTGAACTTTTCAAATGTTTCAGACTTGTGTTTCATCAAGTAGATATACCCTTATCTGTTCAAATCATCTGTGAAGGTCAGAAAATAACGATACCCGCTGCAAGCTTCAACCCTCATTGGTCCGCATACATCAGTATGTATGATTTGCAATAAGTCAATTGCTCTCTCCATTGTTCCCGAGAACGGAGTTTTAGTCATCTTGCCCATGAGGCATGGTTTTCAACCACCAAGTGATTCATAGTCAAGTGATTCCAAAAGTCCATCAGCATGGAGTTTCTTCATGCGCTTTACATCAATATGACCTAAACGGCAGTGCCACAAATAAGTTGCATTATCATTATCAACTTTGCATCTTTTGGCTTCAATATTATGAATATGTGTATCATTACGATCGAGATCCAATAAGAATAGACCATTCATCAAGGGTGCATGACCATAAAAGATATTACTCATATAAATGGAACAATCATTATTCTCTGTTTTAAATGAATAACGTCTCGCAACAAACAAGATCCAAATATAATGTTCATGCTCAACGCTGGCACCAAATAACAATTATTTAGGTCTAAAACTAATCCCGAAGGTAGATGTAGAGGTAGCGTGCCGACGGCGATCACATCGACTTTGAAACCATTTCTCACGCGCATCGTCACCTCGTCCTTAGCTAATCTTCGTTTAATCTGTAGCCCCTGTTTCGAGTTACAAATATTAGAAACCAAACCAGTATCAAATACCCAGGTGCTACTACGAGCATTAGTAAGGTACACATCAATAACATGTACATCAAATATACCATTGTTCACTTTGCCATCCTTCTTATCCTTACTTGGGGCAGTTCCGCTTCCAGTGTCGAGTCCCTTTGCAGTAGAAGCACTCAGTTTCAGACTTGGCTCCAGACTTGGGTTTCTTCATGGGAGTAGCAACTGGCTTGCTATTCTTCTTGAAGTTCCCCTTATTTCCCTTGCCCTTTTTCTTGAAGCTAGTGGTCTTATTAACCATCAACACTTGATGCTCCTTTTTGGTTTCTACGTCCGCAGCTTTGAGCATAGTGAAGAGCTCGGCAATTTTCTTCTGCATCCCTTGCATATTATAGTTCATCACGAAGCCTTTATAGCTTGGTGGCGGTGATTGAAGAACTCTATCAATAACACTATCTTCATCAACTTTGCATCCAAGTTGAGTCATGTGATTGTAGTACCCAGACAATCTGAGTAAGTGTTCACTGATAGAACTATTCTCCTCCATCTTGCAGCTATAGAATTTATTGGAGACTTAATATCTCTCAATTCGGGCATTTTCTTGAAATATTAACTTCAACTCTTGGAACATATCATATGCTCCATGACGTTCAAAACGTCTTTGAAGTCCCGATTCTATGCCATAAAGCATGGCACACTGAACTATTGAGTAGTCATCAGAAGGAGCTTGCCAGACGTTTATAACGTCCGGAGTTGCTCCTGCAGCAGGCCTGTCACCTAGCGATGCTTCAAGGACATAATTCTTCTATGCAGCAATGAGGATAATCCTCAAGTTATGGACCCAGTCCGTGTAGTTGCTACCATCATCTTTCAACTTAGCTTTCTCTAGGAATGCATTAAAATTCAAGGGAACGGTAGCACGGGCCATTGATCTACAACAACATAGATATGAAAAAACTATCAGGACTAAGTCATGATAAATTAAAGTCCAGTTAATCATATTACTAAAGAACTCCCACTTAGATAGACATCCCTCTAGTCATATAAATGATCGCGTGATCCAAATCAACTAAACCATGTCTGATCATCATGTGAGATGGAGTATTTTTCAATGGTGAACATCTTATGTTGATCATATCTACTATATGATTCACGCTCGACCTTTTGGTCTCCAGTGTTCCGAGGCCATGTCTGTATATGCTAGGCTCGTCAAGTTTAACCCGAGTATTCTACATGTGCAAAACTGTCTTACACCCGTTGTATTTGAACGTAGAGCTTATCACACCTGATCATCACGTGGTGTCTCGGCACGACGAACTTTCGCAACATTGCATACTCAGGGAGAACACTTGTACCTTGAAATTTTGTAAGGGGTCATCTTATAATGCAACCACTGTACTAAGAAAAATAAGAAGCATAGTAAGATAAACATCATATGCAATCAAAATATGTGACATGCTATGGCCATCATCATCTTGTGCTTTTGATCTCCATCTCCAAAGCATCGTCATGATCTCCATCGTCACCGGCTTGACACCATAATCTTCATCGTAGCATCGTGGTCATCTCGCCAACTATTGCTACTACTACATCGCTAACTCATAGTGATAAAGTAAAGCAATTACATGGCTTTCGCAATTCATAAAATAAAGAGACAACCATAAGGCTCCTGCCAGTTGCCGATAATTTAGATCTCATACAATAACGTATAACTCATCACGTCTTGACCATATCACATCACAACATGCCCTGCAAAAACAAGTTAGACGTCCTCTACTTTGTTGTTGCAAGTTTTACGTGGCTGCTACGGGCTTAGCAGTTCTTACCTACGCATCAAAACCACAACGATTTTTTGTCAAGTGTGATGTTTTAACCTTCACAAGGACCAGGCGTAGTCACATTCTATTCAACTAAAGTGAGAGAGACACACAACCGCGGGTCACCTTTAAGCAACCAGTGCTCGTAACGATGAAACCAGTCTCGCGTAAGCGTACGCGTAATGTCGGTCCAGGCCGCTTCATCTCACAATACCACTGAATCAAAGTATGACATGCTGGTAAGCAGTTTGACTATTATCACCCACAGCTCATTGTGTTCTACTCGTGCATATCATCTACGCATAGACCTGGCTCATGGTGCCACTATTGGGGAACGTAGTATTTCAAAAAAAATTCCTACGATCACGCAAGATCTATCTAGGAGAAGCATAGAAACGAGCGGGGAGAGTGTGTCCATGTACCCTCGTAGACCGAAAGAGGAAGCGTTTAGTAACGCGGTTGATGTAGTCGAACGTCTTCGTGATCCAACCGATCAAGCACTGAACGTACGGCACCTCTGCGATCCGCACATGTTCAGCTCGGTGACGTCCCTCGAACTCTTGATCCAATAGAGGCCGACGGAGAGTTTCTTCGATACGACGGCATGGTGACGGTGTTGGCGAAGTTACCGACGCAGGGCTTCGCCTAAGCACTGCGACAATATGACGGATGTGTGTAACAGTGGAGGGGGGCACCGCACGCGGCTAAAACAATTGTCAACTTGTGTGTTCTAGGGTGCCCCTGCCCCCGTATATAAAGGAGCAAGGGGAGGCCGGCCGACCCTCCTAGGGCGCGCCCAACAAGGGGAGTCCTACTAGGAATAGGAATCCTATTCCTAATAGGAGCCCACCAAGAGGGAGAGGGGGGAAGGAAGGAGAGGGAGAGGGAGAAGGAAAGGGGGGCGCCGCCCCCTTCCCTTGTCCAATTCGGACCCAAGGGGGAGGGGGTGCGTGGCCTGCCCTTGCGGCCCCTCTCTCTCTCCACTAAGGCCCATGTGGCCCATTAGTTTCCCCAGGGGGTTCCGATAACCCTCCGGCACTCCGGTTTTACCCGAAACTTCTCCGGAACACTTCCTGTGTCCGAATATAGTCGTCCAATATATCAATATTTATGTCTCAACTATTTCGAGACTCCTCGTCATGTCCGTGATCTCATCTGGGACTCCGAACAACCTTCGGTACATTAAAACACATAAACTCATAATACCGATCGTCATCGAACATTAAGCGTGCGGACCCTATGGGTTCCAGAACTATGTAGACATGACCGGAAAACATCTCCGGTCAATAACCAATAGCGGAACCTGGATTTTCATATTGGCTCCTACATATTCTACGAAGATCTTTATCGGTCAAACCGCAGAACAACAGACGTTGTTCCCTTTGTCATCGGTATGTTACTTGTCCGAGATTCGATCGTTGGTATCATCATACCTAGTTCAATCTCGTTACCGGCAAGTCTCTTTACTCGTTCCGTAATACATCATCTTGTGACTAACTCATTAGTCGTTTTCTTGCAAGGCTTATTATGATGTGTATTACCGAGAGGGCCCAGAGATACCTCTCCGACACTCGGAGTGACAAATCCTAATCTTGATCTATGCCAACACCACAAACATTTTCGGAGACACCTGTAGAGCATCTTTATAATCACCCAGTTACGTTGTGACGTTTGATAGCACACAAGGTGTTCCTCTGGTATTCGGGAGTTGCATAATCTCATAGTCAGAGGAACATGTATAAGTCATGAAGAAAGCAATAGCAGTAAAACTAAACGATCATAGTGCTAAGCTAACGGATGGGTCTTGTCCATCACATCATTCTCATAATGATGTGATCCCGTTGATCAAATGAAAACACATGTCTATGGTTAGGAAACATAACCAACTTTGATTAACGAGCTAGTATAGTAGAGGCATCCTAGGGACACTCTATTTTGTCTATGTATTCACACATGTATCAAGTTTCTGGTCAATAAAATTCTAGCATGAATAAAAGACATTTATCATGATATACAAGGAAATATAAATAACAACTTTATTTTTGCCTCTAGGGCATATTTCCTTCAATCACAGGCCCAGCGAAGGAGCCCCGGCGAGGGAGGGAGGCTACTGGCGGGGATCACAGGCCCGGTGAAGGAGGCCCGATGAGGGAGGGAGGATTGAGGCGGGGATCACGGCCCCGACGAAGGAGGGAGGCAGGAGGCGGGGATCACGGTCCCGTCATTGCTTTGCCACTGAGGAAGGGGATGGCGGCGGTGGACTCGTCGCCGGCCAGTCACACTGCCGTGGGCTCCCTCGCTCTGGTTGCCGTCGTCGCTCGCTCGCCCACGACGGCTGCCTCCGGCGGAAGAAGGTGGGTTGGGTTCGGGCTGGTTTGGGGAGATTCTATGGTGTAAAAGAATATTATTCTGTTATGGGTGGAAAAGAATATCAACATCTCCGGAAACATTTTCCACCTATATATAATATATCGATGATACCTAGTATTACCCATATTCACCGAAACCCTTCCGGTGACCCTGAAATGCTTTCGGATCCTCTAGGAACAATTATGGATATTGATGAAATAATTCCACAAATATATTTTCATCACTCCCGTCCGACTAACAATCAGCAGGTCGTGATTTCCTTTAGCTTGTGACCTCGTAGGTTCGGTGACTATTAGACATGAACGAAAGCTCGTTCAATTACCGATATCGGAACCGTGGACATCAATATCGATCCCCATGAGAACATGAATGACATTCGAGTGAACCTTTAGTTATCATGTGATGTTCCTTTTTATTCGTAATACTTCACAAAACCCGGGATGCATCGGTACCCTCCCGAGTCATCACTATGCTCATTATAACAAAATCCGTGTTACCGGTTTTGTTCTTCTTTCTCGTTATTGTCTTCCGGCATCCCTGTGAAAAATTCACTTGTGTCTGGCCAGAATATGATTGATGCTGTCACATCAAGAGGGCCCTAAGAATATCTCTCAATCGTCGGAGAAGCAAATCCCACTCTTGAGCTATCCGGACACATGTCAAATTTTTCGATGAACCTGTAAGTTGTCGTTATGATCATCATGTTACATGTGACGTTTCAACAACCCCAAAGCCCACCGTACAGTCAGAAGTGACCATGATGCTCTCATGAGCTAAGGAGCAAGATCACACGTTAGCACTCCATGTTATTACAATTGAATACATACGATATTAATCCAAAAGGGCATATACAAATCTCGGTCGTCAAACTATATCAATCCAAGGACCTAAATTGCTCCAATAGTGAGCGCTTATTATGTTTAACGTGTAAATAATATCGTACCAAATATCAATATTAGCATTAATCACATAATTAATGCACGAATAATATCGTACTCCCACGTACCTAAATATATGTCTTTTTGGATATTCTAATATAGACTACATACGGAGCAAAATGAGTGAATCTACACTCTAAAATATGTCTATATACATCCGTATGTAATCCTCCAATGGTGAGCACTTAACATGTTTAATGTGTTATTGATATTATACCAAATATCAATATTAGCACTAATCATATAATTAATGTGCAAATATCCTACCTAATATATGTATGCATTTCATATATTGCATAATTCATGCAAAATTAATATTGTACCTAATATATGCAAGATTTTACTACCAAGGCACGAAATTATAGATAATTTAGGATGAAATTATCATTAATTAATTTGTTGGTTAGCTGCAAGTAAATCAATTATGCAAGGAAAGGAAGAGATACAAGCAATGGAGAGAGAGAGAGAGAGAGAGAGAGAGAGAGAGAGAATTTCTTTTTCAAAAAGGAAGATACATGCACTCGAAAAAAAAAGATATTTTTGTTTTTATGGAGGAATTACGAGAAATTAGAAGAAATGTACTTTTTTAACACAGTAAAATCGCAAATGCTCACATACATGCCGATACACTCAACCCTATGAAGGTGGAGACTAGTATAGGTAAGGTGATATTAATGAGATCAACCACACAAAAAATCATATTTAGACGTTCCAAAAATTCGAAAATTATTTGACAACATACCTGCGCGGTGTGTCCAGAACTCAGAAAAAAATCAGCTCAAAACTCTATGTACAGTTAGAGATTCAAAAAAAGACAAATTCAAATGTAAATATTAGCAGCTTTGGGTGAATAGTACTATTCACATCTGATTTTGTATTTTTTTTCATTAGTGTAAATTGAATTAAGAGCTGAAACTTTTCAAGATTGTAATCAAAAGATCAAACATTGATGTGTGTCTACAATTTTTAAGAATGTTTGAGTTTTTAAAATAATTGATCTTATTGATGAGATCCTATACTAGTCTCCCCCACCCTATGAATGCACACGAACACCCAACCATAGTCACATATGAACAGTCACATATGAACACACATGCGGTTTTTCCCGTTTTCTTTGTTTGTTTTTTCTGCACAAGTTTTTCTTTGGTTTTATTTTTTTGCTTTATTTTCTCTTTGGTTTTCTTGGTTTCTTTTTTTTCATTTAATTTTTAACACATTTCAATGTTTCTCTTACACATTATACATGTTTCGTATCGTCAAAACATTTTCTTAATACATGATTAACATTTTTCAAGTATATGATTACAATTTTGTCAAATATGTGTTTTGATGTCTGTTGTTTTTGGATATATCGTTTTCACACACATTGTACATTTTTTACAGACATCTAAAACTTTTTTATACATGTTTAACATTTTTTTCAATATATGTTGTGATGTTTATTTTCATACACATTGTACATTTTTGTATACATAAAAATATTTTTATACATCTTTAACATTTTTAAAATATATTATTAACATTTGTTCATATATATTTTGATGTCTACTGTTTTCATACAAACTGTATAGTTTTGGTATATATCTAAAACATTTTAAATACATGTTTAGCATTTAAAAAAATTATGTGCTTCGATGTCTACTTTTTCACGTGCATCATATATTTTCTTATACACCTGAAAGATTTTTTATACATGTGTAACATTTTTTGTGAATTAAATATTTAAACTACGTGAGGTTTTTCAAATTCTCGACTTTAATTTTTTGGAACTAAATATAATATTTTTTAGTCCAAGAATATAAATAGAAGTTATATAAAAAAAGGACGAACGACTGAATGCAGCGAAGAACTAAATTGGCTGGCCCGCTACTACCTCTTTTCAGGCGATCACAAACTAAATCGGACAAGTCATCAATTTTTTCGGTAAAGGTTGTCCAGAGAGTACTAAAGAGATGGTAAAACTTTGTTTTAATGTGCATAATAGCTTTGAATGAAAAATACTTGTGGATGCCTTCTGATGTTGGAAGATCAAAGAATGAGACATTCAAATACTTAAAAGATAGAGTATGGAATAAAACTCAAGGATGGCTTGAGAAGCTTTTGTCTATGGGAGGGGAGGAAGTATTGATTAAATCAGTCGTGCTGGCTAATCCAATATATTCTGTGGGATGTTTCAAACTCCCGTGTGGGCTATGTGAACGCTTAAATTCGTTAATCAGGAAATTCTGGCAGGGAGTAAAGAAGCTAGCTTGCGTATCATGGTATATTATGATGAGACCTAAATATTTGGGTGACATGAGCTTTGGAGATCTAGAGAATTTTAATTTGGCCAACGCGGCCAGGAAAGCATGGAGGATATATACTACAACAGCCTAATTCTTTGAGTGCACGAATTCTCAAATCAGTTTCTTTTCATGACACCTCTATTTTGAATGCAAGTTTGGGCTCTCATCCTTCACAGATTTGGAGATCAATCATTGAAGGAAGGGATGTTCTAGTCCAATGTCCTATTAGGCGAATTGGTGATGGGACCAGCACGAAAATTTGAAATCATAACAGCGCCCAATAATAATATCTATATTGTTTCGGACCTCATTGATGAGACTATGACCACATGGAGGGAAGAACGGATGAGAAATACTCCCTCCGTCCCATAATGTAAGACGTTTTTTGACTCTAATGTAGTGTCAAAAAACGTCTTATATTTTGAGACGGATGGAGTACCTTTTTACCGATGGATACCACTTTGATTTTGGGAATTCCTATTGGCACAACCGCACAAGGAATACACTAGATTTTTTTGCCGTTGGCTTTTGAGAAAAATAGATGTTTTCCTGTTCGTTCTGTATATCGTATGCTGATAAATATGAAAATCTCAAGGGAGAGTTGGCTAGAAGGCAGTGGGGGTTCTTCAGACCATGTGCCAGCTTCAAAATAATGGTCTTATCTATGGGGAGCCTCGGTTCCTGCAAAACTTACAGTGTTCTTGTGATGTCTAGCACAACACTCAATTCATACCTTGTTCGTTCTGAATCACAGGAACATAGCTGACACCCCGTACTGTCCTTTATGTGGCAGGTGCAGTTCATGGAAGCACTCCTACAAGCAGCAAGTCCATCCACGGCCAGCTCGGGCTCTCATACGAGAACCGTGGATTAGACCACCAGTTGGAACAATGAAAGTTAATGTAGACAACGCGGTGGGGAGATATGGAGATAGAGGAGCAGCGGCTGCGATTTGTCAGGATCATCTCGGTAACTATTTGGACTCTTCATCAATTACTTTTATGGGCGTGACAGATGTATCACCTTTAGAAGCACTGGCTTGCCGCGAGGCTTGGCATTAGCACTTGATTTGAATATCACTCGGGTGATTATTTCCTCGGTCGCTTGTTTCAAAAAAAAAAAAAAGATTATTTCCTCAGACAGCGCCACGGTGGTCAAGGTGGGAAACATGCAGCTATTATTCAAGAAATTCGAGCTACTTTTCGGAGAGTTTTTGGAGTGTAAATTTATACACATGAGAGAAGGTCTAGAAACTTTGAGGCCGATAGTATATGCTTTGGCAGGCATGTGTGGTTCTTTCAACCACATGACATTGTAACGATTTCGATGAACTTGCTTGAGTAAATAGTCGTTGTACCTAAAAAATTATAGGCGTGCCCGCTGGGGACTGACTCCCCCAGCGATGTTGTAAATGATGCCAGCTTTAGAAGGTTCAACACTTCTCCCCTCAAAGAAAAGAAAAGGTTCAACACTTCAACTGGGGGTCATGATCCATGGAAGTAATTTCAGCGGTCAGTGACCAAAGGAATACAACGAATGGGGACAGAAAATAAAAAAACGCCGTTGCCGGGGATCGAACCCGGGTCACCCGCGTGACAGGCGGGAATACTTACCACTATACTACAACGACTTTGTTGTACGGCAGTGGAATTTATTTTATATTACCTGAATTAAGTTAGCAAATACAGTAGTAGAATTTACTCCATTGTATATCAATAAACTTTGCTGTGTAGCATGATGATTCCTGCAACCATGCTTCCAACATCCAACTGTTCTACGCAAAAGGCAATGTTCACCATTGCAAAACTAAATAAAAACGATATCCACAGCTTGGATATGCAGGGGGGGAAACCCAGCTACTTTTGAGTTCAGGAAGTATTATTTGCCCTATAATGTTAGAGCATTTCTAGTAGAACCCTCAAATCCTTAAATGTAAAACCAGTTTTAAGGGTTGAGAATTGCCCAATTTTGACACTTTTAAGGGTTGAAAAACAGGGGCAAAGAGTAGAACCCTCAAACCCAACCCTTATAACGGAATATTCCGTTATAAGGGTTGGGTTTGAGGGTTCTACTCTTTGCCCCAACCCCAACCATTAAAACTGTCATTTGGCATTGCATAATTTTCACTAGAAAAACATAATAAACCTCCAAACAAACACGGAAATAAAGATCATTGATGCATGGTTTAATAGTTTTTACATCACACAATCATCATCTTCCCCCTCTACTCGGCACCATCACCAAAAAATTACACTTGGCGCCATTTCCTAGACCACTTCCACGTCCATCAAGCACCTCCATTGTCGCCGGTGGTGGAGTCTTCCACACCGCCATCGCCACCACAACTCATCGGAGTGTCACCTCGAAGAGTAGAGGACGCACCACGGAATATCCTCTTCCTCTCCGCGATGTCCTCCTTGTAGTCCTTCCACCATTGCAATTGTTCTTGATCCATGTCCTTCTTGGACATCATCATGTGCTCCTTCTCTTCCACCATGAGTTCTTTCCATACCTTTGCCTCTTTCACCTTGATCATCCTCTCCTCCAAGTCGGCCTTGCGCTTTGCTTCTTCACGCTTTGCTTCCACTTGTGCAAGCTTGACCTCTTTCTTCTTCTCGGTGATAAGAAGCTTCGTCTCCAATGTCTTTGTTGTCAATTCCTCTCTTGCCTTCATCATTTGCTCCATCTTCTCCCTTAGGCTTGACGCCTCTCCTTCCATCTTCACCCTTACCTTGCCCTTCTTGGTTCCCTCGGGCTTGCCCAAGTTCCTCTCCCCCTCCTCATCTTCACTATCATCCATCCTAAGCATTGTCGACTTCTTGGGTGCGGTCTCTTTATCCCTCAACTTCCACTTGTCAAAGGTTTGAAGAATTGCCCAAGCATGTTTAAATGGGAATGGCTTGCCCTTGGAAGCGGCCGTCTCTTTGTACCTCATGCCGGCAATTGTCTCCTATCAACCACACATAATCACGTAAGAACATAGTCACACATAATCACATAAGAACAATAGCCACACATAATCACATAAGAACAATAGCCACACATAATCACATAAGAACAATAGCCACACATAATCACATAATCAAAATAGTGAAGATATGTACTCACATAGTCACTCTCCACGGTTCCACTAGGTGGTGCTTCCCTCACTTGGTCCATGGCCGCACTCCAACGAGCACAAGCGGGCTTCATCAACTCCCACCGGCCTTGAAGCGACCGGTAAGTGCGAGAGATGAACCCACTATTCTTCGGCTTGATCCTACAATAGTTGTCCTCGATCCTTTGCCAATACTGTTTACCGGTTTGGTCGGTGCCGGTGGTTGCATCCATCCCCACAGCTGCCCAAGCACGAACCAAGAGGATATCTTCCGCCTCGGTGTAGTTTGTCGACCGCGCGTGTGGGCGGGAAGCGGCGGTGAATGCCTCCTCCCCTATCTCGGCCACCTCCTCCTCGTCATCCCCTTCATCCTCCTCATCTTCCTCCAAGTCATCACCAACCCTAAAGGGTTCTAGAGGCGGAGCCCTGAGGTCGACCTCCGCGTCTTGGAGGAGGTTCATGAACGAGGATGGGGTTGCCATTTCCTCGAACACCTCGTGCGCGACGGGAGGAGGTTCCGCGGGCGTGGCAGCGGGCTTCTTCCGCGTCGCGAGCTTCTTCCGCGGCTTGGCCACGGCGGAGGACTCGCCGGCGGCCTTGGAGGCAGCCCCTCGCGGCCCACGGGAGGCCGCCTTCGGCCGGCTCTTCTTGAGGGCAGGAGCGGCGTCGGGGGCGGTAGCCGGGGCGGTGGCAGGGGCGGGAGCGGCGGCCGGCGCTGGCGCGGACGGAGGCGGTGGCAGGCCTGCCCGCCGCCGCTTCGCCCCGACGGTGGCCGTGGCGGGGACGGGGCCGGCAGGGGCGGGGCCGAGGGCGGCCGGCGAGGGCGCGGCGGCGGGCGCAGGGGCGGCCGAGGGCCGCCGCTTGGACGGGGCGGGCGCGGCCGGGGCATCGGCGGCCGGTGCCGGGGCGGGGACGGGGCCGGCAGGGGCGGGCGCGGGGGCGGCCGGGGCGGGCGCGGCGGCGGCAGGGAGCTCCATGGCGCCGAGGCGGGCGACGGTTGAGACGGGATCCCGATCCCGCGCTGGCGCTGAAGTTGAGACGGGATCCCGATCCCGATCCCGATCACTTCTACAGGCTCAAAACGAGTTTGAGGGTTGGACCTCTAAAAATATTTACAGGTTTAAGGGTTCTAGTCTATGTCGTTTTTCGGACGAAAACAAACGGTTATTTTTAAGGGTTTGGGGGTTTGAGGGCTCTACTAGACTTGCTCTTAGACGAGTATTCTTACGGTAGATATGATCATATAAGGGTCCACACATGTTAGGCCCAAAACTGTCCATCTACCCAAAAAGTTGCTGGAATGCAAAGATGCAGACAAGTGCGATTATGCATGCAGGCATCGTCTGACGGAACAAAATGAGGTCAGAATTATTTTCCATAACTTTATAACAGCAGCCAATCCCATACCTATGTATTATCTGCGGGCAGTGCACAATTTGCTGAATCCTTTTCCACTTACAACACCAATGCCTGTATTAAACAACGAAAATGCTAAGAGACATCCCTAAGGGCAATGCACGAAAACAATAAAACATCTAGCACGCATGGCAGCTCTTCCTGCAAGTGCCATAGTAGTCTGGACTGCCAATCATAAACACTGGATTCTTGTCGCATTCGCCAGCAGCAGCCCAATTGACACAGTTATCATCTTCATCAGTGCAATCATCATCCTCGGATACCGGCGAAGATTTTGAGTTATCGATTTTGCTCGCTCGCATATGTTTTACGGCAAGCCATTTCTCCCCTTCAAGGACAGAACAAGACTCATGCTGGCTGTCCTTGTCGGTGACTCCATCAGGCCTTGAATTGAACACCAGAATCGCATTGCCCTTGACAGGTTTCACTGCGTAACCAGCACATTCGGAAGGTGTGCCTTCCTTGGCTTGAGCATCCTTCAGCTGCTCACATATATATAAAGATTATTATCTCCTTTTCACTTTTTGGTCAAGGAAACTACATATCAATGTTAGTATGACTAGTCATTCTGATAAGGACTTTTTTTTTGAAAATGATAAGGACTTCTTCTCACAAGTAAGACTGTGATAACGTCATTACCTCGGATCTGGGGAAAACAGTTTCACCACCTTGCTTAATATCAGAAAGATACATCAAAATGGTCACAAGGCTATTGGCACCACTGCTCGATTGAGTTTCTTCCTTGTTAGGGTCACTTTGGTTTGCTCCATACTTCAAAACCTGCATGCTCTCCCCATGCTCTGAGATGACTAAGAATGTCAACAGCCAGACACCTAGCAAGCAAGGTTACACATAATTACAAGAGTAATTGCAAGGAACAATCAATACCTTTTGGAATAAAACTCCATAATGATACCCTATCTTCAATCTTCGAAACAACTATGTCCTTCAAAAGGAGTACAAAACATCAATTTTTAGAGGTAGAACAGTCCAAGGCTTAGTAGTAGTAGACCCTATATATCTCAATTATAAAAGTTTAACATCTACTACCATATATCCAAAAGAATGTGCACTTTCTTCACAGATTGCAATATCAAGAAAAACAATAAGTCTGGCCTCATTTTGTTACATATCTGTTTATTCACACAGGTAACACAAAGCTAAGCATTAACTTACAGATGAAATGGTAGAAGATTATTAAATAGAGGGATTCAAGGTTTGTTTAATTTTATTTTTCTCTGTCAACATTTTCTGCATGCTTAGCAAAGAGCCAGTCATGAAAGCAGTATGTATGCTCACCTCGCTATCAGCCAGGCGAAATATGAGGCCTGCATCAATATTGTTCTGGGAAATATTTGTAGCACCATCATTAACAAGTACAGATGACCCTATCTTACGACGTGCCTGCAAGAATGAAAACATGACCTTCAATAACATGATGCAAGCCGTTTTTTTATAAATAACCTGAATGCAAGGACTGAGATGTGATCCAGATGATGGGACAAATTACCATAGATAGTAAGTGGTCACACTCCATGTGAGAGAGAAAACCTTCATACAAGAAGACCCTAAATTAAGGTAAGAAACTTGGGATTTGTCCATATAAAAAGAAGTGAGCATCTGAGTACATACACAACTATAAGATTATAAGTACAGAAGATCTTTCATGCGCCACACATTTTCTATTTATAGAAAATGCATCACAAACTCATGGTAACAAATGCTTAACTGCCAGTACAGAAGAAAATCAAATGAGATGGTGTTTATGGTCCAGTAATAAAGGAACACATCATAATGAGGTGACGAGACAAACCTTGGATGCCACGAGAGTCGCTTTGATTTTGACGGGTCAAAATCAACATGTGAGCTTGGAGTAAATGAACCACTTGTGGAGTTCAGTAATTTTGGTTGCGCAATATCCAGACCAAACCTGAAAAGGGTAATGATTGGACTGCACATTAATATCTTCCATGAAGGGAACATCATATAATTGTAATTTACTTTGGAACTGGGCGTCGACCAGTTAGTTAGAAGCACGTGTGCGGGTACACGCCCAGCCTACCACCCGCGTTCGAGCCCTGTGCTCCACAGGGGGTGCCTCATGGTTATTTCTAATTTCAAAAGACACAAGCATTTGGTGCACGTTCGAGTAAAAACTGTAATTTAGTTTCTCACTAGAATTGACTTGGCTCTTTCTGTAGCTGATGTTAAATTTGCATTCTACTTCAGTGGCAATTGATTAGACTAAATTGACAAGGTAAACTGTGTGATCATCAAAGTATGTCACCTCAAGCTTCAAGCCAACAAGTAACCTAATGTCAGTTTGATAGAGGCACACGTGCGCGGGTGCACAGCCAGCCCACCACCAGCGTTCGAGGGCTGTGCTTCATAGGGGCTGTCTCTCAACTGAAAAAACAGGCACATATATTTGGCGCGAAAGAGGCCGCAGGCATTTGGCGCGTGTCCGAGAAAAGTTTGTAATACTTCCTCATTAGAATTGACTTGCCCCTTTAAACTGGCATTCTACTTAAGTGGTAATTGATAAGACTAAAGTTGATGATGTATACCATTGTTTTTAAGGCGTCCTGCCTTGGACGCTTAGGCGACGCTTAGGCGATAAGGCGCCCGGGCAGCGCCTTACAAATATGCCCGCCTTAGGCGCTTAGGCGTCCGCCTTGGGCGCTTAGGCGTCGCCTAGGCGCTAGAGCGGGTGGTGCTCGCCTTAGATCGCCTTACCGCCTTAAAAACAATGATGTATACTGTATCTCGACCCAAGAATTTCACTCAAACTTCAAGCCAACAACAAACCTAACTCCCAGTTGAGCATCTCACCCATTAACACATCATGGTCAGGGCTCTGCTATTGCAGAGGCAAGACTGTGACCAAGACTTCAAATCAATAGGCAGGGTTGGGGGACTTGACTTCATGGGTTGTTGACCCTGCATTTACTATTGCAGAAACAAAGCTACCCACATCAACTACTGAACAAATCAGACCATAACTCAACAAAGATCCAATCCTAGAAACTGAATCAAAGTAGGCAGACACAGTTCATCCCGAAATAGAAACACATCCTGGCCTTCTGGGACCTGGTTACACAAATCCAACCAGAGATCCTCACAGGCACATCAGAGGGATGGAGAGGAAGAGGAGCTTACTTGCGAGAAGAAGCCAGGGCGTAGGGCGGGCCAAGCGATAGACATGCTGCCACAAGCACCAGCAGGGCTCCTGATCCAGATCCCATGCTTCTTCTTCCCCGTCAGCTCTGGAGGACTGCAACTCTGCCCCCGGGATCCAGCCCCCTGCAAATGAACAGATCCGCATATCTCTCGTCTCACTCTCTCTGTAGTCTGTACTGTAAGCCACTGAGCGAGAAACGGGGGCCCAATGGGCCGTAAAAGCCCACGAAGAACACAGACAGATGGCAACAACAGTGATAAAAAAAGATGATGATATAACACGGGGATAGATAGACTCATAGACAGACAGGTTTATTCATACGAATTACATAGGATTTGCATGCACTAAAATAGTTGGAATTACAACATACAACGACTCTGGTTTATTCATACGAATTACGACATAGGATTTGCATGCACTACAACAGTTGGAAATTACACAACACAGATAAATACCACCATGGTAAATTTATTCACTTTCAGACAAGATCAATCCGTCCCCCTTTTGTTTTGTTGCTATGTGTCAGCAACAGCAATGTCAATCATCTAGAGTATATGGGTATGCGACCATGGTGGGTGGACGGCTGATCGATCGGTCTCACTCCTCCTCGTTCTCCGGCAGCAAGTCGCCGTAGATGCCGCCCAACTTCCGCTGGCTCATGAGCATCAGCCTGTTGGGCTTTTTGCCCCCGTTCTCCTCGGTCATCTGGGCAAGTGGATCACGCGCGGCCGGTGGAATCACCGGCGGGTACGGGTACGCCCTGGCGGAGCCCGGGGCGGCGTAGCGCGGCCCCGGGGATGTCCTTGCAGGCGGCGTCGCGCTCCTCCGCTCCTCTGTCAGCACCTTCTGGTCCCCGGTGAGGCGAATCGCGTGACCTGGACAAGAAAATCGAGGGCATGTTTCGTGAGATCCGGACCCCATCGGCCATGCACACGTGCGGGATCTAGGTGGGTAGCTTAGGGAGCGGGCGTACCTGATGGTGCAGCGTGGGGGAAGGCGCACTTGTCCCCGAAATGGCAGGTGCCCGTGTCCCTGAAGTTGAAGCACACCTTGCCGCCGCCGTTGACAACCCTGGCGCCGCCGGCGACGGTGAAGCCGCTGAGAGGGGGGACCGGCGGGCGAAGCTCGGCGCTGCCGTGCGCGAAGGTGCAACTGTCCTCGTACATGCATCGGCCGGTGGCCTCGTACTTGTCGCACAGCCTGGTCTTGAAGTACAGCTTCTCCGGCGGCGCCTCCATCTCCATGTGCTGCCCCTGCCCCTGCTCCTGGCCCTGCTCCTGCCCCTGCCCCTCCCCCTCTACGTCCACCAGCACCACCGTCTCCACCGACCGCGGCGGCCTCGCCGTCGCCGAGGAGAGCACGATGACGTCCTCTCCCGAGCGGCGTATCGGGGCGCCGTTGAAGGCGTTGGCGGCGGCGTGGCTCTCCCTCTCCATCGCTAGCTGCTGGCCGGCGGACTAAACCCTAGGTTAGCGCAGCCGAGTAGAAAGATTTGGCTGAGGAGTGAGGAGAAGCAGGTGTGGAGAGGGGTTGCAAGATGGGTACCTATTTATAACGAAGGAGGGCCTGGGTTTTCCGGGGGTGCGCCAGCCTCCGCCGTCGGTCTCGGGTTGGAAGGCATTAATTCTTCCAATCTGTCCATACCTGGCGGCGTGCTGGCTGTGCGCTGAGGATTTTGCAAATTACTTCAGTTTTCAGTTTTGGTTCGCGCAACCGATCGAGGAGCGGGCGCCGTGTCCCGTGGAGATGGTGCGTGCGTCCGGAAGGTGGTGGTGGTGGACTGGTGGTGCTGCAGTGTTTTGCCCGGAGCGCATCGAAGGCGTCGGCGAGATAGGCCTAAACGCAGGGCACGTGAGAGGGCGAGGGCTACTAGGTGAGTGTGAGTGAACTGCGATGGCCTTGGGCCCGTGTTGAACGGTTCTACCCCAAGTTCGCAAGGCCCTGTGGTCTGTCACGGCATCTCTAAAGGCGGATCTGTAAACCTCCCACAACAATCTAAACTGTAAAAGCCATCCAACACCGATCTGTATCGGTCCGCGAAACGGTCCCGACATGATTTCTCCCGTGAATCGGAGACAAACATGAGGAGGTTTGCGGGAGACCGGGTCGATCCCAAGCCCGCTTTTGACCGCCCTGACCCATCAAAAACCCGCTCCTCCCGTGCTTTCTTTCCAATGCACGCGCCGCATTCATGCCGGTCCAGAGCACGCGGAGGCCGGCATTGATGTCGTGATGTGACCGAAGGGAGGGAGGGAGGACGGCGCTGACCGACGCGACCTCTCGACAGCCGCCGCTTCAATGCAGACGCAGGTTCCCGAGGAACCAACTCCGTCCGCTGCGCCGAATTGAAGCTGCTGACCGGCCCTTCGCCTGGTCCTCGCCGCGGCTATTTAAGCCTTGCGCCGGAGTAGCACAGAGATGCACC
>LR738711.1:160891775-160921340 GCA_902687465.1 Secale cereale | reverse complement strand
CCCCCCCCCTCTTCGACCCAAGATACGACAATGCCGAAGTCGTGGTACTCCTTGTCGGTAGGTGGAGTACGTGGAAGGTCCTCCTCCTACGGTTCTTGCCGCCGCAGCAGATGCTCTCTGGGCCCATCAGCGTCCACGGCGGTCGGCTCCTCTACCAAGGAGGAGATCATCATATCCTCCGGTGACGAGGAGGAGCAGGCGTCACTACAGCAGCCACAAGAGCCACCACCGCAGCAACCCCGACTCCTCAAGGAGGCCGCTCTGACGGACGAAGATTTTGTCCATTAGATCGAGTTAATGATGGAGCAGTCGCTCCGTGACATGGGGCCATCGCCGGCACGCGTGAAGGAGGAGCCGACCTCCCCGCCAAGCCATCGCGTCAAGACCGAGCAGGCATCCACATTCCTGCCGGTGAAGGAGGAGCCGGCCTCGCCCCGGCACAACCACAGGGTCCAGATCGGACGTCGCCTCAAGGATGAGCCAACCTCGTCCCCACAACGCCGCGGCGTCCAGATCGGACATCACGTCAAGGACGAGCATGTGTCCCCATCGCGCAGCCGCTACGACCACATCGACACGTCGTTGTCACCGCCGTACCGCCACCCCCTCACCGTCAAGGAGGAGTTGCCGCCTGCAATCAAGAAGGCGCAGGGCTGCCTCCTCCACTACCTTGGCGGTTCCTCACGTTCGAGGGCCATCGTCTCCGAGGCAGAGCGCGCGGATCGACAGCAGGAGCGGTATGACCGGCTCAATGCTAGTCGCCGCTCTACATTCGCCAAGAGGGATGTGGCACTGGGCTGGGTCCGCAACGACCCAGACCTCACCGCCACGTGGGTGCTCGACTACTCGGCGACCACCACGGAGACTACCGACAGGCGTCGCCGCCGCCTTGGCGGTGCTCGCCAAGATTGATGAGGAGTGGTCACTTAGCGACTGGTAAGCCAACACCGGCCGCAGCAAGGCCACCGCCAGGGCCTCCGTAGGCCATATTGGCATTGGCTGCGGTGGCACTCCGCACCATGCAGTAGGAGGCAGGGCGGCTCCTCCGCGAGCGGCAGTCAGCCATTGGACAAGGCTACCGCGACCCTCCGACGTCGTGCCGCCGTTGAAGGGACGACGACGACGATGGCATCGACGGAGACAGTGGTGTGGTAGGGCAAAGCAGGGCGGCCACGCATACGAGGTGGTCGTATGGTATAGGGTTTAGGTTTTTTCTAGTTTTTCAATTAAATAGTTGAAATATCGACGTTTTAATGTAAATTATATCCTAACTTGAATGAAATCCGTCCGGCTTGATCGAATTTTGCCCAGTTGGTTCGAATTGTTGGCCGGATGTATGCGGCTAGCGTTGGATGGCTGCCTCCCACATCCGTGTCCGCGGACTGGCCCCGCTATCCGCCTATGAATGTGGGAGGATTTTTGCGGGTTACTGTTGGAGATACACTCACACTGCTTTGCAAAGCAGAACAGAGTGCAAGTTTTGCTCAAAAATAGAGACAAGGAACAAATGAAGCAGGGTGCAGTTGTGCAAGAATCTCATTTCTGACAAATCCAATGAGTTTTTTTACCAGAGCTATTGACACGGTAGGGTGTTTCACCACCACCTTGGGGTAGAAGGAAAAAGGTTGCAGAGAGTCTGCTAAAGGAAAAAAATATACTACCAAGGAGTAGTTGCTAAAGCATTGCAGCACCCCAAACCATAGAGTTAGAAGATTTGCCTTGGTCCTAGACTCCTAGCCGTCGATGCTAT
Organism: Secale cereale; assembly: GCA_902687465.1. Classification (NCBI taxonomy): domain Eukaryota; kingdom Viridiplantae; phylum Streptophyta; class Magnoliopsida; order Poales; family Poaceae; genus Secale; species Secale cereale. Next base: position 160,919,590 of record LR738711.1, on the reverse strand, counting down.
TTGGTTGGTTGCACACCTTAAAATATATGATTATCTCTCTTTCTAAACATTTCAGACGGCTATAGTAAGGATATCAAAGAAGAGTTTCCCATGGTAGCCAGCTTTAGCGGCGATACTGAATCAATCCGGTTCCAATTCGGAGACCATCTGATGCTAAGACATGCCAAAGAAGTAATGCTAAAAGGATAGTAATAGATAATTCCATGTGACTAAATGAAGCATTTCAAAGAAGAGCTTCCAACGATAGCCAACTTTAACAAGAGATACCAAATCTCTCTGTTCCGATTCTGACTCGGAGACCAGTGATGTTGAGACGTGTCCAATAAGTAATGCTAAAATGATAGTAGAATGAGATTCCATGCAACTATAGTAAATATTTCAAAGAAGAGCTTCCCATGGTAGCCACTTTAACGGGAGATATCAAATCAATCTGATTCCAGTTCTGACTCGGACAATAGTGATGTTGAGACATATCCAATAAGTAATGCTAAAATGAAATTAGAAGATCATTCCAGGCAAATGTATTAAATACTTCAAAGAAGAGCTTCCCCCAATAGCAGCCAGCTTTAACAAGAGATGCCTAATCAATCATACTTTGATTTGGAGAACATGTGATGTTGAGACGTCACCAACAAGCAATGTCAAAAGGGCGGCAAAAGATAATTAAATGCAGGTACATGAAGCATTTAAAAGAAGAGCTTTCCTAACTAGCCATCTTTAACAAGAGGTACCACATCTATCAGACACCAGTCCAGAGATTGAGTGATATCGAGACATGTCCAACAATTAATGCTGAAAGGGTTGTAAAAGATAAGATGTTTAGTCCTTTCCTCAAAACTCGAGTCACACAAGAGACATGGTATATCATTGTCAATATTATAGCCTCTTCTCTCTAGCATAGTTTTGGTGATTGTTTTCTTGCATTTGCAAATCCATTTGAAGGGTTCAAGAGGATTAATGTCCTCGAAATAACAATTTATCGAGTATTAATCCCAGGTAGCTACAATAAAGACTTCAAAGAAGAGTTTCCCATGGATAGCCAGCTTTAACAAATACGACAAATCAATCCGACTCCGATTTGGACAACAAGTGATGATAAGACATGTCCAACAAGTGTTAAAAAGATGGTAAAATATAATTGCATGCGACTATATGAAGCATTTTAATGAAAAGCTTCCCATGGTAGCCAACTTTAACAAGAGATGCCAAATCAATTAGATTCCGATTCCGACTCAAAGATCTATGATGTTGAGAGATGTCTAATAAGTAAGTAATGCGAAAATGACAGTAGAAGATAATTCCAGGAAACTATATAGTAAATATTCGAAGAAGAGCTTCCCATGGTAGCCAGCTTTAACAAGAGATGCCAAATCAATATGATTCCGATTTCGACTCGGAGACCACTAATGTTAGGACACGTCCAATAAGTAGTGCTAAAATCGCAGTAGAAAATAATTCCAAGAAACTATAGTACATATTTCAAAGAAGAGCTTCCCATGGTAGCCATCATTAAAATGATATGCCAAATAAATCTGACTTTGATTCGGAGAACAAGTGATGCCGAGACATGTCCAACAAGTAATGCTAAAAGGATGCCAAAACATAATTCCATGTGACTATATGCAGCATTTTAAAGAAGAGCTTCCCATGGTAGGAAGCTTTAACAAGACATACCAAATGTAGCGACCACGATCCGAATGGACCGAAGTCTCTGTGTTCTGTGTCATCCCTGGATCGGTAATGCTGACACACACAATACTTGAAGGATTTTTAACAGAGTGGCAATCACACACTTATTACATCGAATGTCTCCAAGGAGAACTTATTACAAAATCTATGGCTTAAGGCCATCTAACAAAATAACAGCGGAAGGCTTGGAAGATAAGTGAGTCCATCAAATCCAACGGCATAGCTGAGTGCATGACAAACGACCTAGCACATCTTATTCCTTGTCTGAAAAGTCTGCAACGTAATATGTTGCAGCTTGAAAAATGGGTCAGCACATGGAATATGCTGGCAAGATAACACAAAAGATGCAAGTAACAGAATAAAGGCTATACTATATGCATATTTGGTTGGTGGAGGCTCTAAGGTTAAAGTTTTTGCGTAAAGCCAATTTTTCCCTACAACAAAGGAATAAATTTTATTTTAACTACCATGTTGGTTGAAAATCATTGAGAAGGTACCCCCAACTCAATACCAAATTAAAAGTATCATTAACCCAACAAATTAAATTATAGAGTGATGAGATCAACCAATAATTCAAGTACCAGATACTCAAGATGTCCATAACTGGGGACACGGCTAATCATGACCAGTTTGTACACTCTGCAGAGGTTTGTGCACTTTTTCCACAAGACTCGATCGCCTCCGTTTGGTTTCTCGCACTTCATGGTGTTTGAGAAACGGATGACCGAGACACAATCTTTCCAAAGAGGTCCCCTTAACCAGATAGATAGGCCGGTACACCTACAATCCCTCTACATCTGCTAGCCCATCACGGAAAGGTTTCCCACAACTTACTCTACTATGCCAGAGCCCATATTGGCATGTGGCTGCACACGGAAGTTTCTAACATGAATAGTTTTATGATCCCTTTGAGCCTGGGTGGCATTTCATAGGAAAAATCACACGGAACCCCGGGATTTCCTAGGACAACACTGGGTTCCCCAGGTGCCCTGCAACCAATCCACCCAGATGTGTATTCAAGTAGACACCTTAAGTTGAATCCTTAGTTAACAACTCACATCTGTCATGGATTTCACTCAAACCCAAACCACGTCTACGGGCATAGCATAGCAACCTAAGCAAACGTAGAAGTAACTCCCAAGGGTTTGAAAATAATGCAGGTAATAGGTTCTACCACAATCTACTTTCCATTCCCACAAGTTAAGAGATCCTACTCATGCAATGTGTGAGGGTTCGATCTAATGCATAAAAACTGGGTAATAAAAGTATGATCAAAGTGTTACTTGCCTTGCTGACGATTCGCAAAACCTAGAGACTCGTAGGAGCACGCTTCACAGTCCGGGTATTCTATCGCAAGCAAACAATAGCATACATAAGCAAACAAGCAATGATGCACAAACAAAACTCCAAAAGATCAGATCTAACCAGAAAGTTCAACTTAAGAACTCTGGTTTGCAAAAAGAAACAACTCGAGAGAAGCAACGAAACTCAAACTGCGAAAGAAACGAGCTCCGGTTACTAATTGGCCTAAAGTCAAATTTTAGAATAGCAAAAACTTTGTTCAAGTTAGTTAAATGTAAAGAGGGCATCGAGACGAAGATCTGGGATTTTGAATCACCTGATTCCGACTCTCGAGCGAAAAGAAAAACGAAAAACAAGATCAGGGCAGAAATCGCGATCGGAATAATCGCGGATAAATACCCCAAAAAAGAAAACTGAAGAACAGGCTAACGAACGAACGTTCGCTGTCTGCGGCTAACGGACGAAAACCGTTCGTTAACATGAATGTACGGACGAACGTCCGCTAAATAACTAAACCGACGAAAAACCGAACCTATCTAATCTTATAAAAAAACAGATCTACGGTTTACGAAAACCGATCGATTCTTAAAAAAACCGATGACTACCTCAACGACGAACACCGGCGAGACGGCGGTCCGGCGGATGCGGCGGTCCGGCGCTCCGGCGGGCGGAGGGCGGCGGTGCGGCGGCGAGGCTGCGGCGATGCGGCGGCGAGCGGCGGCGAAGTGCGGCAGCGGCGCGGCGCTAGGGCAGGGGGCGCGGGGCGGCCGGGCTAGCGGCGGCTTGGGGCTGACGGGCCGGGGCGGCGGCTTATAAAGCCCAGAGTCTCGGTCCTAAACGAGTCTAAGGCGGTTGCGCTATTTTTTTTTTAAATAGAGTCCTAGCGCAAAAAAACTAACGAAAGAAATACTAAACGGACTCCAAAACTCCCGAAATAAATTTTCAGCGTCCTCTAATAATTTTTAGGACAAAGTGAACATTTTTCACGGACCTAAATGCAATTTTGAAAAACGCGTATTTTTCCTATGCAAATAAAATCGCAAATAAATCCAGAAAAATACCAAAAGTGATTTTAACATTTTCCTCCAATATTTCTGTTATTTTGGAGAAGTCATATTATCTCCGCTCATATTTTGTATCTAGAAATATTTTTAGGAGAAAAATATAATTAGAATCACACTGTCCTCGTACCGGTATTCGAGCAAACTCAAATACGAAAACGGTAAAATTCCCAACTCTCTCCCTAGGTCCTTGAGTTGCTTAGAATTTCGAGGAACGCCACAAACAAAAATGGAAAGAGCATGCAATGCAGTATGAACTATGTATAACATTCCAAATTAAAAATTTGGGATGTTACAAACCTACCCCCTTAGAACGAATCTCGCCCTCGAGATTCGACTTGGCTAGAGAACAGGTGTGGGTGGTCCTTGCGTAGATCATCTTCTCGTTTCCAGGTGGCTTCTTCCTCGGTGTGGTGACTCCACTGAACTTTGCAAAATTTGATAACCTTACTGCGGGTGACTCTGCTCGAAAATTCGAGAATCTTAACAGGCTTCTCCTCGTAGGTCAGATCACTGTCCAACTGAATTGCTTCCAGGGGTATTGTGTCTCTAAGCGGCATATCGGCCATCTCCGCATGACACTTCTTAAGTTGCGAAACGTGAAACACGTCATGCACTCCTGACAATCCTTCGGGCAATTCCAACTTATAGGCAACCTCTCCCATGCGTTCCAAAACACAGTAAGGTCCCACAAATCTCGGGGCTAGCTTCCCTTTAACTCCAAAACGTTTAACTCCTCGCAGAGGTGATACTCTCAAGTATGCTCTGTCTCCGATCTCATAGGCTATCTCCTTGCGCTTCGAGTCTGCATAACTCTTCTGCCTGGATTGGGCTACCTTCAATCTATCTCGAATCAACTTCACCTTCTCCTCAGACTCTTTGATCAAGTCTGGTCCAAACAACTGTCGGTCTCCAACTTCATCCCACATTAACGTGTTTGGCATCTCCTTCCATACAATGCCTCGAACGGTGCCATCTTCAAACTGGCCTGGTAACTATTGTTGTACGAGAACTCCGCGTAGGGCAAATTATCATCCCAACTAGATCCATAATCTAACGCACAGGCTCTCAACATGTCCTCCAGGATCTGGTTGACTCTCTCGGTCTGTCCATCGGTCTGCGGATGAAAAGCGGTGCTAAATTCCAGCCTCGTTCCCAAAGTTTGGTGTAGCTGGTGCCAAAACTTTGAGGTGAACTATGTTCCTCTATCTGATACAATGGTCCTCGGAACTCCGTGCAGACATACTATCCTGGTCATGTATATCTTGGCCAACTTCGCACTGGTGTATGTGGTTTTCACGGGGATAAAGTGGGCTACTTTCGTTAATCGGTCCACTACTACCCAGATTGAGTCATATCAGGATTTGGTCCTGGGCAATCCGGTGATAAAATACATGCCAAGCTTCTCCCACTTCCATTCGGGTATCGGCATAGGCTGCAGCAATCCTGCTGGCTTCTGATGTTCTGCCTTTACTCTCTGACATACTTCACATACGGCTACATACTCGGCAATATCCTTCTTCATTCCCGTCCACCAGAAAACGCTCCTTCAAATCCAAATACATCTTGGTATTTCCGGGGTGTATCGAGTATGGCAAATCATATGCTTCCTGCAGTATCAACTTCCTTATCTCCGGGGCGTTGGGCACATAGATTCGATCCTCAAACCACAAGGTGTCGTGTTCGTCCTCACGAAATCCCTTGGCTTTTCCTTCACTCATCCGTTTCCTTATCTTGGAAATCTCCTTATCATCCTTCTAGACTTCACGTATCTTTCCCAGCAATGTTGACTGAACCTCCAACGTTGCGACAAAACCTCTAGGAACTATCTCCAAACGAAGCTCCCTGAGATCTTCTGCTAACTCCTGTGGCAATCCCCCTTTTATTAGGGTATTTGCATAACTCTTCCGGCTCAAAGCGTCAGCCACGACGTTGGCCTTTCCTGGATGATAGTGCAGCTTCATATCATAATCCTTTATAAGCTCCAACCATCTCCTCTGTCTGAGGTTCAACTCCTTCTGTGTGAAAATGTACTTCAAACTCTTGTGGTCCGTGTACACATCACAACGATTTCCAATAAGGTAATGTCTCCAGGTTTTCAGTGCGTGCACTACTGCTGCTAACTCTAGATCGTGCGTCGCGTAATTCAACTCGTGTGGTCACAGTTGACGGGATGCATTGGAAACAACTCTTCCATCATGCATAAGTACTCCTCCAAGTCCTAAGCGTGAAGCGTCGCAGTACACTTGGAAATCCTTGTGTATATCTGGCAATATCAGCACTGGGGCTGTCGTCAACCGTTTCTTCAACTCCTGGAAACTTTCTTCACACTCCTCAGTCCAATCAAACTTTGTCTCCTTCTTCAACAATGTCGTCATTGGCTTTGCAATCTTGGAGAAATTTTCTATGAATCTCCGGTAGTATCCTGCGAGTCCAAGAAAACTGCGGATCTCTCCAACTGAAGTGGGTGCCAACCACTCCGTGACTGCCTGAACTTTGACGGGATCCACTGCTATACTTTCTCCCGATATAACATGCCCTAGGAATCCAACTTCGTTCAACCAAAACTCGCATTTGCTAAACTAGGCATATAACTGATGTTCTCTGAGCTTCTCCAATACCAAACGCAAATGCTCTGCATGTTCTTCTTCATCCTTTGAGTATATCAGGATATCATCTATGAATACCATGACGAACTTATCCAAGAACTCCATGAAAACCTTATTCATCATACTCATGAAATAGGCAGGCGCGTTAGTCAATCCAAATGACATAACCGTATACTCATATAGCCCGTACCGGGTGGTGAAGGTTGTCTTAGGTATATCCTTCTCTCGGATCTTTAATTGGTGGTATCCAGATCGTAGATCTATTTTGTCTATTTTGGATAATACTTTCGCTCCCTGGAGTTGGTCGAACAAATCATTGATCATCGGCAGCGGGTACTTATTCTTAATTGTCACCTCATTCAGCGCACGATAATCAACGACCATTCTTAAATATTCATCCTTCTTCTCGACCAAAAGCACTGGGGCTCCCCAAGGTGATGAACTTCGGCGAATAAAACCTTTCTCAAACAACTCCTTAATCTGCTTCTTGATCTCCTCCAGATCATTCGCTGGCATCCGACACGGTCTCTTAGATATTGGTCCGGTGCCAGGCAACAACTCTATCAAAAACTCAATATCTCTATCCGATGGCATGCCAGGTAACTCCTTTGGGAACACATCCGGATAATCCTTCACTACTGGCACTTCCTCCTGAACAACTCCCGTGAGAGAATGTACTTGAGTCCTTATAGGCGAATGCCTAGATACATACTTAATCCTTTTTCCCTCCGGGGTGGTGAGCAAAATAGACTTACTGGCACAATCAATGTTACCTCCATACTTCGATAGCCAATCCATACCTAATATCACATCCAATCCTTGTGACTCCAGGACTATTAGGTCAGAGGGGAAGTGTGGCGTCCTATGGTCAATGGCGTCTGAAAACATCCTTGGTGTGCCATATACTCTGCTCCTGGTGAACTTACTAACATGGGGGTCTTAAGAACTCGGGTGGACATCCTATGTCTATTTACGAATCCCCTTGAAACGTATGAATGCGATGCACCAGTATCGAAAAGAACTATTGCGGTAAATGTCTTAACCAAAAACTTACCGACAACAGCATCTGGTTGCTCTTCTACCTCCTCCACAGTCACGTGATTCACTTTTCCTTTGTTGATCGGGTTGGGCTTCTTCGCGGCACGTCCATTGCCGTTCCCATTCTTAGCTTCTGGGCAGTCATTGGCATAATGTCCATTCTTCCCACACTTGAAACAAGTGACATGGCTGAAATCCTTCTTAGCGGGTGTGGACGGGGTAGAGCGGCTCTGGTTACTACTTGCTCCATTCCCATTTCCATTCTTAGGGCCATTGTGGTTGTGGGGAATCCCATGGTTATGGGTATGCCCTCCCGAATTCGGAGTGAATCGGGGCTTCTGCTGGGCTCCAGAATTATTCCTTCCTTGTCCATACTTCCTTTTTTGGCTTTCAATCTGCTGGTGCTTCCCTTCAATCATAAGAGCTTTATCTACCAACTCCTGGTAGTTGTTGAAAGTTGCCACCATCAACTGTACGCTCATCTCATCATTCAGCCCTTCCATAAATCTCTCTTGCTTAGCGGCATCTGTGGCCACATCATCTGGGGCATAACGAGATAGGGTACTAAACTCATCCACGTACTGAGCTACAGTACGGTTTCCTTGGCGCAAGTTGCGAAACTCCCGCTTCTTCATGCTCATAGCTCCAGTTGAGACATGGGCAGTACGGAAAGCTTGCTGAAACTGCTCCCAAGTGACATTGGCTAGGGGAAAAGTGGCTGTGTAATTCTCCCACCATGTTGCGGCTGGTCCAGACAAGTGGTGTGCGGCAAATCGCACCTTTTCAGCGTCAGAGCAATTGGCGGTGGTCAAATCCCTTCCAATCTTGCGTAGCCAGTCATCAGCCACTATTGATTCGATGCTGCTAGCAAACACGGGTGGTTGCAACCTTAAGAAACATGTCAGGTTGTCCACGGGTGGTGGTGGTGGAGGGTTGTTGTTGTTGTTCTGGTTGTTCTGAGTATTCTGGACAAGAAGTTGCATCAAGGTGTTCTGCTGCTGGATCAACTGAGTGAGCTCAGGGGGAAACTCAAATCCGGGCTCACGTCTTGGAGGCATATGATGGGTTTAGAGGGAAGAGATTAGAATAGAATTGAGGTCTAAGGGAAAATCACTACCCATATGCACATGAGTAAAACATAATCATATCACACCAATCAATTTAAAGCAAGATCTTACAAATCTAACTACCTTTACAAAGGTGCTCTAAATACTAATATATGGAGGTAAACTACTAGTTCACAGGGTGGTCATCTAAAAATATTGATCGGCGGACGATTCCATGATGTCTGCTCCAGCTTCATCTTCATAGTCTTCGTCTTTACTATCATCGGGTTCTGAATCCGTGTCGTCGATGATAATGTAATCTTCGGGAGGAATTTCCTTAGGCTCATCTTCCTCTTCTTCACCTCCTGGTGCTGGATCTCCCATGAATACTCCTAGCTTCCTTGTCAAATCATCATTCTTTTCCACTAGTATCAACATCTCCTCCTCGTATCCGTCACGAGTAGACTTAAGTTCTTCTTCTAGCTCCAAATTCCTGTTTAGTGCCTTCTTCGACTCTATCATCCCAGTGCACATCTGGTGCTCCTGTCGTTGAATGTGCTGGTTCAACTCCTGGATGAATCCTGCAATGGACCTATCCTTTCGGGTGCTGATCATATCCCAATTCTCATCTCGGCGTCCACAAATCTGGTAGATGGTGTCCTTCAGCTCCTGCTTGTAGACTTCTCCGATCCTTCCCATTATGATGTGGGCGGCCATGCTCTTGCCTAGACTCCAAGTTCGCGCATCAAAAGAAAACTCTATTGGCTCAGTGGATGGTGCGAAGGTTCTTCCGGGAATTTGAATTTGAATGCTCCATCGCTCCTCCTCCGGTAAAGTGGCGGTGTAGGTCCCGGTAAAACCTGGTATTCCTATGTTCAGGTACCTAGTGACTTCCTTCAAGTGTCTTCCAAATGGTGTGTCTTCATCCGGTTGAGTGAACTTGTTCCTTGGGTCCACCATCCTAAAGAAGTAGAAAGTGGAGAGAAGTCAGAAATGAGTAGAGAAGAGTGATCTAGGGTCTATCTTAGTGGTCGTGTCCTACATTCAGTGTGTGCTCTGATACCATCTTTGTAGCGACCACGATCCGAATGGACCGAAGTCTCAGTGTTCTGTGTCATCCCTGGATCGGTAATGCTGACACACACAGTACTTGAAGGATTTATAACATAGTGGCAATCACAGACTTATTACATCAAATGTCTCCAAGGAGAACTTATTACAAAATCTATGGCTTAAGACCATCTAACAAAATAACAGCGGAAGGCTTGGAAGATAAGTGAGTCCATCAACTCCAACGGCATAGCTGAGTGCATGACAAACGACCTAGCACATCTTATTCCTCGTCTGAAAAGTCTGCAACGTAATATGTTGCAGCTCGAAAAACGGGTCATCACATGAAATATGCTCGCAAGATAACACTAAAGATGCAAGTAACAGAATAAAGGCTATACTATATGCATATTTGGCTGGTGGAGGCTCTAAGGTTAAAGTTTTTGCGTAAAGCCAATTTTTCCCTACAACAAAGGAATAAATTTTATTTTAACTACCATATTGGTTGAAAATCATTGAGAAGGTATCCCCAACTCAATCCCAAATTAAAATTATCATTAACCCAACAAATTAAATTATAGAGTGATGAGATCAACCAATAATTCAAGTACCAGATACTCAAGATGTCCATAACCGGGGACACGGCTAATCATGATCAGTTTGTACACTCTGCAGAGGTTTATGCACTTTTTCCACAAGACTCGATCGCCTCCGTTTGGTTTCTCGCACTGCATGGTGTTTGAGAAACGGATGACCGAGACACAGTCTTTCCGAAGAGGTCCCCTTAACCGGATAGATAGGCCGGTACACCTACAATCCCTCTACATCTGCTAGCCCATCACGGAAAGGTTTCCCACAACTTACTCAACTATGCCAGAGCCCATATTGGCATGTGGCTGCACACAAAAGTTTCTAGCATGAATAGTTTTTATGATCCCTTTGAGCCTGGGTGGCATTCCATAGCAAAAAATCACACGGAACCCCGGGATTTCCTAGGACAACACTGGGTGCCCCAGGTGCCCTGCAAGCAGTCCACCCAGATGTGTATTCAAGTAGACACCTTAAGTTGAATCCTTAGTTAACAACTCACATCTGTCATGGATTTCACTCAAACCCAAACCACGTCTACGAGCATAGCATAGCAACCTAAGAAAACGTAGAAGTAACTCCCAAGGGTTTGAAAATAATGCAGGTAATAGGTTCTACCACAATCTACTTCCCAGTCCCACAAGTTAAGAGATCCTACTCATGCAATGTGTGAGAGTTTGATCTAATGCATAAAAACTGGGTAATAAAAGTATGATCAAAGTGTTACTTGCCTTGTTGACGATTCGCAAAACCTAGAGACTCGTAGCAGCACACTTCACAGTCCGGGTATTCTATCGCAAGCAAACAATAGCATACATAAGCAAACAAGCAATGATGCACAAACAAAACTCCAAAAGATGAGACCTAACCAGAAAGTTCAACTTAACAACTCCGGTTTGCAAAAAGAAACAACTCGAGAGAAGCAACGAAACTCAAACTGCGAAAGAAACGAGCTCCGGTTACTAATTGGCCTAAAGTCAAATTTTACAGTATCCAAAACTTTGTTCAAGTTAGTTAAACGTATAGAGGGCATCAAGACGAAGATCTGGGATTTTGAATCACCTGATTCCGACTCTCGAGTGACAAGAAAAACGAAAAACAAGATCAAGGCAGAAATCGCGATCGGAATAATCGCGGATAAATACCCCGAAAAAGAAAACTGAAGAACAAGCTAACGAACGAACGTTCGCTATCTGCGGCTAATGGACGAAAACCGTTCGTTAAAACGAACGTACGGACCAGGGCGGCGGCTTATAAAGCCCAGAGTCCCGGTCCTAAACAACTTTAAGTTGGTTGCTCTTTTTTTAAATAGAGTCCTGGCGCAGAAAAACTAACGAAAGAAATACTAAACGGACTCCAAACCTCCCGAAATAAATTTTCACCATCCTCTAATAATTTTTAGGACAATGTGAACATTTTTCCCAGACCTAAATGCAATTTTGAAAAACGTGCATTTTTCCTATGCAAATAAAATCGCAAATAAATCCAGAAAAATACCAGAAGTGATTTTAACATTTTTCCTCCAATATTTCTGTTATTTTGGAGAAGTCATATTATCTCCGCTCATATTTTGTATCTAGAAATATTTTTAGGAGAAAAATATAATTGGAATCACACTGTCCTCGTACCGATATTCGAGCGAACTCAAATACGAAAATGGTAAAATTCCCAACTCTCTCCGTAGGTCCTTGAGTTGCTTAGAATTTCGAGGAACGCCACAAACAAAAATGCAAAGAGCATGCAATGCAGTATGAACTATGTATAACATTCCAAATTAAAAATTTGGGATGTTACACCAAATCAATCTAAATCCGTTTCTGACTTAGAGACTAGTGATGTTTAGACATGTCCAATAAGTAAGTAATGCTAAACTGGAAGTAGAGGATAAATCAAGGGAAATATAGTAAATATTTCAAAGAAGAGCTTCCCAAAGTAGCCAACTTAAAAAGAGATGCCAAATCAATTTGACTTCGACTTCGACTCAGAGCCAATGATGTTGAGACGTGTCCAATAAGTAATGCTAAAATGACAATAGAAGATAATTCCAAACAACTATAGTAAATATTTCAAAGAAGAGCTTCCCTTGATATCCAACTTTAATAGGAGATGCCAAATCAATCCAACTTCTATTCAGAAAACAAGTGAGGCGGAGACATGTCCAACATGTAATGCTAAAAGTATGGTAAAAGATAATCCTATGCGACTATATGAAGCCTTTCAAAGAAGGACTTCTCATGGTAGCCAGCTTTAGCAAGACGTGTAAAATCAATCCAATTCTGATTCCTGCTCGGAGACCGATGATGTTGAGACGTGTCCAATAAGTAATGCTAAAATTATAGTAGAACATAATTCCATGCATCTATAGTAAATATTTCAAAGAAGACCTTCCCATGGTAGCTAGCTTTAACATGAGCTGTCAAATCATTCTGATTCTAATTCCTACTGGGACAATAGTGACGTTGATACATATGCAATAAGTAATGCTAAAATGAAAGTAGAAGATCATTCCAGGAAAATGTTTTAAATATTGCAAAGAAGAGCTTCCCATGATAGCCAGCTTTAACAAGAGATGCCTAATCAACCAGACTCTGATTTGGAGAAATGGTGGTGTTGAGACGTGTCCAAAAAGTAATGCTAAAAGGACGGTAAAATATAATTACATGCAGCTATATGAAGCATTTAAAAGAAGATCTTCCCACACTAGCCAACTATAACCAGAAGTACCACATCAATTTGACACCAGTCCAGAGACTGAGTGATATTGAGACATGTCCAATAATTAATGCTAAAAGGGTTGTAAAATATAAGATATTTAGTCATTTCCTCAAAACTCGAGTCACACAAGAGACATGTCATATCATTGTCAATATTATAGCCTCTTCTCTCTAGCATAGTTTTGGTGATTGTTTTCTTGGATTTGCAAATCCATTTGAAGGGTTTAAGAGGATTAATGTCCTCAAAATAACAATTTATAGAGTATTAATCTCATGTAGCTATAGTAAAGACGTCAAAGAAGAGCTTCCCATGGATAGACAACTTTAAGAAAGGTGACAAATCAATCAGACTCCGATTTGGACAAGAAATGGTGATAACACGTGTCTGATGTCTACTACGCAACCTTTGTTTTTGTAGACTCGTGTTGGGCCTCCAAGCGCATAGTTTTGTAGGACAGCAGCAAATTTCCCTCAAGTGGATGAACTAAGGTTTATCAATCCGTGTGAGACGTAGGATGAAGATGGTCTCTCTCGAACAACCCTACAACCAAAAAACAAAGAGTCTCTTGTGTCCCCAACACACACAATACAATGGTAAATTGTATAGGTGCACTAGTTCGGCGAAGAGATGGTGATACAAGTCACAAATGTAACATGGATGGTAGATATAGGTTTTTGTAATCTAAAAAAATAAAAACAGCAAGGTAACAAATAGTAAAAGTGAGCAAAAACGGTATTGCAATGCTTGAAAACAAGGCCTAGGGTTCATACTTTCACTAGAGGAAAATCTCTCAACAATGATAACATAATTGGATCATATAACAATCCCTCAATGTGCAACAAAGAATGACTCCAAAGTTCCTATCGCAGAGAACATAAGATGAAATTGCTTGTAGGGTAGGAAACCACCTCAAAGTTATTCTTTCTGATCAATCTATTGGGTTATTTCTTTAAGTGTCACAAACATCCCTAGAGTTCGTACTAAAATAACACCTTGTCAATCAACCATAATGTCATCTAGATACTCCAATGTCACCAAAAGTATCCGTGGGCTAATTATACGATGTGCATCACACAATTTCAGATTCATAATATTCAATCCAACAAAAAGAACTTCAAGAGAACCCCAAGATTTTTATCGCAAAAAAGAATATGAAAACGCCTACCAACCCCCATGCATAGATTACCCCAACGTCACCACAGGAATCCACAAGTTGATAACCAAAACATACATCAAGTGGATCAGTAGAACATCCCATTGTCACCAGGGATATCCCATCGTAAGAAATACATCAAGTGCTCTCACATCCAAAAGATTCAATCCGACATAACAAAACCTCAAAGGAAAAGACTCAATTCATCACAAGGTAGAGAGGGAATAACACCATAAGATCCAACTATAATAAAAAAGCTCGCGGTACATCAAGACCGTGCCAAATCAAGAACACGAGAGAGAGAGAGAGAGAGAGAGAGAGAGAGAGAGAGAGAGAGAGAGAGAGAGAGAGATAAAACACATAGCTACTAGTATAAACCCTCAGCCCCGAGGGTGGATGATACATCCAAAACGTATCTATAATTTCTGCTTGCTCCATGCTTCTTTTGTGTGATATTGCTATGATATTGATGCACTTCCATACACTTTTGATCATATTTGGACTAACCTATTAACTCAGTGCACCACAGTGCCAGTTCCTGTTTTCTGCTGTTTTTCTATTTTAGGTTTCCCCCATACTAAAAGTGCTCCAAAAATTCCAGGAAAAATCAGCGTACAGGAAGCTTCGCGAAGAACCAAAGATGGGCCAAAGGGGAGCCAGGGGAGACCCAAGCGGCCACCTGGCGCGGCCCCACCCCTGGCCGCGCCACGGGGGCGCCTGGGGCCCCTGCATCGCCTCTGGCTGCCCCCCCCTTCGCCTATATATGCCTCTCATCCCGAAACCCTTGAGGACAGAACCCTTTTTCGCGATCTCGCCTCTGTTCCGCCGCCGCAGCGCTTCCAAGATCGGGAGCATCAGGAGAACTCTTCCCGGCACCCTGCCGGAGGGGAGAACCACCACCGGGAGCTTCTCCACCACCATGGACGCTTCCCGGATGAGTCATGAGTAGTCCACCTTGGACCATGGGTCCATGATTAGTAGCTATGTGATGTTCTCCTCCCCTCTTTGCTCTTCATGGTTTAGACCTCGTGAGCTGCCCTACATGATCGAGGCACATATGTAATCTTTCTGCTGTTGCTTTGCTGAGTTTGCTGGGATCTGATGGATTATGAGACTATGTTCAGATTGTGTTTGAGTAATATATTTGATTCACCTCTTTATATCTTTGTTCTTGAGTAATTCTTGCATGTTCTCCGTTGCTGTTTATTGCTTTGGCCAAGGAGTAGGTAGTAACTCCAAGAGGGAGCGTTATGCTTGATTGTGGGTTCATGCCCCCTGATGACTAGCTTGAGTGACAGAAACATGAGTCTAGGGGATGTGCTGTTGCCACAAGGGAGAAAACAACGGTGCTTGTACTTGCGGGTGCAAGGATTGTTTACTTTACGCAAAGTTCTTTTAATGCAGTTGTCTGTTGCTTTGAGTTTACACTTTGGGTGGGATTCGCAACTTAATACCAGCGAGATGTTCTAGATAGATATCTCAAGGTGGATGATTAGTAGTAGATGCAGATGGATTTCGGTCTACTTGCCTTGGCGTACCGCCCATGCTTTTGAGCCTCTACCTTTCTTTGCAGCATAGTTAGCATTGGTTTGCGCACATAATCCTGTCAATTGCCCAGCTGTAATTTGTTTACCTCGCTTTGCTTTTTTATCGTCTTTTGGGAGAGAGACATCACTAGTGAACATCATGGGACCCCGGTCCATATTACCACCGCTGATCACACCTTCTATTTACTTCCTGTTTTTATTTCCTAGTTGCAGTCCTAGCTATCATTATTATCTCTTGTGTTTGATCCTTTGTAAACAACAAGGCCGGAGGGATTAACAACCTCTCTGTACTCGTTGGGAGCAAAGTTATCTGTATCTGTGTGCAGGTCCCGTCAACCGCTAAGTTTCTGGCGCCGTTCACACCTACTTGTCGACCCTCGGAGTCTCACGGGATTCGATCCTTGGTATCTTTGCCAAGGGAAATTTGCCGCTATGCTACATCTCAACCTTCCACTTGGGGTAACCAACGAGGGGCGAGAAGCCATCAAGCAAGTTTCTGGCGCCGTTGCCGGGGACTCCACTCTTCAAGATAGGGGAGTTGCACGCTATCTTTTATCTTTGCTTTTTAGTCTTGTTAGTTTACCTTTCAGTTTTTGCTTTAGTGTCCTTTATCAAAAATCACAAAAAAATTATTTTCTTTTCTGTTAGTAGTCCTTTCTGTTTAGTCAAGCATGTTAGGACTTGGCGCTTTGAGGGAATCAGAAGTTCTAGATTTCCATCAAAGGGATGGAGAAAACATGAAGAAGGCATGGGACATAATTTCTGATGCACATAGGAGAATTATGCCTTGGATACCTCTAAAAATTGTGCTTAGAAATTTTTACCATGGTCTTTTTAAATGGTGTAAACACTCTCTTGATATTATAGCTGAAGGAGATTTCCTAGAGTGTGATGAAGCTAGAGCTCTTGAAATTATACATGGTCTATCTAGTTACTTTGTTTATGATCATAGTTTTGATACTGTCATAGATAGACTTGCTACTATTGAGAAGAGAATGGATGCTCTAGACTTGATGAAGGTAGAGAAACCCAAACCCAATAAGAGAGATATTTTGGAAATAGACAATGATTGGGAGCCTTTTGTTAGGATTAGCATCTCTAATCAAGACTTCCTTGCTTATTGTGATATTGGATCTATGGTTTCTACTATGCCAAAAATTGTTCATGATTCTTTAAAATTTAACATGGACAAATTATCATCCTATCATGAACATGCTAATGGAGATATTTCTGAGATCCAGGGAAGAATAAAAGACGTACCAGTTACATTACTTAAAGGGATTGCAATGGTTGATTTCTTCATCATGAAGCCAAACCAAGGAAATATAGTGCTTGGAAGGGACTTCCTCCGAGCCGTAAAAGGCTTCATCGATATAGGTAAGGGACAAATCCGCCTACACGGGAAGGCAAAAGGTACGTACCCCTTTCCTAGAAGGAACAAGGATGAACTTGTTGAGGAACCATTTGAAGCAATTTATAACTCCGATTATTATGATGACTTTTGATTCCTCCTTTTTGCATCATGCCTAGCTTAAAGGCATAAAAGAAAGCGATTTTGGGAGGCAGCCCACAACGAATTAGGTTTTATTTTGCTTTTGTTGTGTCTTGATGTTTGTTACTACAGTAGCATCATCATTGTATCTTTTCTTTTCAGCTTTGTGCCAAGTTTAGCCTCCGATTGCAAGAAAGTTCAAAAGTTGTGACGTGCTGTCCAGAAAACAGATTCTGTCCTTGGACAGAAAAATTCGAATAAAATCACCAGATCATCTTTTTGATCTGAATTTTTTTGACAGCGTGCTCTATACAATTGGCTTTGGAGCGTCTGTTCTGAGTTTTTTGATTTGAGTTGCACAAGTGCCCCGAAAAAATTATTTACTACCTGCTGGTATGTTTTTCACAGATTCTGTCCTGTTTTGCCTTTTCTTCGTTTTGCAAACCTTGAGCTTGCTTTTTCTTTGCAAAAACCTTTTGGCAATCTTGAGAAACAGTAGCTCTTCAAGATTATCTTTATTTCCAGTAGGGGAAAAATTATTTTATTGTGGGTACTAACCTCGCTAATCAGATTATGATGAGTTATGTATGAAGGGAGTTTTCAAGTGTGCGAGGGAAGATGATAAAAGAAGATTCAGGAGGGTCAAACGCTTAAGCTTGGGGATGCCCCCGTGCACCCCCAAGAAATATTCAAGAAGACTCAAGCGTCTAAGCTTGGGGATGCCCCCATGCATCCCCTTCTCCATCAACAATTATCAGTTCGTCTTTCGTTCCACTATAATTTTATCACTTCATGCGTTATGTGCTATGCTTGGAGCGTCTTGCTCTTAGTTTCTTTTTTTAGTTTTCTTTAGCTTTGCTTGCTGTTCATAACAAGTTAGAACCCAGCTTTCTTTGTGTGGGAGAGAAACACGCTCCACTTCAACCTAGAACACAACATAGGATTTTCATACTTATCTTTGCTGTGTGTGTTCTTTGTCTTTCCATAGCTGCTGTCATGTTTAGCTCTTAGTTTTCATGCTTTTCTTTTTAAAGAGCTTTTGTTTAGTTGGTTGCTGAACTCTCTTGAGTTTTCATGTTTATCTTGTTAAGAGAGTTTGCATGTTGCACTGAGTTGTGTGTCTTAACTTAAAGTAGGTAATTGAGGTTGCTATTTAATTTTAGTAGTAACTTGCAATAGTTTTGAGGTATTGCCATGAGTAATGTCTGAACTTTTGGTGTCAAGAGCTTTAGCCTATTAGTGATAGATGTCGTATTTTGGGCAATCCGTGTTTATTTTCGAAAACCTACAAAATAGTTGAGAACTTTAGCTACTAGATGGATCACTAATCTTTGGAGGGATCGAATATTAGAGTACACTCACGTACCATGAGTCGAGGATGCGCAAGGATAACCAAACCCCCATACACTCCTCCTGGGGGTACTTGTCTCTTTGTGAACCTCCTAATTAGATTGAGAGTTACCGATAATAAGTGCATGAGTTCTTCGGACTAATGTGAGTATTCGAAAGTTGACACTTCCACCTAGCCATATTTTTCTAGCCTCTTCGGTACCGTGCATTGCCCTTTCTCACCTCGAGAGTTGGCACATACTTCGCCGGTGCATCCAAATCCTTGGCATGATATGCTCTGTCATCATAAGCTTCATTATATCCTTCCTCAAAACAGCCACCATACCTACCTATCAAGGCATTCCCATAGCCTTTTCGAGATACATTGCCATGCAACATCCATCTTCTCATGACTTGATCTTCATGTCATACATGCCTTTTGCTTGATCGATGAGCCGCATGCTAGTTGGGCCTTGCCCTAATCATTGCTACATGACACGCTAGTATCATTGCATATCCTGCTACACTGGCAGAGGCATACATTTGCATACATCATGATAGTTTCATCTTCTTTATGTTGAGTACTTTTGTAAAGTGTGAAAGATCTTCTATACTTCTTGTAATACATAGAGTATTGCCCCTAAAGTGAGGAAAAGATCCCAAAGAGGACAAAATCAAAAGATCCCAAAGAGGACAAATGAGAGTTAAATAGAAAGAGCCATTGAGGCCACAAAAAATAGAAAAAAAGAGAAAAAGAAATAAAAAGAGAGAAGGGGGCACACTACTATTCCTTTTGAGAGATCCACACTCGTACTTCATCTTATACCTTGTACTCCATAGAGATTATCATTCATGCATATAGCTATGTGGGAACCTTCACACTATAGAACTTGGCTTGTATATTCCAATGATGAGCCTCCTCAAAAGAGCTCTAGGTCTTCTTGAGCGAGCAAGTTGGATGCACCCCCACTAGTTCCATTGGAGAGCTTACCTTAGCTCATATGTGCATCCGTTGCATGGCAATCCCTACTCCTCACATCATATCTATCATTTGGCTTTCTCTCGCCTATGATTGTCCTCATTGATGTGAGCCTTTCACACCTTTTTTGTCTTCCCCCTTCATCATTTTTCTCTCTTTGCCATCCTAAGTGTCAACTTTCTTGCTTACGCTCATCCATTGCATGAGTGCTCAAAATATCGAAAGGGAGTGGATCATTTTTACTTGTACCTGGCTAGTGGTCTGGGGATGAGTCAAGATAAGATTCCGAAGAAGACCAAGTGTGAAACTTTAGTAGATTAAGTTCTCAACAATACAAAAACTGTGTTTTACTCTCTCGTATATCCCTATCCCCTTTCTTGCACGCAAACACCATTTGGAGACATTCGAGTCACGGACAGCGAGAGCTCTTGCACCTTTATGTTCTTATGTTGCTTGTTACAATGCTAATATAGACTCTTGCTTGTTATGACTTGAATTGAATTACATGCCTTGATTGCTTTACTTAAAAAGTTCTTATATGGTTGGTAGCATGTCACCATAGAAATTATGCTTGTTATCATTTACCTACTCGAGGACGAGCAGGAATTAAGCTTGGGGATGTTGATACGTCCAAAACGTATCTATAATTTCTGCTTGCTCCATGCTTCTTTTGTGTGATATTGCTATGATATTGATGCACTTCCATACACTTTTGATCATATTTGGACTAACCTATTAACTCAGTGCACCACAGTGCCAGTTCCTGTTTTCTGCTGTTTTTCTATTTCAGGTTTCTCCCATATTAAAAGTGCTCCAAAAATTCCAGGAAAAATATAGGAAAAATCAGCGTACAGGAAGCTTCGCGAAGAACCAAAGATGGGCCAGAGGGGAGCTAGGGGAGGCCCAGGCGGCCACCTGGCGCGGCCCCACCCTGGCCGCGCCAGGGGGGCGCCTGGGGCCCCTGCTCCGCCTCTGGCTGCCCCCCTTCGCCTATATATCCCTCTCGTCTCGAAACCCTCGAGGACAGAACCCTTTTCTGCGATCTCGCCTCTGTTCCGCCACCGCAGCGCTTCCAAGATCGGGAGCATCAGGAGAACTCTTCCCGGCACCCTGCCGGAGGGGAGAACCACCACCGGGAGCTTCTCCACCACCATGGACGCTTCCCGGATGAGTCATGAGTAGTCCACCTTGGACCATGGGTCCATGATCAGTAGCTATGTGATGTTCTCCTCCCCTCTTTGCTCTTCCTGGTTTAGACCTCGTGAGCTGCCCTACATGATCGAGGCACATATGTAATCTTTCTGCTGTTGCTTTGCTGAGTTTGCTGGGATCTGATGGATTATGAGACTATGTTCAGATTGTGTTTGAGTAATATATTTGATTCACCTCTTTTATATCTTTGTTCTTGAGTAATTCTTGCATGTTCTCCATTGCTGTTTATTGCTTTGGCCAAGTAGTAGGTTGTAACTCCAAGAGGGAGCGTTATGCTTGATTGTGGGTTCATGCCCCCTGATGACTAGCTTGAGTGACAGAAACATGAGTCTAGGGGATGTGCTGTTGCCACAAGGGAGAAAACAACGGTGATTGTACTTGCGGGTGCAAGGATTGTTTACTTTACGCAAAGTTCTTTTAATGCAGTTGTCTGTTGCTTTGAGTTTACACTTTGGGTGGGATTCGTAACTTAATACCAGCGAGATGTTCTGGATAGATATCTCAAGGTGGATGATTAGTAGTAGATGCAGATGGATTTCGGTCTACTTGCCTTGGCATACCGCCCATGCTTTTGAGCCTCTACCTTTCTTTGCAGCATAGTTAGCATTGGTTTGCGCACATAATCCTGTCAATTGCCCAGCTGTAATTTGTTTACCTCGCTTTGCTGTTTTATCGTTGTCGGGGGAAACTGTCCGCCACGAACACCTATGGGACCGGAGCCCCTTGTCTGTGCGGTACGAGGGCGGAGGGAGCACAAAGAGCAGATCGTAGCGAGCACGCGGGCAGTTTTACCCAGGTTCGGGCCGCGGTAGACGCGTAAAACCCTACTCCTGCTTAGTTGTGTATTGAGTTTGAGTGCTCGGGAGCTTGAAGAAGCAGCTACACCAAGCATGAGAGTGATCTAGGTTCCGAACCCCCTCCACGTTGTGCATGGGCCTCCTTTTATAGTGTAAGGGGTCACCGACAGGTGTCAACGTAGGAGAAAGGGGTAAAAGCGTAAAAGAGGTGGTAGTTGTAACAGTGCGGGAACAGTGGAGCTACAGTGTAGAACAGTGGTCTATACCTACTTTGATAGTGGGGGACAAGGGCATTTAATGCCCGTCGCCGTCGACCCCAAAAGCTCCCGCTCTTGCGTCTCCGTCTGCCACGGCGATGGATCCATCACCGTGGAGTGCCACCGTGTACCCCAGGCTGCACAGCCATCCGCCACGCGTCCCTGGATAGGCCCCAGGGCGACGCGTGGGCCGATGAGCTGGAGCGCGGGCACACAGCGCAGTCTTCCCGGCAAGCACCTTGCCGGGGCCTTGATCTTGCCGGGCCCGGGAGCTTGCCGCTCCCCGGGCCCTTGCCGGGACGCATATAGCGCCGAGGCGTGTCTTCTAATCTTCCTGGCAAGCTCCTCTTGCCAGGGCCTTGTGCTAGTGGGGCGATCTTGAGCCTGGTACGGCCTTCCCGGCAAGCTCCTCTTGCCGGGGTCTCGGTCTTCTTTCTTGTATACTTTGTTTTTGAATGGTTTAATAAGGAGCAGGAAGGTCTCCGGCGAGCACGCGGTAAACCCTGCCGCGGGAAGCTGCAACTGCCCGTGCACAAGTTGGGGTATTGAGGTACCCCTACCTTAGTACACCGACAGGAGCCCCCGGGCCTGGGCCACACACGGTGCCGAGCGCTGTTGGGCCAGGCCCAAAACAGTGCACGGGCACCCGCGGCCCGCGGCGCGCCGAATCCACTCCCGTATCCGCCGCACCCCACCGTAACGGCACGCGTCGATCGCGGCGTCGTGGGATGGGACGTGCCCACGATCTCTTGATGGAAAGGGCGAAACGCCCCCCACTCCCCCATAAAAGCAGAGGAAGCGGGCGCGGTTCCCCTCCTTGCGCTTTCATTGCATCGTCTTCCTCCTCCAGAGATTCTTCTTGCGCTCTGCCTCCACACCTCCGCCGCCGAGCTCTTCGTCCTCCTCCTTCCGCCGCGTCCGCCATGGCCCCAAAGACCGACAAGGCGAAGGCGGAGAAGGCCAAGAGGGAGAAGTCGGAGCAAGCGGCGAAGCTCGCCGCGTACCGGAAGAAGCACCTCGTCTTTCCGCCGAAGCTCGGCGTGCGGGAGCTCTGGAACAAGTATTACTTGTTCTGGGCCAAGGAAACCGACGCGCATCCCCGCACGCGAGCATATCCGGCCGCCGCCAAGGACAGCTATCCCGGCGGGTACTACTTCTTCGCAGCCTTCTTTCATTGTGGTCTCTGTCCTCCTTTCTCAAACTTCTTCTGCGACATTATGAACACATACGGCCTCCATCTGCTTGATTTCACCCCCAACGCCATCCTCACCATGGCGGTTTTCGCACACATGTGCGAAAACTTCATAGGAGTACACCCAAACGTAGCGCTTTTTAGGCACTTCTTCACTCCTAGAGCCGAGGCCGATGCCCCCCTCTCCGGAGGAATTTCTTGGGTTTTCCGTCTGAATAAAAAGGGTGCGTACTTGCCGGGGGAGCTCCGCGGCAAGTGGGAGGAATGGCGAGCGGAGTGGTGCTGGATCGTCGAAGACCAGCCGCAAGCCTTCACCGCGCCGCGCACAACGCCCATCGTGCGCGGCAGGGACTGGAGCGAGCTAGATTCGGACGACATCAAGCTCGACATCGCCCTCGTCCGGATTCTTCGTCTTCGGATGGCCAAGCTGTCAGTTGCTGAGGTGGGCGCAGATTTCCTCCGCCGGCGCATCGCCCCTCTCCAAGACCGGAAGAGGTCGGCCTGGGAGTACGGCGGCCCGGCAGACATAATGAGGCTGCGCCCCGGGCTCAACTTCAACTTCACCACGCTGGAGCTGAAGGGGATGGTCCGGGAACTCTTCCAGTACGACCCGGCACACCCCGAGTGGTTCAGGCCTCCCCGGGAAGTGGTGCCGCTCTGCAACAACATCGTCCGGGATCGCATCCTCGCCATGATGCCCATGTGTGACTCGCACGGCGTGGACCGCACGTGGATCGCTCCCAAGCCTATCGACGTCCTCAACTTCTACGACAACCTCGCAGAGGTGGCGAAGAACAAGAACGACCTCAAGGAGCACACGCGGGACACCACCGACCAGGAGATTGCCTATATGGCTTCTCGAGCTGAAGAGGCCGCTGCAGCCGCAGCGGCAGGAATTTTTGGATACACGCCTGAAAAGGCGGAGGTTGCGGATGCGTCCGCCCAGGCGGAGGAGGCGGAGATCCGCAGGTTGCTGCAGCTCCCTCCCGACGCGCTCGCCGGGGTCCCCTCGCTGAGGCACTCCGGGATCCATGGAATCGCGGCCGAGGCCGCGGCAATGGAGGGTGCCGCCGGAGGGAGCAGAGGCGCCGCGAGGGGCGGAGGCGGCAAGGGAAAGGAGGCCGCAGCGCAGGGCGCCGGGCCCAGCGAGCCGGCCGGGGAAGAGGAGGAGGAGGAGGCCGAGGACTCTGGCGGATCCACGGAGCTCTACGCCGATGACCTCTCCTCGTCGGAGAGCTCCCCGCCCCCGGCAAGCCCAAGGCAGTCCCCACCGAAGCGCCTCCGCAAGACGGCGACGGGGGAAAGGGCGCAGGCGCCCCGGCAACAGCCAGCTCGCCGGGCAGCTCCCCGGGGGAGCCAAGCCGCGCCAAGGCCGACCGGCGCACCAGCCACAGCAGAGGCGGCCCGCGCGCGGACCACGACGGAGGCGCCTCGCAGGCCGGCGCCGAGCCGACAGGGGTCTTCTCGGAGCGGAGCAGCGGCTCCGCCCGCTCCTCGGGCGCCGGCTACCACAGGGGCTGGGTCTTCGCAGCCCCCAGCCCCGGTGAGCACCAAGCGCGCGAGGGAGTCTTCGTCTTCCGCTCCTCGCGCCGACGCGCCCACGGTGGAGTACGATTTCTCCGCCCTGAGCGAGGACGACGAGGAGGACCAGGAGTAAGGATCCAGGACCTTACATCTTCTCGATTTTTGTCTTGGTTCTTTGTTGATGCTGACTCTGTTTATTGCTTTGGTTTCAGGACCTTGACTCAACGCGCGGCGAAGAAGGCCAAGGCGCCTGTGGTCGAGGCCGCGGAAGACTCAGGCGCCGCGGCAACAGGAGGTGTGCCGGAGCCGAGCCTACCGGACCCGAGCGCTGCTCCGAGGAGCAGCCCCCAGCGCAGCCCGCAGCGCAGCCCCCAACGTAAGTCTGGGGTTCATTCTTTCGCTTGTCGAGGTACGCCTGAGGAATTGGTCTTGTCTTCATATCTTGATGTTTCTTTTCTGTGCAGAGGTGGAGCCACAGCGGGAAGAGCGCCCGGAGACCGTCGTCGAGGAGCCGCAGGCCCCGCCGTCCCCGCCAAGGCAGAACTCTCCGGCAAGGGAGAGTGCTCCGCCAAGGGCGGGTACTCCGCCAAGGCAGAGTACCCCGCCAAGGGCGAGCAGCCCGGCGAGGGTGGCCACTCCGCCAAGGCCGAGCTCCCCGGCGAGGGAGCCCGCCGCCGAGGACGTCCGCCAAGGTATGTCTTGTGATTTGCTTTCTTGGCTTTGCCTCTTTTTGGATATTTGCTTGAATCTTGAACTTCTTTTTCTTCTTCTTCTTCTTAGATCTTCCTCCCCCTGAGCCCATGGAGACGGAGGTTATCAACCTCGAGGAGGAGGGCGCGCAGGGCGGCGGCGGTGACGTCCCTGCCACCGAGGAGATGGCTGAGGCCGCCGAGCCGGCCGCGCAGGAGACTGCTCCGGCTGCGGACGCAGCGGCGGGGGAGGGGGACGGTGACCGCACCGCCGACCCGGAGGTGGCGGGAGCATCGGATGCTGCACCGGCCGCCGACCCCTCCGCCGGCAAGGAGCAGGGGTACTACCTTGAGGCCCCCAATGGCGTCTTTATCCAGATGCCTTGGGGGTCTTCTTCGCGAGCTCCCGCGGAGGGCGAGGCGTTTGACGGAGAAGTCCTCGCCTCCGCGGGCCTGAAAATCGTCGAGGCGCCCGGCGGGAGCGAAGGGCCGGAGGAGGAGAAGCTGCTCCACCAACTCCTAGCCCTTTACCGGGCCAGGCAGGCGAAGCTCGCCTCCCGGGAGGCCCTTGCCGCCAAGGCCGCCGCAGAAATGGAGAAGCGCGCGGCGGAGCTCAGCGCCACCAACCAGGCGGCCCTCCGCGAGGTGGCGGAGGAGCGCGAGCGTCTCGCCGGCGAGTACCAGGAGTGGGTGCTCGAGAAGGCTGAAGCTGAGGAACAGCAGCGGCTCGCCGGGGTGGAGATGTCCCGGCGAGAGGGAGAGCTCGCGCAGCGGAAGGTCGAGCTCGACTCCCATGAGGAGGACCTTGCCGCTCGCGAGGCTGCCCTTGGCGGGGAGTTGAAGGAGGCGAAAGCCGCCGCGGTTGCCGCGGAAGACGCCAAGAAGGAGCTCGCCGCCAAGGTTGCGCAGCTGGAGAAGGCGTTGAAGGTGAGCGCTGAGAAGGTTGCCGCGCTCATCATTGAGCGCGAGAAGGACGCCCACACAAACTCTGAGCTCCAAGTGAGCCTCTCCAAGAGGGGCGACGAGTTGAAGGCCGCCAAGGACTCCATCGAGGACTTGGAGCTGAAGGTCACCACTCTGAAGGATTCGTTCGACGCTGCCCGGGTTCAGGAGAACAAGCTGAAGGAGGAGCTCCGCAAGGAGCGGACCTTGGTGGACAGCGTCAACAAAGCATCCGAGCTCTTCCGCCAAACCATTGAGGTATGGACCGAAGACTTGGTTTCTTCTGCGTCCAACATTGACCAGGAGCTGCTGGCGCTGAAGGTTGAACATCTCATCTACTCGCCGGATCCGGACCTCCTGCACAGCGCCAAGCTCAGCCTCTTCTTCAGAGGGATCGCGCCGGCCCTTGCAGGTCTCCGGAACCGAATCCCCGCGCAGCTGGCCGAGGAGTCGCGCCTGCTCTGCGCGGGAACTCTGGAGCGGGTGCTGACGAAAATCGTGTACCGCAACCCGGGGATCAATCTCACCAACGTTCTTCGCAGCTTGCCGGCTGATGCAGACACGGAGGCCCTGAAGGAGCAGGTCGCCCACATCATCGCCAAGGTGGCTAGGCTCGGCAGGAAGGAGGGCGACCGCGTAGATTAGGGCTCCGTTATCTTTATCTTTTTGTTTTTGCTGCTGCACATTATGAACTTATTAGTCCGTTGCGACAAGTTATCCTTTGTAAGATATTTATCTCATTTTGATCAATCAGTGCAATGTTATCTTCCTTGTCTTAATCTTTGACTTTGTATGTTTTTCACCCTACGCTCCCGGGGAGCTTGCCGGCAAGGGGCCTTTGCCGCGAGCGCTGAGTGCTGGACTCTGAGCAGCCTGCTGGCCAAGGTCTTCGCCGGCAAGCAACCTTGCCGCAGCTAGCTGCAACGCACTTAGCTTGCTGAGCGTACTCGGAAACGAAGCAAGGGCACGACACTTGTCGCAGCTCACTTAAATCGTTGAGCGAACTCGAAAACAAGATAAGGGTGCGGCAAGCCACGGGTAGGTTCCTCCGCGCACAGGTTTTCCATACAAAGTGTGATTGTTCGAGGAAGACAACTAAAATTTAAAATTTGAACTGATCAAATTCTAACAACTTATCTTTCATATGTTGCTTGCTTATATTGCTTGCTTTCCGGTAAGACTTCTCTTTCTTGAACAGCACTTGGTTCCTCCTCCACCTCCTCCCCCCCGGCAAACTTGTGCGCGAGGAACGTTCCTTCTGTTTAAGAGGAAAGAAAAGGGAGAGGGAAACAAGCATATGGCCTTTCGGCGTGCTAATGCTTACCGTATACTTGAGTGTTGCACCAAATGCCAAACAGAACATGCGAATAGCAAAGAAAAGCATGCAAAAGGCAATCGGTGCGAAAAACACAAAGACTTTACTGATGCACGGGGTCTGCGCCCGGCTTTGTACAAAGGGTTACATGCAACAGCGGCAAAGCTTGTACAAAAGGTGGTTGCCGGAGCGGATCACGGCAACCGCGCCTTATGGGTGAAACTTGCGAAGATGCTCTATGTTCCAGGAATTGCTCACCGGTAAGCCTTCTTCGGTCTCGAGGCGGACA
>LR738711.1:160858749-160891572 GCA_902687465.1 Secale cereale | reverse complement strand
CTAGAGCAAAAGGTGTCTGTCCGGTGGCTCGACTTGGTGTCGTCCTGATTGACCAAAGAGCCGCCGGTAAGAAATTGGATAGAGGAGCTACCGGCGGCTCTTTGGTCAATCAGGACGACACCAAGTCGAGCCACCGGACAGACACCTTTTGCTCTAGTTTATGGAGCAGAAGCAGTTCTCCCCACGGAACTCGCATACGGATCTCCTCGAGTGCTCGCTTATGATGAGCTCGAGCAAGAGCAACTGCGGCAAGATGACGCATTGCTCCTCGAGGAGGGACGTCTCCAGGCAGCTGTACGAGCTGCTCGATACCAGCAAGCTTTGCGCCGCTACCATAGCCGCAAGGTCAAGGCCAGGAGTCTCGAGGAAGGCGACCTTGTTCTTCGGCGTGTTCAGTCCGCCAAGAATTCCAACAAGTTGACGCCGAAGTGGGAAGGCCCTTATCGGGTCAGACAAGTTACGAGGCCCGGCGTTGTCCGCCTCGAGACCGAAGAAGGCTTACCGGTGAGCAATTCCTGGAACATAGAGCATCTTCGCAAGTTTCACCCATAAGGCGCGGTTGCCGTGATCCGCTCCGGCAACCACCTTTTGTACAAGCTTTGCCGCTGTTGCATGTAACCCTTTGTACAAAGCCGGGCGCAGACCCCGTGCATCAGTAAAGTCTTTGTGTTTTTCGCACCGATTGCCTTTTGCATGCTTTTCTTTGCTATTCGCATGTTCTGTTTGGCATTTGGTGCAACACTCAAGTATACGGTAAGCATTAGCACGCCGAAAGGCCATATGCTTGTTTCCCTCTCCCTTTTCTTTCCTCTTAAACAGAAGGAACGTTCCTCGCGCACAAGTTTGCCGGGGGGGAGGAGGTGGAGGAGGAACCAAGTGCTGTTCAAGAAAGAGAAGTCTTACCGGAAAGCAAGCAATATAAGCAAGCAACATATGAAAGATAAGTTGTTAGAATTTGATCAGTTCAAATTTTAAATTTTAGTTGTCTTCCTCGAACAATCACACTTTGTATGGAAAACCTGTGCGCGGAGGAACCTACCCGTGGCTTGCCGCACCCTTATCTTGTTTTCGAGTTCGCTCAACGATTTAAGTGAGCTGCGACAAGTGTCGCGCCCTTGCTTCGTTTCCGAGTACGCTCAGCAAGCTAAGTGCGTTGCAGCTAGCTGCGGCAAGGTTGCTTGCCGGCGAAGACCTTGGCCAGCAGGCTGCTCAGAGTCCAGCACTCAGCGCTCGCGGCAAAGGCCCCTTGCCGGCAAGCTCCCCGGGAGCGTAGGGTGAAAAACATACAAAGTCAAAGATTAAGACAAGGAAGATAACATTGCACTGATTGATCAAAATGAGATAAATATCTTACAAAGGATAACTTGTCGCAACGGACTAATAAGTTCATAATGTGCAGCAGCAAAAACAAAAAGATAAAGATAACGGAGCCCTAATCTACGCGGTCGCCCTCCTTCCTGCCGAGCCTAGCCACCTTGGCGATGATGTGGGCGACCTGCTCCTTCAGGGCCTCCGTGTCTGCATCAGCCGGCAAGCTGCGAAGAACGTTGGTGAGATTGATCCTCGGGTTGCGGTACACGATCTTCGTCAGCACCCGCTCCAGAGTTCCCGCGCAGAGCAGGCGCGACTCCTCGGCCAGCTGCGCGGGGATTCGGTTCCGGAGACCTGCAAGGGCCGGCGCGATCCCTCTGAAGAAGAGGCTGAGCTTGGCGCTGTGCGGGAGGTCCGGATCCGGCGAGTAGATGAGATGTTCAACCTTCAGCGCCAGCAGCTCCTGGTCAATGTTGGACGCAGAAGAAACCAAGTCTTCGGTCCATACCTCAATGGTTTGGCGGAAGAGCTCGGATGCTTTGTTGACGCTGTCCACCAAGGTCCGCTCCTTGCGGAGCTCCTCCTTCAGCTTGTTCTCCTGAACCCGGGCAGCGTCGAGCGAATCCTTCAGAGTGGTGACCTTCAGCTCCAAGTCCTCGATGGAGTCCTTGGCGGCCTTCAACTCGTTGCCCCTCTTGGAGAGGCTCACTTGGAGCTCAGAGTTTGTGTGGGCGTCCTTCTCGCGCTCAATGATGAGCGCGGCAACCTTCTCAGCGCTCACCTTCAACGCCTTCTCCAGCTGCGCAACCTTGGCGGCGAGCTCCTTCTTGGCGTCTTCCGCGGCAACCGCGGCGGCTTTCGCCTCATTCAACTCCCCGCCAAGGGCAGCCTCGCGAGCGGCAAGGTCCTCCTCATGGGAGTCGAGCTCGACCTTCCGCTGCGCGAGCTCTCCCTCTCGCCGGGACATCTCCACCCCGGCGAGCCGCTGCTGTTCCTCAGCTTCAGCCTTCTCGAGCACCCACTCCTGGTACTCGCCGGCGAGACGCTCGCGCTCCTCCGCCACCTCGCGGAGGGCCGCCTGGTTGGTGGCGCTGAGCTCCGCCGCGCGCTTCTCCATTTCTGCGGCGGCCTTGGCGGCAAGGGCCTCCCGGGAGGCGAGCTTCGCCTGCCTGGCCCGGTAAAGGGCCAGGAGTTGGTGGAGCAGCTTCTCCTCCTCCGGCCCTTCGCTCCCGCCGGGCGCCTCGACGATTTTCAGGCCCGCGGAGGCGAGGACTTCTCCGTCAAACGCCTCGCCCTCCGCGGGAGCTCGCGAAGAAGACCCCCAAGGCATCTGGATAAAGACGCCATTGGGGGCCTCAAGGTAGTACCCCTGCTCCTTGCCGGCGGAGGGGTCGGCGGCCGGTGCAGCATCCGATGCTCCCGCCACCTCCGGGTCGGCGGTGCGGTCACCGTCCCCCTCCCCCGCCGCTGCGTCCGCAGCCGGAGCAGTCTCCTGCGCGGCCGGCTCGGCGGCCTCAGCCATCTCCTCGGTGGCAGGGACGTCACCGCCGCCGCCCTGCGCGCCCTCCTCCTCGAGGTTGATAACCTCCGTCTCCATGGGCTCAGGGGGAGGAAGATCTAAGAAGAAGAAGAAGAAAAAGAAGTTCAAGATTCAAGCAAATATCCAAAAAGAGGCAAAGCCAAGAAAGCAAATCACAAGACATACCTTGGCGGACGTCCTCGGCGGCGGGCTCCCTCGCCGGGGAGCTCGGCCTTGGCGGAGTGGCCACCCTCGCCGGGCTGCTCGCCCTTGGCGGGGTACTCTGCCTTGGCGGAGTACCCGCCCTTGGCGGAGCACTCTCCCTTGCCGGAGAGTTCTGCCTTGGCGGGGACGGCGGGGCCTGCGGCTCCTCGACGACGGTCTCCGGGCGCTCTTCCCGCTGTGGCTCCACCTCTGCACAGAAAAGAAACATCAAGATATGAAGACAAGACCAATTCCTCAGGCGTACCTCGACAAGCGAAAGAATGAACCCCAGACTTACGCTGGGGGCTGCACTGCGGGCTGCGCTGGGGGCTGCTCCTGGGAGCAGCGCTCGGGTCCGGTAGGCTCGGCTCCGACACACCTCCTGTTGCCGCGGCGCCTGAGTCTTCCGCGGCCTCGACCACAGGCGCCTTGGCCTTCTTCGCCGCGCGTTGAGTCAAGGTCCTGAAACCAAAGCAATAAACAGAGTCAGCATCAACAAAGAACCAAGACAAAAATCGAGAAGATGTAAGGTCCTGGATCCTTACTCCTGGTCCTCCTCGTCGTCCTCGCTCAGGGCGGAGAAATCGTACTCCACCGTGGGCGCGTCGGCGCGAGGAGCGGAAGACGAAGACTCCCTCGCGCGCTTGGTGCTCACCGGGGCTGGGGGCTGCGAAGACCCAGCCCCTGTGGTAGCCGGCGCCCGAGGAGCGGGCGGAGCCGCTGCTCCGCTCCGAGAAGACCCCTGCCGGCTCGGCGCCGGCCTGCAAGGCGCCTCCGTCGTGGTCCGCGCGCGGGCCGCCTCTGCTGTGGCTGGTGCGCCGGTCAGCCTTGGCGCGGCTTGGCTCCCCCGGGGAGCTGCCCGACGAGCTGGCTGTTGCCGGGGCGCCTGCGCCCTTTCCCCCGTCGCCGTCTTGCGGAGGCGCTTCGGTGGGGACTGCCTTGGGCTTGCCGGGGGCGGGGAGCTCTCCGACGAGGAGAGGTCATCGGCGTAGAGCTCCGTGGATCCGCCGGAGTCCTCGGCCTCCTCCTCCTCCTCTTCCCCGGCCGGCTCGCTGGGCCCGGCGCCCTGCGCTGCGGCCTCCTTTCCCTTGCCGCCTCCGCCCCTCGCGGCGCCTCTGCTCCCTCCGGCGGCACCCTCCATTGCCGCGGCCTCGGCCGCGATTCCATGGATCCCGGAGTGCCTCATCGAGGGGACCCCGGCGAGCGCGTCGGGAGGGAGCTGCAGCAACCTGCGGATCTCCGCCTCCTCCGCCTGGGCGGACGCATCCGCAACCTCCGCCTTTTCAGGCGTGTATCCAAAAATTCCTGCCGCTGCGGCTGCAGCGGCCTCTTCAGCTCGAGAAGCCATATAGGCAATCTCCTGGTCGGTGGTGTCCCGCGTATGCTCCTTGAGGTCGTTCTTGTTCTTCGCCACCTCTGCGAGGTTGTCGTAGAAGTTGAGGACGTCGATAGGCTTGGGAGCGATCCACGTGCGGTCCACGCCGTGCGAGTCACACATGGGCATCATGGCGAGGATGCGATCCCGGACGATGTTGTTGCAGAGCGGCACCACTTCCCGGGGAGGCCTGAACCACTCGGGGTGTGCCGGGTCGTACTGGAAGAGTTCCCGGACCATCCCCTTCAGCTCCAGCGTGGTGAAGTTGAAGTTGAGCCCGGGGCGCAGCCTCATTATGTCTGCCGGGCCGCCGTACTCCCAGGCCGACCTCTTCCGGTCTTGGAGAGGGGCGATGCGCCGGCGGAGGAAATCTGCGCCCACCTCAGCAACTGACAGCTTGGCCATCCGAAGACGAAGAATCCGGACGAGGGCGATGTCGAGCTTGATGTCGTCCGAATCTAGCTCGCTCCAGTCCCTGCCGCGCACGATGGGCGTTGTGCGCGGCGCGGTGAAGGCTTGCGGCTGGTCTTCGACGATCCAGCACCACTCCGCTCGCCATTCCTCCCACTTGCCGCGGAGCTCCCCCGGCAAGTACGCACCCTTTTTATTCAGACGGAAAACCCAAGAAATTCCTCCGGAGAGGGGGGCATCGGCCTCGGCTCTAGGAGTGAAGAAGTGCCTAAAAAGCGCTACGTTTGGGTGTACTCCTATGAAGTTTTCGCACATGTGTGCGAAAACCGCCATGGTGAGGATGGCGTTGGGGGTGAAATCAAGCAGATGGAGGCCGTATGTGTTCATAATGTCGCGCCAAAGATGTCGGGGGAAACTGTCCGCCACGAACACCTATGGGACCGGAGCCCCTTGTCTGTGCGGTACGAGGGCGGAGGGAGCACAAAGAGCAGATCGTAGCGAGCACGCGGGCAGTTTTACCCAGGTTCGGGCCGCGGTAGACGCGTAAAACCCTACTCCTGCTTAGTTGTGTATTGAGTTTGAGTGCTCGGGAGCTTGAAGAAGCAGCTACACCAAGCATGAGAGTGATCTAGGTTCCGAACCCCCTCCACGTTGTGCATGGGCCTCCTTTTATAGTGTAAGGGGTCACCGACAGGTGTCAACGTAGGAGAAAGGGGTAAAAGCGTAAAAGAGGTGGTAGTTGTAACAGTGCGGGAACAGTGGAGCTACAGTGTAGAACAGCGGTCTATACCTACTTTGACAGTGGGGGACAAGGGCATTTAATGCCCGCCGCCGTCGACCCCAAAAGCTCCCGCTCTTGCGTCTCCGTCTGCCACGGCGATGGATCCATCACCGTGGAGTGCCACCGTGTACCCCAGGCTGCACAGCCATCCGCCACGCGTCCCTGGATAGGCCCCAGGGCGACGCGTGGGCCGATGAGCTGGAGCGCGGGCACACAGCGCAGTCTTCCCGGCAAGCACCTTGCCGGGGCCTTGATCTTGCCGGGCCCGGGAGCTTGCCGCTCCCCGGGCCCTTGCCGGGACGCATATAGCGCCGAGGCGTGTCTTCTAATCTTCCTGGCAAGCTCCTCTTGCCAGGGCCTTGTGCTAGTGGGGCGATCTTGAGCCTGGTACGGCCTTCCCGGCAAGCTCCTCTTGCCGGGGTCTCGGTCTTCTTTCTTGTATACTTTGTTTTTGAATGGTTTAATAAGGAGCAGGAAGGTCTCCGGCGAGCACGCGGTAAACCCTGCCGCGGGAAGCTGCAACTGCCCGTGCACAAGTTGGGGTACTGAGGTACCCCTACCTTAGTACACCGACAATCGTCTTTTGGGAGAGAGACATCACTAGTGAACATCATGGGACCCCGGTCCATATTACCACCGCTGATCACACCTTCTATTTACTTCCTGTTTTTATTTCCTAGTTGCAGTCATAGCTATCATTATTATCTCTTGTGTTTGATCCTTTGTAAACAACAAGGCCGGAGGGATTGACAACCTCTCTGTACTCGTTGGGAGCAAAGTTATCTGTATCTGTGTGCAGGTCCCGTCAACCGCTAAGTTTCTGGCGCCGTTGACACCTACTTGTCGACCCTCGGAGTCTCACGGGATTCGATCCTTGGTATCTTTGCCAAGGGAAATTTGCCGCTACGCTACATCTCAACCTTCCACTTGGGGTAACCAACGAGGGGCGAGAAGCCATCAGTGGACTACTGCCTCCTCATCATAGTGGCCGTCGGAATGATGAAGATGGCCTCCGGTGATGATTTCCCCCTTCGGCAGGGTGCCGGAACGGGTCTCGATTGGTTTTTCGTGGCTACAGAGGCTTGCGGCGGCGGAACTTCTCATCTAGGGTTCTTTCCGGGGTTTTGGTATTTATAGGAATTTTTGGCGTCAGTCTCACGTCAAGGGGGTGCCCGAGGGGCCCATAAGCCGTAGGGGCATGCCTTGGGGGTAGGGCGCGCCAACTGTCTTGTGGCCTCCTCGTCCACTTCCTGGCCCAGCTCTGATGCTTTGGGGGTCTTTTTTGGTCCATAAAAAATGTCCGTAAATTTTTAGCCTATTCCGAAAACTTTTGATTCTGCATAAAAAATGACACCACGATAATTCTGCTAAAAACAACATCAGTCTGGGTTAGTTCTAATGAAATCATACCAAAACCATATAAAATTGTTCTAAACATGGCGTGAATACTTCATA
Source organism: Secale cereale (assembly GCA_902687465.1). NCBI lineage: Eukaryota > Viridiplantae > Streptophyta > Magnoliopsida > Poales > Poaceae > Secale > Secale cereale. Next base: position 160,884,516 of record LR738711.1, on the reverse strand, counting down.
AATTATAGATACGTTAGGGACGTATCAGTGTCCAACAAGTAATGTGAAAAGGATGGTAAAATATAATTGCATGCGACTATATGAAGCATTTCAAAGAAGAGCTTCCCATGGTAGCCAACTTGAACAAGAGATACCAAATCAATTTGACTCCGATTCCGACTCAAAGACATGTGATGTTGAGACATGTCTAATAAGTAAGTAATGCTAAAATAACAGTAGAAGATAATTCCCGGCAACTAAATAGTAAATATTCAAAGAAGAGCCTCCCATGGTAGCCAACCTTTAACAAGAGATGCCAAATCAGTCTGATTCCGATTTCGACTTGGAGACCACTAATGTTGAGACATGTATAATAAGTAGCACTAAAATGGTAGTAGAAAATAATTCCAAGAAACTATGGTATAAATTTCGAAGAAGAGCTTCCCGTGGTAGCCGACATTAAAAAGATATGCCAAATAAATCTGACTTTGATTCCGAGAACAGGTGATGATGAGACATGTCCAACAAGTAATGCCCAACAAGTAATGCTAAAAGGATGGCAAAACATAATTCCATGTGACTATATGCATCATTTTGAAGAAGAGCTTCCCATGGTAGCAAGCTTTAACAAGACATACCAAATCAATCTAATTCCATTTCCGACTGAGAGACATGTGATTTTGAGACGTGTCTAATAAGTAAGGAATGCTAAAATGGAAGTAGAGGATAAATCCATGGAACTATATTAAATATTTCAAAGAAGAGCTTCCCAAAGTAGCCAACTTAACAAGAGATGCCAAATCAATTTGACTTCGACTTCGACTCGGAGCCAGTGATGTTGAGACGTGTCCTATAAGTAATGCTACAATGATAATAGAAGATAATTCCAAACAACTATAGTAAATATTTCAAAGAAGAGCTTCCCTTGACAGCCAACTTTAATAAGATATGCCAAATCAATTCGACTTCGGTTCCAAAAACAAGTGATGTGGAGACGTGTCTAACAAGTAATTCTAAAATTACGGTAAAAGATAACTCTATATGACCATATGAAGCATTTCAAAGAAGGGCTTCTCATGGTAGCCAGCTTTAACAAGACATGTGAAAGCAATCTAATTTTAATTCTGACTCGGAGACTAGTGATGTTGAGACGTGTTCAATAAGTAATGCTAAAATGATAGTAGAACATAATACCATGCAATTATAGTAAATATTTCAAAGAAGACCTTCCCATTGTATCCAACTTTAACAAGAGATGTCAAAAAATCCGATTCCAATTCTGACAAGGACAATAGTGATGTTGAGACATATGCAATAAGTAATGCTAAAATGAAAGTAGAAGAAAATTCCAGGCAAATTTATTAAATATTTCAAAGAAGTGCTTCCCTCGATAGCCAACTTTAACAAGAGATGCCTAATCAACCAGACTATGATTTGGAGAAATGGTGGTGTTGAGACGTGTCCAAAAAGTAATGCTAAAAGGATGGTAAAATATAATTACATGCAGCTATATGAAGCATTTAAAAGAAGAGATTCGCACACTAGACAACTATAAACCGGAGGTACCACATCAATCTGACATCCGTCTAGAGACTGAGTAATATTGAGACATGTCCAAAAATTAATGCTAAAAGGGTTGTAAAATATGTTTCGTCACTTCCTCAAAACTCGAGTCACACAAGAGACATGTCATATCATTATCAATATTATAGCCTCTTCTTTCTAGCATAGTTTGGGTGATTGTTTTCTTGGATTTTCAAATCCATTTGAAGGGTTGAAGAGGATTAATATCCGAGAAATAAAAAATTATAGATTATTAATCATAGGCAACTATAATAAAGATTTCGAAGAAGAGCTTTCCATGGATTGCCAGCTTTCACAGAGATGATCAATCGGACTCCGATTGGGAGAAAAGTGATGGTAAGACATGTCCAACAAGTAATGCTAAAAAGATGGTTAAATACAATTGTATGCGACTATACGAAGAATTTCAAAGAAGAGCTTCCCATGGTAGCCAACCTTAACAAGAGATGCCAAATCAATCAGGTTCTGATTCTGACTCGAAGGCCTATGATGTTGAGATATGTATAATAAGTAATGCTAAAATGACAGTAGAAGATAATTCCAGGCAACAATATTGTAAATATTTCAAAGAAGAGTTTCCCATGGTAGCCATCCTTAACAAGAGATGCCAGATAAATCCGATTCGGATTTTAACTCCAAGACCAGTGATGTTGATACGTGTCCAATAAGTAGCGCTAAAATGGCAGTAGAAAAAATTCCAAGAAAATATAGTACATAATTCAAAGAAGAGCTTCCCATGGGAGCCAACATTAAAAAGATATGCCAAATCAATATAGTTTTGATTCGAAGAACAAGTGATGATGAGACGTGTCCAACAAGTAATGCCCAATAAGTAATGTGATTCATCTCCAACGTATCTATAATTTTTGATTGTTCCATGCTATTATATTATCCATCTAGAATGTTTTATATGCATTTATATGCTATTTTATATGATATTTGGGACTAACCTATTAACCTAGAGCCCAGTGCTAGTTTCTGTTTTTTCCTTGTTTTTGAGTTTTACAGAAAAGGAATACCAAACGGAGTCCAGTTGACGTGCCAATTTTTGATGATTTTCTATGGACCAAAAGAAGCACTCAGAGTAAAGGAGTTGGGCCAGAAGAGTCCCGGGCCATCCACGAGGGTGGAGGGCGCGCCCTACCCCCTAGGCGCGCCCCCTATCTCGTGGAGGACTCAGAGACCCCTCACGTGAGCGTGACGCAAAAAATTCCTATAAATACACAAACCCCTCAAAAGAAAAACCTAGATCGGGAGTACCCCCGCCGCAAGTCTCTGTAGCCACAAAAACCAATCGGGCCCTGTTCCGGCACCCTGCCAGAGAGGGGATCAATCACCGGTGGCCATCTTCATCATCCTGGCGCTCTCCATGGCGAGGAGGGAGTAGTTCACCCTTGGGGCTGAGGGTATGTACTAGTAGCTATGTGTTTGATCTCTCTCTCTCTCTCTCTCTCTCTCTCTCTCTCTCTCTCTCTCTCGTGTTCTTGATTCGGCACGATCTTGATGTACCACAAGCTTTGCTACTACAGTTGGATCTTATGATATTTCTCCCCCTCTACCTTCTTGTAATGGATTGAGTTTTCCCTTTGAAGTTATCTTATTGGATTGAGTCTTTAAGGATTTGAGAACACTTGATGTATATATTGCGTGGGATACCCGTGGTGACAATGGGGTATTCTATTGATTCACTTGATGTATGTTTTGGTGATCAACTTGTGGGTTCCGTGACCTTGGGAATCTATGCATAGGGGTTGGCACACGCTTTCTTCTTGACTCTCCGATAGAAACTTTGGGGCACTCTTTGAAGTTCTTTGTGTTGGTTGAATAGATGAATCTAAGATTGTGTGATGCATATCATATAATCATGCCCATGGATACTTGAGGTGACAATGGAGTATCTAGGTGACATTAGGGTTATGGTTGATGTGTGTCTTAAGGTGTTATTCTAGTACGAACTCTAGGATAGATCGAACGGAAAGAATAGTTTCGTGTTATTTTATTACGGACTCTTGAATAGATCGATCAGAAAGAATAACTTTGAGGTGGTTTCGTACCCTACAATAATCTCTTCGTTTGTTCTCCGCTATTAGTGAATTTGGAGTGACTCTTTGTTGCATGTTGAGGGATTGTTATATGATCTAATTATGTTATCATTGTTGAGAGAACTTGCATTAGTGAAAGTATGAACCCTAGGCCTTGCTTCTAAGCATTGCAATACTGTTTTCACTCACTTTTATCATTAGTTACCTTGCTGTTTTTATATTTTCAGATTACAAAAACCTATATCTACCATCCATATTGCACTTGTATCACCATCTCTTTGCCGAACTAGTGCACCTATATAATTTACCATTGTTTTGGGTGTGTTGGGGACACAAGAGACTCTTGTTATTTGGTTGCAGGGTTGTTTGAGAGAGACCATCTTCATCCTACACCTCCCACGGATTGATAAACCTTAGGTCATCCACTTGAGGGAAATTTGCTACTGTCCTACAAACCTCTGCACTTGGAGGCCCAACAACGTCTACAAGAAGAAGGTTGCCTCATATGCTTCATCTTTTTAATGTCTTTCGTGAAAATGATGGAAAGGAAAATTGTGCTCAAGTATTAGAAGAGGAATGCAATAAAATGTTTGGCACTAAATATTTGAATGATGAGCATGATTGCAATTTTGTTAGTGTGAATCCTTTGAATATCTATGATGCTAGTGATATCCAAAGGCCCAAGATTGGGGAAGCTATGTTTGATGAAGATGATATTTTTAGTCCCCCAAGTTTTGATGTGCAAATTTATTATGATGAAAGCATGCCTCCTATTTATGATGATTATATTGATGAAAGTGGATTTGGAGAGGTCATGACTTTATTTAGTGATGAATCCACTATTTCGGAAATAGGTTCCAATTGATTATGAGAAAAAAGTTGCTATCTATGATGATTATTGTGATGACTTGTATGCTAAGAATAATTATAACCATGAAACTTGTCATCATGATTTTAGTTTTCAATTGGATTATGCCTCACATGATAATTATTTTGTTGAGTTTCCTCCCACTATTATTCATGAGAAGAAATTCGCTTATGTGGAGAGTAATAAAATTTATATGCTTGGGGATCATGAAAATAATGATTTATGTGATGGTTATATTGTTGAATTCATTCATGATGCTACTGAAAATTATTATGATGACGGAACATATGCTTGTAGGAATTGCAATAATATCAAGTTTCCTCTCTATGTGTTGAAAATCTTGAAGCTATGCTTCTTTTGCTTTCCTATGCTTGTTGATTCTTGCCATAAGTTGTTTGCTCACAAAATCCCTATGCATAGGAAGTGTGTTAGACTTAAATGTGCTAGTTATATTCTTCATGATGCTCTCTTTATGTTTCAATTCTTATCTTTTATGCGAGCATCATTGTAATCATCATGCCTAGCTAAAAGGCATTAAAGAAAAGCGCTTGTTGGGAGACAACCCAATATTTACCCCTACTGTTTTTGTGTGTTCACATGATTAAGCTACTGTAGTAATCATGTTTTATAGCTTTTGTTTCTATAAAGTGCCAAGTAGAACCTTTGGGAAGACTTGGGTGAAAGTTAATGTGATCTTGCTGTAAAAAACAGAAACTTTGCGCTCACGAGATTAGCTGCCATTTTTTACTGGAGAGTGATTTTAGGTTGATTCTTTTTGCAGATGAATAATAGACAAATTCCTCACGTCCACCAATTTATTTCAGTATTTTTTGAGTTACACAAGTTTTTGAAAGTTACAGATTTCTACAAACTGTTCTGTTTTTGACCGATTCTGTTTCCATTGTGTTGTTTGCTTATTTTGATGAATCTATGAGTAGTATCGGAGGGTATGAACCATAGAGAAGTTGGAATACAGAAGATATTACACCAATATGAATTTAGAATGAGTTCACAACAGTACCTAAGTGGTGGTTTTATTTTCTTATACTAACGGAGCTTACGAGTTTTCTGTTGAGTTTTGTGTTGTGAAGTTTTCAAGTTTTGGGTAAAGATTTGATGGAATATGGAATAAGGAGTGGCAAGAGAATAAGCTTGGGGATGCCCATGGCACCCCAATGTAATATTCAAGGACAACCAAAAAGCCTAAGCTTGGGGATGCCCCAGAAGGCATCCCCTCTTTCATCTTCGTTCATCGGTAACCTTACTTGGAGCTATATTTTTATTCACCACATGATATGTGTTTTGCTTGGAGCGTCATTTTGTTTTATTTTGTTTTGTTTGCTGTTTGAATAATATCCAAGATCTGAAATTATTAAATTTTAGAGAGTCTTCACATAGTTACATAATTATTCGACTACTCACACTACAAGAAATATGTCAACTTGTGACCACCACTATTGGTCACTGAATGGTCACAAATTTCCATTTGTGACCTTTTTGTGACAAAAAACATAAGGTCAAAAGCTAGCCGTCATAAACTGACTATAGCGACCTTCTCTGTGAGAAGGTCATAGACGTTTATGACCAAAATATGCCTACTGTCGTGTTTTGGTCACTAGCAGCCTCCCCACGCCACGTAGGCATCCAGCGTGGCAAGCTGATGTGGCACAAGATTCAGCCCGGTCCAATTGGCTGTTCTACATGGGCCTAGCCCAACAATTCAGCCTTTCTAATATTTATTTTTTCTGTTAATTTTCGCTAGCTACATGGGCCAGGCCCAATAATTCGGCCTTTTTATTTCTAGATGCGGCCTTTTACAGCGTATGATCTTTTATTTTTTGCCATTTTATTTTCCACTGTTTTACATTTGTCCCAAATATCATAATATCATACACTGGTCCCACACGTCAGAAATTTCAAATGTGCTCAAATTATTTTGATAAGTGGGTCACATGAGTCATGTTTCCATTGCACACATTTTCAAACCACATACATAATTACTATTTCATATGCAACAGAAATTGTAATTCTGAAACATACATGAAATTCACAAAGAGAAGATACATTAAATCACATACATAATTACTATTTCATTCACAAACAAAGAGAAGATACATTAAATTCCCAGACAACCCAGCTATTATTACATAACTTGCTATATAAGAATGTCTTGGAGCTTCTTTGAACATCTTTCGTCTTGAATTTATTCAAAATATCTGCCAACAAGAAAACAGAACAGCAAGGATAGGGTGAATAACAACAACAACAACAACAACATGTGATGGGGTGCTATTTTGTAGTAAGATCAAGTCTGGAAAGAAACATGCATGAAAATTAAGAAGAGCTAGAGCAAGTCTACATGAAAGCAGCAGCACATGCTTTTCCTATTAGCATCTCCGGTCAAACAAACAGGATGCAACAAGTGATTACATTGACCCCGATTAAAACATTTTAAGTACTGGACAATCATAAACATCCAACAGTAGGCAAATCTAGCACTGTCATACCAACAACCAACAGTATTTCTATCTAGTAGTGAAGATTGAAGTTGCAACAGTAGGCAAATCCCACATCCAGTCAACATCCAGCAATGGAATCCAAACAAAAGTCTAAGAATGTACCCCTAGAATACATCTGACACTGAAGTAAAAAAGCAAGCGGTTTGCCGAGATGCGCTCACCATCTGATGAAGTCGATACGGCCGGTGCCGTCGTCAAGCGTGGACACGTCCGTGTTCCGCTCCGCCTTGCCGCTGACCATCCCCACAAGCCGGACCTGCACATGTAGCAATGTTATACATAGCAAAACTTCAGTATTTCCGATTTTGTGGTACAATGAAAGAGCAGTTCAGTTGAAGAATTTAGGGTCAGTTCGCTTGCTTCCCTGGAGCAAAGCTGCCTGGCCTGGTGCTTGCCTGAGAACTGCCCGTAGTTTGTTTGGTTCGTGTCCTGGAGATCGAATGCTAGCCTGGCCTGGAAAAGTGGAGCTCGTAGTTAGCCTGGCCGGTAAACCTGAGCGCGTGATTAGCATGGTCCAGGCCACCTGAGATGGACGCCTGGACGTGCCTGGGACCTGCCTGGGATGCTAATCTTGTTGTCCAATTTAAAATAAGAGAAGGTACGGGTGAACAGTGGCCTGGTTTAACATATTTAACTCTTCCCAGGCATGGCCACGAACCAAACAATGCTTGCCTCGTCAGGCAAGAAACAATGACATCTCAGGCCCAGTCCAGGCACATGATTTTTTCAGGCATGATCTCCAGGAAGTGAACCAAACAGCCTCTTAGCTTGCCATTCTCAATTTTACTACTTAAAGGCATAATGTAACAAATACTGGATACTTCACAGCATGCAAATAGTGCAATAAATTCACTGGTCTATGGATACGATCATAGATTCACATGAGGCGTGCGTGGAATATAGTGCAAATAACAACGGAAATTTAAAGAAGCTCGCTTGTTAACGAAGGCCTACCAATCACTTCAACCTAACCTAAAAATAACAGTACACAGACTGTACCATTACATAGTACTGCTATGTAATTGATATGCAAAAGAAGATACATGTCCCATGTTCAGCAATGAGGATCAACCATGAAGCTTTCACTACTCCTACATCAGTAAGCTTTTAGCACTCCTGTTGCCAGTGTTCTAAACCAACGGAGCAATGCTATAGGAGTAGAAAAGAGAACTAGAGGTAGGAGAGGGAGCCGCTCACCGGAGAGCTTGTGGTCATCGCCATACACAGCCGCCGTCACGCCAGTCACCTCAAGAAGCACCGCTGCGCCGGAGACGCCACCAGAAATGCGCAAGAGCAGAGCACCTGCTGCATCCAAATACAAATCGAACAAGAACAAAAAATTAGGAATGGTTGCAACCATGATTTTCAAGGCACACAATAGAAAAAATCGCAAAGAAAAAATCGGTGCTCTCCGTACGCCTTTACAAGTTCAAATCATGTCCTAGAGTATTTATTTATGTGTAACTTTAGCGGTCGATGTTAATCTGCACTTGAAACATCACATCCATTTCCTGATGCACCTACATGCATTGGCTGCTGGAATTGAAGGTTTCGCATAATCCACCAATATATATCCCGCTTCATATGAACACACAAATGCAAGATATTCTACTCTTCACGCAAGAAGTTTCTCCTGTTATACGAGTGTGATCTATGGCAAATTATCCAGCAAACACTCCGCAAGGAGTTTGGGGACTGCACGGTGCTGACGGTAGCACATAGAATTCACACAGTTATCGACAGTGATCTCATTCTCGTCTTCAGTGAAGGTAAGCCACAGCATTGACAAACCCATAATATTTATCTAACACATTTTAGGACCTAGCTGCCACATCGCTAAGATCTGTACTCGTTTGTGCTGAGCAGGAAGAATTATAGAATACGACACACCGTCGAGATTACTGGAGGACGAGAACTCTGAATTCTCCAGGCTCATAAGGGAGTACTCACGGAGATCCAAGGGGTTCTAAAGAACCACAAACAATTGAACGGCGGCGAAGCCCACATGAAGCCAACTAGGCGCACAGAAGAGCCCGGCAGAAAGACCACACACACACACACACACCACACGGTCTTTCTCCAGACGACAAGCACTCACGAAACCCACCCAGACAAACACGATATAGGATGTACAATGGATGGGACTGGCTAGATTATTCAGGCGATTTGGGAAAATTATTAAAGCCATGTAATGTAACACAGTACAGTAGCACTATGTAAAATGTTCTCTGATGTGAGAAAGATCGAGTATACTTATGTAGCTAACATAATATTTTCTTTTGAACTTCAATCATAGCCGTAACTAACTGAACAATTTGTTTACAGACATAAACGACTTAGTCCAGTAGGGATGAGTGAGCGGGCAAGCAACTAACCAGGGTCGGCGAGCCTGGCACCAGCCTCCAAGCAGGCCCTTAGCACACGGCGCAAGCAAAGGTCATTCCCATGGCACTGGAGCTCCACCACGTCCTCTCGGGTGTAGGACCTCGGAGCTAGCATGGGAACCACCAGCACCTTCAGATTTAGCAAACAAAATGGGGAATCAAGGCACTGGCTTGCACAGAGAACGCTAACCAACCAAAAGCAGAGCAGTTAAAGGCGCAACACCTCATCGATGACGCCCCCGTCTCCGTCCAGTGCGAGCCCGTACTCCACGAAGTGGCTCCGGGGCCTCCAGGGCGCCGGCTCCTCCTTCCTGGCCGGCCGGAACACGCGGGCGACGACGACGAGCTGTGCATGATCCGCGAGAGTACAGATCCGTTGTAGTCGGAGCAGAGGGCGAGGCCGGTGAACCCCAGCTCCTCTCACTCCCTACGCCGTGGTGTGGTCTCCGAGGTTTCTCCGCCGCCCTGCCGCTCTCCCGCACCGCATCTCGGGTCCGCCTGGATCGCCATCGACCGGATCTCGGCCACCGCCGGGGGCGCGAGCGCGAGCAAGGCGAGGGCGAGGGCGGCCAGGAGCGCCGCGGCGTGCGGCGGTGGCCATCGAGGTGGTTGGTGCGATCTTGGTGGAGGGGATGGGGAGAGGGCAGAGGGTCGGCCAAGGTGCGAGGGCGGCGGCTAGGGTTTCGGCGAGCGGGTGCGGGTGCGGGTGCGGGATTGGAACGGGGGTGAGGGGTGGGGGTGTGTGCAACGGGTACGGTGGGAAGTGGGGGCGTGGGTGAGAGGGTGAGGGGTGAGGGGTGAGGGGTGAGGGCTGCCGTTGGATATGGGAGCATCCGACGGTGTCTGAGGCATGATCCGCGTGATATCCTCCTGGACCAATCAAAACGCAGCAAGCAATTTGAAGACTTTTGACCATCTAAATTGGTCGTAATCGACTAAAGATAAGTTATTTCATGAAAACTTCATTCTTCATTTTTTGCGTGCTCAAAATGAGTTTTTTTGCAAAGGATCAACCAAATATTTGTTCAAATAATCTCATATCGTGTACAAGGGTGCATCTTGGAATTCCAAACAATGTTGCTTAAGAGAGTTTTCACTTTCTTTGGACGATTTTTTTTTCCAATTTTTGAGTGCCCAAAAGGAGGTTTTTTGTGAAGGACCTCCCAAATAATTGTTGCAAAATTGGACCAAATCAATTTTCTAAAATACTAGGACAAATTTAATGCACAATTAACAAAACGGTTGGGTGTAAAAAGTTTTGATCCACCTCTCGTGAAAAAGACAAATTTCCACCGATTCAGTTGGAAGTGGGTCAAATTTGAACTGTAGATGCCTTGTAGTTTGCTATTTATTTTTAACAAAAATCATTTCTAGGTACATAAGTATCTATTTAATCAGAGAAACACCAAAAAAATACCAAGATTCAACCACTAGCTAGGAACGGTCATTCCCACAGTTTTGACCGCATTTTGAAACGGGCATAAAAAATTAAAAAAAATCAAAAAATAGGAAAACCTTCGCATTGTGTCATTATATATGACCATGTTACCAGAAAAAAAAAATAAACTTGTAATACGGCCATTCTTTTAAAAAAGTGTTCTCAGAAATGAGCTATCATGCGTGAAGATTCATGGCTTTCAAGCCAAATGATCAATCCTATGGCCACAATCATGGCATACTTTGTTCAAATGATCTCATATTGTTTACAAGGGTGCATCTTGGAATGGCAAACAATGTTGCCTAAGGGAGTTTTCACTTTCTTTGGACGAAAAATTCATTTTCCATTTTTCGAGTGCCCAAAAGGAGGTTTTTTTGTGAAGGACCTCCCAAATAATTGTTGCAAAATTGGACCAAATCATTTTTATAAAATAGTAGGTCATATTTAATGCACAATTGACTAAATGGTTGGGTGTAAAAAGTTCTGATCCACCTCTCGTGAAAAAGACAAATTTCGGCCGATTCAGTTGGAAGCGGGTCAAATTTGAACTACGGCTGCCTCATAGTTTGCTCTTTATTTTTTACAAAAATCATTTATAGGTACATAAGTATCTATTTAATCAGAGAAACACCAAAAAAATTCCAAGATTCAACCACTAGCTAGGAACGGTCATTCCCGCCGTTTTGACCGCATTTTGAAACGGGCATAAAAAATTCAAAAAAAATCAAATAGTTGGAAAACCTTCGCATTGTGTCATTATATATGACCAAGTTACCAGGAAAAATAACAAACTTGTAATACGGTAATTATTTTAAAAAAGTGTTCTCAGAAACGAGCTATCAAGCGTGAAGATTCATGGCTTTCAAGCCAAATGATCAATCTTATGGCCACATTCATGGCATAGTTTGTTCAAATGATCTCATATTGTGCAAAAAGGTGCATATTGGAATGGCAAACAATATTGCTTAAGGAAGTTTTCATTTTCTTTGGACAAAAAAATCATTTTCAATTTTTCGAGTGCCCAAAAGGAGGTTTTTTTGTGAAGGTCCTCCCAAATAATTGATGCAAAATTGGACCAAATCATTTTTATAAAATAATAGGTCATATTTAATGCACAATTGACTAAATGGTTGGGTGTAAAAAGTTTTGATCCACCTCTCGTGAAAAAGACAAATTTCGGCCGATTCAGTTGGAAGCGGGTCAAGTTTGAACTGCGGCTGCCTCATAGTTTGCTCTTTATTTTTTACAAAAATCATTTCTAGGTACATAAGTATCTATTTAATCAGAGAAACACCAAAAAAATTCCAAGATTCAACCACTAGCTAGGAACGGTCATTCCCGCCGTTTTGACCGCATTTTGAAACGGGCATAAAAATTCAAAAAAAAATCAAAAAGTTGGAAAACCTTCGCATTGTGTCATTATATATGACCAAGTTACCAGGAAAAATAACAAACTTGTAATACGGTAATTATTTTAAAAAAGTGTTCTCAGAAACGAGCTATCAAGCGTGAAGATTCATGGCTTTCAAGCCAAATGATCAATCTTATGGCCACATTCATGGCATAGTTTGTTCAAATGATCTCATATTGTGCAAAAAGGTGCATATTGGAATGGCAAACAATATTGCTTAAGGAAGTTTTCATTTTCTTTGGATGAAAAAATCATTTTCCATTTTTCGAGTGCCCAAAATGAGGTTTTTTTGTGAAGGACCTCCCAAATAATTATTGCAAAATTTGACCAAATCAATTTTCTAAAATACTAGGACATATTTAATGCACAATTGACAAAATGGTTGGGTGTAAAAAGTTTTGATCCACCTCTCGTGAAAAAGACAAATTTCCGCCGATTCAGCTGGAAGCGGGTCAAATTTGAACTGCGGCTGCCTCATAGTTTGCTATTTATTTTTTCCAAAAATCATTTCTAGGTACATAAGTACCTATTTAATCATAAATACATGGTTTAGTGGCGATACGTCGAGGTTTGGGCGGTGGTCGAGGGCCCCAACTCTAGAGCGCGTAAACTCGCATGCCCGCTGCGTGGTCACCACGTGGCTGTGGCGTTGCCATGTGTTCTGGGCGGCCTAGGCATGTCTAGTGGGTTGGCCACTCCCCAGGTAGGTGCTAGGAAGAAAATTACAACATAAGATTCTCATGAGGAGACCGATCGATGCTCAAACATGAATTAGCAGCCAAGTGTTTGATTAGCGGTACGGAAAATGCACATGGCTAATGGGCGTGAGTTTTGGTTGAGGATGATCAGTTACTAAGAAGACTGTCTTCACAAATTTTCAGCTCAAAAGGAGGAGTCTAGGTGGTACTTGCTTTGCAAAGTACCACACTGGACATAAATACGAATGTTGAAGATGGGCTCAAAATAATGAATGGATTGAGCTGGCATTTGGTGGAGGATAGTTATTTGGGCATAGGAAAGCACTGTAGAAAATGGATACCATTTGGACATGCCAAAGTGGTACTTCCTTCACAAAGTGTTTTTTGAACAGAATAGGAAAATGAATATTTTTGAATTATTTTTGAACTAGGCAAGGAAGGTTTTTTTACATATTTGACGAATATATGACCCAAAGAATTTATGAGATTTTTTGGGGAATTTTGGGAATGACAGAAATATAGGTTGCTTCACAACCTAGGGCAAAAACTGCCACATGGACATGACACATAGGCAAAACTGATGAGGTGGCGCCTAGTCGTAGCAACCCACCACAATTTTCAAGGTTATGACCATCTATATTGGTCATGAACAGCTAAAAATAAGGCAGCGAACCAGTGCTATCTGCTTTGTGACCATTTCGTGTAAGGAAATTATGACCTTTCTGACCAAAATGGTCGTTATAGTTTAGGGTTTGGAGCCCCCCGAACAGCTTTTGACCAATTGGTCTGAAATGGTCATAGATCTATGACCAATTCTTCCAGGGTCACTAACAAAAGGTCATAAGTTGAGATATTTCTTGTAGTGTCATTGATCTTCACTTATATCTTTCGGAGTAGTTCGCCGTTTGCTCTAGTGCTTCACTTATATCTTTTTAGAGCATGACGGTGGTTTTATTTTGAAGAAATAGATGAACTCTCATGCTTCACTTATATTATTCTGAGAGTCTTTTAGAACCGCATGGTAATTTTCTTAGGTTATCAATTAAGTCCTAATATGATGGGCATCCAAGAGGGATATAATAAAAACTTTCATATAAAGTGCATTGAATACTATGAGAAGTTTGATTCTTTATGATTGTTTTGAGATATGAAGATGGTGATATTAGAGTTATGCTAGTGGATTAATTGTGAATTTGAGAAATACTTGTGTTGAGGTTTGTTATTCCCGTAGCATGCACGTATGGTGAACCGTTATGTGATGAAGTTGGAGCATGATTTATTTATTGATTGTCTTCCTTATGAGTGGAGGTTTGTTTCGATGACTAATAGATTTTTTCAATAAGTATGTGAGTTCTTTGTGACTAATGTTGAGTCCATGGATTATACGCATTCTCACCCTTCCACCATTGCTAGCCTCTCTAGTGCCGCAAAACTTTCACCGGTACCATACACCCACCATATACCTTCCTCAAAACAGCCACCATGCCTACCTATTATGGCATTTCCATAGCCATTCCGAGATATATTGACATGCAACTTTCCACCGTTCCATTTATTATGACACGCTCCATCATTGTCATATTGCCTTGCATGATCATGTAGTTGAAATTGTATTTGTGGAAAATCCACCCTTCATAATTTTTTCATACATGTCACTCTTGATTCATTGCACATCCCGATACACTGCCGGAGGCATTCACATAGAGTCATATCTTGTTCTAAGTATTGAGTTGTAATTCATGAGTTGTAAGTAAATAAAGTGTGATGATCTTCATTGTTAGAGCATTGTCCCAGTGAGGAAAGGATGATGGAGACTATGATTCCCCCAAAAGTCGGGATGATACTCCTGACAAAAAATAAAATAAAATAAAAAAAGAGGCCATAAAAAAAGAGAAAAGGCCCAAATAAAAAATATAAAAAAATGAGAGAAAAAAGAGAGAAGGGGCAATGCTACTATCTTTTTACCACACTTGTGATTCAAAGTAGCACCATGATCTTCATGATAGAGAGTCTCCTATGTTGTCACTTTCATATACTAGTGGGAATTTTTCATTATAGAACTTGGCTTGTATATTCCAATGATGGGCTTCCTCAAATGCCTTAGGTCTCCACGAGCAAGCAAGTTGGATGCACACCCACTTAGTTTCTTTTTGAGCTTTCATAAATTTATAGCTCTAGTGCATCCGTTGCATGGCAATCCCTACTCACTCACATTGATATCTATTGATGGGCATCTCCATAACCCATTAATACGCCTAGTTAATGTGAGACCATCTTCCTCCTTTTTGTCTTCTCCACAACCACCATTCTATTCCACCTATAGTGCTATGTCCATGGCTCATGCTCATGTATTGCGTGAAAGTGGAGAAAGTTTGAGAATACTAAAGTATGAAACAATTGCTTGGCTGAAACCGGGGTTGTGCATGATTTAAATATTTTGTGTGATGAAGATAGAGTATAGCCAGACTATATGATTTTGTAGGGATAGCTTTCTTTAGCCATGTTATTTTGAGAAGCCATAATTTCTTTGTTAGTATGCTCGAAGTATTATTGTTTTTATGTCAATATTAAACTTTTGTCTTGAATCTTTCGGATCTAAACATTCATGCCACAATAAAGAAAATTGCATTGATAATTATGTTAGGTAGCATTCCACATCAAAATTTCTGTTTGTATCATTTACCTACTCGAGGACGAGCAGGAATTAAGCTTAGGGATGTTTGATATGTCTCCAACGTATCTATAATTTTTTATTTTTCCATGCTATTATATTATCCATCTAGAATGTTTTATATGCATTTATATGATAATTTATATGATTTTTGGGACTAACATATTAACCTAGAGCCCAGTGCCAGTTTATGTTTTTCCTTGTTTTTGAGTTTTACAGAAAAGGAATACCAAACGGAGTCCAATTGACGTGCCAATTTTTGATGATTTTTAATGGACCAAAAGAAGCCCCTTGAGTAAAAGAGTTGGGCCAGAAGAGTCCCAGGTCGTCCACGAGGGTGGAGGGCGCGCCCCCTATCTCGTGGACAACTCAGAGACCTCCTTGACGTGAGCTCGACACCAAAATTCCTATAAATACAGAAACCCCCGAAAAGAAACCTAGATCAGGAGTTCCGCCGCCGCAAGCCTCTGTAGCCACCAAAAACCAATCGGGACCCTGTTCCGGCACCCTGCCGGAGGGGGGATCCATCATTGGTGGCCATCTTCATCATCCCGGTGCTCTCCATGGCGAGGAGGGAGTAGTTCATCCTCGGGGCTGAGGGTATGTACTAGTAGCTATGTGTTTGATCTCTCTCTCTCTCTCGTGTTCTTGATTTTGCACGATCTTGATGTACCGCGAGCTTTGCTACTATAGTTGGATCTTATGTTGTTTCTCCCCCTCTACCTTCTTGTAATGGATTGAGTTTTCCCTTTGAAGTTATCTTATCAGATTGAGTCTTTAAGGATTTGAGAACACTTGATGTATGTCTTGCGTGGGATACCCATGGTGACAATGGGGTATTCTATTGATGCACTTGATGTATGTTTTGGTGATCAACTTGCGGGTTCCGTGACCTTGGGAATTTATGCATAGGGGTTGGCACACATTTTTGTCTTAACTCACCAATAGAAACTTTGGGGCACTCTTTGAAGTTCATTGTGTTGGTTGAATAGATGAATCTGAGATTGTGTGAGGCATATCGTATAATCATGCCCACGGATACTGGAGGTGACAATGGAGTATCTAGGTGACATTAGGGTTTTGGTTGATGTGTGTCTTAAGGTGTTATTCTAGTACGAACTCTAGGATAGATCGAACGGAAAGAATAGCTTCGTGTTATTTTACTACAGACTCTTGAATAGATCGATCAGAAAGAATAACTTTGAGGTGGTTTCGTACCCTACAATAATCTCTTCGTTTGTTCTCCGCTATTAGTGACTTTGGAGTGACTCTTTGTCGCATGTTGTGGGATTTTTATATGATCTAACTATGTTATCATTGTTGAGAGAACTTGCATTAGTGAAAGTATGAACCCTAGGCCTTGCTTCTAAGCATTGCAATACTGTTTTCGCTCACTTTTATCATTAGTTACCTTGCTGTTTTTATGTTTTCAGATTACAAAAACCTATATCTACCATCCATATTGCACTTGTATCACCATCTCTTTGCCGAACTAGTGCACCTATACAATTTACCATTGTATTGGGTGTGTTGGGGACACAAGAGACTCTTTGTTATTTGGTTGCAGGGTTTTTGGAGAGAGACCATCTTCATCCTACGCCTCCCACGGATTGATAAACCATAGGTCATCAACTTGAGGGAAATTTGCTACTGTCCTACAAACCTCTGCACTTGGAGGCCGAACAACGTCTACAAGAAGAAGGTTGTGTTGTAGACATCATAATGATAAAAAGATGGTAAAACATAATTCACAGTGACTATATGAAGGATTTCAAAGAAGAGCATCCCATGGTAGCAAGCTTTAGAAAGACATACCAAATCAATCGGATTCCGTTTTCGACTCAAAGACCAATGATGTTGAGACATGTCTAATAAGTAAGTAATGCTGAATGTAAGTAAATGATAAATCGAAGGAACTATAGTAAATATTTCAAACAAGAGATTACCAAAGTAGCGAACTTAACAAGAGATGCCAAATCAATTTGACTCGGACTTCGACTCAGAGCCAGTGATGTTGAGACGTGTCCAATAAGTAACACTAAAATGACAATAAAAGATAATTCCAAACAACTATAGTAATATTTCAACGAGGGCCTCCCACGATTGCCAGCTTTAATTAGAGATGCCAAATCAATGTGACTCCGATTCTGAAAACAAGTGATGCGGAGACATGGCCAACAAGTAACGCTAAAACTACGACATACAATAATCCTATGTGAGTATATGAATCATTTAAAAGAAGGGCCTCTTATGTTTGCCAGCTTTAACAAGACATGTCAAATCAATCTAATTCTGATTCCGACTCAGAGACAAGTGATGTTGAGAGATGTCCAATAAATAATGCTAAAATGATAATAGAAAATACTTCCATGCAACTATAGTAAATATTTCAAAGAAGACCTTCCCATATGGTTGCCAGATTTAACAAGAGATGTCCAATCACTCTAATTCCAATTCTGATTCGGATGATAGTGATGTTGACACATATCCAATAAGTAATGCTAAAATGAAACTAGAAGATCATTCCATGCAAATGTATTAAATATTTCAAAGAATGTCTTCCCACAGTAGCCAGCTTTTACAAGAGATGCCTAATCAATCAGACTCTGATTTGGAGAACATGTGATGTTGAGACGTGTCCAACAAGTAATGCTAAAAGGACGGTAAAATATAATTACATGCAGCTATATGAAGTGCTACTTCTCGAGCTTGCGTTGATTTTCCCTTAAAGAGATAAGGGTGACACAACAAAGTAGAGATACGTATTTCTCTAAGTTAAGAACCAAGGTATCAATCCAGTAGGAGGCACAAGCAAGTCCCCAATAGATGCACCTGCACAAACTAACAAACACTTGCACACAATGCGAAAAAGGGGTTGTCAATCCTTTCACGGTCACTAGCAAGAGTGAGATCTAATATAGATAGATTTAAAATATAAGTAAAAGGTAAAACAAAGTAAACACAAATAACTCGCAGCAAGGTATTTTTGGGTTTTTGTTTTATAGATATGGAAATATATGATAAGGAATAGACCCGAGGGCCATAGGTTTCACTAGAGGCTTCTCTCTCGAAGAAAGCATACGGTGGGTAAACAACTTACTGTTGAGCAATTGATAGAAAGCGCAAAGTAATGCCGATATCTAAGGCAATGATCATGAATATAGGAGTCACGTCTGTGACAAGTAGACCAAAACAATTCTGCATCTACTACTATTACTCCACACATCGACCGACTCCTTCCTACATCTAGTGTATTAAGTTCTTAAGAACAGAGCAACACTTTAAGCAAGATGACATGATGTAGAGGGATAAACTCAAGCAATATGATATAAACCCCATATTTTTATCCTTAATGGCAACAATACAATACGTGCCTCGCTACCTGAGGTAGTCCTGGATTGGGGGGGGGGGTCCTCATGTGGCCAGACAAACTCCTGGTGGGCCGGCCTGGTGGGCCGTGAAGATTGTTATAGAAGATCATCTCTCTTATCTGGATAGGATTCCTAGATTCTTGTAATGGCAACTTTTAGGCTCGGGTTTAGATATTATTTCCTTTGCAAGATGACATGTACAAACCCTAGGCCCCTCTGGTGTGTATATAAACTGGGGGGTTTAGTCCGTAGAGGCTAACATAGAGGAATCATAATATCCTCATAGGCTAGACCTAGGGTTTATCCATTACGATATCGAGGTAGATCAACTCTTGTACGCATATTCATCCATATTAATATAGCAGGAAGTAGGGTTTTACCTCGATCGAGAGGGCCTGAACCTGGGTAAACACCGTGTCCCCAATCTCTAGTTACCATCGTTCCTCAGACGCATAGTTCGGGACCCCCTACCCGAGATCCACCGACACTGGTGCTTTCATTGAGAGTTCCAGTATGTCGTTGACGGAAGGACCGATGGATCATGTCGTCAACTGTAGCGGCCAATTTTTCGTGTTCAGCGCCTTCGAGCTTCGTGCCAACACTGAAGGCCACCTTGAGCAGATCAAGAGTTACGCCCCTGGCCATCATGTCAGATTCGGGAGCTTGAACTACGTCACTGATATCCGTGGAGACTTGATCTTCACCGGATTCAGGCCAGCGGCAACCCCTCTCTGCCACCACGATGATAATGACTTAACTCTGGCATCAGATCAGGAAACAACACCTGCAACAGTTCTGGCCCTAGATCCAGAACGGATTGCGTCCCCCGAAGATGGGAAGTTCAACCCCACCACGGGAGCCGTAGACTATATGGCATTGGAGCCGCACACGGACCCAACTGATGGGGTCTGTGTTACCAGAACCCCGGACTCAGCTCCGGTCTCTGATTCCGAACTGCGCGTAACTGCGCCCCTCAAATCCAATCTGGCGCCTATCGCCGAATTCTGTGCTGCGGATATTTTCTAGCACTCACCCTTGGCGACATGTTAAGGTCGTTAAGATCTCTCTCTTTGGATGAGAGCACACAGCCGCACTATATCTGGTTCGAACTAGAAGCTGAACAGCCGCACTGTACACAGGGGGATGAAGAATTTCGTTCCCCACCCACCACCCACTTGGTAGCCACGGTTGAAGATCTAACCGATCTACTCGACTACGCTTCAGAAGACTTCGACGGGATGGACCTCGAAGGTCAAGCAGATACCGACCAAAGTCGGCCCATAACAGGGCGGTGGAAAGCTACCTCTTCATATGACGTGTATATGGTGGATACACCCAAAGAGGTGAAATGCAATGGCGAAAACAATCCCGTAGAGGATAAGCCCGCCGAAGAACCTCCCAAGCGTCGGCGTCCAAAACGCCGAACAAAATCCCGTAAAGGAAAAGACATCAACACCGTGACTAATGATGGTGATATTCCGGAACAAGCCCAAAATCCAGCGATAGAGCAAGAGGAGCGAGAGGATGGCGAACAGAGTCTGAAGCCGCAGTCCGATAACAGCGATGCCGAAGACGGTGACTACGAAGAAGAGGCTAGTCTGGATGATGACGAGTACACCGTCCCAGAGGAACCCTCTGAACAAAAGCGCTTCCATCAGCGGCTTATAGCCACCACGCAGATTCTAAAAAAGCAGTAGAGACAGCTTCGAGCTGCACAAGACACGCTCAACGATAGATGGAATGAGGTGCTAGACGCCAAACTGAAACATGGCTTTAACGACCAAACCAAAGGCTATCCGAAGCGCAAGCTACTGCCCGAATTTGACGACGAGGCCGTTGCGCCTGTCCCACCAAAAAATAGCACCGCCGACAAGCCGAACCGACCACCTCGCGGACGGGATAGAGTAGCTAGCAATGTATACAAGCCCGCACCACCACCCCGTAAAGGAAAGGATGGTGCGGCGCAAGTCCGAAAACACGATCTGCGTGAGGACCTAAACAAAAAGCTAGCAAGACGAGGCCTATATTCAGACCTAGGGACCGAGCTCCCACACGGGACAGCGGCTATCAAGCCAATCGCGCCGGTGACATACCGGTTCGGGGTCAATACCAAACACCACAACCATCGGACATATGCCATGATATAGCAAGATACAGAGGAGCTTCACACCCTCTATGCTTCACCGATGAGGTGCTGGGTCATGATTTCCCAGAAGGGTTTAAACCCGTAAATATCGAAGCATACGATGGAACGACGGATCCCGCCGTCTGGATAGAAGACTTTATTCTGCACATCCACATGGCTCGAGGAGATGATCTCCACGCCATCAAATATTTACCCCTTAAGCTAAAAGGACTAGCTCGGCACTGGCTAAACAGCCTCCCAGAGAACTCCATTGGGAGTTGGGAAGAACTTGAGGACGCTTTTCGGGCCAATTTTCAAGGGACTTATGTCCGGCCCCTGGACGCTGAGGATCTAAGTCACATTATCCAACAACCCCGGGAGTTAGCCCGCATGCTTTGGAATTGGTTTCTTACTAAGAAGAACCAAATCATGGACTGTCCGGATGCCGAAGCCTTAGCGGCATTCAAGCATAGAATTCGGGATGGATGGCTAGCGAGACACCTTGGACAGGAAAAACCGCTGACAATAGCAGCCCTAACCACACTCATGACTCGCTTTTGCGCGGGTGAGGATAGCTGGTTAGCTCGTAGCAGCACCATCGACCCGGGAACATCTGAAGTCAGGGATGGCAATGGAAAGCCACGGCGCAATAAAAACAAGCGTCGAAACAATGTTGGAAGCCCAGATGATACAACGGTAAGCGTCGGATTCAGTGGCTCCAGACCCGGTCAAGGGAAGAAGCCATTTAAAGGCAACAAAGACGGTCCATCAAGTTTGGACAGGATATTAGACAGGCCCTGCCAAATCCATGGCACCCCAGAAAAACCTGCCAACCACACCAACCATAACTGTTG
Organism: Secale cereale; assembly: GCA_902687465.1. Taxonomy (NCBI): domain Eukaryota; kingdom Viridiplantae; phylum Streptophyta; class Magnoliopsida; order Poales; family Poaceae; genus Secale; species Secale cereale. The sequence goes on along the minus strand of LR738711.1, from coordinate 160,862,572 downwards.
GGTTTTCAAGCAGGCCGACAAGCTAAACACCGAACACAAGGGGAAGGAGCCTCAGAGTGAAGACGAGGATGAACCTCGCCAACCGAATATAGGGGGACAAAAGAAATTTCCACCAGAGATCAAAATAGTGAACATGATATATGCCACTCATATCCCAAAGAGGGAGCGCCAGCGCACACTTCGAGACATCTATGCCATTGAGCCCGTCGCCCCAAAATTCAACCCATGGTCAGCCTGTTCGATCACTTTCGATCGCAGGGATCATCCGACTAGTATTTGGCATGGGGGTTCGGCTGCCTTAGTGCTCGACTCAATAATAGATGGATATCATCTAACCCGAGTCCTTATGGACGGCGGTAGTAGTCCCAATCTGATATATCAGGACACTGTCCGCAAGATGGGGATCGACCCATCAATAATCAAGCCAAGCAACACGACCTTTAAAGGAGTGATACCAGGCATTGAAGCTCGCTGCAAAGGCTCTTTAATGTTGGAGTTTGTATTCGATTCTCCCAAAAACTTTCGAAGCGAAGAACTACTCTTCGAAATAACTCTGTTCCGAAGTGGCTATCACGCTTTACTCGGAAGAATGACCTTCGCCCGCTTTAATGCAGTCCCACATTATGCCTATTCAAAGCTTAAGATGCCTGGACCACGTGGCGTTATCAGGGTCAATAGAAATATGGAGCGCTCTCTCCGTACGAAGGAGGACACTGCGGACTTAGCAGCCGGAGTCCAATGCGGCCTATTCAAGCCGGATAATCTATCAACATCGGACACAGCTAAACGTGTCCGACATATGCTTCAGTGCGGCAGCTCAGAAGAACCTGAGCAAGATTGACAACTACTCCCCCGTCGACCACCCCATAAGGTAATAGCATATGTGCTTTGAGTACATAATTATGCCTTAAAAATTCCTTGGGCGACAGCCGGGGGCACCTGCATATAGTCCGTAGTTCGGCTAGACCCTATTCGGGCTTCAAACTTACCTCCTTTAGGTTCATTAAATGAACCAGACTTGTTATAGCCACACCGGACCGATTTATTCTTTTCCAGGTTTACCTTTTTTCCTTTCTACAGATGACCATCATACTCACACCTTCAAGGACACATTACAGAAGAGGAAACAGCGCATACGTGCAGCAGGGACCCACACTAAGGTTTCTTTTTTAGATTAAGACCCCGTGTAAACCGTTTTTCTCTTTCTTGTTATATACCTTCTTGGCATGTAAAATGTCCAAAGAAGGTCATCGACATTATCTGTCAAGTTTGCGGCTCGCCGCACTATAGAGGGATTTTAATAGAACCGTTTTATTCATATTATGTCCAGAGTTTTAATCACTCGCCCTGGAATGTTCTTTTCCCACACCAGATCACCATATGTGTCTTGTCAATAAGGGTTTATTACCAGGGGCTATAGTCAGCCCTGGTACATATCGAAAAGATCGAACACCTATAGGGAGTGTTCGACCTATAGAGATCTACCCCGTGTTATACGAAGGGTTGGCTTTTTCGCCCAGCCAAGTGCAATTGGATACTTCATCCGCACCAGGGGCTAGTACCTAGCCCCACTTGTCAAACTTCTACGACTAAGTGAAAGGAATAACGCCACATAGTTTGATTGCCTGGTTTGCTCCTCATACACCTCCTATACGGACCAAGACGTTGGATAAAGCGTGTATTTGCATATGACCGAACACCCCAGTACTATGTACCTGGGGGCTGAAGCTGACGACTGGAAACTTTTAGATTTAAAATAAACAGTTACACAGGAGAAAAATTACGCTGATACTATAATAGCACAGAAGTTATATACATTGGATTCATAAGCATAGTCTTTACATACGGATACAATCATCCGAAGACAACATCCTTCGAACACTGGCCTTCTACAAGGCGGGCACCGTCGATGACGTCCTCAAAATACTTCTCCGGCTTGCGGTGCTCCTTGCCTGCGGGCGGGCCAGCAGTAGCTATATGCACTGCGTTCATCTTCGCCCAGTCCACTTTGACACGAGAGAAGGCCATCCGAGCACCTTCTATGCAGGCCGAATGCGTTAGTGCGTCGACCCGCTGACTCGCCTCGATGAGCCGCTTCACCAATCCAAAGTAGCTACTTGGGATTGGCTCAGCGGGCCACAGCCGGACTATTAAGTCCTTCATGGCCGAACCCGCCATTGTGCAGCTCGACCAGCTGATTCATCTGGTCGTTGAGGGGAACTGGATGTTGTGGCGCATAAAACTGCGACCAGTCTCCGTATCATTCCCCTCCTGGGCTCAGAAGTATTGAGCGGCATCTGCGCTGCTCCTCAGAAGATCAGCAAACACGCCTGGAGAACTCCACAATCGTGCCAGCACAATATACTTCCACCCTTCGAAGATGCTCTGTAAGAGAAATATCTTACCAGATGCTATCTGTCGCGCTTGTTTGATTTACTCACAGGCGCTGCGCACCTCGCCACTCACGTCCTGGGCAGACTTTACTGCCGCAGATAGCTCGGTTGCCTGCTCCGAAGCCTTCTTCTCCAATGCCTCACACTTAAGGATGGCATCTTGGAGCTCGAGTTCGACTTCGGACACCCGAGCTTTGTGCTTCTTGCACCCCGCCTTTACGGCCTCCAAATCAGCAGCCGCTTTATCAGCGGCCGCCTTGTTTGCCTCGGCCGCCTTCTTGGCCTTGGCAACCTCGCCCTTAAGGGCCTTGAGCTCAGCGATGCCAACTGTGTAATACAGAATACAATATTAGAGTTTGTAAACATACTCAATCAATTCGGTCTTATTGACATTTAAATCCGCATACCTTGCGTTTCATCAAAACACCGGTTGCTGCGGTCAAGGTCCGCGCTCGGCACCTCGAGGTTCCGATTTAGTTTGGCAACCTCCGCGTCTCGTGCAGTCGTCGTAACTAAGGAAGCCTGCACAACAGTTCAACTCTATAAATATGCTACTCTATGGATACTTCGTCCGATTCTTTTCAGAATCATACAAAGCATTAGGAGCTACTGGTTATATATGTGTATTTAAAACAAATAAAAATTCTTAACAACATTACATTGCTTACCTCAAAGCCTGTTAAAAGGCTGTTGAAGGCTTCATTCAGTCCGCCCTAGACGGACTGAATCTTCCTCATCACCGCACCCATCACGATGCGGTGTTCTTCAATGACAAGAGCACTTTGCAGTGCTCCCTTCATAAAATCCGGTGCCCCTGGATTATCTCCGGGCGCCGCCGTATCCTCCTCCGCTTGAGGAGTCGGGTCTTCGGACCCCAGAGCCGCGCTAGGCTCCAGGATGGTGTTCGGTGGGGCCCCGAACTGTTTGGGTCCCACGTCTTCGATCTCCATGGGGGCTGTCTCCCCATGGCCAGCAGCCACAGAGGTATTACCCTTGGCCGCCATGTCTCCTGCCCCGCCCTCATCTCCTTATGCAGAGAGAACCCGCTGGGATGACACTTCGGTGTCCCCGTCGATTACGGGCGATGGAGCCCAGACTGGCAGGTCACTCTCCGTCTCCCCAGGCGCCAGAGAGTTCCCCTCCGATGATGTAACATTCGGGTTTACATCGGGAGGGCTGTAGGTCAGCAGGAGAAAAATATTAATTAAAATACCAGAGAAGTTGAATAAATATAGGTGCAACACTTGAGTCCGGACTGAATTATGTCTCGGGCAGGGGTTTCACCCTTGGCTTCACCACGAAGCTACGACCCCCCTCTTTGTCCCCCTTGCGCAGGGAGCTCTTCTTCTTCGTCTTGCTCCTCCTCATCTTCCTGCACCTCGTTAGAGGAGAGGATGTGGAGGTCCTCGGGCTTCTTGCTCGCCGGGGGG
>LR738711.1:160779718-160851132 GCA_902687465.1 Secale cereale | reverse complement strand
CACCCTCGTGGGCGCCACGTGTGCCCTACTACGTGGTTCTCAAGTCTCCCGTGCGTATTTTGCTCAAAAAATATCTCTTCCGAAGGTTTCATTCCGTTTGGACTCCGTTTGATATTCCTTTTCTGTAAAACCCTGAAATAGGCTAAAAACAGCAATCTGGACTGGGCCTTTGGGTTAGTAGGTTAGTCCCAAAAATAATATAAAAGTGTATAACAAAGCCCATTAAACATCTAAAGCATCATAAATAATAGCATGGAACAATAAAAAATTATTGATACATTGGAGACGTATCATCCACCACCTTCGGCTTCACGTTGAAGGTCTTAAGCCACAGGCCGAAGTGTGGGGGGATACGGAGAAAAGCTTCACACATCACTATGAAAGCAGATATGTGAAGGATTAAGTTCGGGGCTAGATCGTGGAAATCTAGCCCGTAGAACAACAAAAGACCCCGAACGAACAGGTGGAGTGGAAACCCTAGCTCCCTAACAAAGTGAGAGGTAAAAACTACCCTCTCGCCCGCCATAGGAACGGGAGTCACGTGGCCCTTAGGGGGGACTCAGTGTGCGATATCGCCGGCGAGATACCCCACGCTCCGCAGATCCTCCACGGTCTTTTCGGTGACAGTGGAAGCCTCCCACTTGCCCCTGGTGCCGGATCCAGCCATTGCTGGGAAGAGGAGTAGTGGTTGAGGAACGAGGAGTTATGGGCGCAGGAGATCAGAATGCGAGGGCAAGGGAGATTGGAGAACTCAAGCTTGAGAAAGGCGTGGGGCTAGTGAAAAGGATTGATGTCCTTTTATAACGCTGGGAATACAGAGCGTCCCCCCACTTTAGCCATAGAACTCACTGGTTCCCAAAGCGGTCGTGCGTAATGCATGGCGTGGGTGCTCGCGTCACACTAATAAAGATCCCACAATAAGCGGGCACGATCTCTATTTTGATGGGACGTGCCAATGAGGATATACCTCGAAACGGTTAGTGGGTTGGACACGACGCTTCACCCAAAAGTTGTCAGTAGAGACACATTATTCATTTTATTTAAAGAGCCTTGCCTTCGAGGCTAAGGGTTGTACCAATCTTGCAGAGCCGAACACAATCTATTTGCAGAAGATATATTCGGGAGGAGGAACCCGCCTTGTAATGCCGAAGACAACACAGAAGCCGAACTCATCGTCATTGAAGACAGGTTTAGGGGCTACTGAGGGAGTCCTGGATCGGGGGGTCCTCATGTGGCCGGACAAACTCCTGGTGGGCCGTGAAGATTGTTATAGAAGATCATCTCTCGTATCCGGATAGGACTCCTAGATTCTTGTAATGGCAAGTTTTAGGCTCGGGTGTAGATTTTCCTTCCTCTGCAAGACGACATGTACAAACCCTAGGCCCCTCCGGTGTGTATATAAACCGGGGGGTTTAGTCCGTAGAGGCTAACAGAGAGGAATCATAATATCCTCATAGGCTAGACCTAGGGTTTAGCCATTACGATCTCAAGGTAGATCAATTCTTGTACACATATTCATCCATATTAATATAGAAGGAAGTAGGGTTTTACCTCGATCGAGAGCGCCTGAACCTGGGTAAACATCGTGTCCCCAGTCTCCTGTTACCATCGATCCTCAGATGCATAGTTCGGGACCCCGTACCCGAGATCCGCCGGTTTTGACACTGACACTACCCTTTCTGTCACTGGGTGAGGACACCGCAAGATTGTACCCATCACAAAACACCTCTCCCATTGCAAGGAAAACCAATCTAGTTGGCCAAACCAAATCGATAGATTGGAGAGAAATACAAAGTTATCTTAATTATGCATAAAATAGTTCAGAGAAGACTCAAATAATATTCATAGATAATATGATCATAAATCTACAATTCATCGGGTCTCAACAAATGCACCGCAAAAGAAGATTACATCGAATAGATGTCCAAGAACATCGAGGAGAACATTGTATTGAAGATCAAAGAGAGAGAAGAAGCCATCTAGCTACTAGCTATGGACCCATATGTTTATGGTAAACTACTAACACATCATCGGCAGGGCATCAAGGTCGATGTAGATGCCCTCCGTCATTGAATCCCCCTCCGAAGGAGTACCAAAATAGGTCCCAAGATGGGACCTTATGAGGACAGAAGCTTGCGGTGGCGGAAGAGTATTTTTGGTGTGCCCTCTCACGTAGGGGGAATATTTGTGCATTTATAGAGCTGAGATATGGGTTAGAAGAGACACGAGGGCCCCACTAGCAGTAGGGGCGCGCCCTGGCGGCTTGTGGCCGTCTCGTGGGTCTTCTGGCCTCTTCCCTAAGCTTCGTGGATGTCGTTTGGTCCAAGAAAAATCATTGTAAAGTTTTATTCCATTTGGACTCCGTTTGGTATTGATTTTGCATAAAAGACAAAAACAAGGAAAAATAGAAACTGGCACTAGGCACTAGGTTAATAGGTTAGTCCCAAAAATGATATGAAATAACATATTAGTGCATATAAAACATCCAAAGTAGATAATATAATAGCATGGAATAATAAAAAATTATAAATACGTTGGAGACATATCATGAAGCATTTAAAAGAAGAGCTTCCCATACTAGGCAAGTTTAACCAAATTTACCACATCAATCCGAAAACGGTCCAGAGACTGAGTGATATAGAGACATGTCCAACAATTGAGGCTAAAAGGGTTGTAAAAGATAAGATCTTTAGTTGTTTCCTAAAAACACGAGTCACACAAGAGACATGTCATATGATTGTCAATATTATAGCTCCTTCTTGTGTGATGTTTAGTCATTTAGGAAGCTTGAGTGAGCCTCGCAAGGGCAGAGGTGGAGGCGGCCTCCGGAGGCTGAGGAAGAGACGCTGGGCTCCTACGAATGACCAGGTCTTTCCGCCTTCCTCTTGTTGCTTGAATGTGTTTCTTTCCTCCCAAGGCTCGGGCTGGGTCCTTGCCCCACATAGGGAGCCCGAGAAGTCAACAAAGAAGAAGGAGGCCCTTGCCTTGAAGGGGCCATGACGACTACGACACCACCCAGATGTGATGTAGGCGGAGGGCCGCAAGGAGGCTGAATGCCACCATGGAGCGTAGACAGGGGGCGAGACAGTGGAGGACTAGTGCATGACGCCTTCTCAAGTGCATGCAGACTTGCATCCCCCAGCTGGGGGGGGGGGAGAAAGCCTCGCGAGGGGGTCTCCATAGGTGAGGTGGTGTCTCCCGAGGTGCCCGACGCGGGGGGCAAATCAAGTAGGGGGAGGGTTGATGAGCCAATCTTACCACCGTGGTCCACGCCCGCCATGTAGGCCAACATCGACCAGGGGCCATGACCAGCTCCCAGCACTCGCCAGTGCGCCGAGCCCCCTAGGTGGCTGCGGCAAGCCCGGAGCATGTGCCGATGCCACCAGCCGAGAAAGAGGTCGCGAAAATCCCCCTACGGTTGGCGGAGGACACTGCTCCCGCCAGGGGAGAAGGGACGGAGTTGGCGAGGGGGCCCGACCCCAGTCCCTTGTACACCATGGCTTTGGGGAATAGTGATACGTCTCCATCGTATCTACAAATTTTTATTGTTCTATGCAAATATTCTACAACTTCTATATACTTTTGGCAACAATTTATATGATTTTCTTGGACTAACATATTGATCCAGTGGCCATTGCTAGTTCCTGTTTGTTGCATTTTTTTCCACAGAAAATGCATATCAAACGAAGTCCAAACATGATAAAAATTTACGGAGAACTAATTTGGAATATATCAGATTTTTGGGAAGTGGAATCAACGTGAGCTGATGCCCGAGGGGCCCACAAGCCCTAGGGGCGCGCCCCTACCCTGGGCGCGGCCAATGCGCTTATGGCCACCCCGTAGATCGGTTGGAGGTGTCCTTCGGCCGCGAGGAAGTTTATATCTGCATAAAAATCGTGTTAAACTTTCAGCCCAATCGGAGTTACGAATCTTCGGATATTTAAGAAACGGTGAAAGGCCAGAATTTGGGGTCACGAAACAAAGGAGAAACAAAGAGATATATCAAATCTCGGAGGGGCTCCCGCCCCTCCGCCGCCATGGAGGCCATGTACTAGAGGGAAATGCCTCTTCCCATCTTGGGGGGAGGTCAAGGAAGAAGAATAAGAAGGGGGGCTCTCGCCCCCCTCTCTCCTGGTGGCGCCGGAGTGCCGCCGGGGCAAGGATTGTGACGGCGATCTACACCAACAACCTCGCTACCATGAACACCAACTTTCTCCCCCTTTATGCAGTGGTGTAACACCCCTTCTACCCGTTGTAATATCTACTTAAACATGGTGCTCAATGCTATTTGTTATTATCCAATGATGTGTGGCTATGCTATGATGTTTGAGTAGATCCATTTTGTCCTATGGGTTGATTGATGATCGTGATTGGTTTGAGTTGCATGTTTTATTTTTGGTGCCGTTGAAGGAAATATGCCCTAGATGCAATAATAAAGTTGTTATTTTATATTTCCATATTCATGATAAATGTTTATTATTCATGCTAGAATTGTATTGATCGGAAATCTTAATACATGTGTGAATACATAGACAAACACTATGTCCCTAGTGAGCCTCTACTAGGCTAGCTCGTTGATCAAAAGATGGTTAAGGTTTATGAACCATAGACATGAGTTGTCATTTGATAATGGGATCACATCATTAGGAGAATGATGTGTGATGGAAAAGACCCACCCGTTAGCTTAGCATTATGATCGTTCAGTTTTATTGCTATTGCTTTCGTCATGTCAAATACATATTCCTTTGACTATGAGATTATGCAACTCCAGAATACCGGAGGAATGACTTGTGTGCTATCAAACGTCACAACGTAACTGGGCGATTATAAAGATGCTCTACAGTATCTCCGAAGGTGTTTGCTTAGTTGGCATAGATCAAGATTAGGATTTGTCACTCCGAGTATCAGAGAGGTATCTCTGGGCCCTCTCAGCAATACATATCATAAGAAGCCTTGCAAGCAAAGTGACTAATGAGTTAGTTGTAGCATGATCTATTACAGAACGAGTAAAGAGACTTGCCGGTAATGATATTGAACTAGGTATGAAGATACCAACGATGGAATCTCGGGCAAGTAACATACCGATGGACAAAAGGAATAACATATGTTGTCATAACGGTTCAACCAATAAATATCATCATAGAATATGTAGGAGCCAATATGAGCATCCATGTTCCGTTATTGGTTATTGATCGGAGAAGTGTCTCGGTCATGTCTACATAGTTCTCGAACCCGTAGGGTCCGCACGCTTAACATTCGATGACGATATTGTATTATATGAGTTATGTGATTTGGTGACCGAATGTTGTTCAGAGTGCCGGATATGATCTCGGACATGACGGGGAGTCTCTAAATGGTCGAGAAGTAAATATCGATATATAGGACGATGGTATTCATACATTGGAAGTGTTCCGGAGGGTACCGGGTACATATAGGGTCCCCGGAAGGGGTTCCGGGCACCCCCGACATATATATGGGCTTAATGGGCCAAGGGAGGGATAGATCAGCCCACGAGGGGCTGGTGCGTCCGTCAACCAGGCCAGCCAGCCCTAGGGAAAGGAAAGGGGGGGAGGGCAAATCCCTCCTTCCTTCCCCTCCTCATGGAAGAAAGGAAAGGGGGGCACCACCTCCCCCTTCCTTCCCCTGGCGCCTATACAAGGAAGGGGGGGGAACCAGGGCAGGAGCCCAAGTGGGATTCGGCCCCACATGGGGTGCCCCTTGGCCTCTCCCTTGTCCCTCCTACCTATATACATGAGGAGGGAGTGCCTAGAACATACACAACATCCATTGTTAGTCGTGTGCGACGCCCCCTCCACAGATTACATCCCCAATCAATTCTCCCAGTGCTTAGGCGAAGCCCTCGCGGATGACTTCACCATCACCATCACCATGCTATTGTGCTGACGGAACTCATCTACTTCCTCGACATCTTGCTGGATCAAGAGGACGAGGGACGTCATCGAGCTGAACATGTGCAGAACTCAGAGGTGCCATACGTTCGGTGCTTGATCGGTTGGAGCTAGAAGAAGTTCGAGTACATCAACCGCGTTGTCAAATGCTTCCGCTTTCGGTCTACGAAGGTACGTAGACATACTCTTCCCCTCTCATTGCTATGCATCTCCTAGATAGATCTTGCGTGAGCATAGGATTTTTTTTGAAATTGCATGCTACGTTTCCCAATAGTTGTCCTATGGTGCTCTCTGTGTCGCACAAGCATGAGGGGTCCGCGCTGTAGGGTGTTGCAATATGTTCATGATTCGCTTATAGTGGGTTGCGTGAGTGACTGAAACACAAACCCGAGTAAGTGGGTTGTTGTGTATGGGAGTAAAGAGGACTTGATACTTTAATGCTATGATTGGGGTTTCCCTTAATGATCTTTACTAGTTACAGATGTTTGCTAGAGTTCCAATCAAGTGCATATGGTCCAAGTAGAGAAAGTATGTTAGCTTACGCCTCTCCCTCATATAAAATTGCAATAATGATTACCTGTCTAGTTATTGATTGCCTAGGGACAAATAACTTTCTTGTGAAAAAAATCTCTCTACTAAAACTAACTTAATTGTTTCTTTATCTAAAGAACCCCTAGCTTTTATTTACGTGCTCTTTATTATCTTGCAAACTTATCCTACTACACCTAAAAAGTACTTCTAGTTTCATACTTATTCTAGGTAAAGCGAACGTCAATCGTGCGTAGAGTTGTATCGGTGGTCGATAGAACCTGAGAAAATATAAATTCTACATTTGGCTCTTCGTTGGGTTCGACACTCTTACTTATCGAAAGAGGCTACAATTGATCCCTTGTGCTTGTGGGTTATCAAGACCTTTTTCTAGCGCCGTTACCGGGGAGCAATAGCATGGGGTGAATATTCTCGTGTGATGTTGTTTGCTTTATCACTAAGTAGATTTTATTTTCTGTTCTAAGTTGTTCCCTATCTTTAGTTATGGGTAGGCACTTCAAAATACAAAAATAGTTGTACCTACACCAATGGTTGAAGAACCACTTAAAATCTATCCCACTGATGAATGTTTCTAGTTGGATCATCTTCGATCCCTATGTGCTCGTGTTGAAACCCCAACTAGCTTAGCTGAGGGCAACTCATTAGAGGATTATGCTTATTATGTGCGACACCGCTTATCTCAAAAAGGGAAAATTTTATGGCATCATATTAATACTATGCAATGCTATGCTTGGAATTTATGCGAAATACATGATCTTACTTGTTGTTTTGAGGACCCTAAGAAACACCTTCCCTACCAATGTGAGTTTAGTGATAATGGAATTCTATCTTCTTATGCTAAGGGTGTTTAAATTACTACGGTGTTGAACAAATTGAAGAATTTGTTGCTTTTAAGGGTGCTTATGAAATTCCTTCTTTGATTGAAAAGTATGGTACTACTCTTTACGAATATGAAATTTTTTCCATACTTAAATATCGCGATGAAAACTATGCTTCTAATACTTATATTAATGAGTTTATTTAGAAAGTATCCGCTGTCCAAGAAGAGACTAATATTTTGAAGGATCTATGGAAGAAGAAATGATGACATTGTGAGCTCATTGGATGAAAAAGATGAGGAGGAGAGCGAAGAAGAAACGGAGGAAGAGCGGATTAGCTACCCGTGCCCACTAATGAGAGTAACTCTTCAACTCATGCATTGTTTTATTTCTCTTCATGCTTACCGAAGGTGAATGCTATGATGATTGTCATGATCCCTTGGATTCATTTGAAATATCTCTTGTTGATGAAATTGATGCTTGTTGTGCTTGTAGCCAAGATGCCAATATGAATTATGCTTATGGATATCAACTTGCTATATTTCCTTATGTTAAAATGAAATTGTTGCTATTGCACCCATGCATGATAGTCCTATTATATTTGTGAATTCTGCCAACTACACTATATTGGAGAAGTTTGCGCTTATTAATGATTATATTGATAGGTTGCTGATACGTCCATTTTGCATCATGTTTTCTTGCTATTATTTATGTTGTTATTATGTATAATAATGCTTTTTGGAGTAATTCTAATGCCTTTTCTCTCATAATTTGCAAGGTATACACCAAGAGGGAGAATTCTGGCAGCTGGAAATCTGGACCTAAAAAAGCTACGTCTGGCCACCTATTCTGCACAACTCCAAACAAGCTGAAACTTCACGGAGATTTTTTATGGATTATTTAAGAAATACTAGAGCTGATAACTACCAGAGGGGGCCCACTAGGTGGGCACAACCTACTTGGGTGCGCTAGGGCCCCCAGGCGTGCCCTGGTGGGTTGTGCTCACCCCGGCCCACCTCCGGTGCCCCTCTTCTGGTATATAAGTCATTTTGACCAAGAAAAATAAAGGAGAGGACTTTCAGGATGGAACGCCGCCGTCTCAAGGCGGAACTTGGGCAGGAGCACTTTTGCCCTCCGTTGGAGCGATTTTGCCGGGGGAACTTCCCTCCCGGAGGGGGAAATCATCGTCATCATCACCACCAACAACTCTCCCATCTTGGGGAGGGCTATCTTCATCAACATCTTCACCAACACCATCTCATCTCAAACCCTAGTTCATCTCTTGTGTTCAGTCTTGTTACCAGAACTATAGATTATTGCTTGTAGGTGACTAGTAGTGTTGATTACATCTTGTAGTTGATTACTAGATGGTTTCTTTGGTGGAAGATTATATGTTCAGATCCATTATGATATATATTACCCCTCTGATCTTGAGCATGTTCATCACTTGTGAGTAGTTACCTTTGTTCTTGAGGTCATGGGAGAAATCATGTTGCAAGTAATCATGTGAATTTGATATGTGTTCGATATTTTGATAGTATGTATGTTGCGATTCCCTTAGTGCTGTCATGTGAACGCCGACTACATGACACTTCACCATATTTGGGCCTAAGGGAATGCATTGTGGAGTAGTAATTAGATGGTGGGTTGCGAGAGTGACAAAAGCTTAAACCCTAATTTTTGCACTATTCCGAAAGGAACCGATTGGATCCACAAGTTTAATGCTATGGTTAGAATTTATTCTTAATACTTTTCTGGTAGTTGCGGATGCTTGCGGGAGGGTTAATCATAAGTAAGAGGTTTGTTCAAGTAAGAACACCACCTAAGCACCGATCCACCCACATATCAAATTATCAAAGCAGCGAACATGAATTAAACTAACATGATGAGAGTGACTAGATGAATTCCCGTGTACCCTCAAGAATGCTTTGCTTATTATAAGAGACCATTTTGGCCTGTCCTTTGCCTCAAAAGGATTGGGCTATCTTGCTACATACTTGCTACTATTATCGTTACTTGCTCATTACAAAATTATCTTGCTATCAAACCACTCCGCTACTTACAATTTCAGCACTTGCATACACTACCTTACTGAGAAATACTTGTGAGTTCCTTCTGCTCCTCGTTGGATTCGACACTCTTATTTATCGAAAAGAGCTACAATTGATCCCCTATACTTATGCGTCATCAAGGTATTTTTCTGGGGCCATTGCCGGGGAGTGAAGCGCTTCTGGTAAGTGGAAACCGCTATGGAAACATTCATATAGTGTGCTGAAATTTATTGTCACTTGTTACTATGGAGACCAATCCTTTGAGGGGTTTGTTCGGGGTATCTTCACCTTGACCGGAACCACAATTAGCTACCCCTCAACCCGCTACACTTACTAAACATATTGTATATGAAATTCCTCCGAGTATGATAGAACAACTACAAGCTGATCCTTATACATGAGATGGAACCGAACATCCTGCTATGCACTTGATATATGTGGAACAAATGTGTGGATTGTTTAAGCTTGCAGGTCTATCCAGGGATCAAGTGATGAAGATGGGTTTTCCTTTATCTTTGAAGGAAAAAACATTAGCATGGTATAGGCTATGAGATGATATTGGATCTTGGAACTGGAACCGATTGAAAATGGAGTTTCATCAAAAAAAATATCCAATGCATCTAGTTCAACGTGATCGGAATTATATATATATAATTTTTGGCCTTGTGAAGGAGAAAGTATCGCTCAAGCTTGGGGGAGGCTTAAGTCAATGTTATATTCATGCCCCAATCATGAGCTCTCAAGAGAAATTATTATTCAGAATTTTTATGCTTGGCTTTCTCGTAATGATCAATCCATGCTTGCTACTTCTTGTGCTGGTTCCTTCATGAAGAAAACTATTGAATTCCGGTGGGATCTTTTGGAAAGAGTTAAACGGAACTCTGAAAATGGGGAACTCAATGAAGGTAAAGAGTCAGGTATGGAGCTTAAGTATGATTGTGTTAAATATTTTATAAATACCGATACCTTTTCAAAGTTTAGCACTAAATAATGTTGTTCCAGTTGTTCCTACTGCTTACATTGAAAAACCACCTTTCCCTGTTAGGATAAAGGAACATGCTTAAGTTTCAACTGTGGTTAACAAAAGCTATATTAGAGCACCAAAAACTGATGAACAAATTAGAGTAGAGCCTAATATTGCTATGGTCAAGGATCTCTTGGAAGAAAATGTAGATGGGCATGTTATTTTCTTTAATGAAGAAGCTGCTAGAATTGCCAAACTTGATAAAAAGGATAAACATAGACCGGTTGTCGGCATGCCTGTTGTCTCGATCAAAATAGGAGATCATTGTTCTCATGGTTTGTGTGACATAGGTGCTAGTGTGAGTGCTATCCCTTACTCTTTATACCAAGAAATTATGAATGACATAGCACCTGCAGAAATAGAAGACATTGATTTCACTATTAAACTGGCTAATAGATATACTATATCACCAATTGGGATTGTTAGAGATGTTGAAGTATTGTGTGGGAAAATAAAATACCCGACTGATTTCCTTGTTCTTGGTTCCCCACAAGATGACTTCTGTCCCATTATCTTTGGTTGACCCATCTTAAACACCGTTAATGCTCAACTAGATTGTCAGAAACAAGCTGTCGGTGTCAGAAACAAAACTTCATGAATAAGAATTGCCTAGTAAAGATGAAATTATTGGTCTTGCTTCTATTGCTATGCCTCCTACTAATCCTCTGGAACAATATTTGCTAGACCATGAGAATTATTTACATATGCATGACAGAAATGAAATAGATGATATTTTGTTTGAGGAACGTCCTCCGCTTAAACACAATCTACCTATTGAAACTTTAGGAGGTCCTCCTCCACCTAAAGGTGATCCTGTGTTTGAATTAAAACAATTTCCTGGCACTTTGAAATATGCTTGTCTAGATGAAAAGAAGATATATCCTGTTATTATTAGTGCTAACCTTTCAGAACATGAAGAAGCAAGATTATTGAAAGTTTTAAGGAAGCACCGAGCTGCTATTGGATATACTCTTGATGATTTAAATGGCATTAGTCCCACTCAATGTCAGCATAAGATTAATATGGAACCTGCTGCTAAACCCGTTATCGATCATCAACGTCGGTTAAACCCGAAGATGAAAGAAGTGGTAAGAACGAAAATATTAAAACTTCTGCAAGCAGGTATAATCTACCCTATAGCTGATAGTAGCTGGGTAAGTCCCGTTCATTGTGGTTCTAAGAAGGGAGGCACTACTGTTGTTCTTAATGATAAGAATGAATTTATTCCACAAAGAATTGTTATAGGCTATAGAATGGTTATTGATTTTACAGAACTAAATAAAGCCACAAGAAAAGATCATTACCCTCTACCTTTTATTGATAAAATGCTAGAAAGATTATCAAAGCACACACACTTTTGCTTCCTTGATAGATACTCTGGTTTTTCACAAATACCCGTTTCTCAACTCGATCAAGAAAAAAACTACTTTTACTTGTCCCTTTGGAACTTATGCTTCTAGACGTATGCCTTTTGGTTTATGCAATGCACCTGCTACCTTTCAAAGATGTATGCCTGCTATATTCTCTGACTTTTGTGAAAAGATTGTAGAGGTTTTCATGGATGATTTCTCCGTCTATGGGAGGTCATTTGATTATTGTTTAAGCAATCTTGATCGAGTTTTGCAGAGATGTGAACAAACAAGTCTTGTCTTGAATTGGGAGAAGTGCCACTTTATGGTTAATGAAGGTATTGTTTCGGTCCATAAGATTTCTGAAAAGGGTATTGAAGTGGACAAAGCTAAGGTTGATGCAATTGAGAAAATGCCACGTCCCAAGGATATCAAAGGTATTCATAGTTTCTTGGGTCATGCTGGTTTCTATAGGAGATTTATCAAAGACTTTTCTAAAATTTCTAGACCTCTCACTAACCTTTTAAAAAAGGATGTTCCTTTTGTTTTTGATGATGATTGCTTTGAGGCCTTTGAGACACTTAAGAAAGCTTTAATTTCTGCACCTATAGTTCAACCACCTGATTGGAACTTACCTTTTGAAATTATGTGTGATGCTAGCGATTATGCTATTGGTGTTACTCTAGGACAAATAGTTGATAAGAAACTGAATGTTATTCATTATGCTAGTACAACTCTAGACAGTGCTCAAAAGAATTACGCTACCAATGAAAAAGAATTCTTAACAGTTGTGTTTGCTTGTGACAAGTTTAGATCATACATTGTTGATTCAAAAGTAACTATTCACACTGACCATGCTGCTATTGAATATATTATGGAAAAGAAAGAAGCTAAACCTAGACTTATTCGGTGGGTACTCTTGCTACAAGAATTTGACTTGCATATTAGTGATAGAAAAGGAGCTAAGAATCCCGTAGCTGATAACTTGTCTAGACTTGAAAATGTGCTTGATGACCCACTACCTATTGATGATAGTTTTCCTGACGAGAAATTAGCTGCAATAAATGTTACTAATAGCACTCCATGGTATGCTGACTATGCTAATTACATTGTTACTAAATATTTACCACCTAGTTTCACTTATCAACAAAAGAAAAAGTTCTTTTATGATTTAAGACATTACTTTTGGGATTACCCACATCTTTATAAGGAGTAGATGGTATTATTAGATATTGTGTACATGAGCATGAACAGGGAGAAATCCTTCGGAAGTGTCACTCCGAAGCATATGGAGGAAATCATGCTGGAGATAGAACTGATCACAAGGTATTGTAGTCTGGATTTTATTGGCATACTATCTTCAAAGATGCTCGTAAGTTCGTTTCCTCTTGTGATGAATGACAAAGGATTGGTAATATTGGTAAGCGTCAAGAAATGCCTATGAATTATACGCTTGTTGTTGAACCATTCGATGTTTGGGGATTTGATTACATGGAACCTTTTCCTTCCTCTAATGGGTATACACATATTTTGGTTGCTGTTGATTATGTTACTAAATGGGTAGAAGCTATTCCAACCAGTAATGCTGATCACAATACCTGTATTAAAATGCTTAAGGAAGTTATTTTCCCAAGGTTTGGAGTTCCCAGATATTTAATTACTGATGGTAGTTCACACTTTATTCATGGTGCTTTCCGTAAAATGCTTGCTAAATATGATGTTAACCATAGAATTGCATCACCCTACCATCCTCAGTCTAGTGGTCAAGTTGAGCTTAGTAATAGAGAAATAAAATTAATTTTGCAAAAGACAGTCAATAGGTCCAGGAAGAATTGGTCTAAGAAATTAGATGGAGCACTTTGGGCTTATAGAACAGCTTATAAAAATCATACGGGTATGTCTCCTTATAAAATGGTTTATGGTAAAGCTTGTCATTTGCATCTTGAGTTAGAACATAAAGCTTTTTGGGGAATCAATGAACTCAATTATGATTTCAAACTTGCTGGTGAAAAGATGTTATTTGATATTAGATCATTAGATGAATGGAGAACCCAAGCTTATGAAAATGCCAAGTTATTTAAAGAAAGAGTAAAAAGATGGCATGATAAAAGAATCCAAAAGCATGAGTTCAAAGTCGGAGAATATGTTCTTTTGTACAACTCTCGTTTCAGGTTCTTTGCAGGCAAACTCCTCTCTAAATGGGAAGGCCCCTATGTTACAGAGGAGGTTTATCGGTCTGGAGCCATCAAGATAAATAATTCCAAAGGAACTAATCCAAAGGTTGTCAACGGGCAACGAATAAAGCATTATATCCTAGGTACGCCCATTAATGTTGAAAGCAATATTATCAAAACTTTGACACCGGAGGAACACATAAAATAATCCTTCTGGAACACTCCAGAATCGTCAAAATAAGGAGGTACGTGATACAGTAAGTAAATGGAATCCGGAAAATCCGCAATTTTTTTCTTTAGTTTTGGAATCTTTGCAAAAATAGGAAAATAATAAACTACCGGGAAGCGCACCCTGGTGGGCACAAGACACCAGGGCACACCAGGCATGCCTGGTGCGCCCAGGTGGGTTGTGCCCACCTCGGGTACCTTCCGGACTCCATTTTTCTACGGCTTGCTTGTTTCCCAAGATAAAAATTATTTATATATTCCCCGAACCTGTTGACCACCGTATCACGGAGAAATCTTCTATTTTCTTTTCTTGTTGTTTTCGGTCAGATCTACCATGGCAAGCATCATGCCTTCATCCTCCTCTAACCCAATGGAAGAAGATGCTTGGCTGATGAAGATCGAGCTGAAGAGGGAAGAACTCGTAGAAGCTGCAAAAGGGGACCAAGGCAAGAAGGTTTTTGGTGATCAAGCACCGACAGTCGAGCAAGCACCGTCGGTAGAGAAGGAAGAATAAGATATCCTTAAGCCCTACTATGCTCTTCTTACCCCTACTGAAATTTCTGCCTTTCGGATCATCGAAACGGTTCATGCGTAGAATAAATACCTCACCCGTAAAAATATTATGCATCAAGAGCACATCGCCTTCCTTCGGAGTGTCATACGCAGATTAGAAAATCTCTTAATCTTGAAAGACAGGATTGCAATAAAAAGCTTGGGGGAGGTGCCCCAGAATCTTATCATCCCTACTATCCTTGTGCATTTACTTATCTAAGTTTGATCTTTTGCTTTAGAATAAATGAAATTTTAGTACGATCCTTCCTCTTTGAGTTTGCTTAGTGATCTATCTATGTAATCGTGTGTGAGAAATATAATAAAGATTAGTTTTGAGTTTTTACTTTCTTTATTTCTTGTTGCAATAAAAAGAAAGGAAATAAATTAAGAAGGTCATATGCTAATCTTATGGTAGGTGATGGCACCACATAAGGAAAAGTATAAGTAGAAAATTTTATTAGAGATTGACAAACATAACATTGGTCAATGATGCAACTCATGAAAGAATTAATAAGGGAAGAGAAGATTCACATATAAATATACTATCCTAGAAATCTTTTGTGGTTGTGAGCCCCCATCAAAATATTATATGCCAAAATTGTTGACGTTGGACAAGGAAGACAATTTAATGATTTATGTTTGTTCATATTCATAGAGAAGTCATATTTTCATAGATCCTTTAACATGTGGTGCTTGCCCAATATCTTTTCTAGCCAAAAATTCAGCACTAAGTAGAGATACTACTTGTGCATCCAAAAACCCTTAAACCCAAACCTTTTTCGAGAGTCCACCATACCTACCTATGGATTGAGTAAGATCCTTCAAGTAAATTGTCATCGGTGCAATAGGGCAATAAAAATTGCGTCTAAAAGTGTGAGATCATTTAGTGTAAGAGAAAATTGAGCATTGCATGAACTTGTGATGGTGAAGAATAAAAGTGACACATTGCATAATAAAGGTTGCTATCACAAGGGGCAATGTAACGTGACATCCTTTTGCCCTAAGAGATTGAGTATACAAACAAATAAGCGCATGCCAACCTCTACTTCCCTCTGCGAAGGGCCTATCTTTTACTTTTATGCAAAGATTCAAAGTTTTCTCTCTATTCCTTTTTATTTTTATCCTTTGGCAAGAATCATGTGGTGAGGAAAGATCTAGGCACATATGTCCAATTGAATATGGGTGACATGAGCTATTATTGTTGACATCACCCTTGAGGTGAGTATGTTGGGAGGCAAACTATAAGCCCCTATCTTTCTATGTGCCTGGTTGAAACGTTTTGCTCATGTGTATGCGGTGAGTGTTAGCAATCATAGAGGACCATATGATGGTTGAGTATGTGGACTTTCCTAAAGGCTCCGATACGTGACCCTTCCTGAAAAGATGATGAATTGTAGTTGCAAACGTTGTCTGAAAACATAGTTTGTTGGTTTCTAATAGAGTTTATGCTTTATACTTCAGTTGTGTGATGAACTGTCACTTATTCACGATAAGTCTATGACACAAGTTCTATGATAAAAGTCATATGTTTAATTTTGTCGCTGTTATAATAATCAACATGATCCTTCTATGTCTGTAATTTTTTTATTGACACCTCTCTCTCTCAAAGCATGGGGACATGTTTTTCGTTTTTGGTTTTTGCTTGAGGACAAGCGAGGCCTAAGCTTGGGGGAGTTGATACGTCCATTTTGCATCATGTTTTCTTGCTGTTATTTATGTTGTTATTACGTATAATAATGCTCTTTGAAGTAATTTTAATGCCTTTTCTCTCATAATTTGCAAGGTATACACCAAGAGGGAGAATTCCGGCAGCTGGAAATCTGGACCTGAAAAAGCTACGTCAGGCCACCTATTCTGCACAACTCCAAACAAGCTGAAACTTCACGGAGATTTTTATGGATTATTTAAGAAATAGTGGAGCTGATAACCACCAGAGGGGCCCACCAGTTGGGCACAACCCACCTGGGTGCGCGAGGGCGCCAAGCGCGCCCTGGTGGGTTGTGCTCACCCCGGCCCACCTCCGGCGCCCCTCTTCTGGTATATAAGTCATTTTGACCTAGAAAAATAAAGGAGAGGACTTTCGGGATGGAAAGCCGTCATCTCGAGGCGAAACTTGGGCAGGAGCACTTTTGCCCTCCGGCGGAGTGATTCCGCCAGGGGAACTTCCCTCCCGGAGGGGGAAATCATCGTCATCATCATTACCAACAACTCTCCCATATACGGGAGGGCTATCTTCATTGACATCTTCACCAGCACCATCTCATCTCAAACCCTAGTTCATCTCTTGTGGTCAATCTAGTTACGGGAACTATAGATTGTTGCACATCTTGTAGTTGATTACTATATGGTTTATGTGGTGGAAGATTATATGTTCAGATCCATTAAGCTATATATTACCCTTCTGATCTTGAGCATGTTCATCACTTGTGAGTAGTTACCTTTGTTCTTGAGGTCACGGGAGAAATCATGTTGCAAGTAATCATGTGAATTTTATATGTGTTCGATATTTTGATAGTATGTATGTTGCGATTCCCTTATTGTTGTCATATGAACGTCGAGTACATGACACTTCACCATATTTGGGCCTAAGGGAATGCATTGTGGAGTAATAATTAGATGGTGGGTTGTGAGTGACAGAATCTTAAACCCCAGTTTATGCACTATTCCGTAAGGGACCGATTGGATCCAAAAGTTTAATGCTATGGTTAGAATTTATTCTTAATACTTTTCTCGTAGTTGCGGATGCTCGCGGGAGGGTTATTCATAATTAGGAGGTTTGTTCAATTAAGAACATCACCTAAGCACCAATCCACCCACATATCAAATTATCAAAGTAGCGAACACGAATTAAATCAACATGATGAAAGTGACTAGATGAAATCCCGTGTACCCTCAAGAATGCTTTACTTATTATAATAGACCATTTTGGCCTGTCCTTTGCCTCAAAAGGATTGGGCTATCTTGCTGCATACTTGCTACTATTATCATTACTTGCTCATTACAAAATTATCTTGCTATCAAACCACTCCGCTACTTACAATTTCAGCACTTGCAGACACTAACTTACCGAGAAACACTTGTTAGTTCCTTCTGCTCCTCGTTGGGTTCGACACTCTTACTTATCGAAAAGAGCTACAATTGACCCCCTATACTTGTGGGTCATCAGTTGCATTTTACTATTGTACATGATGATTTTGATAAATATAATATGCATGTACTTGCTGCTCCTACTTGCAATTATTATGAGAGAGAAACTACATCTCCGCCTCTCTATCTTTCCAATATGATAAATTTGCAAGAAACTGCTTATGATATGTATTGGTCTTTACTATGTGTGCATGAATTGTTCTTTTATGACATGCTGATGCATAGGAAGAGAGTTAGACTTTGTTGTTGCATGATATATGTTACTTTGTGTTCACTACTAAAATACAAATCATTGTTGATTTAAATTGAGTTTGATGTACCTTGGGATTCGGGTGGACCCATTACTTTACCACTAGATGCCTAGATTAATGGCTTTAAAGAAGGCGCTGCCAGGGAGACAACCCATAAATTTTATAGAGTCATTACATTATGTTGTGTGCTTTTAAAACGTTTAAGAACAAAAAAAAATAGAGGGGAACATAAATTGTTTTGAAAAATAAAAGTGAAAGTAAGGAAGATGAGCATTGTTCAAGTGGGAGCTAACCTTGAACTTTGTTCATGCCCATGGAAACTTTGTGAACCTTGATTACAGAAAATTTTCAACAAAAATAATTACCCCCTTATAAAAATCCATTGTATTATAGTAATAATGTGCCAAGATTTACCTTTAGGATGTTTAGATTGCTTGTTTGGTATGTGAAGTGGAAAAATAGAAACTTTGGCTGTAGTGCGTGAATTTACATTTTTTAACTGAAATGTGCTAATTTTCTCATATTTCTACACAATACCGCTATACAAATTGTTTATTACTTAACAATTTTTAAAAAAATTTAGAGTTGCTAAAGTATGGTTAATGTTCAGATTACTACAGACTATCATGTTTTCACAAATTGCTGTTATAGTTTCATTATTTGCGTGTGTTGAAATCTTGTTGGGCCTGCTTTGACTTGGGGCCATAGAATTATGATAGCATACATCATGTAATGTTTGCTTATAATTATACAATAATGTTATGGTAGGATATGATGGGATTTGATGATATATGTACTAAGAGCATCTCCAGCCGCGCCCCCAAGACGCCCCCAGGCCACTTTTTTTAGCGCCGGCGCCGAAAAAATGGCCCAGTCGCGCCCCCAAGACGCTGTAATCCGCAGGATCGGCCCGTTTTCTGAGCCGGCGTGCCCAGGCCGAACCCAACGCACTGGGGGGCGCTTGGGGGCACCGGCGGAAGGGAAAATCGCCCGGGTCCCCACAGTCAGGCGAAAAGTCACACTGATTCGCCCCGTTTTCCCCTCTCCTTCCCTGACACCTTGCTGATCCCGGCGTTGCTGGCCACCTTTCCGCTGCCGCCGCCGCTATCTTGCCGTTCCTCGCCGTGAAACAAAGAAAGATCCCCCCGACGCCCTCTCCCATCACTTTCCCCGAGTTCCCCTTGCCGCTCCGGCGCCCGCCGATGAGTCTGCGCACGACGCCCACTATGTGTTCGGTGCTT
The DNA here is from genome assembly GCA_902687465.1 of Secale cereale. Lineage (NCBI taxonomy): Eukaryota > Viridiplantae > Streptophyta > Magnoliopsida > Poales > Poaceae > Secale > Secale cereale. The sequence goes on along the minus strand of LR738711.1, from coordinate 160,831,839 downwards.
TGTCTGCCCCGGCCGCGATGGATTTCGACGACGAGGAGGTGCTCGCGGCGTTGCTCGAGGAGGAAGCCGACGCCGCCGCCCAGGACAAAGAACACCTCAATGTCCTCGCCGCTCTGGCCGGCTTGCTTGCCGGCGATGCAAAGCCGAGGCGAGGTGGCTCGGCGCTGGGGCGACGGAAAGCAAAGAACCAGCATCAGCTCGAAGGCTATTGCATGCTCTACTCCGACTACTTCGCCGACGCTCCACTCCACGGTGACAAAGTTTTCCGGCGCCGTTATCAGATGGGCCGAAAGCTTTTCCTCAGGATAGTCAATGAACTCAGGAGTATGATAACTACTTCAGGTGCAAGAAGGATTGCACCGGCACACTTGGATTCACCTCAATCCAGAAGTGCACGACAGCTATGAGAATGCTTGCATACGAGGCTCCAGGTGATTCACTCGATGACTATGGGCGCATGGCCGGGTCCACGATCATTGAGTGCACCTACAAGTTCTGCAGGGCTGTGGTGGCAGTGTTTGGACGGAGGTACTTGCGATCACCCAATGCTGAAGACACTGCTCGAATCCTGGCACAGAATGAAGCAAGGGGATTTCCTGGTATGCTTGGAAGCATCGACTGCATGCATTGGGCATGGAAGAACTGCCCGTTTGCTTGGCAGGGGATGTACAAAGGTGCCAAAGGAGCTTGCAGTGTGATACTTGAGGCAGTGGCCACACATGACCTCTGGATTTGGCACGCTTTCTTTGGTATGCCAGGAACTCACAATGACATCAACGTGCTGCAGTGCTCTCCTGTTTTTGCCAAGCTCATGAGGGCCATTCTCCTCCGGTGAACTTCGAGATCAATGGGCACCAATACAACAAGGGGTACTACCTAGCAAATGGCATCTGTCCAAGATGGTCAAAATTTGTGAAGACTATCTCAAGCCCTGTGCCAGGAGGCAAGAACTCCCACTTTTTGAAGGTTCAGGAGGCTTGCAGGAAGGATGTCGAGCGAGCATTTGGCGTGCTCCAATCTCGATTTGCTGTTGTCCGGTACCCCGCTAAGACTTGGTCGAAAGATCAAATGTGGGAGATCATGACTTGTTGTGTCATTTTGCACAACATGATCATTGAGAGCGAGTAGGAAGAGCCAGTGTTTGACACTGAACCATATTACAGGTGGGGTCCTCTTGCCCAAGTGGATCACCAGCTCCCTGCAACATGGACGGCCTTCCTCAACATGCGCCAGAAGATCCGAGACCCACAGGTGCATCATCAGCTGCAACATGATCTAGTGGAGCACCTATGGAGGCTCAAGGGCAACGCCTAGCTCGACGTGCAATGAAATATGAGTGTTTTTATTATTTGTTTGAACTATATAATTTGTTGAACTATGTGGTGAACTATTTGATTTTCTGTGATGATTCTAATTCCTTCTGTGATGATTTTTGTGATGATTTTATTTGAATGAGCACCGAAACACGTCGAGCGTGGGCCGTTTTATGCCGGAAATTGGGCCAATCCAGTGCCAAAAATGGGCTGAGAACGCCGATACTGGGCCGATATCGGCGCCTCGGGGCGACCTGGGGGGCGGCGGCTGGGAACGCACTAGCACCCAAGCCTAAAATAGCGCCGACTCGCCCCCAAGCGGCGGTTTTCGGCGTGTCTTGGGGGCGCAACGGCTGGAGATGCTCTAACCCCTCTAACAAAAGTTTGGTTAACTTTTTTGTGGATGAAGTGTTCTAAGATCGATGAGGTATTGGTATGAGAAGAATGAGGAGAGGCAAGAGCTCAATCTTGGGGATGCCCAAGGCACCCCAAGTAAATATTCAAGGAGACTCAAGCGTCTAAGCTTGGGGATGCCCCGGAAGGCATCCCATCCTTATTCGACAATTATCAGTATGTTTCGGTTTTTGTTTTCTTTCACATGATATGCGTAAATTCTTGGAGCGTCGTTTGCTTTTATTTTTTATTTTAATAATGCACCATACTGGTATGAGATAGTCATTGGTTGATTTATAGAATGCTCTTTACACTTCACTTATATCTTTTGAGTATGGCTTTATAGAATGCTTCATGTGCTTCACTTATATCATTTGATGTTTGGATGCATGTTTCTCTACATAGGAAAAGCGTATTTGTAGAATGATCTTTCGCTTCAATTATATTTGTTAGAGCGTGGGCAAATCTTTTGTAGAAATAATTAACTATCGTGCTTCACTTATATCTATTTAGAGAGTTAACATGAATTGGTCATTCACATGGTTACTCATAAAATCCTACATAAAACTTGTAGATCACTGAATATGATATGTTTGATTTCTTGCAATAGTTTTGCAATATAGAGATGCTAATGTGTGGGAGGTACTTGTGAATTATTGTGGTTTAGTAAGAATATTGGTGTTAAGGTTTCGTGATTCCTGAAGCATGCACATATGTTCTCCCGTTATGCTAAGAAGTTGGGGCACAATTTATCCTTGATTGTCTATCTTTGCGTGAAGGTCAGGGGCGCGATTGTTAACTCCTACCAACCTTCCCCCTAGGAGCATGCGTAGTAGTACTTTGCTTCGAGGGCTAATAAAATTTTGCAATAAGTATGTGAGTTATTTATGACTAATGTGAGCCTATGGATTATACACACTCTCACCATTCCACCATTGCTAGCCTCTCTAGCACCGCGCAACACTCGCCGGTGCCTAATACCCTCCTTATACCTTCCTCAAAACAGCCAACATACCTGCCTATCATGGCATTTCCATAGCCATTTCAAGATATATTGCCATGCAACTTCCATCATCATCATATACATGACTTGAGCATTAATTGTCATATTGCTTTGCATGATCGTAAGACACCTAGCATGATATTTTCATGGCTTGTCTGTTTTTTGGTATCTTTGTTATGCTAGATCATTGCACATCCTGGTACACCGCGAGAGGCATCCATATAGAGTCATCATGTATTAGTTTTATCAAGTTGTGAGTAAATAAAAGTGTGATGATCATCATTATTAGAGCACTGCCCCATGTGAGGAAATAAAAATAAAATAAAAAAGAGAGGCCAAAAGAGCCGAAGAAAAAAATAGAGGCCAAAGTGCCCACCAAAAAAAAGAAAAAAAGAGAAAAAAAGAGAGAAGGGGCATGCTACTCTCTTTTTCCACACTTGTGCTTCAATTTAGCACCATGTTTTTCATATAGAGAGTCTCCTATGTTGTCACTTTCATATACTAGTGAGAATTTTTCATTATTGAACTTGGCTTGTATATTTTGATGATGGGCTTCCTCAAATGCCCGAGGTGTTCATGAGCAAGCAAGTTGGATGCACACCCACTTAGTTTTCAGTTTGAGCTTTCATACACTTACATCTCCAAGTGCATCCATTGCATGGGAATCCCTACTCCTCGCATTAATATCGATTGATGGGCATCTACAAAGCCCGTTGATCCGCGTAGTTGATGTGAGACTTTCTCCTTTTTATCTTCTCCACACAAACTAATACCACCGCACTCTATTCCACCTATAATGCTATGCCCATCGGCCACGCTCATGTATTGAGTGAGAGTTGAAGAAGTTGAAGCACGTTCAAAAGTATGAACCAATTGCTTGTCTAACACCGGGCTAGTGCATGATTTACATTTTGTGTTAAGAATATGGAGCATGACAAGGCTATATGATTTTGTAGAGATAGCATTCTTTAGCATTGATATTTTGAAAGACATGCATGATTGTTTGTTGGGATACCCGAGTATTGATGTCTTTATGTCAAATTGATAGACTATTGCTTTGAATCACTCGTTTATTAATATTCATGCCATGATTAAATAATATGATCAATATTATGTTAGGAAGCATTCCACATCAAAAATTATCTTTTTTATCATTTACCTACTCGAGGACGAGTAGGAATTAAGCTTGGGGATGCTGATACGTCTTCGTCGTATCTATAATCTTTAATAGTTCCATGCCAATATCTACAACTCTTATATACTTTTGGCAACAATTTATATGATTTTCTTGGACTAACATATTGATCCAGTGCCTAGTGCCAGATCCTGTTTGTTGCATGGTTTTTGTTTCGCAGAAAATCCATATCAAACGAAGACCAAACACGATCAAATTTTACGCAGAATTATTTTGATATATATGTTTTTTTTCAGGAAGTGGAATCAAGGCGAGACGATGCCCGAGGGGCCCACAACCCCTTGGGGTGCGCCCCCTACCCTGGGCGCGGCCAGGGGGCTTGTGGCCACCCAGTAGGTCTGTTGAAGGTCTCCTTAGGCCGCAAGGAAGCTTATATTAGGATAAAAATCATGTTAAAATTTCAGCACAACCGGAGTTACGGATCTCCGGGTATTTAAGAAACGGTGAAAGGCCAGAATCTGGGGTTGTGAAACAGAAGAGAAACCGAGAGATAGATCCAATCTCGGAGGGGCTCCCGCCCCTCAGATGCCATGGAGGCCATGGACCAGAGGGGCAACCCTCCTCCCATCTAGGTGGGATGTCAAGGAAGAATAAGAAGGAGGGGGATCTCTCCCCCTCTCCCTCGGTGGCGCCGGAGTGCCGCCGGGTTGAGGATCTTGTCGGCGATCTACACCAACAACCTCGCTACCGTCAACACCAACTCCCCCTCTATGCGGCGGTGTAACACCCCATCTCCCCACTGCAATCTCTACTTAAACATGGTGCTCAACCGTATATATTATTATCCAATGATGTGGCTATCCTATGATGTTTGTGTAGATCCATTTTATCCTATGGGTTGATTGCTGATCGTGATTGGTTGCATGTTTTATTATTGGTGCTTTCTGATAGTGCTCACTGTGCCGCGCAAGCGTGAGGGATCCCCGCTGTAGGGTGTTGCAATATGTTCATGATTCTCCTATAGTGGGTTGCGTGACTGAGTGAAACACAAACCCGAGTAAGTGGGTTGTTGCGTATGGGAGTAAAGAGGACTTGATACTTTAATGCTATGGTTGGGTTTTCCCTTAATGATCTTTAGTAGTTACAAGTGTGCTAGAGTTCCAATCATAAGTGCATATGATCCAAGTACTTCATAAGTGCATATGATCCAAGTACATAAAGTATGTTAACTTATGCCTCTCCCTCATATAAAATTGCAATAATGATTACCGGTCTAGTCATCGATTTCCTAGGGACAAATAACTTTCTTGTGACAAAAATCTCTCTACTGAAACTAACTTAATTGTTTCTTTATCTAAATATCCCCTACATTTTATTTATGTGCTCTTTATTATCTTGCAAACCTATCGTATTACACATACAAAGTACTTCTAGTTTCATACTTGTTCTAGGTAAGGCGAACGTCAAGCGTCCGTAGAGTTGTATCGGTGGTCGATAGAACTGGAGAGTATATAAATTCTACCTTTAGCTCCTCGTTGGGTTCAACACTCTAACTTATCGAAAGAGGCTACAATTGATCCCCTATCCTTGTGGTTTATCAAACAATGCGGAGGCACAGCCCGGCTGGACCTTGGCGTTTGTGCGCGAAAGTGCCGTGCTCGAGCACGGCGCCATCAAAAGTGCTAGGGAGGCCCTTGACGCGCTTGAGGAAGACTGATACGGCTCCAACGTATCTATAATTTTTGATTGTTCCATGCTATTATTTATGATGTTTTGGATGTTTAATGGGCTTTGTTATACACTTTTACATTATTTTTGGGACTAACCTATTAACCCAAAGGCCCAGTCCAGATTGCTGTTTTTTGCCTATTTCAGGGTTTTACAGCAAAGGAATATCAAACGGAGTCCAAACGGAATGAAACTTTGGGAGATATATTTTTTGGAGCAAAATACACACGGGAGACTTGAGAACCACAGAGTAGGGCACACATGGCATTTACGAGGGTGGACCCCCCTCCCTACAGGGCGCACCCCCTGCCTCGTGGGCCCACGTCTGGCCCCTGGTGCCCTCCTTCCTCCTATATATACCTACGTACCCCGAAACCATCAGACGAACAGAGAAAACCCTAGTTCCACCGCCGCAACCTTCTATTCCATTGAGATCCCATCTTGGGGCCTGTTTCGGAGCTCCGCCGGAGGGGGGATCTACCACGGAGTGCTTCTACATCATCATCATCGCCTCACCATGAGTTGTGAGTAGTTTACCACAGACCTTCGGGTCCATAGCTAGTATCTAGATGGCTTCTTCTCTCTCTTTGGTTCTCAATACCAAGTTCTCCTCGGTCTTCGAGGAGATCTATTCGATGTAATCTCTTTTTGCGGTGTGTTTATCGAGATCCGATGAATTGTGGGTTTATGATCAAGATTATCTATGAGAAATGTTTGGTTCTTTTTTGAACTCTGTATGTATGATTATAATATCCTTGATAGTCTCTTCGAATTATTGGTTTGGTTTGGCGTACTAGATCAATAGTTCTTGCAATGGAAGAAGTGCTTGGCTTTGGGATCAATCTTGCAGTGTCCTTTCCCGGTGACAGTTGGGGTAGCAAGGCACGTATTGTATTGTTGCCATCGAGGATATAAATATGGGGTTTATATCATATTGTTTGAGTTTATCCCTCTACATCATGTCATCTTGCTTAAGGCGTTACTTTGTTCTTATGAACTTAATACTCTAGATGCATGCTGGATAGCGGTTGATGTGTGGAGTAATAGTAGTAGATGTAGAATCATTTTGGTCTACTTGTTTCGGACGTGATGCCTATATATAATGATCATGCCTAGATAGTCTCATAAGTATTTGCTTTTCTATCAATTGCTCGACAGTAATTTGTTTACCCGCCGTAGAATATCGCTATCATGAGAGAAGCCACTAGAGAAACCTATGGCCCCCGGGTCTATTCTCAACATATCAATCTACAATCTACTTTACTTTTCTGCTTTTACTTTATGCTCTTATATCCAAAAATACCAAAAATATCAAACTATCCTATCTATAAGATCTCACTTTTGTAAGTGACTGTAAAGGGATTGACAACCCCTTATCGCGTTGGCTGCGAAGTTCTTATTTGTTTGTGCAGGTGCAAGGGACTCGCGCATGGTCTCCTACTGGATTGATACCTTGGTTCTCAAAAACTGAGGTAAATACTTACGCTACTGTGCTGCATCACCCTTTCCTCTTCGAGGGAATACAACGCAAGCTCGAGAAGTAGCAAGAAGAATTTCTGGCGCCGTTGCCGGGGAGGTGAGTGCTTGAAGGTATATATTTAGATCTTGCAATAAAATATTTTATTTTCTTGATTTATCACTAGTTTAGTTTATGAAAGAAAACAACAAAAAATGGAATTAAGGTTACCTCATATGCTTCATCTTTTTAATATCTTTCGTGAAAATGATGGGAAGGAAAATTGTGCTCAAGTACTAGAAGAAGAATTTCTGGCCCCGTTGCCGGGGAGGCTTACGTAAAAGTCATATACCAAGTACCTATCACAAAATCCTTCGCATTACATTTATTTGCCTCTCGTTTTCCTCTCCCCCACTTCACCCTTGCCGTTTTATTTGCCCTTCTTTTGCCGTGTGTTTATCGTTCGCTTTGCCTTGTCGTCATGGCTAGTCCCTTATCCGCTCCCTTGTCTCCCGAGTTTGAAGTTCTTCACTTCAAGCAAAAGAAAGGAGAAAATTTAAAAGATGCTTGGTTTAGGATGATGGCATCTTATCGTAAGTGCACCTTAGAGGTGAATTTTAGAATATTGCTTCGCAATTTTTATGTTGGATTAAATATGTCCCATAGACAACTCTTGGATTGCGTTGCCAAAGGGAATTTTATCGAAGTTGATCCTAGTATTGCGCATGAAATTATAGAGGGAATAGTGGGAACACTACCTCCACAAAAAGGCTCACAGCCAACCCCGGAAGGGACACAAGTTTTTGAGAAAATTTGCGAAGTAACAAAAATATTACAAAAGTCTCTTGAACCTCTTAAGAGTGTTAGTGGGAATCTCCACCACATGAATATGTTGATTACCCTTTGTAACAAGCGGTTGGATTCTTTAGATCTAAAGATGTCTGAATATGAAGGGAAACGTAAAGAACCTCCCGGATTCGAGCTTGACACCATTGGAAGGGTGAAGATCAAAGATGGCAATACGTAGATCTATCCATGTATCGTGCCTAACAAGGGGCGTAAAACGATAGCGCTTGTTGGGAGGCAACCCAATTTTATATTTTTAGTTTTTGCTTCTGTTTGGAATAAATATTGCATCTAGCTTCTGTTTAGATGTGGTTTTGTGTTTTAATTAGTGTTTGTGCCAAATAGAACCTTTGGGAAGACTTGTGTGAAGTTTATATGATCTTGCTGTGAAAAACAGAATCGTTAGCGCTCGCTAGAATGGTCACCAGATTTTACTGGAGTGTGCTATTTAGTTGATTCTTTTTGCAGATTATTAATAGACAAATTCCTCACGTTTACCAATTTATTTCAATTTGTTTGGAGTTACAGAAGTATGCGAAAGATACAGATTACTACAGACTGTTCAGTTTTTGACAGATTTTGTTTTTCGTGTGTTGTTTGCTTAATTTGATGAATCTATGAGTACTATTGGGGAGTATGAATCATAGAGAAGTTGGAATACAGTAGGTTTAACACCAATATAAACAAAGAATGAGTTCATTACAGTACCTTTGAGTGGTGGTTTGTTTCTTATACTAATGGAGCTCACGAGATTTTTGTCTAAGTTTTGTGTTGTGAAGTTTTCATGTTTTGAGTATTGCTTTGATGGACTATGGAACAAAGAGTGGCAAGAGCCTAAGCTTGGGGATGCCCAAGGCACCCCAAGGTAAAATTCAAGGACAACCAAAAGCCTAAGCTTGGGGATGCCCAGGGAAGGCATCCCCTCTTTCGTCTTCATCTATTAGTAACTATACTCGGAGCTATATTTTTATTCACAACATGATATGTGTTTTACTTGGAGTGTCATGTATAATTTGAGTCTTTGCTTGTTTGTTTGCCACAATTATCCTTGCTTGACACACCTTTTTGAGAGAGATAAATAAGGCATAGGAATTGTTAGAACACTCTATGTGCTTCACTTATATCTTTTGAGTTGAATAGTAACCTCTAGTGCTTCACTTATATCTTTTAGAGCACGGTGGTAATTATATTTTGTAGAAATTGTTGATCTCTCATGCTTCACTTATATCCTTTTGAGAGTCTATTAAAACAGCATGGTAGTGTGCTTTGGCTATAAAACTAGCCTTCACATGATAGGCATCCAAGATCAATGTAGTAAAAACTTTCATACTAAGTGCATTGAATATGAAGAGAAGTTGGATGCTTGATAATTGTTTTGAGATATGAGGATAGTGATATTAGAGTCATGCTAGTGGAGTTATTATGAAATTGAGAAATACTTGTGTTAAAGTTAGTGATTCCCGTAGCATGCACGTATGGTGAACCGCTATGTGACGAAGTTAGAGCATGAGGTATTTGTAGAGTGTCATCCTTTGTGTGGAGGTCGGGGGCGCGCGATGGTTAACTCCTACCAACCTCTCCCCTAGGAGCATGGGTTGATTGCTTTGTTTTGATGACTCGTAAATTTTTGCAATAAGTATATGAGTTCTTATGACTAATGTTGAGTCCATGGATTATACGCACTCTCACCCTTCCACCATTGCTAGCCTCTCTTGTACCGCACAACGTTCGCCGGTGCCATACACCCACTATATATCCTTCCTCAAAACAGCCACCACATGTCTTCCTCAAAACAGCCACCATACCTACCTATCATGGCATTTCCATAGCCATTCCGAGATATATTGCCATGCAACTTTCCACCGTTCCGTTCATATGACGCGCTTCATATTGTCATATTGCCATGGATGATCATGTAGTTGACATCGTATTTGTGGCAAAGCCACCATGCATAATTCTTCATACATGTCACTCTTGATTCATTGCACATCCCGGTACACCGTCGGAGGCATTCATATAGAGTCATACTTTGTTCTAGTATCGAGTTGTAATAGCGAGTTGTAATTGAATATAAGTGTGATGATCATCCTTATTAGAGCATTGTCCCATGTTAGGAAAGGCCGAACAAAAGAAAAGGCCCCTCCAAAAAAAGAGAGAAAAGAAAAGAAAAAAAGGGACAATTGCTACTATCTTTTCCACACTTGTGCTTCAAAGTAGCACCATGTTCTTCATGATAGCGAGTCTCATGTTTAGTCACTTTCATATACTAGTGGGAATTGTCATTATAGAACTTGGCTTGTATATTCCAACGATGGGCTTCCTCAAATGCCCGAGGTCTTCATGAGCAAGCAAGTTGGCTGCACACCCACATAGTTTCTTTTGTTGAGCTTTCATACATTTTTTGCTCTAGTGCATCCGTTGCATGGCAATCCCTACTCACTCACATTGATATCTATTGATGGGCATCTCCATAGCCCGTTGATACGCCTAGTCGATGTGAGACTATCTCCCTCCTTTTTGTCTTCTCCACAACCACCACTCTATTTCACATAGTGCTATATCCATGGCTCACGCTCATGCATTGCGTGAAAGTTGAAAGGTTTGAAAGAATAGAGTATGAAAACAAGTGCTTGGCTGCAACCGGGGTTGTGCATGATATGAATATTTTGTGTGATGAAGAGGGAGCATAGCCAAACTATATGATTTTGTAGGGATAACTTTCTTTAGCCATAGTATTTTGAGAAGACATGATTGCTTTGTTATTATGCTTGAAGTATTATTATTTCTTATGTCAATATAGACTTTTGTCTTGAATCTTTCAGATCTGAACATTCATGCCACAATTAAGAGAATTACAGTGAAAACTATGTTGGTTAGTATTCTACATCAAAAATTCTGTTTTTATCATTTACCTATTCGAGGACGAGCAGGAATTAAGCTTGGGGATGCTTGATACGTCTCCAACGTATCTATAATTTTTGTTTGTTCCATGCTATTATTTATGATCTTTTGGATGTTTAATGGGCTTTGTTATACATTTTTATATTATTTTTGGGACTAACCTATTAACCCAAAGGCCCAGTCCAGATTGATGTTTTTTGCCTATGTCAGGGTTTTACAGAAAAGGAATATCAAACGGAGTCCAAACGGAATGAAACTTCGGGAGATATATTTTTGGAGCAAAATACGCACGGGAGACTTGAGAACCACGGAGTAGGGCACATGTGGTGTCCACGAGGGTGGGGGCGCCCCCCCCCCCCATAGGGCACGCCCCCTGCCTCATGGGCCCCACGCTTGGCCTGTGGTGCCCTCCTTCCTCCTATATATACCTATGTACCCCGAAACCATCAGACGAACAAAGAAAACCCTAGTTCCACCGCCGCAACCTTCTGTTCCCGTGAGATCCCATCTTGGGGCATGTTCTGGAGCTCCACCGGAGGGGGGATCTACCATGGAGTGCTTCAACATCATCATCATCGCCTCACCATGAGTTGTGAGTAGTTTACCACAGACCTTCGGGTCCATAGCTAGTATCTAGAGGGCTTTTTCTCTCTCTTTGGATCTCAATACCAAGTTCTGCTCGGTCTTCGAGGAGATCTATTCGATGTAATCTCTTTTTGCGGTGTGTTTGTCGAGATCCGATAAATTGTGGGTTTATGATCAAGATTATCTATGAGAAATTTTTGGTACTTTTCTGAACTCTATATGTATGATTATAATATCCTTGCAAGTCTCTTCAAATTATTGGTTTGGTTTGGCCTACTAGATCTACTAGTCGTCAACCCGTGCGACTGCACGGGCTAGTTGTTCAGATAATATCTCATTAGTATAATATTTTGGAAACTATTGATTATATTAAATTAATAATTATTATTTGTATTTATATGTTGAAAGCTTAACTACTAAAGCACAAAAATCATTTAACCATACACCCAAATAATAATTGAATTTATTAAACATGATTATAGTGTTTTGGTACCTCATAGAGTATGAATGTTTTCTTTGACATGAGAGCATAGCTTATGAAAAAAACAAAATATTTATGTCAGAACAATCAGTAATGTTTTGGAAACCATACAATTGTGGGAACAAATAATATTCTTCTATTTGCAAAGAAACACAAACCACATACTACTTTCTTATAATCTTGTCATTCTACTAAATAACTGAATAAACATTATCCCATGAGTTACTGAAATTTTTGTAAGTGCAGAAATACATGGTTTCTTCATGCATACCATTTGTATATCATCAAAGTGAAAACGATGAAAAGATGTACAAAGTGAAGATTAGAAACACAATCAGCCTATGCGTTTTCATCCAAAATAACTAAGTTACGCACACTCTTGCACCTCTGTCAGTTGTGACTATCAAAATAATCAAGCACCATAACTGTCACAATTTTCTTCAATTATCGAAATCTTTTACTATCAAATACAGCCTTACAAAAGCATTAGTATAATATCGTAATATATTCCTTCACTCCACCAATAGAACTCACTTAATTATTTCCCCTATCCGACAGATCAAGTGGAATTTCTGTCAAATATTATACTTGCTATAATGATCAGATGCATCGTAGTGGAAGCTAGTGTCATGAGACGCACACTACTTTATAAAATACAAAACTGAACTGGACTAAACAAAAACGATGGTGTAAATGTACATGTTGCCTTGCTTTGTAACTTTAAGAAATGAAAACCTAAAATAGATATAAAAAGGCAATTCCTCCTCAGGTAAAATGTAGCAATAGCTTCCATCTGCTGGCTACTATATAGACATTCTATGGTTTTGATATGTTGTTGGTGATTCATTCCAGGAAATAAATGGATATCCAATGGACTTATTCAACAATAATTACGTGATATGGAGAATTGAGAAAATAAGTAGTTTAATACTTTGCGGCTAGGAAGAACATATTTGAAACTAATTCTAATATATGAACTTAAATTCTGGGACAAAAGAGTTAACAACATCTTTTACATTTGATTCCATGAACAAATATACTCGCTCTGATTTAAAAAAGAAATGCCTCTCTTTGCGCCCAAAAAAAATCGGATGACTTGGCACATTGTATAAGCTAAATACATATGAGATTATGCCATGAGCTCTTCCGAACAAATTATAATCTGAAGCATCCAGTCCTATTTAAGAAAGGGACACATGCGGCTCGTGGCGTGAGTACATGCTTCTTCTCCTGTGCGTTCAATATAAAAATGATTATAGGGCAATTGAGTGGTAACGACCATGGATGAAAAGTCATAAATATGATTACACTGAGCATGGAATTTATATCTTCTAAGATTAATTTATCCAGTCCAGATGACGTTTCTTCTTCTAGGGAAATGTAGTATATATGTGAAAGACATTTTTATTTCTTTTAGCTACATCGCCACTTATATATGCCTTGCAACTGTTTTACAGACACACAAAAAAGTATTAAAGTCTGAAGAAGCTAAAAACGAAATTGTTGACTAACCTATAAGGATGGACGCATACCGATCAAGTAGAAAGGAGAAGTATCATGCACTTGGGGATATGGGCAGACTACAGCACAACACTCGTAGTTTTTGCATGGAGAAGATTTCTAACTGTAAATCCGCTGATGATGTCGCACATCAGCTGTAAGCATGATGAATGCACAATTAACATTCTTGAAAGACAGATTTTCCAGCAAGTAGCGACCAATTAACTGACATACAGAAGATTTTGAACTAAATTCAAACGTTGTTGAATATCCCCAGCTCGCCATTTCGCAATCCTTTATTCATAATGTTGTGGTACCTAGTGAATTGGTTGCAGCTCGTAATCATTACTTCGTATCCTTGTCCGGAACTAAATTCCATCAATGTTGAATATCCAAGGAATCTCTCACTTGGGAATGATCTGGAGGACATGGGGGAAACACAATGTTAGCAATAACAACCACGATCTATAGTTTGTAGACTCCGCAACAACAAAAAACAGAGAAGTAACCTTGCAAATATATGTAAGTTCGACAGAGAAATAAGAATTGAACTGATCAGAGGCCCAAATATAAATTTGAAGCTGTTAATTTTACATATGTATGTATACTCATATTCTTGCACCTTTTTTATTTTCCCTCTCATTGGAAGATAACATTATACGATTCATGCACATGTGCAGAGCTATAAGTGATTAGCTATAAGATATTGGTCTGTAATATGATTAAGATTAAAAACGCAAGTTGTTTTGCACTTGATGGATAATGAAAAATACTTGATGGATAATGCTGTGATCTTAAAAAAATATTAGTCTAGCACATGATAGCTACAAAAAAAGCATCCAGAGCTATAAGGTCTGCAACCCAGCACCACCTTCAACTACTATATACTGTTCCCTATTTTTGTTCACAAACAGCTTCAGGAACACAATTGTAGATCTATTGAGGAGGACCAATTACCTGAGGTGAGTGCCATTGTTACTGCCGTTTTTGTCAAGAGGACATCAGTGCCAGCAGTGGCCAGACTAATTATTCGTTGTCCCCACCAGCAGGATGTGCTTAGCTTGCCCTGCAGTGGCGTATCATCTGGTCAACTGATTTGAAGCTGGCTAAACATGAAGATAAGAGGTGGCGCAGCAGTAAGGAAGACTGAGGCGAGACGGGCAACAGAGAAATTAAGTGCCCACGCTGGCCTTCAAGTGGATGTGACGGCCTGCGGCGGCAGCCTCTAGAGTTGACGACGGCCGTGAAAGAGTCCATTAGAGCGGTGGCATAGAGAAGAAGCAGAGGATCGATCAGCCTGGGTGAAGGAGGTTGCGAGGACGGCGGCGACGTGGTGTAGAGATCGGGAGAACTTGATAGGGGAGGCTTTACAATGAAGGAAGGATAACTATGTATGGACTCTAGACTATGCTCACGGGAGAGAAGAAAATGACTATGATGAATAGTAGTTTTCAGCGTGAGGAGAAGATGACGCTCAGTTTTTTTCTAGGCAAACATATAGAGACCAAGAGAAGGAGGACTCACAAACGTGGATAGGAGAGCAGGACTCAGTTTTTTTTTCTAGTCTAGGAAAACATAGAGAGACCAAGAGGAGGAGGACTCATCAACGTGGGATATGAGAGTAGGACTCTTTTTTGACCATTTTTTTAATCTAACGGCTGCACACACATCGTATATAAATTGGATGGCTGAAATTTCTTAATTCCCAGGATTAACGCGGCTGGGAGAGGCGGGCATGGATGAGATCATGGGAGATCGTTGTTTTCCTGTCGAGAGGCTACAACCAAGTACATAGAAGTGCATATTCACATGGACTCTTCTTTTAAATCAGATAGTCTGTCCTTCAATCTTGATTAGAGAGGAAGAAGAGAGTCGTGAGAGATTGCATGCTGCGATCTGAAGTGCTATTTATTTTAGGGGGATCTGTTATTTCATCTGACGGCTCATAATTTTCGGGAAATATTATTTTTAATGTGAGAATAACGTGGGAATTTAAAATTGATCTACACCGTAGTAACTCGACCCCACCAGATTAACGGTTCCTAATTTCTGATTAACGTGGTAATTTCTTGGGAGTCTCTAATTAGTATAGGTATAGATAGTTCTTGCAATGGGAGAAGTGCGTGGCTTTGGGTTCAATCTTGCGGTGTCGTTTCCCAGTGACAGTGGGGGCAGCAAGGCACGTATTGTATTATTGCCATCGAGGATAAAAAGATAGGGTTTATATCATATTGTTTGAGTTTATCCCTCTACATCATGTCATCTTGCTTAAGGCGTTACTCTGTTCTTATGAACTTAATACTCTAGATGCATGCTGGATAGTGGTCGATGTGTGGAGTAATAGTAGTAGATGCAGAATCGTTTCGGTCTACTTGTTTCAGACATGATGCCTATATATAATGATCATGCTTTGATAGTCTCATAAGTATTTTCTTTTCTATCAATTGCGCGACAGTAATTTGTTTACCCGTCGTAGAATACCGCTATCATGTGAGAAGCCACTAGAGAAACCTATAGCCCCGGGTCTATTCTCAACATATCAATCTACAATCTACTATACTTTTCCGCTTTTACTTTCTGTTCTTATATCCAAAAATACCAAAAATATCAAAC
Organism: Secale cereale; assembly: GCA_902687465.1. NCBI lineage: Eukaryota > Viridiplantae > Streptophyta > Magnoliopsida > Poales > Poaceae > Secale > Secale cereale. The sequence continues at coordinate 160,815,885 of LR738711.1, read as the reverse complement.
TATCCTACCTATCAGATCTCACTTTCGTAAGTGACCCTAAAGGGATTGACAACCCATTATCGCGTTGGCTGCGAAGTTCTTATTTGTTTGTGCAGGTGCGAGGGACTCGCGCGTGGTCTCCTACTGGATTGATACCTTGGTGCTCAAAAACTAAGGGAAATACTTACTCTACTGTGCTGCATCACCCTTTCCTCTTCGAGGGAATACAACACAAGCTCGAGAAGTAGCAAAGACCTACGAGCGGAGGAGACACACATCATGGAGGAGCGCCAGTGCCTCGCAGAGGGGTGACACCAGCTCAACATGGCAATCATGCTCGGCCGCGGATAGGACGAGGCAACACAGGAGCGGTGCAATAAGATTGTGGAGGATGCCAAGGAGCTCTTTGAGAGGGCCCTTGAGGACGCCATAGAGGCCGAGCAGCAGCGCGATGATGCGGAGGCCCGCGAGATGGTGATCTAGGAGCAGGCCAAGCACATGCTCTAGACGCGGGGAGGAGGCCCGCGAGGGCCAACTGGCCTCCCGCGTGGAGGAGCTTGCCAAGCGAGAGGCCATGATCACCAACCGTGAGGCGGACGTCGAGATCCTGGAGCACGAGCTCACGAGGACCGCGTCGGACAGGAGGTAGAGCGCGAGCGCCTATCAACCTTGTACCACCAGGTGGCATCCGTCCAGGCCTTCTATGATGCATGCATGGCCAAAGCCAATGCCTAGCTGGAGGAGCGGGATAGGAAGTACAAGGAGGACGCCAATGCTATGTCCAAGATAGAGTGGGAGGTGCTTGTCAATGACCACCGTGAGAAGCTGAAGCTCTCGTAGGACCACTTCACATAGAAGCAATGCGAGCTCAAGGCTGAGAACTCTTGCCTCACGAAGGAGCTGAAGGACCCGAAGGCTGTGTGGCAGCAGGCACAGACGGCGATGGAAGAGGTGGAGGGGGAGCTGGCCTCCCTCCAGATACAAGTGGGCGGTGTCTCCGCATTCGCCGAAAGGGCCCGTGACGAGCACGTGCGGAGGCTCAGGGAGCAACATGAGCACAACAAGATTGTTCGCGCCCTTTTGCTGCATGTGCACGCTCCCATCTCATGCTTCACCGATGAGAAGACCGCGGAGCCCCTCGACGACAATGATGCCAACTACCTAGACTTCATCACCAAGCTCATGGGGAAGATGGAGGAGGGTGCCGCGAGCGTGGACGCCACCATTGAGGACGAGTGCGGCGACATTCTGACCCAGGCGACGACTTGGCTCTTCAGCAATCTCTTACGTGGCGACATCAACTTTGACTTCAAAAAGGTGGTAAACCCTGTCCCGATGGAGCTTCGCGATGGCCTCGCGAAGGAGGTCCAGGACCACATGACTGACTTTGTCCAGCGGTTCGCGCACATCAGCGAGGGCGGCCATGAGGACGCCGACATTGTTAGCGACGACGAGGCTAGTGGCGACAGCGCCTCGTCGGTTTATGCGGTCCTTCCTTTACGTCATGTATCAAGTAAACATGGCCCCGTGGGGGCGTGAAGATATAGTTTGTGTAGTGAGTTTTCGGGTTTATGCTCTTAATGTTTGCGGTGATATCTCGTTCCCTTATGAGGCACGTTTTTCCTATTTGCATACCTTTGTGCTCTATGTCGATAGGACCCAGCCCCCAAGCATGCTATGACCATTGCTGGTATGTTAGGGCGCATGCCTAACACGGCCAGATGCTGTAGGGCTCCGCAAGGTGGTAAGGGCTCCCAACGCGCAATGCTCGACGAGCCCCCCTTTCACACGTAAGCGGATTGCACCAAGGAAAGGCTGAAGGCACTCAGCAAGGTCATGAGGGAAATACTGTGTTCGAGAGGTGCTAAGAAAGGCTCATGAAGTGATTAGGACTTAGCTTTCATGAAGTATATGTCTTGGTGTGCCATCGCCCGCAGGACGCAGCTCATGAGCGGTGCTCGCTCATGAAGCCCCCTGTTGGTACTTCGTGGGGACGACACCGCTAGCCAATTCATGGGGCAGCTCCCGTGATGTCTCCCATGGAGTAGTGCTTGATAGGCATCATGTGCCCTACATTAGTGAGGTTGCCAACCAGTTTGTCCAAGTAATGGAGCAGAGCACGCTGGTGAGGTCACTTTTGGGTGTCACGCGAGGAGACAAAAGTAACAAGGACCTTGGTGAGGTTACATGCACAGAAGCAAGGCCGTGAGCCAGAGCTCAATCACTTGGGTTTAGCAGCGCCGTCGGGACTGATCCAGGTGCAGGCACCGTGTACAGCTCCCCCTCACTTGATACACATGAGGGAGATCACGAGCGTGCGCCTCATGAAGTGTTCTGAGCAAGCACACATAAAATTAGGAAATAAAATTTTACTTAGTCCTCAAGATGTCTCATTACAAAACCAAAAAGATAAATGTTGCCGTTATGTGCACATGTCAGCTTGAGGATGCGATATAGCCAGGCGGCCCCTCAGTTAATTAGTCCTCCATGTCTGAGCATGGGGCCCCACTGGGTTGTGGGCGGGAGCCCTCGCAGCAGCGGTAACATGGGAAGAGAGGCTTCGGAGCGTGTACAACTCCACATCGTTTGTAACCATGGAGTCACGGGTACAACTTGCAGAAGTGTTGGATGTTTCATGTGTTTTGTACCAGAACACCCTCCTCCATTACCAGCCGTGTCGCACTGGGCTGGGAAACGTGCACCACCCTGAAAGGGCCTTCCCACATGGGCGAGAGCTTGTGGATTCCTTCTCTGGAGAGGATCACTCGTAGGACAAGATTGCCAGCCTCAAGGGTACAAGGGCGTATGTTGCGGCTATGGTAGCGACACAACGCATGATGATATCATGCTGCGTGAACGGCAGTCTGGCGGCGTGCCTCCTCAAGTAGGAGAAGACCAGCTTCCCGCAAGCCATCATAGTGGACCTCGTCAAAGGCTAGGACCCACGGGGACGCATGCTTGAGCTCGATGGGGAGCACCGCTTCTGCGCCGTAGACGAGGAAGAAGGATATTTCTCATGTAGGCTTGGTTGTTGTCGTGCGGATTGACCACAACACGGGTTGGATCTTGTTAAGCTAGCCCTTTCCGCAAGTTGTGAGCTTATTCTTGAAGCTTCTGGCCTTGAGCCCTTGTGGTCCTCAGTGTTGGCACAGTCAGTCTGACCATTGCTTCACGGGTGAGCCACAGAGGCATAGTAGATTTGCGTGCCATTGTCAGTGATGATCCAATTTGGGATGCCTAAGCGGCACACTAGGCCCTTGGTGAACTTGACAGCAGATCCTGCTGGAATGGTGTATACATGTTCCACCTCCGCCCATTTGGTGAACTTGTCGATGGCAACGTAGAGGTGGCGGTAGCTGCCAGGTGCGCGAGGGAAGGGACCTAGGATGTCCAGCCCCCAGACCACAAAGGGCCATAAGAGAGGGATGGTCTGGAGCCCTTGTGCTGGTTGATGGATCTATTTGGCGTGGAACTGGTAGGCTTCATAGGAATGGATCAATTCTTCAGCATCATGGAGTACAGTAGGCCAGTAGAAGCCACTACAGAAGACCTTGCCGGCGAGGGTGAGCGAGGGAGAGTGGTGGCCGTAGTCTCCTCGATGTACGCTAGCCATCATCTCACGCCCTTGCCCTATAGGGATGCATCGCAGCACAACCCCATTGGGGCACTTACGGTTGAGGTCACCATTCCTCAGACAGTAAGGCCCGGCCTGGCGGGCCACACACTTTGCTTGATTGTTGTCATCAGGTAGGGCACTGCTTTCCAGGCAAGCCTTGATCTGCGCGGCCCAGCTTTCAGTTTGCATCTCTAGTGCTAATAGCAGGCAAGCGCCTAAGGGTGGATCACAGTCTGGTGTGCCTGAGGAGGGTGGGGGTGCGAGCTCTTCATGAGGCGTCATGGGAACTACAAGAAAAGAAACATTTGTGACATTATGTCTCGAATGAAAACTTTTTCTGTCATGATTATGCAACTTCTACGATGATAATTGTGACAAAAAGATGTATCATCATAGATGTGGTGGGATCCTACTTCTATGATAAAAAATTATGATAGAAAATGGGCCTTTTTTCCTGGGCCAGTCGTAGACGCACCTGCATGACATTCTTTGGGCCGTCCATTGCGTAAAAAATCATGAAATAAGTAAGGGCGAGGAAAATTTGGGGACTTCCAGGTTATGGTGTGTGGTAGCGGGGCCGAGAGATGTAGTGTGGTTTGTGCGTTTCCCTCGTACGCGCATGCGTGTGAAGTATTTGCTAACTGAAACCGAGTGAGGCATTCGCTTACTGAACCCGAGCGATCACACCAGCTACGTATTGAAGCCGATCGATCCTTTTGCTGCTAACTAAACCAGCGATTCCTTCGCTCCTAATTGAACCTGATTGATCCTTCTCGCTGCTTACTAAAGCTAATCAAGCCCCCATGCGAGACATAACTAGCCGGTTGGGTTGCCTCTCGATGAACACTGCCTGTTGCTGCTGTGCCCGTGATACGTAGAACGAGTCGAGACGTGGTGAGTTGACCTAGCAGCCGGTTGGATCTAGATGAACAACTCACGTTGCCGTGTCCCGCTCATAGGTACGCCCCACCCCAGCCGTGGGGGTTGGATGAACAGGACCCCATGGTAGTAGGCGGTTGCTGCTGGATGAACAGGACCCCGAGGAGGCCACCACACCCTAGCCGGGTGGGGTGGATGAACAGGACCCCATGGAGGCTTGATGAACAGGAGCCTATGGAGGCTGGACGTACAGTGGCTGGTAGAGGCTGGAGGAAGTCGTGGTGGCTGAACAGTAGCATGTGGAGGCTGGAGGAGGTCTATGCTGGATGAATAGTAGCCCGTGGAGGCTAGAGCGAGGTAGTAGACGGTGGACGAATAGTAGCCGTGTGGAGTCCTGTTTTGCAGTATGCCAGACCCCTCCCGATTAACAGGACCCGTTTTCGACCGTAGGCACTCGAACAGAAGTCCGTTTCCTCCGTTTTGTGGTACGACATATCCCTCTCGATGAACACAACCCCGTGTCGATCGTAGGCTCTCGAACAGAAGGATGTTTCATCCATTCGCGGTATGCCATACCCCTCTCAATGAACATGACCCTGTTTCAACTATACATGCTCGAACAGAAGGTCATTTCCTCCGTTTTGCGGTATGCGAGACCCTGATTTGGCTGTTCCTTCCAAGCAGGTTGGCTCCAGATGAACATAATGCATTCCGTTGCCTCCCGATGAACACGACGTTGTTTCCTCCATTACGACCCAGTCAGTTGACTGCCGATGAACAGGACACCATCTCTATAGGCGTTCAAGACTACGCTCGTATGTACGTACGTAGTCGTATTTACTTTCTTGCAGTGTGGTCGTACATATGTGTACACGATATAGACGGTACTGCACGATATGCTACATCAACGACTCTACTATGACACGCGTCGTTCCTTGCTCGACCATGGTTCATCGTTGCAGAGAGACCGACCACTATGTACGTACATGTTTGCGACCAGACAGATAACACTACGTACGCTTTGACCAGGTGGGTCCCATCTACCAGGGGGCATCAATTTTTCTGCACGTAGTAAGCAGACACTTCCTTCCATGCGAAGATGTAGCTAGTGGGTCCCAGCTATCAGGGAAAGGAAGGATTTCTTTTTCGCATAATAGGAGGCACCTCCTTGCGTGCGAAGATATAGCTGGTGGGTTCTAGCTGTCAGGTGGAAACGTTTATTTTTCGTGAAATACAGAGGCCCTTCTCATGGGTCCCCGCTGTCAGGTTGAGTAATCATAATTTTGCGCGTAATAAGGAGGCACTTCGTTGCGTGTAGCCGTGGACCTAGCTGTCAGCCTCTCCATGTATAATCCTCTTCCGATGGATGTCGTTTCTTAACCATGTTGACCACGCTGCACTGAGGGCACCAAGGCGGTGGATGACACCTAGGCCTAGGAATGGAACGACTCGGGGCCGGGGAAGACTCGATAGTTGTGTCCCACGCGGAGGGGAGTACGAGGGTTTACTGGTTCGGCTGTCGTCATCGGAGAATAACAGGATGTGTCGGTGAGTAGAGGGATGGCCAGGCGTGCGATGGGAGTAGGGCGGGAAGGTGAGGCCCACGTGGCAGCACAGCCGGCCCCGGGAGGGGAGAGAAGGCAGTCCCGCCGGCACTGGATTGGGTGACTGGAGTAGGAAGATCAGAGATTGAAGAAGCATGACGGTCATTGGATGGACCTCCAACAGTCTCTGCTCTTGTGTGTTGACTAAGTTGACATAGCCTTGCATACACGTCACCCTATTTTTAGGAAGCCGTACGCGTTAACCTAGTCGGCCCACAGGTCAGCCTCAAATTTGTGGAAAATAGCATACAACCCATATGGCATAATTTCTAATAATTTACAACCCATTTGGTCATATTCTTTTTCTTAGCATTACAACTTATTCTGGCCACGGTTTAAAAATTTCAACGAAATTTTCCATATTCCGGTGTGGTGCGAACGGTTTTTATTCCCAAAATTTTGAGTCACATTCAAACTAATGCAAAAAATAAATTTATATCAATTTAAAATCCAACATAATTTCTCGACAAAAAATCAATTAAATTTAAAATATCGAAATCCTAAAAATGTAATTTGAAACTAATTACCAGTTTGCTGTGTTTTTAAAATTTACAACCCATTTCTTACAACTTATAGCCCATTTTCTGAGCAAGCGAATACATCCCTCTCGTCTAGAAAGATTTGCAGCCCAGCAGGGCTGAGAAAAGCAAATAGGCCTCCGTTGGGTATTCTAAAAAAAACCAGAACGTGGCCAACCATTTTCAGAAAGAAAAAAATAACTGGCTCGTCTTGTGGTAAACATAAAATGAAAGCATGGGCTAGACGGGCCGAAGCCCCTGGGCAACCCGGTTGATACCCTGCTCCGTCTCCAAAACTAAAAAAGAACCACGTGACCTACTGGGTCCCTGGTGTCAGCCGCTCGTTGTGTAATTCTCTCGTCTATTTCCCTTGGTTGAGATTTGTTACAATATTTATCTCTTAACTAAAGAAATGGCAGTCCACTTGTCTTGTTTCAAAGAAAATATGACAGTCACAGTCGAGTTGAAAAGGGCAACAACATCTAACTACATCTTACAAATGGTACAACATCACAAGAATTAATTGTTCATTAGGTTTAGACAAAACCCAGATTGAACATGGCAATATCATCCAACTCAAGCACTGTTTTTGGAAGTCATAATCAAATGGACCAGTCTGATCCATAAAATCAACATCACGTGCCAAAAAAATTATTGTACTATGATAACAAGTTGTTGTAAATACAAGCCTAGCATGTTCAGAAGCCCTTTTATCCACCTAAAACTTCTTTTTTTGCTGTTCAACATATCCATCCGTGAGAAATTTCTTGTTGAAAAACTTAAGCCTCATCAACAATAGTACCCTCGCATTCAACATGAAGAATTTGACAAAGCTAGTGTTAGCCTGGTTGAATGCACATCCTTCCATTGTTATTGTCCTGAAACGAATGTCATGAGAACTGAGAAAATCCTGGTGCTTATTATGCCGCCGATTGGTTATACGTTTTTCTCCATGTCTTTGAGCCTAAATAGACATGAAGATTGAAAATATTTAAGGTCTAAAAAAGAGTATGTCGAAAGAGTGACAACTGAACGGTTAATTCTAGTACAATATATATGGGCTTTCAATGTGCGTGAAATCATCACGTTTATATACAAATTCTCCAGACATGGAAAGCATCGCAACAAGCCAATAATTGTGTTCATGTTAAAACTAAACATCCGGATATATAAGAGCTTGACAGAGTCCAGGACCATTGATAGGCTATATGTGGACAAACTCTTCATTGAGCATAAAACATAATATTAGTACCAAAAGTGTACTCTAAGAAGATATAAAACTTATGCACATAAATAAAAAATGCAGCTTATGATTACAGAAGTGTGGATGAAAATATACAGTACCTGAATAAGTGTGGAGCCAAACACCATCTCGTGGCCATTAAATGGATCACGAATTACACCGAAGGTCTCCAATTTAGGCACAGAGACAATAGTTATTTGTGAAGGTGCATAACAACAATCAAGGAGCCACCTTTGAAGTGAAGGGGCATCTTTGATTATGAGCTCCTGTCCTTCAAAACAAATTCCCATGATTTTAAGGTGAGGCGACTTTATTTGGAGATAACGGATTTGCATTTTTATTCCAAAAACAAGCAGCAGGCATTTCAGGGCAGGGCAACTGTATTGGATGATGACATGCATTTACGCCTCCAACAGATCAACCACCACAAACGGAAGTTTTTTAGAAGTGGGAGCAGAAGCATTTGTACCAGATTGTTTAGTAGATGGCACCGAGCGAAGCTGGCGATGTGGAGGGAGGAGGAAAGCCACGAGATGGAAAACAGTGGTGTGGGCACAAATACATGGCATTCGGTTCGTGGTATGTATTTTTCATAGTAATGATAGAACTCAAGCTGCTGGAGTTTATTGAATTCAGGGGATGTCAGCCAGGCGTTCACCATGCAAAATATGTACAGCGAGCACCATGTTGGGATGTAGAGGCATTTAACGAAGCCCTAGTGGGGGAGATGATGGCTCTGAGGAGTTCAAAATCATGAAAAGTAGATAGCTAACGACAGTCGAGATTAAGAGGAGCGGTGCACCATAGAGGGAGCCACTGAGTTGAGCGGACTTGGGTTCTACATCAATCCTTGGTGGGCAGAAGCGAGATGATCTTCCCAAGGATGGAGTTTGGGAGATCCCTCATGCAGTTCACTCTAGATTTTACGGGTTCCTCATATCCCATGGGGGGGGGGGGAAGGCTCACCGCTTCTCCCTGCGCTGCCAGGTGCGGGATCTACAAACAGCATCGCCGCTGGCGAGACCCACATCTTCTTGGTGCTTGGGCCAACCGACTCTTTTTTCCTTATGGCATTGCGTCGAGCTCACAGGTTTGAACAGAGTAGCAAGAGATGAGCCTAGTGCCAGTGCGAGTGGGGAAGGAGGGCTGGGGTTTTCTGTAGGAATGAGGAGGAAGGGGAGCAGGCGTTTTCTATACGAATGAGGAAGAAGGGGGGCGGGGGTTTCCTATACGAGTGAGGAAGAAGGGGAGTGCTGGGAATTGGGGGTGATGGAGGGGAGAGTCCAACGAGCTGCATTAAATGGAGGCGAGGAGGAAGTTTTTTTTGGGAGTGCCCCTTTTCAAGAAGTTTGGGCATTTCCTCGCAAAAAAACTAATGGGCTTTAAGATGGATTGGCTTTTTATCGGCCTAGTCAGCTACCGTGTTTCGTAATGGACGGTCTTAACACTGGAGGCAGCCCATTAGAGACACTTTCCAGCTCTCCAGCTCATGATGGGAAACGTAGTACAAAGTAATTTGTGCCTATAATCGCCCAAGATCAATGAAGCTGCATAACGGATTGGGATCGTGATCATTACCGTGTTGCAGCAAAAGAAGAACGTGTTAGTGTATATTGTACTTGGAGTCCCTCGTATCATCAATGAACGATCCCTCATACCATCAATGAACAGTCCCTTGAACCAAAGACTAAAAGCACGACCTCTCTACTTGGTTGCAAGGGTGCAACCATCACGATCCGGTAATGCTTCGCCATCCAGAGCCACTCGTCGCCTAAGAATTAGAGAGAGGAAATTTGAACCACATAGGGCTTCTAAATATGAGTACAAGATGATTAGCCTAGCTCTAATTAGTCAACTAGGACCAACTAGAACTAGAAGAACTAGAGGATGCTCCAGAACTTGTAATTGAGCAAACATTCCTACTATATATAGGTTATAGGAGTAGGAGGGGGAACCACCAAGGTGGAAAAGACCCTCCTTGGGGCACCGGCCAAGGGGGATCCAATTGGCCCCCTCCCCCATATGTTAAGGGGCACTTCCTTATGGGCCCTCGGGACCCATAATTCCTTCCACCTCTTGGCTTTTTTCGGCCAGTTGATATATAAATTAAATATAATATGTTCTAAATACTTATATATATATATATATATATATATATATATATATAACATATCTAGAAATATTTCCACCTATATATAATATACCGATATTAACCGATATTCATCAAAACCCTTCCAGTGACCCCGAAACGCTTTCGAATCCTCTAGAAACTATTTCGAATATCAATGAAACAATTCCACAAATATATTCTCATCACTCCCATCCTATTAACACTCGATAGATCATGATTGCCTAAGCTTGTGACCTTCTAGGTTTGGTAACTCATAGACATGAACGAAACCGTTTGTTCAATGAACGATAGTGGAACCGTGGACATCCATATCGATCCCTATGGGCACACGAATTATATTCGAGTGTGTCGGATTCAGGGCTCCATAGACCCCAAGGAGGTTCGAACTTTGGGGCATGTGCAAAGAACTCAAGCTCTCTCGTCTGCCAAGTTGTCGATCTCACGGCCTAGCTAGATGAACAAGAAATACAAGGGATGCAACGGTTCATCCAGGTTTGGGCCACCTTGCGATGTAAGACCCTACTCCTGCTTTGTGGTGGATTAGCCTCACGAAGGGCTGAGGATGAACTAGTATAAGGGGAAGAGCAACCTCAGGAGGTCTGTTCTTGGCTGAATGGCTACTTCCTCTCTCCTCTTCTTTTGACCCCCTCTATGGTAGTGGCTAGGCTGTATTTATAGGGGCATTGGTCCTCTTCCCTAAAAATGAAGGCGGTAAGGGATTTCACAACGACCAATTTGAAAGGGGACAAGAAGTACATCTTATCCTAATGGAAGGTGGTCTTGACCTGCAAAGCTTCTGGTCGTGACATCGTGGTGGGCTCGGCGATGACATCCGTCCTGTCGTCCTGGCGGTCTTGGTCTTGTTGCACCGGAATGGAAACATTTGGCTGATTCATCGAGACTTCGCGACTGCGCTTGCCTTCTTAGCACCAAAGTGGAAACCTGCATTCTGCGCCAGCTGGTGCCCGCCAGGGCTAGGTGAAAGTGCAACTAATCCCCGGGTGGTTTTGGTAATTAATAACAACATATATATCATTGAACTAATATTATCTTGAGAATCATTTCAGAGAAGTTCGATGATATGGGTATGGAAATGTCTGAAGAAGTGGACCCCTCAAAATGCTAAGACAAGCATTGGCAAAAGCTCAAGACTCCATTTTTGGTTTAGTGATCAAAGATCACATTGAGTCCATAGGAAAAGCCAATACTATTAAAAGGGGATGAGGTTGTGTTAATGTTCTTGTTGCTCAAGTGCTTGGTGATCTAACTCCCTCAACTATCAGCACTATTCACTACTTAACACAAACCCTAACATCTCGGTCACACCGATTTCTCCAACTCAGTCCCACCGAGATGAACCTCTTCAGTTGTTTCTCCAAACCCTAGCTTCTCGGTCAAACCGATTCTGAGTTTCGGTCTTACCGAAAAAGGGCTGCCAACCTTCTGTGATCAGTTGACATCAATTCGGAATATCCGAGTTTATATTTTCGGTCTCACCGAAATGGCAAACCCTAACCTTTGACTCACTTCGGTCTCACCGAGATGGTATTTTCGGTCCCACCGAAAATCCCAACGTTCACTATATTTGAACTTTCGGTCTGACCGAGTTTTCACTTCGGTCTGACCGAGATTGGTCAAATGTGTGTGTAACGGTTGGATTTTGTGTGGAGGCTATATATACCCCTCCACCCCCTCTTCATTCGTGAGGAGAGCCATCAGAAAGTACCACCATTCCTACCATACACTTTCTGAGAAGTGAACCACCTACCCTTGTGTTGAGATCAAGCCATTCCATTCCTACCATATGAAACTTGATCTCTAGCCTTCCCAAGTTGCTTTCCACTCAAACCTTTCTTCCACCACAGCCATATCAGTGAGGGGAGTTGAGTGTTGGGGAGTTTATCATCTGAAGCACAAGAGCAAGGAGTTCATCATCATCAACACCGTCTATTACCTTTTGGGGGGTGGTGCCTCCTAGATTGGTTAGGTGTCGCTTGGGAGCCTCCGTCTTGATGATGTGGAGTTGAACCAAGAAGTTTGTAAGGGCAAGGAGATCGCCTACTTCGTGAAGATCTACCCCGAGTAAGGCTAGTCCTCCGTGGGCGTAGGCCGTGATGGAATAGACAAGGTTGCTTCTTCGTGGACCCTTCGTGGGTGGAGCCCTCCGTGGACTCGCGCAGCCGTTACCCTCCGTGGGTTGAAGTCTCCATCAACGTGGATGTACGATAGCACCACCTATCGGAACCACGACAAAAATCTCCGTGTCAACAAACTGCGTTTGATCTTCTCCATCTCCTTTTTACATGTGCAATTTACTTTCCGCTGCATATACTCTAGAATTGCATGTGTAGGGTGTTACTTGATTTGATCTTGTTTGTGAAACTGCCAAAAACTTTGCATGATCTAAAGGCAGATTTTTTATATTGTCAAGTAGTCTAAACACCCCCCCTCTAGACCTACTTTCGATCCTACAAGTGGTATCAGAGCTTTGGTCTCCATTGCCTTGGTTTCCATTGCATTGGACTCCATAAGCTTGGTTTCACAACCTAGGAGAGTATGGCGTCTAGTGAGGGTAATTATCGTAGAGGTCCTTACTTTGATGGTACAAATTTTGCTAGTTGGAAGCATAAAATGAAAATGCATATTCTTGGTCATAATCCTGCCGCATGGGGCATTATTTGTGTTGGCATGCAAGGTGATTTCTTTGAAGAAGGAAAAGTTCCGGATCGCGAAGCTACACCCGAAGAGTTGCGGATGTTGCAAAACAATGCTCAAGCTTGTGACATTCTCTTCAATGCTTTGTGTCCCGAAGAGTTCAACAAAATCAGCCGTCTTGAGAATGCTAAAGAGATTTGGGATACTTTGGTTGAAATGCACGAAGGTACTGAATCTGTGAAGGAATCAAAGCTAGATATTCTTCAAGGTCAACTTGACAAGTTCAAGATGAAGGATGGTGAAGGAGTCGCTGAAATGTACTCTAGGCTTGCTCTCATCACAAATGAGATTGCTGGCTTAGGAAGCGAAGAATGACCGACCGATTCATCATTAAGAAGATTCTCAGAGCTTTGGATGGAAAATATGACACCGTGTGCACTTTGATCCAAATGATGCCAAACTACAAGACTCTCAAGCCAACTGAAGTCATTGGAAGAATTGTTGCTCATGAGATGACACTTAAGGATAAGGAAGAGCTTCACAACAAGTCAAGTGGTGCTTACAAAGCTACAAGTGATGCTCCTACTACCTCAAGTGACAAGCTAGTTTCCAATGAAGAGATAAGCCTAATGGTCAAGAACTTCAACAAGTTCTACAAGAATAGAGGCAAAGAAAGAAGCTCAAAGTCTAGATCATATGATGGAAAGAGATCTTCTAGTCGTGATCGAAACTGCTACAATTGTGGAAGACCCGGACACTTCTCAAATGAGTGTACGGCTCCCCACAAGAGAAGAGAAGAATCTCCAAGAAGAAGAGCAAGAGATGAGTCACCTCGGAGAGAGAGAAGGAGTAGAGATGATCGTTATGAACGAAGACCCTCTCGGAGAAGCAAGGATTCGGAGAGGAAAGACAAGTCATCAAGGAGCTACACAAGAAGAAGACTAAGCATGACAAGCATAAGAAAAATTCTTCCTCTAGTAGTAACAATAACAATGTTAAATCAAATGTTGTTACTTCTAGTAGTTCTCTTGATTCCACTAACAATGTTTCAAGCCAAGTTACACTTGAGCAAGAAAATAGCTTATTGAAGGAAATCATAGAGAAAGGTGTCTACAAGAGTCTTGCCGGAAGCAAGAACTTTGAGGAGATTGTTCGCAAACAAGGAAGACACCGGAAGAATCAAGGGATTGGTTTTGAGCGAAAGTTCAACGCCGAAGGTGTTGAGTGGGAAGAAGGTCAATACCCTACTCCACAGTTTGTCTCACAAAAGGAGAAGTATGATCCTACTTCTTCCAATGTGGAACAAGCTCAAGATGACCTTCCACCACAAGACCACAAGCTAAAGGCCAAGGACAAGCTTCAAGAGGAGATTGATGCATTCATTGAAGCACCTCAAGCCATGGTCAAGTGGGTTCCCAAGGACACATCAAGTTCTACTTCGTCAAGCTCAACTACAACACCAAGGATTCCCATCAAGATGATGTGGATCCCAAAGAAGAAGAACTAGTAGGTTCTTGAGGGTGACTCCGCCAACAAACTTCACTCATATTCGTTTTGGCAAGAACTTGTGCAATCAACTTCCACATCATGCACTAGTTCATGGAGTAACAAACCCTCTTGTTGGTAAGTCAAGGGACAAGGTAATCATTGCTTTCATGGACATCATCTCTTGTGTACTTCACTCTATGTCCATGGATATTCTTGTTTGTTCCTTGTGGGACTAACCCATGTAGGTATTGAAAGTGCCCTAATCCAAGGATAGCTCTCAACTCTTGATGATCTACATCAACATTGAGCATCCACATCTTCAACATCTACATGAAGTCTTCTACGACAACCCAAGGTTAGTTTGACCCTTTAAAAGGGGTTCTCACATCTAGGGGGAGCTTTGCTCTAAAAATTGAGCTAAAGCATCTCCAAATGATGTGAACACATAAATGCTTTATGTAAAAGTGGTAACCCCACTTGTGCTTAAACGATGAGTATGACCTATGATCAAATGTTCTCATTTGGCTCCTAAGTCAATATACTCATAAATAGATGACCTAGTCATCGACAATTTGTGTGCTAGTAGCTAGAGTTTTGGTTGTGCATGTTTGACACATATTTCAGTTGCTATCTTATTGTGTGAGCATGTTGAATGCATGATTCTATTCATTCAAGGACATCCATTTGTGGTTTTGATTGTTTTGGTTTCTTTTTCTGGCCAAATGGATGGACAAGAATGCCTAAGCACCTTCCCTAGCTATCTATGCTATCTTGTCTCAAATTCTATTCATGCTTATATCACAACTTTGAACAAGTCTTTTTCGGACAGTCCGAGTGAGGAGCACTCGGAACCACCGATTCGTCTAAGGCTGACTTCCAAAACCTTCTAAGTCCATTTCGGTCTGACCGGCTTCCCAATCTCGGTCCAACCGAAACACTTAGATTGATCTAGGTTTCATCTCGGTGAAACCGAGTTCAAAATCTCGGTCTGACCGATATGCGTAACTGCACTGCAATTATGCATCTCGGTGACACCGAGTTTTTCAACTCGGTCCCACCGACAGCACGGGGTTATATATACTGAGGGCTGCGCGCGATCTATTCCTTTCAAACGTTCGCCCTCCAAGACCCCTGCTGTCGCCGCCCTGGTCTACGGATCGTCGCCTTCATCACCTGTGCGTCCTCGCCGCAGGTCTCCGCCGCCGTCAACGGTCTTTCAGCCATGTCAGATGTCAGTGACAGCCAGAACAGGTCTGAATCACCATTTGCTGAAATTCCAGAGGCAGAAACAAGTCCTGCAAGCAGCTCTAGTGATGATGGTGAGAGGAGCACCCCTAGTGGTCTGCCTCCCGCAGCTACGAGAACCAGGAAGAAGAGAACCTCCGATGATGAGGATTCCGACTTTGTTGCTGAGGAAGTTACCTCCAAACCCAAGAGGAATGTGGTTGCCAAAGAGCACCAAGGGCAGCAGCCAAGGAAAGGTACAAGCAAGGTAAAACAGTCTGCAGTTGCTAAGAAGCTCATCTTGGAAGAGCCAGCTCCAAGCAAGGTGAAGAAGACTTCCAAGAGGAAGAGAGTTGTTTATGCTGAACCTCAAGTTGATGCTGAAGAAGAAGAAGAAGAAGATGCACCCCAGCCTCCTCCTCAGAAAGCTAAGTTCATGGGTGATGCTATTCGGGCTCAAGCCTCCTCCAAGCCCAAGAAGCCAGCTCCAGCGAAGCCCAAGAGGACAACCAGAAGCATTCCAGCTTCTGAGAAGAACAAAGGTGAGATGCCACCTTCTGAGTCAGATGAAGAGCATGTGTTGCTCAAGCTCCGTCCCAAGTTGCCACTCCACAATGATGCTCATCCTCAAGCTGAGGACATGAAGGCAAGGAAGGACAAAGGTCTCAGGCTATGGAGACAGTCTGATCCATATATCGTAAGAAGAAGGACTGCTGTGGACCCCAGATTCCACACCAGAGAGCAGCAGGATTTCTATGAGACCGTGCTAATGGATAAGAAGCCCATTGTTGCTGACACCAGGTATGTTGACTGGAAGTACATTGACAGTAGAGAGCACCGGGACTTCTTTCCCCATGTGCATGAGAGCTTTACTGCATGTGGAGTTGCTGATTTTGTGGGTCAAGAACTGACAGCATGGAATGACGAGATGATCATGCAGTTCTATGCCACAGCCCATTTCTACCCTAATGGCAAGATCACCTGGATGACTGAAGGTCAAAGGTTTTCTTCAACTGTTGCAGAATGGGCAGAACTTCTGAACGCTCCTGTGCAGAGAGAGGACGACATTGATGTCTATGGGATTCCTAAGAAGAGTCATGATTCCATGAAGAATATGTACAAGGAGATCCCAGCTGCTGATTTGGAGGGATGGAAGCTTGGCTCAGTGTATTATCTCCAGGCTGGTCTGACCACCACTAACACTATTCTGAGGCATACTTTGATGCCTAAGTCAGGTGACCACCGGATGATACGAGGCTATTCTATCAACATGCTGCACATTCTCGATGAGAAGGCACCTTTTAAGGTGATGGACTTGATGGTAGAAACCATTAAGAGGACTGCAGCTGACCAGAAGAGGTCGTGTGGGTTTGCTCCGCAGATACAGATGCTCATCAATGCCAAGTTTGGCACGGGCAAATTCATGTTGGATAGGAAGCACTTGCCATTGCAGCCAGAGCATGAGGACAACGTAGTTGTGATGGATGAAGAGGATCCCACCTCAGTTGAAGGGCAAGCCAAGATCGAAGCTGCAAAGAAAGCCAAAGCTGACAAAGAGGCAGCAGCAGCAGCAGCTAAGCCAAAGAGCTTTGGAGATCAGATTCTTGAAGCAACCCAGAGAATTGAACAACACCTGGCCAGCATTGAGCAATCTCAGGAGAGCCTTGAGAGGATTGTCGAGGACAAGATCCACGCTCTAGACGTGAAGCTGACTGAGATTCAGGTGTCTGTCAACAAGCTTGAGGCAGACATGGAGGAGACTAGGCAGGAGAGAGCAGAGCTTATGCAGGATGATCTAGTCCAGGACTCTCATCGCCAGACTGCTCAGGTTCCCAGAGGATCCAGATCTGCAGCTATCCCAGTGACAGACTCCAGGGCTACCACTTCAGCACCAGCTACAGCTCCAGCAGTTCCTTCAGCTCCAGCATCCACTCCTCCACCGCAGACATCAGCAGAGGTCTTCGCAGATGCAGCTATCTCTACACCGACATCGACCCAGACGGGAGCAGCCAGTCGAGCCCGCAGTGACGTTTAGCTCTATACCTTTTCGAACTTTTTGGTAACTTGTTGCCAAAGGGGGAGAAATTGTTATAGATCATAGGGCTTCGAGAGAGAGAGTGCTCTTTCGTCTTTTCGTTCTTTTGCCGGTTTTCCTTGAGATACATTGGTTTCTTTTGGTTCCAGATACTTTATGTGTGCTTGCTACTACGTTTGATGCTACCTTAATGAGTGCTTAGTCATACTATGCCTTAATGTGTGCTTATTGCTTATCATATGCTATTTCTTATTTTATGGCTATTTACTCTTGTCTTGGTGATTGAGTGCATGTTATTCAGTCTTATCATTTTGTGCGCTCCACCAAGATGTATGTGACATGGAAGAGTGACCCATAATCCTAATCGATTGTGCATTTGCATTCAAACGCAAATTTTAAATAATGCACAAATTTAGGGGGAGCTCTTGTTTATCACATTCTTCTCAAAGCGACGATATTATTCATTGATTATATCTTTTGTCGAAGCTTTGATCTATATGTTGTCATCAATTACCAAAAAGGGGGAGATTGAAAGTGCAACTAATCCCCGGGTGGTTTTGGTAATTAATAACAACATATATATCATTGAACTAATATTATCTTGAGAATCATTTCAGAGAAGTTCGATGATATGGGTATGGAAATGTCTGAAGAAGTGGACCCCTCAAAATGCTAAGACAAGCATTGGCAAAAGCTCAAGACTCCATTTTTGGTTTAGTGATCAAAGATCACATTGAGTCCATAGGAAAAGCCAATACTATTAAAAGGGGATGAGGTTGTGTTAATGTTCTTGTTGCTCAAGTGCTTGGTGATCTAACTCCCTCAACTATCAGCACTATTCACTACTTAACACAAACCCTAACATCTCGGTCACACCGATTTCTCCAACTCAGTCCCACCGAGATGAACCTCTTCAGTTGTTTCTCCAAAACCTAGCTTCTCGGTCAAACCGATTCTGAGTTTCGGTCTCACCGAAAAAGGGCTGCCAACCTTCTGTGATCAGTTGACATCAATTCGGAATATCCGAGTTTATATTTTCGGTCTCACCGAAATGGCAAACCCTAACCTTTGACTCACTTCTGTCCCACCGAGATGGTATTTTCGGTCCCACCGAAAATCCTAACGTTCACTATATTTGAACTTTCGGTCTGACCGAGTTTTCACTTCGGTCTGACCGAGATTGGTCAAATGTGTGTGTAACGGTTGGATTTTGTGTGGAGGCTATATATACCCCTCCACCCCTCCTCATTCGTGAGGAGAGCCATCAGAAAGTACTACCATTCCTACCATACACTTTCTGAGAAGTGAACCACCTACCCTTGTGTTGAGATCAAGCCATTCCATTCCTACCATATGAAACTTGATCTCTAGCCTTCCCAAGTTGCTTTCCACTCAAATCTTTCTTCCACCACAGCCATATCAGTGAGGAGAGTTGAGTGTTGGGGAGTTTATCACTTGAAGCACAAGAGCAAGGAGTTCATCATCATCAACACCGTCTATTACCTTTTGGGGGGTGGTGCCTCCTAGATTGGTTAGGTGTCGCTTGGGAGCCTCCGTCTTGATGATGTGGCGTTGAACCAAGATGTTTGTAAGGGCAAGGAGATCGCCTACTTCGTGAAGATCTACCCCGAGTAAGGCTAGTCCTCCGTGGGCGTAGGCCGTGATGGAATAGACAAGGTTGCTTCTTCGTGGACCCTTCGTGGGTGGAGCCCTCCGTGGACTCGCGCAGCCGTTACCCTCCGTGGGTTGAAGTCTCCATCAACGTGGATGTACGATAGCACCACCTATCGGAACCACGACAAAAATCTCCGTGTCACCAAACTGCGTTTGATCTTCTCCACCTCTCTTTTACATGTGCAATTTACTTTCCGCTGCATAAACTCTAGAATTGCATGTGTAGGGTGTTACTTGAACTGATCTTGTTTGTGAAACTGCCAAAAACTTTGCATGATATAAAGGCAGATTTTTTATATTGTCAAGTAGTCTAATCACCCCCCCTCTAGACCTACTTTCGATCCTACAGTATCTCATGGAATCTTTTAGCTTAAGGGGAGAAGACTTAGAGGAATCTTCACAATTGATATCCTATGAAAAGCAAAATCTCTCAGAGTTCATTGAAAATCTTTTAGCTTCGGAGACATGTTTGCTGATTCAAGCCTGTGCTCAAATATGAGACACTCTTTATACATGTCCTCCCTGGCTTGGTACTCTTGATGTTCTTGCAGTTGGTTGAAGGAATACTCTTGTGTTATCTAACCTTGTTTTCTCAAGTTTATCCCTTCAGGTACAATGTCAAGGAACCTCAAGGTAAGTATATGCATCTTGCAGAATGTGCATGATGGTGACTTGCTTGTAAATACTTGTTTGCAAGAAATCACCATGCACATATGCATTATCACTCAATTCCTTTTCTTCTGCTCTGATGCATATAGCCAAGCTGCATGTAGCACATCTTGCTTATCTCTCTTGTGTGCTTGTGGTAGTCCAAAACCATAATCTATGAAAATCTTGCACACTTGTAGGGGGAGCCTGTGTACTACATGCTTGTCAAAGCTTTCATGATAATCCTGTCTTTCTTTCAATAAGCTTTGATGTCTCGTTCAATATAATTTCAGTGTGTTGCCATCAATTACCAAAAAGGGGGAGATTGAAAGCACATTTGCTCTCCGGGTGGTTTTGGTAATTAATGACAACATACTTTGTGGTTGGACTAATGCTTTTATCAAGTATGTTTCAGGAAACCCAATCACTTTGGTATGGCAAGATGATTGAAGAAGTGGACCCCTCAAAATGCTAAGACAAGCATTGGCAAAAGCTCAAGACTCCATTTTTGGTTTAGTGATCAAAGATCACATTGAGTCCATAGGAAAGCCAATACTATTAAAAGGGGATGAGGTTGTGTTAATGTTCTTGTTGCTCAAGTGCTTGGTGATCTAACTCCCTCAACTATCAGCACTATTCACTACTTAACACACACCCATAAGTAATCTCGGTCACACCGATTTCTCCAACTCAGTCCCACCGAGATGAACCACTTCAGTTGTTTCTCCAAACCCTAGATTCTCGGTCACACCGATTCTGAGTTTCGGTCTCACCGAAAAAGGGCTGCCAACCTTCTGTGATCAGTTGACATCAATTCGGAATATCCGAGTTTATATTTTCGGTCTCACCGAAATGGCAAACCCTAACCTTTGACTCATTTCGGTCTCACCGAGATGGTATTTTCGGTCCCACCGAAAATCCCAACGTTCACTATATTTGAACTTTCGGTCTAACCGAGTTTTCACTTCGGTCTGACCGAGATTGGTCAAATGTGTGTGTAACGGTTGGATTTTGTGTGGAGGCTATATATACCCCTCCACCCCCTCCTCATTCGTGAGGAGAGCCATCAGAAAGTACCACCACTTCTATCATACACTTTCTGAGAAGTGAACCACCTACCCTTGTGTTGAGATCAAGTCATTCCATTCCTACCATATGAAACTTGATCTCTAGCCTTCCCAAGTTGCTTTCCACTCAAATCTTTCTTCCACCACAGCCATATCAGTGAGGAGAGTTGAGTGTTGGGGAGTTTATCATCTGAAGCACAAGAGCAAGGAGTTCATCATCATCAACACCGTCTATTACCTTTTGGGGGGGTGGTGCCTCCTAGATTGGTTAGGTGTCGCTTGGGAGCCTCCGTCTTGATGATGTGGAGTTGAACCAAGAAGTTTGTAAGGGCAAGGAGATCGCCTACTTCGTGAAGATCTACCCCGAGTAAGGCTAGTCCTCCGTGGGCGTAGGCCGTGATGGAATAGACAAGGTTGCTTCTTCGTGGACCCTTCGTGGGTGGAGCCCTCCGTGGACTCGCGCAGCCGTTACCCTCCGTGGGTTGAAGTCTCCATCAACGTGGATGTACGATAGCACCACCTATCGGAACCACGACAAAAATCTCCGTGTCAACAAACTGCGTTTGATCTTCTCCATCTCCTTTTTACATGTGCAATTTACTTTCCGCTGCATATACTCTAGAATTGCATGTGTAGGGTGTTACTTGATTTGATCTTGTTTGTGAAACTGCCAAAAACTTTGCATGATCTAAAGGCAGATTTTTTATATTGTCAAGTAGTCTAAACACCCCCCCTCTAGACCTACTTTCGATCCTACACTAGGTCATCATGGCTTGCGTCACTTGATCCTTGCCAGGTGGGCGCTTGCATAGGAAACTCCGCTCCTCAAGAGGCTGCCTAAGGAGGCCGCTTCTTTCGGAGGTCTTGGCCTTCTCCACCTCACGAGGCTTGGCCCATCGCGAGGGTCTTGCCTTGTCGATGCCGAAGATGGGCCATACAAGGCCGCTGGTGGAGCAACACGGTGGTCCATAGGCAGGCAAGTCTAGGTACCCTAGTTCCCAGAACGCCGACAGTAGCCCCCGGGCCCAAGGCACGCTTGGACTTGGCTTTGAGGCGAGTACGAAGTGCCGCGGGCCCCAACCTCCTGCAGTCCGAGCCCACGCGTGGCGCTTGATGCGATGTGGGTGTCTCCACTTCCGCATGCCGTCTCGACAACCGTTCGACTTGACGACTGCCTACTGCATGTAGAAAAACCATCATTACCTGGTGTCGTTGGAGGCTAGCGGTTGGCCTTCCTCTGGCTATAAATGGTGGGCGGAGCCCCCTGCCCGTCTCCATCTTCTCTCTGCTCTCTCCTCCTTCTTCTTCCTTCCCCTGCCATCTTGCCGTAGCATCCGTGGCATCGACGAGGAGGTTCTCCGCCGCAGAGAAAGGGAAAGCCCCCATGTAGGGGACGAATTTGCCGCCGCCCAAGACGGGCCGCAGACGCTCCCGTAAGCCCGCCGCGACTCCGGCGGTAACCCTTCGGGAGCACTAGCGCCCCTTCAAATGCCGGTGCCGCCTCGCGCGACCGCGGTGGGGCATCCTCCCGCGTTGGGGTCTGCCGCAAACGAGGCGACTCAAGCGACAGGGAAATGTGTGTGGCAGCCGTCCGGCCACTACGGTTGTGCTCCCATGCTACCGACGCGGCCCGGAGTTCGTCGTGTTGTCGGAGAGGCCCGCGGGCACCTGGTTCCAACTCCCGCGTATCTTCGTGGGTGCGCTGCCGGCCGAGGGGCCTGATGGCCTTTGGCTGCATGCCGATGGCTGCTGTAGCAGGGCCTCGTGGGCGGAGGTCGAAGTGTCCGCCACAGGTAACGTGTCCCTGAACCGCGGGTGGCAGTTGTTCGCTCATGCGTGGGGCCTGCACGGGAGGTACGCCCTCCATTTCAGGTACGACAACGTCACTGTCGGTGTTAAAACCGGCAGATCTCGGGTAGGGGGGCCCAAGCTGCATATAGAGAATCAGTGGTAGCATATGAGACAAGGACATGATGTTTACCCAGGTTTAGGCCCTCTCGATGGAGGTAATACCCTACTTCCTGCTAGATTGATCTTGATGTATATGGAGATTACAAGAGTTGATCTACCTCGAGATCATAATGGCTAAACCCTAGATGCCTATCCTATGATTGTTCTGTTAGCCTCTACAGACTAAATCCTCCGGCTTATATACACGCTGGAGGGGGCCTAGGGTTGTACCGAGATGACTTGAGGAGGAAGGAATCATTACACCCGGACATCTATTTTGCCTTTCTACATACATAGGACTCATACCCGGACACGGGGGATGATCTTCTGCTTCTATCTTCATGGCCCATCAGTCCGACCACCTTCAATAGTCCGGACACCCGAGGACCCCCAAATCGAGGACTCCCTTAGTAGCCCCCGAACTTGCCTTCAATGATGAGGTAGTATCTAGCTTTATGTCTTCGGCCTTGCAAGGCAGGTTCTTCGTTATACTTTGGAACAATGATAGTTCAGTTCTGACTTTTATACCACGCCTTGATGATTCCTTCCCGTCGTCGCCTCGACTTCCACGTGTCATAGGAATGCGAACAGTTCATGTACTTTTTACAAAGAAACCCTTGGTCGCGCAACGATGACATCTATTTAAAGAGATTGGATCTCAGATGACCTTCCACACCACACAGAAACCCTCAGAGCAAACCACGAAAAATTCTCCAAACATGGCAAGTGCTCCTGGCTCATCCTAGTGCCCCAATGGCCCTCAAGCAAGCAACTGGGGAAGCTGATCAGTATCCCATTCTCAGCTGAATAGACTTCAGACAGAGGGATATCTTCCTCCTACGGATCTAGTCTCCGTTCGGGCTGGAATAGCTTCAATTGACGGTGAGGATCTGGCGGAAAACTTTCCCAACCCCAGCAAAGAGGAGCATGTGTGCTTTGTATCTTTCCTTCTGAGAGGCATATGATTTCCAATTCATCCCTTCCTCAAAGGTATTTTGGAGTTCTATGGGCTCCAATTGCACAATCTTACGCTAGGTTCAATCCTGCATATCGCGGGTTTCGTCGCTCTTTGCGAGTTAATTTTAGGTTGCGAAGCTCATTTCAAACTATGTAAAAAGTTCTTTTGCCTTGTCCCTCGCTCCCAAAAGGGATCCATATTCAAGGTGGGAGGCGCCGAAGTATGGCGCATAGCGGGAACATGTTACCTGTCCAGTACTCCTAAAAAGGGACCCGAAGAGTGGCCCTCGGAGTGGTTTTATATTGAAGATGTGGCCCTTTCGGACCCAGTTCGGCACGGTCTTCCCAAATTCTCCAGCGCCCCTTTGAAGAAACGCCTCAACTGGCGTCCCCGTAGCCCTAAGCAAGGGGATAGCGAGGAATTTAAGAGGCTAGTCAGTAAGATCGGGGTAGTTGCCCATTCCAAGCTCTTGATAATCAAAATTATGGCTATTGCAATGTGTTCAACCACTTCAATCCAGGGGGTTTCCCATGTGGCATTACAATGGGCTGGATGACGCGTCTCGCTATAAGTGTGAGGGTCCGTATAGCCCAAACGCTTTGGCTGTCATCTTAGTAGATCATTACAAGGGGGAGAAAGAGGATTTTGTCCGTTTACAATGTTGGGAAGGTTTTTCCATGTATAACCCCATCGACCGGGTAAGTTTTTTTGATTTCTAGCATTATTCACCTCTTTTGAATGAGATGTGCTAATCGAACTATATTCGGCTGTTTCAAAACAGACATGGGGGAAGGTGGTCGAGGGGGTTCATTGCCTGGCCCCGCAACCAGAGGACCGTATTAACGACAAAGATCCTAGATTTGAAGAAGATCTGGATATATTCATAGAACTTGTCAACGAAGTTTTCTATGAGGCGAGACCTGAAGGTACGGAAGTGGCAATTATAGCCGATTACCCCGGTCTTCTTCCTTCCTCCAATGTAAGTACTCAGGAGACATCCCCTCAAATAGAGCCTTCCCTTCACGCCTCACCCACCGCACCGACTCGCGCTCAAAAGGGTCGGCGCTCGATACGCCGAAATGCACCAAGGGCATCTTCTAGGGGGACGGTGCGTACGCAGGGCGAGCCCTTGAAGCGAAAAAAATGGGGAGCAACATCGAGCCCCCTCCTTCATCGAAGCGGTATAGTTTTAAGTATGTGCTCTGGTGTAAGGCTGATTTGTTATATTTTCTCCTCTGTCTTATTTCAGAAGGGGCGCACGCCAAACTGTGTCCGAAGACCTAGTTGGCCGATCACCATCCAATTCGGCACCGGGCTCATCAACAAGAACAAGAGCCGATACGGATATAGCGCCGGATTGTCCACCGCAGGAGGATTCAGATAACATATCAGTCACAAATTCCGAAGTAGAGAGGGCGATGAATCATCGGCGGCAAAAAGGGCCATGCGTGGCCTAGTTTTTACTAAGGAAGCGTTCAACGCCCTCAGCTCCACGGATGCATACATTCGAGCTGCTCGAGACAGACTTGCCAGAGCCACTCACCTGCTTTCGAAGGATATGTGGGTGAGAATTTGTATAAATTTAATAAGTATATGCCAGTAGCCCTTGAGACTTGAAGTGGTTGATCCAACCGATTTAAGAATCTTTATAACCGTAGGTTCTCAAGGAAAAGAATGACGCGCTGTCCCAGGAGCTTGAAGCAAACCGGGCCAAGCTTAATGCAGTCACCACCGAGCTAGAAGGCTTGAAGAAATCCACGAGGGGACCTCATGGTAAGGACGAATAGTGTCCAGAAAGTACGATTTTGCCTTCAATCATATTTAGGCATACATTGTTATGTTTCAGTGGCGGAATTGACAAAGCAACTTCAGGAGAAGTTGAGGGCTGCCCGGGAGGACAAAAAACATGTCGAGGGGCAAGAAGCAGTCGTTCAGCGTGTATTAACACAGACCATTGAGCAATAGAACAAATTTATGGATGAAAAGATCAAGCAAGCCAAAGAGATAACGGACCTTAAGGCCCAATTATCAGATGCATTGAAAGATAATAAAAGTTGAAAGGCGGCATATTCAGTATGACCTTTGAACTAGCTCTAGTATTTATATTATCATGCAATTTGGAGCATTATAATGTTGTTCTCGCAGGTTTGTTAACTGGGCGTCCTGAAGGAGTATTTTCCGGATTCCAAGGCGACTTGCTAAAAGAACTCTCCAAAGTGCATGAGCGGGCTCAGAAATCCATGAATAACATGGTGAAAGCCTTATGGCCATCCGATCCCCCTCCAGAAATTATGGAGGATCTGACGAACTTGTTTAAAGGAGCTCGATGCCGCTTTGAGCTATGGAAGATGTCAGCATGCCGGGAAGGTGTGCGAGAGGCATGGGCATGATGAAGATGCGCTACACCAGGCTTGATCCGAATCATATGGCTCGAGTTGGACCTCAGGGAACGAACGGGAAAGAGATTCCTGTGAGCTTGGTATACGACCTCGTAATGATAGCCGCGAAGTATTCACAAGAAGACTGTAGTTTAGATAGTCTTATAGACGGCATAGATAAAGAATAGGCGCTTGATTCCATGTATCGATGTACTTTATCATCAAACTTATCTCCAACCGAACTTGTAAAAAAATTGTCATGGCAGACCTTCGGCTTCAACCTTCTGAACCCAAAGGTTGGAGTGTTTCCGGATACTATGCTTGTAGGAAACATTTAGTATATTCAGAAACTAGGCAATCCAGTCATTTTGCTTGATCAGATAAAACTTGTTCAGGGAGTTATGTTATATTACTATTTAACGTAAGAAACATCTTCCAGGGAGAATAGTTCCGTTAAGCTTTCCATTCCCTGGGCCAGCATGCGTAATTATGGATGCCTAGGCTTTTATCTTAAAGATAGGATTACAGGAAGCCTATCCTTTGATATTGAAAAAATATGTACACATTAGCAATTCGTCGTTTGTCCGCCGACCAATGATTCCCTTAAGAACACTATCTTTCGGCTTCACCCGTCTGAGGTACAGGTCCGGATTACCCGGTTGTAACAATCACAGAGGTGCTCCCTTTGCACCCTAGACGAACAATCGGGAACGTAGGGTCTAAACACAGGAGCAAGGCAACCCAACTTGGCAAAAAACTTAAGTCATAGGGGTGCATATAATGGCAAAGAGACAGTATGAAACAGATGGCATAAGTATGCGATAAGCTTTAATAGTAAGCTTCGTTATAGAGGCCCCTAGGTATCTTGAGGTATATACATTTAAAGATGTTCACCCCTAATAGTTCGGTATAGCCAAACACTTTATGGGAAGGAAAAAAATGAAGTGGAAGAAAAACAAAGGAAGAAACCTAGGAAAAAATAGAAATAAAAGGTGCTACCGAACTAACCATAGAAACGTCGGAGCCTAGTAGCGTTCCATGGATTCGGCTCAAGGCGATTATCTGATGCACTTCAAAGGCGATATAGGCTGCTCCGGTGAGAACTTCGTTAATGATGAAGGGGACCTCCCATCTTGGTTTGAGCTTATCCTTTTTCTTCGCCGCGAGGCACAAAACGAGTTCGCCAACGTTGTATGTTCTCGCCCACACTTCTCTGCTCTGGTATCGCCTAACCTGTTGCTGATAGAATGTGGAACAAGCTTGCGTGATATCACGCTCCTCTTCAAGGCCGTCTAGGTCATCCTGTTGATTGTGCTCAGCCTCTCGCTCTTCATACATACACACTCAAGGTGAGTCGTGAATAATGTCGCAGGGCAAAACAACCTCTGCGCTGTACACCATGAAAAAAGGTGTGCATCCGGTTGTCTGGTTAGGTGTGGTCCGAAGCCCCCAAAGTACAGAGTCAAGCTCCTCAACCCAGTGTTTATCTGACTCCCGTATGGAGCACACCAGTCGAGGTTTAATCAAGTTTAATACCTAACATAGCGCACCAGTTTGACTTGACCATTTATTTGAGGGTGGTACACAGATGCATAATCAAGTTTAATGCCTAACTTAGCGCACTAGTTCTTCACCTTATCAGTTATAAAGTTGGAGCCATTATCTATGATAATGCTACGTGGGACACCATAGCGGTGTGCCAAGCCGGATATAATCGATCACTGGCCCTGCTTCAGCTGTTCTTACTGGATTGGCTTCTATCCATTTAGTGAATTTATCCACCATAACTAGTAAATATTTCTTTTTGTGGCTTCCCCCTTTAAGGGCCCAACCATATCCAGCCCCCAGACGACAAAAGGACAAGTATTGGGGATGGTTCTCAAGGCGGTGGGAGGCATATGACTTTGATTGGCAAAAAGCTGGCATCCAACACAATGTTGGACTAGGGCTTTGTGAATCTGCTAGGGCTATTGGCCAGAAGAAACCTGTTCGGAAAGCCTTGCTTACTTGAGCCTGTGTTGCCGCGTGATGGCCACCCATACCAGCATGTATTTTGGCTAAAAGTTGCCGTCTCTCCTCTTCAGAGATGCACCTTTGGAGAACACAAGTAGTGCTTTTCTTGTACAGTTCACCTTCGTGAACTTTATAGGATTTAGAATGCTGAACTATGTGACGAGCCTCATTTTGATCATCGGGGAGCTCTTGCCAATTAAGGTAGGCCAGGAGGGATTCGGTCCAAGGAGCGATGACGGCCATGATCTCATGAGTCGAAGGTGTTATTTCCATATCCGGATCCCCAATGACATCTGTACTGAGTTCGGCTGGTGGGTGTGTGATCAGGTCTGAATTAGCATCTCCACTCTCGTCCTGCCATACCACGGATGGCTTAAATAACCTTTCTACAAAGGTGTTAGGTGGGACTGGGTCACGCTTGGCACCCATGCGAGCGAGTATGTCCGCTGCCTGATTACTGTCCTTAGCAACATGGTGGAATTCGAGCCCCTCGAACCGAGCCAATATTTTTAATATGGCATTTTGATAAGCAACCATTTTTGGATCCTTTGCATAAAATTATCCATTTACCTGAGATATTGCAAGGTTTGAGTCTCTGCGCACTTCGAGGTGTTGTATGCCCATGGATACGGCCATGCGGAGACCATGCAGCTATATCGCCTCATATTCGGCAATGTTGTTTGAGTCAGTATACATGATTTGTAACACATAGTGGACTGTGTCCCCTGTGGGAGACGTCAAGATGATGCCAGCCCCCAGTCCGGCTAGCATTTTAGAGCCGTCAAAATACATGGTCCAGTGGGAGTATGAACCATACTCTTTAGGGAGTTCAGCTTCCGTTCACTCTGCGATGAAGTCAGCCAACACCTGAGATTTAATAGTCCAGCGTGGTTTGTATGTTATTTCGAACGGTGAGAGCTCTATGGCCCATTTGGTCATGCGTCCGATGGCATACTTATTATTTATGATATCATTTAGTGGTACTTCAGATGCCACGGTAATCGAACACTCTTGAAAGTAGTATCGGAGCTTCCGAGATGCCATGAACACCGCATAGGTAATTTTTTGATAATGGGGGTATCGTGACTTGCATAGTGTAAGAACTTCTGATATGTAGTAAAACGGGTTTTGGACGGGTAATTTATGTCCCTTCCTTTAGTTCAACGAATAGTACAAAACTCACAACTTGGTGAGTTCCTGAGATATACAGCAACATTTGCTCTCCAACACTTGGAGCGGTTAGGATTGGGTTGCCTGCTAATAGGGTCTTAATTTCTTCCAATCCGGTTGTAGCCGCAGCCGTCCATTCAAAGTTGTCTGTGTGCCTGAGCAGTCTATAGAGTGGTAATGCTCTCTCTCCCAATCTAGAGATGAAGCGACTTAAGGCCGCTACACACCCTGCTAGCTTTTGGACTTGTTTTACATCGGTTGGTGTAGCCAACTGTGACAAAGCTTGGATTTTAGATGGATTTGCTTCAATTCCTCTACGGGAGACAATGAACCCTAATAGCTTTCCGGCTAGGACGCAGAAGACGCATTTTTTCGGATTGAGCCATATGTCATATATTCGGAGGTTGTTGAATGTGAGGCGGAGATCGTCCACCAATGATTCGACGTGTTTAGTCTTGTTGACTACATCGCCTACGTATGCCTCCACTGTCTTGCCAATTTGTTTCTCTAAGCATGTTTGAATCACGCGTTGATACGTGGCACCAATATTTTTGAGCCCAATATAGTATCCGGGGTTTGCAAACCCTCCGGTGTAGACAACTTGGGCTTGGTAGGATCTGAGCGTTCCCCAAGCTTCGTGTGTGTCCTTGAGCTCAAAAAATGTAGAGTCCCGTGATACGTCTCCAACGTATCTATAATTTTTGATTGTTCCATGCTATTATTTATGAAGTCTTGGATGTTTAATGGGCTTTATCATTCACTTTTATATCATTTTTGGGACTAACCTACTAACCCGAAGGCCCAGTCCAAATTGCTGCTTTTTGCCTGTTTCAGGGTTTTGCAGAAAAAGAATATCAAACGGAGTCCAAACAGAATGAAACCTTCGCGAGAGATATTTTTGGAGAAAATCACGCTAGAGGAACTTGAGAACCACGTCAGGGGAGCATCGAGTGGCCGTCGAGGGTGGGGGGCGTGCCCCCCTTCCTAGGGCGCACCCCCTGCCTCGAGGCCCACTCGAGCGTCCCCCGGTGCCCTCCTTCTTCCTATATAAGTCCACGTACCCCAGAAACGCCATGAACAGAGAGAAAACCCTAATTCCACCACCGTAGCTTCTGTTCTCGTGGAGATCCCATCTTCGAGCCTGTTCTGGAGCACCACCGGAGGGGGATCCATCATGGAGGCCTTCATCATCATCATCATCATCATCGCCCTCACCATGAGTTGTGAGTAGTTTACCACAGACCTTCGGGTCCATAGCTACTATTTAAATGGCTTCTTATCTCTCTCCGGATCTTAATACAAAGTTCTCCTCGGTCTTCGAGGAGATCTATTCGATGTAATCTCTTTTTATGGTGTGTTTGTCGAGATCCGATGAATTGTGAGTTTATGATCAATGTTATCTACGAAAGATATTTGGTTCTTCTCTGAACTTTTTATGTGTGCTCATAATATCCTTGCAAGTCGCTTCGAATTATTGGTTTGGTTTGGCCTACTAGATCTATAGTTCTTGCAATTGGAGAAGTGCTTGGCTTTGGGTTCAATCTTGCGGTGTCCTTTCCTAGTGACAGTAGGGGCAGCAAGGCACATATTGTATTGTTGCCATCGAGGATAAAAAGATGGGGTTGACATTATATTGCTTGAGTTTATCCCTCTACATCATGTCATCTTGCTTAAGGCGTTACTCTGTTTGTATGAACTCAATACACTAGATGCATGCTGGATAGCGGTCGATGTGTGGAGTAATAGTAGTAGATGCAGGTAGGAGTCGGTCTACTTGTCTCGGACGTGATGCCTATATACAGTGATCATGCCTAGATAGTCTCATAATTATTCGCTTTTCTATCAATTGCTTGACAGTAATTTGTTTACCCGCCGTAGAATATCGCTATGATGAGAGAGGCCACTAGAGAAAACTATGGCCCCCGGGTCTATTCTCAACATATCAATCTACATCTACTTTACTTTTACCGCTTTTATTTGTTGTTTTATTAAACTAAAAATACCAAAAATAAAAACTATCATCTCTATCAGACCTAACTCTCGTAAGTGACCGTAAAGGGATTGACAACCCCTTATCGCGTTGGCTGCGAAGTTCTTATTTGTTTGTGCACGTGCGAGGGACTCGCGCGTGGTATCCTACTGGATTCATACCTTGGTTCTCAAAAGCTGAGGGAAATACTTACGCTATTGTGCTGCATCTCCCTTTCCTCTTCGAGGGAATACAACGCAAGCTCAAGAGGTAGCAAGAAGAATTTCTGGCGCCGTTGCCGGGGAGGTTTACGCAAAAGTCATATACCAAGTACGTATCACAAACCCTTATCCTTCACATTACATTTTTGCCTCTTGTTTTCCTCTCCCCCACTTCACCCTTGCCGTTTTATTTGCCCTTCTTCTGCCGTGTGTTTATCGTTTGCTTGCTTCTTGTTTGCTTGTGTGTGTTGGATTGCTTGCTTGTCACTATGTCTCAGAACAATACCTAATTATGTGACTTCTCCAATACCAACAACAATGATGTTATTAGCACTCTGATTGCTCCTATTACCGATGCTGAATCTTGTGAGATCAATGCTGCTTTGTTGAATCTTGTCATGAAAGATCAATTCTCCGGCCTTCCTAGTGAAGATGCCGCTACCCATCTAAACAACTTTGTTGATTTGTGTGATATGCAAAAGAAAAGGGATACATATAACAATATTGTTAAATTGAAGTTATTTCCATTTTCACTTATAGATCGTGCTAAAACTTGGTTTTCCTCTTTGCCTAGAAATAGTATTGATTCGTGGAATAAGTGCAAAGATGCTTTTATCTCTAAGTATTTCTCTCCTGCTAAGATCATCACTCTTAGAAACGATATTATGAATTTTAAGCAACTAGATCATGAGCATGTTGCACAAGCTTGGGAGAGAATGAAATTGGTGATACGTAATTGCCCGAAACATGGTTTTAATCTATGGATGATTATTCAGAACTTTTTTGCTGGTTTGAATTTTGCTTCTAGAAATCTTTTAGATTTGGCCGCCGGAGGCACTTTCATGGAAACCACCTTAGGAGAAGCTACCAAACTCGTAGATAATATTATGGTTAATTATTCTCATGGCACACCGAAAGATCTACTAGTCAAAAAGTGCATGCTATCGAAGAAATTAGTGTTTTGAGTGGAAAGATGGATGAACTTATGAAATTGTTTGCTGCTAAGAGTGCTTCTTCTGATCCTAATGATATGCCTTTGTCCACTTTGATTGAGAATAACAATGAATCTTTGGATGTGAATTTTGTTGGCAGGAATAATTTTGGTAACAATGCTTATAGAGGTAATTTTAATCCTAGGCCTTTCCCTAGTAATTCCTCTAATAATTATGGTAATTCCTACAACAACTCTTATGGAAAGATGCATTCTGAATTTGAAACTAGTGTTAAAGAGTTTATGATCTCGCAAAATAATTTCAATGCTATGCTTGAAGCAAAATTGCTTAAGGTTGATGAATTGGCTAGAAGTGTGGATAGAATTACTCTTGATGTTGATTCTTTGAAACTTAGATCTATCCCACCTAAGCATGATATCAATGAGTCTCTCAAAGCCATGAGAATTTCCATTGATGAATGCAAAGAAAGAACCGCTAGAATGCGTGCTAAAAGAGAAGATTATATTAAATCGTGTTCTTGTAGTTATCATGAAAATAAGATGAAGATCTGAAAGTTATTGATGTGTCTCCTATTATATCCTTGTTTTCTAGTATTAATCTTGATGAGAATAGGATTGGAGATGATTCTGCTTTAAGGTGTCCCCGTGATTCGGAGTTTTTAGATCTTGATGCTAAAATTGCTAAAAGTGGATGTGAAGAGATTAAAACTTTGCATAGTGATGAACCCACTACTTTGGATTTCAAGGGATTCAATTATGATAATTGCTCTTTATTTGATTGTATTTCCTTGTTGAAGTCCGTGCTAAATTCTCCGCATGCTTATAGTCAAAATAAAGCTTTCACTAAACATATAGTTGATGCTTTGATGCAATCTTATGAAGAAAAACTTGAGTTTGAAGTTTCTATCCCTAGAAAGCTTTATGATGAACGGGAACCTACTATCAAAATAAAAATAAAAGATCATGAATGCTATGCTTTGTGTGATTTGGGTGCTAGTGTCTCCACTATCCCAAAAACTTTGTGTGATTTGCTAGGGTTCCATGAGTTTGATGATTGTTCTTTAAATTTGCATCTTGCGGATTCCACTATTAAGAAACCTATGGGAAGAATTAATGATGTTCTTATTGTTGCCAATAGGAAT
This sequence comes from Secale cereale, assembly GCA_902687465.1. Taxonomy (NCBI): domain Eukaryota; kingdom Viridiplantae; phylum Streptophyta; class Magnoliopsida; order Poales; family Poaceae; genus Secale; species Secale cereale. The sequence continues at coordinate 160,782,371 of LR738711.1, read as the reverse complement.
TATGTTCCCGTAGATTCCATTGTTCTTGATATAGATTGCAATCCTTCATGTCCTATTATTCTTGGTAGACCTTTCCTTAGAACGATTGGTGCAATTATTGATATGAAGGAAGGAAATATTAGTTTCCAATTTCCGTTAAGGAAATGCATGGAACACTTTCCTAGAAAGAAAATCAAATTACCATATGAATCTATCATGAGAGCCAATTATGGATTGCCTTCCAAGGATGGCAATACCTAGATCTATCTTGTATCGTGCCTAGCTAGGGGCGTAAAACGATAGCGCTTGTTGGGAGGCAACCCAATTTTATTTTCCTGCTTTTGTTGCTGTTTAGGAATAAATATTGCATATATCCTCTGATTAGATGTGGTTTCATGTTTTGTTTAGTGTTTGTGCCAAGTAGAACCTTTGGGAAGACTTGTGTGAAGTTTATATGATCTTGCTGTGAAAAACAGAATTGTTAGCGCTCGCTAAAGTTGTCGTGGGATTTCACTGGAGAGTTCTTTTTAGTCGATTCTTCTTGCAGATGATTGGTAGACAAATTTCACAAATTTACCAATTCATTTTGAATTTTTTGGAGTTCCAGAATTAGGCGAACCCTGCAGATTACTACAGACTGTTCTGTCTTTGACAGATTCTGTTTTTCGTGTGTTGTTAGCTTATTCCGATGCATCTATGAGTAATATTGGAGGATATGAACCATAGAGGAGTTGAAGTACAGTACGTTTAACACCAATATAAACAAAGAATGAATTCATTGATGTACCTTTGAGAAGTGGTTTGCTTTCTTATACTAACGGAGCTCGCGAGAATTTTTGTCTAAGTTTTGTGTTGTGAAGTTTTCAAGTTTTGTGTATTGCTCTGATGGACTATGGAACAAGGAGTAGCAAAGGCCTAAGCTTGGGGATGCCCATGGAACCCCAAGTAAATTCAAGATAATCAAAAGCCTAAGCTTGGGGATGCCCCGAGAAGGCATCCCCTCTTTCGTCTTCATCCATCGGTAACTATACTTGGAGCTATATTTTTATTCGCAACATGTTATGTGTTTTGCTTGGAGCGTCTTGTATAATTTGAGTCTTTGCTTGTTAGTTTGCCACAATCATCCTTTCTGGACACACCTATTTGAGAGAGTTAAATATGGCCTAGAAATTATTAGAAAACTCTATGTGCTTCACTTATATCTTTTGAGTTGAATAGCTTTTGCTCTAGTGCTTCACTTATATCTTTTAGAGCACGGTGGTGATAATATTTTCTAGAAATTGTTCAACTCTCATGCTTCACTTATATCTATTTTAGAGTCTATTAAAACAGCATGGTAATGTGTTTTGGCTAAAGAAACTAGTCTTCACATGATAGACATCCAATGTCAATGTAGTATTTTTTTTACACTAAGTGCATTGAAGAGAAAGAGATGTTGGATGCTTGATAATTGTTTTGAGATATGATGATAGTGATATTAGAGTCATGCTAGTGGAGTTATTATGAAATTAAGAAATACTTGTGTTAAGGTTAGTGATTCCTGTATCATTCATGTATGGTGAACCGCTATGTGACGAAGTTAGAGCATGAGGTATTTGTAGAGTGCCAACCTTTCTGTGGAGGTCGGGGGGGCGTGATGGTTAAGTCCTACTATCAGGACCGATTTTCCAGTAAAATATTTACTGAGAAACCAACCTTTTTATCGGACCAGTATAGAAGGATACTTCTCACTGGTAGACAGAATTCCAGAGTAGTGAACATTATACAAGGTTGAGCTGAGGTTACTCAACAAATTATTTCAAGCATGCCGATATTATACATAAGGGCGGGTATGACACAAGGGTAGGGTGGCATAATTACAGACTCGTAATAAAAAGTGGTGGTGGATATGTCACAGTGTAGTAGGTGACACGACTCCTATATCTTACAGTTCATCGAGTGTCGGAGTGAGACCCAATGAATTTATTTGGTGGTTGGCGGAAGCGGTTATAATACAGTGATCAACTCCAGGATCGCGAGAGACTGACTGGGACTCCACTAAGCGTCGGACTCGCTATCGAACTCTTCAGCCATGAGATCACCTTCGTCAACATCTGGCCAAATCAACAAGCCAGGTGAGTACTTTGAATGTACTCGCAAGACAGTTCGGACATAAGATATAACAAATGCAAACATGATGCATATGAGCAAACTAGCAATATGTACTCGAATAATGTAATTTTGCGCTGCAAAGTAAAAATGGAAATCGGGCGGTAGTCCTCCCGAAATCCCAAAGAGAAATAAAGAATAACGATCGAGTGTCTGAGCGACACCTCGTGAGGAGAAATGAATAAAAACATGCCATAGTCGGACGTTTGTGCGACATCACATAAAGGGCTTATAACCAAAATAAATAATGAGAATGCCACAGTCGGACGTCTGAGCGACATCACATAAAGGGCTTATATTCAAAAGTAAATAGCAAGAATGCCACAGTCGGACGCCTGAGCGACATCACATAAAGGGCTTATATTCGAAAGTAAATAACAAGAATGCCACAGTCGGACGTCTGAGCGACATCACATAAAGGGCTTATATTCGAAAGTAAATAACAAGAATGCCACAGTCAGACGTCTGAGCGACATCACATAAAAGGCTTATATAATCTTTGGTATAACGGTAAATTATTTCAAGA
>LR738711.1:160767657-160779636 GCA_902687465.1 Secale cereale | reverse complement strand
TATATTCGAAAGTAAATAACAAGAATGCCACAGTCGGACGTCTGAGCGACATCACATAAAGGGCTTATATTCGAAAGTAAATAACAAGAATGCCACAGTCGGACGTCTGAGCGACATCACATAAAGGGCTTATATTCGAAAGTAAATAACAAGAATGCCACAGTCAGACGTCTGAGCGACATCACATAAAAGGCTTATATAATCTTTGGTATAACGGTAAATTATTTCAAGAGATTAATCAGTGCAGAAATAACTGGTTAGTTCATCTACCAAAATGACTCTTGACTAGATCACCATTCTTATCATTATCATAAATTAACTGAGACGGTCACTGGGTTGACACGAAGATTGACACAAGGCCATAGACATGGCTACTCGGAAGATTTTTGACTCTGCAGAGTTTGTACTCTTAAATCACAGCCAACGGATTTCATTAGCAACAAGGACTAGTTACGTCTACGGTGTTTTAGCAGAAACACAACTAACGAGTACACACCCATTTCACATCCCGCCGCCCGGAATCACCCGAGACAACACTCATGAAAAACTTTTAGACGGGGAGGCTACAACCTCGAATAGCATGGGATCAAATTTATATCGCGCGCTCTAAGGGGTGCCCCCCTCTCGATCCCAACCGGAAACACCCATGCCCCCTGACCGGATGACAGGCTTTAATCCAGGGCCATGGAACCCTCATCCCGGCCCCTCTATTTTGTGTGTACACGGAAAGAGGTTTGCAGATGACTAAACCATAATCTTTGCAGAAGACATGTGACAGTACCAAAAAGGAGACGAACGGGATCATGACTTGATCCATGTTGATACTAGAGTTAACAGTTGACTGGCATGCTTCAACAATACCAGCTCACAACCCCTCATGTCAGCACATGATCAGGTTGGTTCATCATCATCTTTCGGGGCTCACCCGAAGCTTGCTTGCATGAAATATAACATCCACAAATGCTTATATAACCATGCTATGAAGAACTACTCAAGCAAACATGCAACACACTCATCATATCAAAGGTTCAAACATGCTTGCCTGGTTCGGAGTAGTCGGACTCTAACTCGGTGAAGTTCGCGGCTCCGTCACTTCCTTCGGTATCTACGTATACAAATAAAATGGGTACTAACATAAATACCGCGCATGTATAAAAGTTGTCCCAAATATTTTTAAAATAAATATGATAAAAAACTAGACAAAACACTAAAGAGGACAGAAAAAGAATCAACTCAAAATCATCTTTTGTTTAAAAGTTATTAAAGCTTCTGTCCAGGGACTTGTCTGTAATGAAACAGAAAGTTTCCAGGGGCTAGAATATAAAAACAGAAACGATTCGGTAAGCAGTACACCAGCCGAATAGGGAAAACGTACTTTGCCCGAAGGCGTTTTCCATTAAAATGATTCGAATGAGATTGAGAGACTGACGAGGTGGTCCCACTCGTCAGGTTTGAAAATTAAAACATAAAACAGAGTCGCGCCGGCGCCTGAGAGCTGCGGTGGTCGCCGGCGCCAATCCACGGCGAGGTAGGGGGAGTGGGTGGTACCTACATGTTCCTGGTGCTCTTCCGCATTGATGGGTGGTGGAGTTGGACGTCGGCGAGCACCACGTCGACGGCGACCCTATCTCCGGCGGACGGCGGCTCGGGTGGTTGTGGGTCTCGTCGGAGAGGGCTGCTGGGGTCAAATCGGGGAGGGCTACGAGGCATCGGAATCGCTATTGAACTCTTCATCCATGAGATTGCTTTCGTCCACATCTGGCCAAATCAACAAGCCAGGTGAGTACTTTGAATGTACTCGCAAAACAGTTCAGACTTAAGATATAACAAATGCCAACACGAATGCATATGAGTATTCCAGCAAAAATGCGACCGGAATAGAATATGAATGCACTGAAAGTAAAGAATGGAAGTCGGGCGGTAATGCTCCCGAAATCCAAAAGGTAATAATAACGAGACCAAACGAGGGTTAGGGTGATGCCTCGTAGGAAAATAATATATGATAACAGGCCACAGTCGGGCGTCTGAGCGACACCACATAAAGGGCTTATAACAGAAATAAATAACAAGAATGCCACAGTCGGACGTCTGAGCGACATCACATAAAGGGCTTATAACGTGAATAAACAACAAGAATGCCACAGTCGGACGTCTAAGCGACATCACATAAAGGGCTTATAACATGAATAAATAACAAGAATGCCACAGTCGGACGTCTAAGCGACATCACATAAAGGGCTTATAACAAAAATAAACAACAAGAATGCCACAGTCGGACGTCTAAGCGACATCACATAAATGGCTTATAACAAAATAAATAACAAGAATGCCACAGTCGGACGTCTAAGCGACATCACATAAAGGGCTTATAATTAACAGTATATAATGATGAAATACTTCGGAAAGTAAAATCAATATAGAGATAGTGGTGAGTTCATTTACCAAATGAACTTGATGACAACAATATTTTGGTTACTCACAAGAATATACTAGGGACGGTCACCGGGTTGACATGAATATTGATCCTAGGCCATAAACATGGCTACTGAAGGAATTTAACTCTGCAGAGCTTGTACTAGTAACTCATAGCCAACGGGTTCTACTAGCCACGTGGGCTAGTCCCGTGTATGGTGTTTTAGTAGAAACCCAACTAACCAGTACACACCCATTCAACATCCTGTCGTCCGGAATCACCCGCGACGACATTCACGGAAAACTTTAAGACGGGGAGGCTACAACCTCGAATAGCATGGGATCAAATTTATATATGTGCGCTCTAAGGGGTGCCCACGTCTCGGTCCCAACCGGAAACACCCATGCCCCCTGACCGGATGACGGGCTTTAATCCAGGGCCATGGAACCCTCATCCCGGCCCCTCTACTTGGTGTGTACTCAGAAAGTGGTTTACAACCGACTAGCCGTAATCCCAATGGACGGCCTATGATAGTACTGAAAAGGAGACGAACGGAATCAGGACATGATCTCCGTTGATACTGAGTCGACCAACTACTGGAATGCTCCGACAATACCAGCATTCCACCCCATCGCATCACCATATGATCGAGGTGGTTCAACATTCTCCTTCTGGACTCACCCGAAGCTTACTTGCATGAAATATTCCATACACATATGCCCATATGATCATGCTTATGAACGAACTACTCGAGCAAACATGCAACACACTCATCATATCAAGAGTTCAAACATGCTTGCCTGGTTCTGAAAAGTCGAAGCCTAACTCGGCGTGATTCGCGTCTCCGTCACGGCCTCCTGTATCTATGTATGAAAACAAAATATGTACTAACATAAATACCGTGCGTGCAAAATAAAGTTGCTCAAAATATTTCCACAAAAATATGACAAAAAACTAGACAGAAAACCAAGGTGGACAGAAAAAGAATCAACCAAAAATCACTTTTAGTTTAAAAGATATTAAGGTTTCTGTCCAGGGACCCATCTGTAATGAAACAGAAAAGATCCAGGGGCTAGAACCGAAAGTAACGAAACGAACCGGTACGCAGTACATCACCCGCAGAAGGAAAACGCACTATGCTAAAATACGCCAACAGAAAACGGTTCGAGGGAGAGATGTGAGAGACTGACAGAGAGACCCCACCTGTTAGGTTTGAAAAAAAAGAAACAGAGTCGCGCCGGCGCCGGTGCTGCGGTGATCGCCGGCGTCGATCCACGGCGAGATAGGGGAGGGGAGTGGTACCTATGGCTTCACGGTGGTCTTCCGCGTCGAACGGTGGTGGAGTTGGGTGCCGGCGAGTCCCACGTCAACGGCGAGCTTATCTCCGGCGGACGGCGGCTCGGCTGTTCGTGGACCTCATCGGAGAAGGTTTCTAGAGAGAAATTGGGTTGGGGGTTAGGACTAGGTGGATGCCAGGGTACTACGTTCAAGTTCACGGTGGCGGAGGAGCCCTCACCGGAGTGAATGGAGCTGGAGCCCGAGGCGGAGGTAGCTGGACGGAGCCGGGGAAGAAAAGCCTCTCGGAGCTCTTCCAGAGGTTAGGCGTGGTCTAGGGAAGTAGGGGAAGCGTGTGTGCTCGAGCACGAGCTCGGGGGTGCCTTTTATAGGCGGCTCGAGGTGGCTGCCATGAACAGATAAGTCCGGCGAGCCAATTACGGCGCTGTAGTGGTCGGACGACGGGGCTAGGGGCTTGAGCATCATCTATGATCTGTAGGAGCTCCATTCCCGCGCTTAACTTAGCAGTAGGGGTGGAGTTACGGCCTGCCCTCGACGGAACGGCCGCGCGGCTTGTAGACGGCAGAAACGGCGCTCTACGCGTGCCAGGCCACGGCGACGGTATGCCAGGCGTGCGTTGGCTGTGGGGAGGGACACGCGGAGCACTGGGATGGTCTGGGCGGCGCGAAATTGCGTGGAGCTGTGGCGTTGCTTCTGTCAGCCGCCACGGGCGGCGCTGTGGCCGTGGCAGCCACTGGCGCGGTCGGGCCAGGGCGCCACCGATGCCCAGAAACGGCCAAGCGACCGTGCGGCGCATGGATAAGAAGAAGCTGCAGTGCAGCGTCGAGCCAAGGGAGATACAGACGAGGTTTTGTCGCCGCGCCCGACGATTGTCGAAACTGACGAAACTGACGAAGTGTTGAACTGTCGACAGTTTCAGTTAACAGCTAACAGTTCAATGTAGGCTAGGTGTGTGATGAAATGATTGTGGTATTTGTGCAATGTTTCAGGGGCTAATTTTTGGTGGAGTGGCCTCTTGATGTATCTAGAGGCTGCATGATTTTTCACATAATTTTTGGATGAAGATAAATATGAATTTCACCAAATTTTGCAAATCTAGTCCAAATTTGCAGCAGGTGCAATTTGAAAATTTTGAACTATGGATCAGTGAAACAAGATGGATCTAGGTTGTGGGTACAAAGGACTATCTAGGAGAGTTGGTTTGGAGCCAAATAGGTGGATGAAAATTGTGGTTCCTTTGTAAATCACCAAGGTCCACTATAAAGGACATAATTGTTTTTTGGAATGAAATAAATAGAAGAAAAATCCCAATAAGCTCACAACTTGCTGGAATTGAAGAAATGCTTGTCCCATGGTGTGAAGAGAGTCTTGGAGAGGATTGTTCCTGTTGGGATCATGGCAAGATGAAGGTTGGAGGGGAGGTAAGTCAAGGTTAAACTTGAGAATTTTAAAACAAGAAGTGGTGAACTCAAACAACTCCTTTTAAATCTCAACTTGTGGTTGAGCGAAACACAAGAGGAGAACTTCAAAGCCAAAAACCAAGCTTGAGAAGACACACAAACATTGGCAAAAAGGGATTTTAGAAGGGGAAAAGAAAGGATCAAACAATTCCCCTTTCAAAAAGGCCAAAAGTTTGCAAGAAAAACCAGCTCAAAATTTTGGGGTGTTACAACACCTACCCCCTTAGGAAAAATCTCGTCCCCGAGATTTTAGCTGATCCTCAAATAGGTGTGGATGTTCTGTCCGAAGGAAATCTTCCCTTTCCCATGTTGCCTCATCCTCTGTGTGATTACTCCACTGAACTTTGAGAAAATTAATAGTTTTCTGACGGGTCCTCCTTTCAGACTCCTCCAAAATCTTCACTGGGTGTTCTCGGTATGTAAGACTGGTTGCACATCAAGATTTTCATGTGACACATGTTTCTCTGGGTTGCTTACACACTTCCGTAGTTGCGAGACGTGGAACACGTCATGGACGTCAGACAGTTCCTTGGGAAGGTCCAGTCGGTAAGCTACTGTGCCTCTTCGTGCAACTATACCGAAGGGTCCGATGAATCGTGGTGCTAGTTTCCCTTTGACTTTGAATCGTTGTAGTCCTCTCATCGGTGACACATGCAGGTATACGTCATCACCGGGCTCAAAACTTATTTCCCAATGCTTTTGATCGTAATAGCTCTTTTTTTGGCTTTGGGCAGTCTTTAGTCGATCCTGTATAATTTTTACTCTCTCCTCGGCTTCCTTTAACATATCGGGGCCGAATATGCGGCTGTCTCCTGTTTCCGACCAATTCAATGGAGTACGGCATCTTCATCCGTACAAGGCCTCGAAAGGTGCCATCTGCAGGCTAGCTTGGTAACTATTGTTATATGCAAACTCTGCATACGGTAAACTTTCCTCCCAACTGGCCCCATAGGTGAGGACACATGCCCTTAGCATGTCTTCGAGTATTTGATTTACTCGTTCCGTTTGTCCTCCAGTCTGGGGGTGGTAAGCCGTACTGAATGTTAGCTGTGTCCCGAGGGCTTGCTGCAACTGGTCCCAAAATTTCGAGACGAACTGAGTGCCCCTGTCGGATATTATAGTCTTGGGCACACCATGTAGGCATACTATCCGGGCGAGGTAAAGCTTGGTGAGCTTTTGAGTGGCGTGTGTTGTCTTGACGGGTATGAAATGTGCCACCTTGGTCAGTCTATCTGTGATGACCCATATAGCATCGTTACCGTGTTGTGATCGTGGTAGTCCAATAATAAAATCCATTCCGATATCATCCCATTTCCATTCTGGTATCTTATTTGGCTGTAATAGCCCTGCGGGTTTTTGGTGCTCGACTTTAATGCGTTGACATGAATCGCAACATGCAATAAATGTGGCTATATCCCTCTTCATGCCGTGCCACCAAAATCTTTCCTGAATATCTTTGTACATTTTCGTACCTCCAGGGTGGATGGAGTATGGAGCGGTATGACTTTCCGCTAGAATTTGCTGTTTGAGGTCGTTGCTGTTGGGTACGCAAAGTCTGTCTCCTAACCATAATATTCCTTCACGGTCTATGGTGAATTCTGAAGCCTTGCCTTGACTTACTTTTCTTTTTATTCCTTCGATGCTGGGGTGTCCGAGTTGAGCCTTCTTTATTTGCTCTATTAGTGTAGGATGTATTTCTAGCTTGGATACTTCGCCCTCCGTGAACATCATTAGGTTGAGTCTGGCAAATTCTTGCTGAAATTCGGGTCTCAGGTTCTGTATGATGCCGCTGTTCGGGCTGCGGTAACGGCTGAGAGCATCGGCTACTACGTTTGCTTTCCCGGGGTGATAGTGGGTACCAACGTCGTAATCTTTTACCAGTTCCAACCAGCGTCGTTGTCGTAAATTTAGATCTGGCTGTGTGAAAATATAGATGAGGCTCTTATGGTCCGTATATATTTCACAGCGATTTCCATGTAAGAAGTGCCTCCATTCCTTGAGCGCATGAATGACTGCTGCCAACTCCAAATCGTGAGTAGGATAATTTTCTTCATGTTTTCGCAGTTGTCGGGATGCGTTGGCGACTACTTTGCCTTCTTGCATCAGTACGCATCCGAGGCCTTTCCGGGATGCGTCGCAATATACTTCAAAGCTCTTGTGTATGTCTGGCACAATTAATACTGGGGCTGTCGTTAACCTCTTTTTGAGCTCTTGGAAGCTTTTCTCACATGCTTCGGTCCACTCGAATTTCTTATCCTTCTTGAGTAGCTGGGTCATTGGTTTGGCTATGGTGGAAAATCCTTCAATAAACCTTCTGTAATATCCGGCCATACCGAGGAAACTGCGTATATCCGTTACACTGGCTGGCGACTTCCAGCCAAGTACAGCCTTGACTTTATCTGGGTCCACAGCAATTCCTTCTTGCGTTAATACGTGTCCTAGGAAACCCACTTGTCTCAATCAAAATTCACATTTGCTGAATTTGGCGTAAAGTTGGTGTTTCCTTAATTCTCCCAGTACAATGCGGAGGTGTTCAGCATGTTCTTCCGGTGTTTTGGAATATACCAAAATATTATCAATAAATACCACCACAAATTTGTCTATGAATTTCTTAAATACCTTATTCATGAGGTGGACGAAATATGCGGGGGCGTTGGTCAGTCCGAACGACATCACTGTAAATTCATAACGGCCGTATCTTGAGGTGAAAGCTGTTTTCGGGATATCTTCTGTGCGTACTTTCGGCTGATGATAACCTGACCTTAAGTCAACTGTTGAGAAAACCTTGGCTTGTGCGAGCTGGTCAAATAAATTATTTATCCGTGGCATCGGATATTTATTTTTGATGGTGACCATGTTGAGTGATCGGTAGTCTATACACAGCCTCATGGTCCCATCCTTCTTTTTGGCAAATAATACCGGTGAGCCCCAAGGTGAGGAACTGGCCCGTATAAATCCCTTGTCCAGCAGTTCCTTTATCTGTTTCTTTAATTCAACCAACTCGTATGGCGCCATTCTGTATGGTTTCTTATATATGGGTGTGGTTCCCGGTGCTAGCTCAATAATGAACTCTATTTCTCTGTCTGGCGGCATGCCTAGTAATTCCTCGGGAAATACGTCCGGAAATTCACATACAACTGGAACCTTGCTTAACTCAGATGCATCAACTTTGTTTAATTTTGGTTGCCGAGATACTGGTCTCTCCTGAGCTGCGACTCTTATTGTTTTTCCATGATGATGAGTAAGAATCACCGTTCTGTTGAAGCAATCGATAAATCCTTTATTGGTGGTTAGCCAGTCCATACCCAGGATAACATCCAGTCCTTTGTTTTCCAACACGATGAGGTTCGCGTGCAATTTTAACCCCTCAATCTCAATGGTCAAACCTTGGCAGTAATTCTGAGTGATATGCTTACTTCCGGGGGACTTGATGGTCATTGATTTTCCCAAAGGAAGCGTTGAAAAACCATTTTGCAAAGCAAAACTCTTCGAAATGAACGAATGAGAAGCTCCAGAATCAAACAAAACCGTGGCAGGTATTGTGTTGACAGGGAACGTACCGAGTACGATATCCGGTGCATCCTGTGCCTGCTCCTTGGTCACATGGTTCTGGTGGCCTTTCCTGTGATTGTTATTGGGGTTGAAATTGTTACGCTTGGGCGCGGAATTGTTCCCGTTGCTGTTCGGCTTTGGCGCTGAGTTTCTTGGCTTAGGGCACTGTTTAGCATAGTGCCCCTCTTCTCCACATGCGTAGCAGGTAACACCCGGGCGATAGGTGAAATCCTTGTCTCTTGCATGAAAATTCTTATTTGGACGTGTGTCGTTGGTCGTGGGTCTGTTCACAACGTTCTTCTGGAAATTCATTTTATTCTTGTTGTTGCGGGGGTGATTGGTCTGCTCCCTTTTTCTCTTGCGAATATCTTCCAGACTGCGGCGTTCATTTTCCAGTGTAATAGCTTTGTCTACCAGTGTCTTGAAATCTGGAAAAGTATGTACGACTAACTGGCATTTTAGTGCTGGTGCCAGTCCGTCCAGGAATTTCTCCATCTTCTTATTTTCTGTCATTCGCTCTTCATTGGCATAACGTGATAATTGCGCAAACTGACTGTTGTACTCCTGTACTGTCATGCCTCTTTGCTTGAGATCATCAAATTCTCTTTTCTTGATTTTCATGATACTCTTAGGGATGTGTGCCCCACGAAAGCCTTCCTTAAAATCTTCCCAGGTGATATTATTTATGTCGGGGTGCATAAGCAGAAAATTTTCCCACCATGACGCGGCTGCTCCTGTGAGATAATGCGGTGCGTACAACACTTTTTCGCGGTCTGAGCATTGTGCCACAATTAATTTCCTTTCAATATCTCGAAGCCAGTCATCGGCCTCAAGAGGCTTGTCTGTGTGTGAAAATGTTGTTGGACGCGTCTTCTGAAATTCAGACAATTTTGAGTCCTGCTGGTATGGTTCGCGGTGATTTCCCATGTTAATGACATGGTTCGTCATTTCTTGGTGATGTTGCTGACTTTGCTCGTAAAGGTGGCATACTTGAGAAAATGTTGTCTCACTGCCCTGCTGACTTGACTGCCCCTGTGAAAAATTGTTGTTTGTCTGCGTGCCATAATTTTCCTCCGGCGGACTTGGCATGGAACGTGTCCAGGGACGAGTCATTTCTTACTCTGGGGTAACAAAGCAGAAAACCTGAGAAGAACCGAGCAGCAAAATAAACCAAGATTTTGCAAAAGCGGTCAAACACGAGCTCGAAAAAGATTTTTGAAATAAACTGGTCGTTTGCGCACGGAGAAGGCGGCTAGTACATATGTTACACGCAGATCCTAATTATACATACGTCGCTCAGGGTGTGCGTACACATCCTGACATGTTATCCGAAACTAGTGCACTCCTCCAAGGTCCTACATGATGCGCAAACAGACTACTCCCATCACCCTATTTTACATATCACACAAATATTACAAGCGAGCGCGGCGCGTCGTGAAATGACGCGCTAGTCGGAGATGTTGAAGATTTCCCTCGGCCTGCCGAGGGTAAGGCCCAGTGGTGCTGGAGACTCAACTTCCTCCTCACTGATGGGCTCCAGGTGCGGAGTATGAGTACGAGGTGTCGAAGCAGGTGCAGCAGGCGGTACAGCTCTGACTGGAGTAGGAGCAATGACTTGGTCAAACTCCTCAGTGGTAGGCAGACGGCGAGCGGTGGCTACAATGGAAGGTGCATAGGATGCGGCGGACGAGACAAAAGTCATTGGTGGTGCGGTATGGAGCAGCTCCCTCCTGTTGGCGGAGCCACTCTGGACTATCTCCATACGGGCGGCCACCAGGTCGTCCACCAGATTATCAAAGGCTGCCTCAAGTGCCTTGAGGTATTCAACCATTGATTCAATGGCTTCGTCACGCTCCCCATTTGCGCATGCAAATGCATAGTGGCACGTATAGGGCACGTGGCATGGGAGGTAACGAAAGCGACGAGTCTTCATCGAAGGCAGAATGTCCCGGAGATGAGCTATCGCCTCACGGGCAGCCATCTGCATAGCATGCCTCTCCGTAGGCATAGCTCTGCCCACAAATCGAAGGCGGCACGCTTCAGAACGCCCATCTTTGAAGTGTACCACAGCCTGATGCATAGACACACTGTCGTTGAGCTTGTGACGGTAGAGTGTAAATTCGGGACGTGTGGATGGCCCGATTGCGACTTTGGTGATGGCGATGAGGAGCTTGACAAACCCCTTAGGAATGTTGGCGAACACCCGTGCCTCACAGTCGTTGCTGGCCATCTACAAAAGTAGACAAAAATTCCGAATAGTCACGCCATAAATTTATGCTGACCAACAGAAAATTGCTACAGATGTAAAAATGCTGAAAAGCAGATTTTTCGCTAATAACCGATTAGCGAGCGCACCTAGTGGCTTCCTACAGTCAGCCTGGCTCTGATACCAAGGTTGTCGCGACCGGTCCTTCAGTAAAATAATTACCGGAAGACCGATCTCTTTATTAAACCAGCGAGGAATAAATACTGGCAGACAATTCCTTGGTACAGAATTTCTAGTACACTGAATATAATACAAGGTTGAGCTACGGGGTGGCTCAACAAATTTTATTACAAGTGCGCCAATATATTACATAGAGGCGGATATGGCACAAGGCAGGGTGGCATACTACTAACTCGTAATAAAAGGCGGTGGAAAATGTCAGAGTGAAGTGGGTGGCGTGACTCCAATATTTTACAGTTCATCGAGTGTCGGAGTGAAACCCGATGAATTTATTTGGTGGTAGGCGGAAGCGGTTATAAAACAGTGATCAACTCCAGGATCGCAAGGGACTGACAGGGACTCCTCTAAGCGTCGGACTCGCTATCGAACTCTTCATCCATGAGATCGCCTTCGTCCACATCTGGCCAAATCAACAAGCCAGGTGAGTACTTTGAATGTTCTCGCAAGACGGTTCGGACTTAAGATATAACAAATGCCAACACGAATGCATATGAGTATTCCAGCAAAAATGCGACCGGAATAGAATATGAATGCACTGAAAGTAAAGAACGGAAGTCGGGCGGTAGTCCTCCCGAAATCCAAAAGGTAAAAATAACGAGACCAAACGAGGGTCAGGGTGACGCCTCGTAGGAAAATAATATATGATAACAGGCCACAGTCGGGCGTCTGAGCGACACCACATAAAGGGCTTATAACAGAAATAAATAACAAGAATGCCACAGTCGGACGTCTGAGCGACATCACATAAAGGGCTTATAACGTGAATAAACAACAAGAATGCCACAGTCGGACGTCTAAGCGACATCACATAA
>LR738711.1:160732099-160767639 GCA_902687465.1 Secale cereale | reverse complement strand
TAACGTGAATAAATAACAAGAATGCCACAGTCGGATGTCTAAGCGACATCACATAAAGGGCTTATAACAAAAATAAACAACAAGAATGCCACAGTCGGACGTCTAAGCGACATCACATACATGGCTTATAACAAAATAAATAACAAGAATGCCACAGTCGGACGTCTAAGCGACATCACATAAAGGGCTTATAATTAACAGTATATAATGATGAAATACTTCGGAAAGTAAAATCAATATAGAGATAGTGGTGAGTTCATTTACCAAATGAACTTGATGACAACACTATTTTGGTTACTCACAAGAATATACTAGGGACGGTCACCGGGTTGACATGAATATTGATCCTAGGCCATAAACATGGCTATTGAAGGAATTTAACTCTGCAGAGCTTGTACTACTAACTCATAGCCAACGGGTTCTACTAGCCACGTGGGCTAGTCCCGTCTACGGTGTTTTAGTAGAAACCCAACTAACCAGTACACACCCATTTAACATCCTGTCGTCCGGAATCACCCGCGACGACATTCACGGAAAACTTTAAGACGGGGAGGCTACAACCTCAAATAGCATGGGATCAAATTTATATATGCGCGCTCTAAGGGGTGCCCCCCCCTCTCGGTCCCAACCGGAAACACCCATGCCCCCTGACCGGATGACGGGCTTTAATCCAGGGCCATGGAACCCTCATCCCGGCCCCTCTACTAGGTGTGTACTCAGAAAGTGGTTTACAACCGACTAGACCGTAATCCCAACAGACGGCCTATGATAGTACTGAAAAGGAGATGAACGGAATCATGACATGATCTCCGTTGATACTGAGTCGACCAACTACTGGAATGCTCCGACAATACCAGCATTCCACCCCATCATCTCACCATATGATCGAGGTGGTTCAACATTCTCCTTCAGGACTAACCTGAAGCTTACTTGCATGAAATATGCCATAAAGATATGCCCATATGATCATGCTTATGAACGAACTACTCGAGCAAACATGCAACACACTCATCATATCAAGAGGTCAAACATGCTTGCCTAGTTCTGAAAAGTCGGAGCCTAACTCGGCGTGATTCGCGTCTCTGTCACGGCCTCCAGTATCTATGTATTAAAACAAAATATGTACTAACATAAATACCGTGTGTGCAAAATAAAGTTGCACAAAATATTTCCACAAAAATATGGAAAAAACTAGACAGAAAACCAAGGTGGACAGAAAAAGAATCAACTAAAAATCACTTTTAGTTTAAAAGATATTAAGGTTTCTGTCCATGGACCCATCTGTAATGAAACAGAAAAGATCCAGGGGTTAGAACAGAAAGTAACGAAACGAACCGGTACGCAGTAGGTCACCCGCAGAGGGAAAACGCACTTTGCTAAAATACGCCAACAGAAAACAGTTCGACGATGTGAGAGACTGACAGAGAGACCCGACCTGTCAGGTTTGAAAAAAAGAAACAGAGCCGCGCCGGCGCCGGTGCTGCGGTGATCGCCGGCGTCGATCCACGGCGAGATAGGGGAGGGGAGTGGTACCTATGGCTTCACGGTGGTCTTCCGCGTCGAACGGTGGTGGAGTTGGGTGCCAGCGAGTCCCACGTCGACGGCGAGCTTATCTCCGGCGGACGGCGGCTCGGGTGTCCGTGGACCTCGTCGGAGAAGGTTTCTGGAGAGAAATTGAGTTGGGGGTTAGGATTAGGTGGATGCCAGGGTACTACGTTCAAGTTCACGGTGGCGGAGGAGCCCTCACCAGAGTGAATGGAGCTGGAGCCCGAGGCGGAGGTAGCTGGCCGGAGCCGGGGAAGAAAAGCCTCTCGGAGCTCTTCCAGAGGTTGGGCGTGGTCTAGGGAAGTAGGGGAGGCGTGTGTGCTCGAGCACGAGCTCGGGGGTGCCTTTTATAGGCGGCTCGAGGTGGCTGCCGCGAACGGATAAGTCCAGCGAGCCAATTACGGCGCTGCAGTGGTCGGACGGCGAGGCTAGGGGCTTGAGCATCATCTATGATCTGTAGGAGCTCCATTCCCGCGCTTAACTTAGAAGTAGGGGTGGAGTTACGACCTGCCCTCGACAGAACGGCCGCACGGCTTGTCGGCGGCAGAAACAGCGCTCTGCGCATGCCAGGCCACGACGACGGTATGCCAGGCGTGCGTTGGCTGTGGGGAGGGACACGCGGAGCACTGGGATGGTCTGGGCGGCGCGAAACGGCGTGGAGCTGCGGCGTTGCTTCTGTCAGCCACCACGGGCGGCTCTGTGGCCGTGGCAGCCGCCGGCGCAGTCGGGCCAGGGCGCCACCGACGTCCAGAAACGGCCAAGCGACCGTGCGGCGCATGTATAAGAAGAAGCTGCAATGCAGCGTCGAGCCAAGGGAGATACAGACGAGGTTTTGTCGCCGCGCCCGATGACTATCGAAACTGACGAAACTGACAAAGTGTTGAACTGTCGACAGTTTCAGTTAACAGCTAACAGTTCAATGTAGGCTAGGTGTTTGATGAAATGATTCTGGTATTTGTGCAATGTTTCAGGGGCTGATTTTTGGTGGAGTGGCCTCTTGATGTATCTAGAGGCTGCATGATTTTTCACAGAATTTTTGGATGAAGATAAATATGAATTTCACCAAATTTTGCAAATCTGGTCCAAACTTGCAGCAGGTGCAATTTGAAAATTTTGAACTATGACTAGTGAAACAAGATGGATCTAGGTTGTGGGTACTAAGGACTATCTAGGAGAGTTGGTTTGGAGCCAAATAGGTGGATGAAAATTGTGGTTCCTTTGTAAATCACCAAGGTCCAATATAAAGGACAAAATTGTTTTTTGGAATGAAATAAATAGAAGAAAAATCCCAATAAGCTCACAACTTGCTGGAATTGAAGAAATGCTTGTCCCATGGTGTGAAGAGAGTCTTGGAGAGGATTGTTCCTGTTGGGATCATGGCAAGATGAAGGTTGGAGGGGAGGTAAGTCAAGGTTAAACTTGAGAATTTTAAAACAAGAAGTGGTGAACTGAAACAACTCCTTTTGAATCTCAACTTGTGCTTGAGCCAAACACAAGAGGAGAACTTCAAAGCCAAAAATCAAGCTTGAGAAGACACACAAAATTTGGCAAAAAGGGATTTTAGAAGGGAAAAAGAAAGGATCAAACAACCCCCCTTTCAAAAAGGCCAAATGTTTGCAAGAAAAACCAGCTCAAAATTTTGGGGTGTTACAGTTAGTCGTCTAGGCGTGCCAGGAAGCTACTGGAAAAACTAGGGCGATGGAGAAGCTCTCACCAGAGAGGAAGCTGCCGAAGCCTGAAGTGGATTGAGGCGGCCGGAGTTGGGGAAGAAGGGCCCCTCGAGGCTCTTCCAGTGGCTGGGCGGGGTCTGGTGAGGTGGTGGAGTTGTGCGGGGTCGAGAGCGAGCATGGGGGTGCTATTTATAGCCGGCCCGAGGCGGTTGCCGCAAACGGGATAAGTCCGGCGAGCGATTACGGCGATGCTGTGGCTGAACGGGTGGCTTAGGCGCTTGAGCATCGACTAGACGGTGTACTGGTTCCATTCCAGTGCAGAACTTAGCAAGGCAGGGGCGCTTATGGCATTTCCCCAACGGAACGGCCGTGCGGGCACGTCGATGGCAGAGAGCATGCTCTGCGCATCTCAGGCCACAGCGACAATGCTGCAGCGTGCGTAGGCAAGGAGACAGCCACGCAGAGCTTCCAGGTGGCTTGGGCGGTGCCGAATGGCGTTGCGTTGCAGTGTGCACCCTATCGGCCGCCACGGGTGGCTCTGCCGCCGCAGAAGACGACGACGCAGGCAGGCCACGGCGCCACCGACGCTCGCAACGAGCCAAGCGAGCGTGCGGTGCTTAGGATAAGCGCGAGGAGTAGTGCAACAAGGAGCCAAGGCGACACTGGTGACATTGACGAGAGGTTCTGACGAAACTGACGAAACTGCAATGTCGACTGCATTCTTCAGTTAACTTTTCTGAATCTTGACAGAAACAGTGCACGCCAGGTGTTCGATGAAATGTTTTTGGCATGTGGAAAATCTTTCTGGAGGTGATATTTGGTGAGGTGGTCTCTTGAAGCATCCAGAGGCTGCCTGAATTTTCACTGATTTTTAGGAAGAGAAAAAAAATATGAATTTCATCAAAAATGGCAAATCTGGTCAAACTTGCAGCAAGTGAAATTTGAAAATTTTGAATTGTGGACTAGTGAAACTAGATGGATATAGGTTGAGGGTACTAAGGACTAGCCAGGGGAGTTGGTTTGGAATCGAAAATCAAAAGGGAATTGGTTGTTCCTTTGTAAATCACCAAGGCTCAATTTGAAAGACATAAATTGTTTTTGGTATAAAATAATTAGAAGAAAAATCCCAATGAGGTTGAAACCTACTGGAATTGATGAGAGACTTGTTTCAAGGTGGAAAGGAGATTTTGGAGACAACGACTTTCATTGGGTGTCATGGCAAGAGAAAAAGTTGAATGGGGAAGACAAGTCCATGGTTTTTATATGAAGGTTTTTCATGAAGGGAAAATTGTCAAACAAAACCTTTTTGAAAATAACTTGTGTTGAGTTAACACAAGTAGAAAACCTTCAAGACTAGAATCAAGGTTGAGAAGGACACACAAACTTTTTTCATAAAAGTTTTTAGAAAGGGTTTTAAGAAAATATCAAATATCCCCCTTCCAAAAGACCAAAAAGTTTGATGAAAACAAATCCAAAAATTTGGAGTGTTACAACACCTACCCCCTTAGGAAAAATCTCGTCCCTGAGATTTCAGCTGATCCTCAAATAGGTGCGGGTACTCTGTCCGAAGAAAATCCTCTCTTTCCCATGTTGCCTCATCCTCGGTGGGATTGCTCCACTTAACCTTGAGAAATTTAATTGTCTTCTGACGGGTTCTTCTTTCAGACTCTTCCAATATTTTTATTGGGCGTTCCCTGTAGGTGAGGTCTGGTTGCACATCAAGGTTTTCATGTGACACATGCTTCTCCAGGTTGCTTACACATTTCCTTAGCTGTGAGACATGGAACACGTCATGGACGTCTGATAGTTCTTTGGGAAGGTCCAACTAGTAGGCCACTGTGCCTCTCCGTGCAACTATACGAAAGGGTCCGATAAACCATGGTGCTAGCTTTCCCTTGACCTTGAATCGTTGCAAGCCCCTCATAGGAGATACACGTAGATACACGTTTTCACCGGGTTCAAAACCGATTTCACGATGCTTTTGATCGTAATAACTCTTCTGTCGGCTTTGGGCTGTCTTGAGTCGATCCCGTATTAGTCTAACTTTCTCCTCAGCTTCCTTGAGCATGTCTGGGCCAAAGATACGACTGTCCCCTGTTTCTAACCAGTTTAATGGGGTACGGCATCTTCGTCCGTACAAGGCTTCGAAAGGTGCCATTTTCAGACTGGCTTGGTAACAATTGTTGTATGCGAACTCGGCATACGGTAAGCTTGCTTCCCAACTGGTTCCATAGGTGAGAACACATGCCGTCAACATGTCTTCTAGAATTTGATTTACCCGTTCAGTTTGTCCTCCAGTCTGGGGGTGATATGCTGTACTGAATACTAGTTGTGTCCCCAGAGCTTGCTGTAAATGATCCCAAAATTTAAAGACGAATTGAGTGCCTCTCTCGGATATTATTGTCTTTGGAACTCCATGGAGGCATACTATACGGGCGAGGTAAAGTTTGGCAAGCTTCTGGGTGGTCTGGGTTGTCTTGACGGGGATGAAGTGTGCCACCTTAGTTAGTCTATCTGTGATGACCCATATGGCATCATTTCCGTGCTGTGACCGTGGTAGTCCAACAATAAAGTCCATCCCAATATCGTCCCATTTCCACTCAGGTATCTTGTTTGGCTGTAACAGTCCTGCGGGTTTTTGGTGCTCGGCTTTAATGCGTTGACATGAATCACAACATGCAATGTATGTGGCTATATCCCTTTTCGTACCGTGCCACCAAAATCTTTCCTGAATGTCCTTGTACATTTTGGTCCCTCCTGGGTGAATTGAATATGGCGCGGTGTGGCTCTCTGCTAGAATTTGTTGTTTGAGGTCTTCGTTATTGGGTACGCAAAACCTATCTCCGAACCATAATATTCCTTCACTGTCTATGACAAATTCTGAGGCCTTGCCCTGACTCACTTTTCTTTTTATGCCTTCAATGCTAGGGTATCCACGGTGAGGCTTCTTAATTTGTTCTATTAGTGTAGGCCGTATTTCCATATTCGACACTTTGCCTTCGGTGACCATCATCAAGTTGAGCTTGGTGAATTCCTGTTGAAACTCAGGTCTCAAGTTTTGTAGGCTGTCGTTGTCCGAGCTGGGATTACAGCTGAGAGCATCAGCTACTACGTTCGCCTTTCCTGGGTGATAGTGAATGCCAACGTCATAATCTTTCACCAATTCCAACCAGCGTCGTTGTCGTAAATTGAGTTCTGGTTGTGTGAAAATATATCTGAGGCTCTTATGATCCGTATATATTTCACAACGATTCCCAAGCAAAAAGTGCCTCCACTCCTTGAGTGCATGAACGACTGCCGCCAATTCCAAGTCGTGAGTAGGATAATTTTCTTCAAATTTACGTAGTTGCCAGGAAGCGTATGCGACTACCTTGCCTTCTTGCATCAGTATGCATCCGAGGCCTTTCCGAGATGTGTCGCAATATACCTCAAAACTTTTGTGTATGTCTGGTACGACCAATACTGGGGCTGTTGTTAATTTCCTTTTGAGTTCCTAGAAGCTTTTCTCACAAGCTTCAGTCCATACGAATTTCTTATCTTTCTTGAGTAATTGTGTCATTGGTTTGGCTATGGTGGAAAATCACTCAATAAACCTTCGATAATATCCAGCCATTCCGAGGAAACTTCGTACATCTATTACATTGGCTGGTGGCTTCCAACCAAGTATGGCCTTGACTTTTTCCGGGTCCACCGCAACTCCTTCTTGTGTCAATACGTGGCCTAGAAAACCAACCTGTCTTAGCCAAAATTCGCATTTGCTGAATTTGGCGTATAGTTGATGTTTCCTTAATTCTCCTAGTACAATTCAGAGATATTCAACATGTTCTTCTGGTATCTTTGAATATACCAGGATAGCATCAATGAATACCACAACAAATTTGTCCATAAATTTCATAAACACTTTGTTCATGAGGTGGACAAAATATGCGGGGGCGTTGGTCAGTCCAAACGACATTACTGTAAATTCATATAGTCCGTATCTAGAGGTGAATGTTGTTTTCGGGATATCTTCTGTCCGTACCTTTAATTGATGGTAACCAGACCTTAAATCAATTTTTGAGAAAACCTTGGCTTGGGCTAGCTGGTCAAATAAATCATTTATCCGTGGCATCGGATATTTGTTCTTGATAGTGACCATGTTGAGCGCTTGGTAGTCTATACACAATCTCATAGTCCCATCCTTCTCCTTGGCAAATAATACCGGCGAACCCCAAGGTGAGGAGCTGACCCATATAAATCCTTTGTCCAGTAATTCCTTAATTTGCTTCTTTAATTCAACCATTTCGGACGATGCCATTCTGTATGGTTTCTTGTAAATGGGGGTGGTTCCAGGTGCTAGCTCAATAATGAATTCTATTTCTCGGTCTGGCGGCATGCCTGGCAGTTCTTCGGGAAATACGTCCAGAAATTCACATACTACTGGAACCTTGCTTAAATCAGAAGTGTCTACCTTGTTCAATTTTGGTTGCCATGATACTGGTCTTTCTTGAGCTGCGACTCTTATCGTCTTTCCGTGATGATGAGTAAGAATCACAGTTCGGTTGAAGCAGTCGATAAATCCCTTGTTGGTGGTCAGCCATTCCATACCTAGGATAACATCCAGTCCCTTATTTTCCAACACGATGAGGTTTGCATGAAACTTTAATCCTTCAATCTCAATCGTCACACCTTGGCAGTAATTCTGAGTGATCTGCTTACTTCTGGGGGACTTGATGGTCATTGATTTTCCCAAGGGAAGCATCGAAAAATGATGTTGCAGAGCAAAGTTCTTTAAAATGAACGAAAGAGAAGCTCCAGAATCAAACAAAACCGTGGTAGGTACTGTGTTGACAGGGAACGTACCGAGTACGATATCCGGGGCATCCTGTGCTTGCTCCTTGGTCACATGGTTTAGGTGGCCTTTCTTGTGGTTGTTATTGGGGTTGAAGTTGTTACGCTTGGGCGCTGAATTGTTTCCATTGCTGTTCGGCTTCGGGGTCGAGTTCCTTGGTTTTGGGCATTGTTTGGCATAGTGTCCTTCTTCTCCACAAGCGTAGCAAGTAACACCTGGGCGATACGTGAAATCCTTGTCCCTTGCATGAAATTTTTTGTTCGGACGCGTGTCATTGGTCATGGATTTGTTCGCCCCATTTTTCTGCAAATTAATCTTGTTCCTGTTGTTCTGAGTGTGGGTGGTCTTATCCCTTTTTCGCTTGCGAATGTCTTCTGGACGGCGGAGCTCATTTTCCAAAGTAATAGCCTTGTCCACAAGTGTCTTGAAATCTCGGAATGTGTGTACGACTAGCTGGCATTTAAGTGATGGTGCCACACCATCCAGGAATTTTTCCATCTTCTTATTTTCAGTCATACGCTCTTCGTTGTCATAACGAGATAATTGAGTAAACTGGCTGTTGTACTCAGTCACTGTCATGCCCCTTTGCTTGAGGTCATCAAACTCCCTTTTCTTGATCTTCGTAATGCCTCTAGGGATGTGCGCCCCACGAAAACCTTCTTTAAAATCCTCCCAAGTGATATCATTTTCATTGGGGTGCATATGCAGAAAATTCTCCCACCATGATGCAGTTGCTCCAGTAAGATAGTGTGGTGCATAAAGTACCTTTTCATGATTTGAACATTGTGCAATAATCAATTTCCTTTCAATGTCTCGAAGCCAATCATCGGCCTCAATAGGTCTGTCAGTGTGAGAAAATGTTGGCGGACGTGTCTTCTGTAATTCGGACAATTTAGAATGCTACTGGTGTGGCTCACGGTGATTCCCCATATTGATAACATGGTTCATCATTTCTTGGTGCTGCTGCTGGCTTTGCTCGTAAAGGCGGCATACTTGAGAAAATGCTGTTTCACTGCCCTGCTGACTTGACTGCCCTTGCGTGAAATTGTTGCTTGTTTGTGTGCCATAATTTTCCTCTGGCGGACTTGGCATGGAACGAGTCCAGGGACGAGTCATTTTCCACTCTGGGGTATTATTGCAAAACTCATGAGAAGAACTGAGCGGAAAAAATAAACCAATGATTTTGCAAATGCAGCAAATACACAAACTCCAATGGTTTTCGAAGAAAATACTTGATTGCGTATGGAGAAGGACTGCTTAGTACATATCTTACACGCGAGTCGTAATTATACAGTACGTCACTCAGGATGTGCATACACATTCCTGACATGTTATTTATGCTAGTACACTTCTCCGAGTTCCTACATGATGCGCAAACAGACTACTTCTCATCAACCTATTTTACATATAAAACATATCATACAAGCGGACACATCGCGTCGCGGACAGGCGTACTTAGTCGGAGATGTTGAAGACTTCCTTCGGCCTGCCGAGGGTAAGACCTAGTGGCGATGGAGACTCAACCTCCTCCTCACTAATAGGCTCCAGGCGTGGAATACTGGTTCGAGGAGTTGGTGCGGGCGCG
The DNA here is from genome assembly GCA_902687465.1 of Secale cereale. Classification (NCBI taxonomy): domain Eukaryota; kingdom Viridiplantae; phylum Streptophyta; class Magnoliopsida; order Poales; family Poaceae; genus Secale; species Secale cereale. The sequence goes on along the minus strand of LR738711.1, from coordinate 160,758,008 downwards.
GCAGGTGGTGCAGCTCTGACTGGAGTAGGAGCAATGACCTGGTCCAACTCCTCAGTGGTAGGTAGGCGGCAAGCGGTGGCTAAGATGGCAGGTGCATATGATGCTGAGGACGAGACATATGTCAGTGGTGGTGAAGTATGGAGAAGCTCCCTCCTGTTGGCGGAACCGCTCTGAACTAAGTCCATACGAGGAGCCACCAAGTCGTCCACAAGGTTATCAAAGGCTGCCTCAAGAGCCTTGAGGTACTCAACCAAGGATTCGATGGCTTCATCACATTCTCCCCTTGCGCAAGCAAACGCATAGTGGCACGTGTAAGGTACGTGGCAGGGGAGGTAACGGTAGCGACGAGTTTTCATCGAAGGAAGAGCATCCCGGAGGCCATCTGCATGGCCCTCATGGACAACCATCTGCATGGCATGCCTCTCCGTAGGCATGGCCCTGCCCACAAATCGGAAGAGGCGTGCTTCAGAACGCCCTCCCTTGAATTGCACGCGGCCTGGTGCATCAACACGCTGTCACTGATCTTGTGCCGGTAGAGTGTGAACTCTGGACGAGTCGATGGCCCAATCGCGACCTTGGTGATGGCGACGAGGAGCTTGATAAACCCCTCAGGAATGTTGGCGAACACGTGTGAATCACAGTCGCTGCTGGCCATCTACAAAAGTAGACAAAAATTCCGAATAGTCAAATCATAAATTTATGACGACTAACAGAAAATTTCTACCAATGTAAAAATGCTGAAATAGCACTCCAGACGCTAATAACCGATTAGCGATCGCACCTAGTGGCTTCCTACAGTCAGCCTGGCTGTGGTACCAAGGTTGTCAGGACCGATTTTCCAGTAAAATATTTACTAAGAAACCGACCTTTTTATCGGACCAGTATAGAAGGATACTTCTCACTGGTAGATAAATCCTTGATACAGAATTCCAGAGTACTAAACATTATACAAGGTTGAGCTGAGGTTGCTCAACAAATTATTAGAAGCACGCCGATATTATACATAAGGGCGGGTATGACACAAGGGTAGGGTGGCATAACTACTGACTCGTAATAAAAAGTGATGGTGGATATGTCACGGTGTAGTAGGTGACACGACTCCAATATCTTACAATTCATCGAGTGTCGGAGTGAGACCCGATGAACTTATTTGGTGGTTGGCGGAAGCGGTTATAATACAGTGATCAACTCCAGGAGCGCGAGAGACTGACTAGGACTCCACTAAGCGTCGGACTCGCTATCGAACTCTTCATTCATGAGACCGCCTTCGTCAACATCTGGCCAAATCAACAAGCCAGGTGAGTACTTTGAATGTACTCGCAAGACAGTTCGGACATAAGATATAACAAATACAAACATGATGCATAGGAGCAAACTAGCAATATGTACTCGAATAATATAATTTTGCGCTGCAAAGTAAAAATGGCAGTCGGGCGGTAGTCCTCCCGAAATCCCAAAGAGAAATAAAAGAATACTAATCGAGTGTCTGAGCGACGCCTCATGAGGAAAATGAATAAAAACATGCCACAGTCGGACGTCTGTGCGACATCACATAAAGGGCTTATAACCAAAATAAATAATGAGAATGCCACCGTCGGACGTTTGAGCGACATCACATAAATGGCTTATATTCAAAAGTAAATAGCAAGAATGCCACAGTCGGACGTCTGAGCGACATAAAATAAAGGGCTTATATTCGAAAGTAAATAACAAGAATGCCATAGTCGGACGTCTGAGCGACATCATATACAGGGCTTATATTCGACAGTAAATAACAAGAATGCCATAGTCGGACGTCTGAGCGACATCACATAAAGGGCTTATATTCGAAAGTAAATAACAAGAATGCCACAGTCGGACGTTTGAGCGACATCACATAAAGAGATTATATAATCTTTGGTATAACGGTAAATTATTTCCAGAGATTAATCAGTGCAGAAATAACTGGTTAGTTCATCTACCAAAATGACTCTTGACTAGATCACCATTCTTATCATTATCATAAATTAACCGAGACGGTCACTGGGTTGACACAAAGATTGACACTAGGCCATATACATGGCTACTCGGAAGATTTTTGACTCTGCAGAGTTTGTACTCTTAAATCACAGCCAACGGATTTCACTAGCCACAAGGACTAGTTCCGTCTAGGGTGTTTTAGTAGAAACACAACTAACCAGTACACACCTATTTCACATCCTGCTGCCCGGAATCACCCGAGACAACACTCACGAAAAACTTTAAGACGGGGAGGCTACAACCTCGAATAGCATGGGATCAAATTTATATCGCGCGCTCTAAGGGGTACCCCCCTCTCGGTCCCAACCGGAAACACCCATGCCCCCTGACCGGATGACGGGCTTTAATCCAGGGCCATGGAACCCTCATCCCGGCCCCTCTATTTGGTGTGTACACGGAAAGAGGTTTGCAGCTGACTAAACCGTAATCTTTGGAGAAGACATGTGACAGTACCAAAAAGGAGACGAACGGGATCATGACTTGATCCACGTTGATACTAGAGTTAACAGTTGACTGGCATGCTTCAACAATACCAGCTCCAAACCCTCATGTCACCACATGACCAGGTTGGTTCATCATCATCTTTCAGGGCTCACCCGAAGCTTGCTTGCATGAAATATAACATCTACAAATGCTTATATAACCATGCTATGAAGAAGAACTACTCAATCAAACATGCAACACACTCATCATATCAAAGGTTCAAACATGCTTGCCTGGTTCGGAGTAGTCCGAGTCTTACTCGGTGAAGTTCGCGGCTCCGTCACTTCCTTCGGTATCTACGTATACAAATAAAACGGGTACTAACATAAATAACGCGCGTGTATAAAAGTTGTACCAAATATTTTTCAAATAAATATGATAAAAAACTAGACAGAAAACTAAAGAGGACGGAAAAAGAATCAACTCAAAATCATCTTTTGTTTAAAAGTTATTAAAGCTTCTGTCCAGGGACTTGTCTGTAATGAAACAGAAAGTTTCCAGGGGCTAGAATATAAAAATAGAAAACGATTCGTAAGTAGTACGCCAGCCGAATAGGGAAAACGTACTTTGCCCAAAGGTGTTTTCCATTAAAACGATTCGAATGAGTTTGAGAGACTGACGAGGGGGTCCCACTCGCCAGGTTTGAAATTTAAAACATAAAACAGAGTCGCGCCTGCGCCAGAGAGCTGTGGTGGTCGCCGGCGCTAATCCACATCGAGGTAGGGGGAGTGGGTGGTACCTACGTGTTCCTAGTGCTCTTCCGCGTCGGTGGGTGGTGGAGTTGGACGTCGGCGAGCACCACGTCGACGGCGACCCTATCTCCGGCGGACGGCGCCTCAGGTGGTTGTGGGTCTTGTCGGAGAGGGTTGCTGGGGTCAAATTGGAGTGGGGGTTAGTCGTCTAGGTGTGCTAGGAAGCTACTGGCAAAACTACAGCGGTGGAGAAGCTCTCACCAGAGAGGAAGATGCCGGAGCCCGAAGTGGATCGAGGCGGCCGGAGTTGGGGAAGAAGGGCCCCTCGAGGCTCTTCCAGTGGCTGGGCAGGGTCTGGTGAGGTGGTGGAGTTGTGCAGGGTCGAGAGCGAGCATGGGGGTGCTATTTATAGCCGGCCCGAGGCGGTTGCCGCAAACGGGATAAGTCCGGCGAGCGATTACAGCGATACTATGGCTGGACGGGTGACTTAGGCGCTTGAGCATCGACTGGACGGTGTACTGGTTCCATTCTGGTGCAGAACTTAGCAAGGCAGGGGCGCTTACGGCATTTCCCCAACGGAACGGCCGAGCGGGCACGTCGGCGTCAGAGAGCACGCTCTGCGCATCTCAGGCCACGGCGACGGTGCTGCAGCGTTCGCAGGCAAGGAGACGGCCACGCGGAGCTTCCAGGTGGCTTGGGCGGTGCCGAACGGCATTGCGTTGCAGTGTGCACCCTGTCGGCCACCACGGGTGGCTCTGCCGCCGTGAAAGGCGACAACGCAGGCAGGCCACGACGCCACCGACGCTCGCAACGAGCCAAGCGAGTGTGTGGCACTCAGGATAAGCGCGAGGAGCAGTGCAGCAAGGAGCCAAGGCGACACTGGTGAGATTGACAAGAGGTTCTGATGAAATTGACGAAACTGCACTGTTGACTGCATTCTTCAGTTAACTTTTTTGAATCTTGACAGAAACAGTGCACGCCAGGTGTTCGATGAAATGGTTTTGGCATGTGGATATTTGGTGAGGTGGTCTCTTGAAGCATCCAGAGGCTGCCTGAGTTTTCACAGATTTTTAGGAAGAGAAAAAAAATATGAATTTCATAAAAAATGGAAAATCTGGTCCAAACTTGCAGCAAGTGAAATTTGAAAATTTTGAACTGTGGACTAGTGAAACAAGATGGATCTAGGTTGAGGGTACTAAGGACTAGCCACGGGAGTTGGTTTGGAATCAAAAATCAAAAGGGAATTGGTGGTTCCTTTGTAAATCACCAAGGCTCAATTTGAAAGACAGAAATTGTTTTTGGTATAAAATATTTAGAAAAATCCTAATGAGGTTGAAACCTACTGGAATTGATGAGAGACTTGTTTCAATGTGGAAAGGAGGTTTTAGAGAGAAAGACTTTCATTGGGTGTCATGGCAAGAGAAAAAGTTGAATGGGGAAGACAAGTCCATGGTTTTTATACGAAGGTTTTTCATCAAGGGAAAATTGTCAAACAAAACATTTTTGAAAATAACTTGTGTTGAGTTAACACAAGTAGAAAACCTTCAAGACCAGAATCAAGGTTGAGAAGGACACACAAACTTTTGTCATAAAAGTTTTTAGAAAGGGTTTTAAGAAAAGATCAAATATCCCCCTTCCAAAAGACCAAAAAGTTTGATGAAAACAAATCAAAAAATGTGGAGTGTTACACCTACACACCTCCCCCTAGGAGCATGCGTTGATTGCTTTGTTTTGATGACTCGTTGATTTTTGCAATAAGTATATGAGTTCATATGACTAATGTTGAGTCCATGGATTATACACACTCTCACCCTTCCACCATTGCTAGCCTCTCTTGTACCACGCAACTTTCGCCGGTGCCATAAACCCACTATATATCCTTCCTCAAAACAGACACCATATTGTTACTCAAAACAGCCACCATACCTACCTATCATGGCATTTCCATAGCCATTCCGAGATATATTGCGATGAAACTTTCCACCGTTCCGTTTATATGACACGCATCATATTATCATATTGACATGCATGATCATGTAGTTGACATCGTAGTTGTGGCAAAGCCACCATGCATAATTTTCCATATATGTCACTCTTGATTCATTGCACATCCTGGTACATCGCCGGAGGCATTCATGTAGAGTCATACTTGTTGTAGTATCGAGTTGTAATAAAAAGTGTGATGATCATCATTATTAGAGCATTGTCCCGTATGAGGAAATAATAATAATAAAAAGAGATAAAGGCCAACAAAAAAGGAGATGGCCCAAAATAATAGAGAGGGGCTAATAAAAAAAAGGAGAGAGAAAGCCCCTCCAAAAAAATGAGAGAAAAGTGAGAAGGTACAATTGCTACTATCTTTTTTCCATACTTGTGCTTCAAAGTAGCACCATGTTCTTCGTTGTAGAGAGTCTCATGCTAAGTCACTTCCATATACTAGTGGGAATTTTCATTATAGAACTTGGCTTGTATATTCCAACGATGGGCTTCCTCAAATGCCCTAGGTCTTCGTGAGCAAGCAAGTTGGATGCACACCCACTAGTTTCTTTTGATGAGCTTTCATTCATATTTAGCTCTAGTGCATCCGTTGCATTGAAATCCCTACTCACGCACATTGATATCTATTGATGGGCATTTCCATAGCCCGTTGATACGCCTAGTCGATGTGAGACTATCTCCCTCCTTTTTGTCTTCTCCACAACCACCTCTATTCCATCCATAGTGCTATATCCATGGCTCACGCTCATGTATTGCGTGAAAATTGAAAGGTTTGAAAAGATAGAGTATGAAAACAAGTGCTTGGCTGAAATTAGGGTTGTGCATGATATGAATAATTTGTGTGATGAAGATGGAGCATAGCCAGACTATATGATTTTGTGGGGATAACTTTCTTTAGCCATAGTATTTTGAGAAGACATGATTGCTTTGTTAGTATGCTTGAAGTATTGTTATTTCTTATGTCAATATAGACTTTTATCTTGAATCTTTCAGATCTGAACATTCATGCCACAATTAAGAGAATTACATTGAAAAACTATATTGGTTAGCATTCCACATCAAAAATTCTTTCTTTATCATACCTACTCGAGGACGAGCAGGAATTAAGCTTGGGGATGCTTGATACGTCTCCAACGTATCTATAATTTTTGATTGTTACATGCTATTATTTATGAAGTATTGGATGTTTAATGGGATTTATCATTCACTTTTATATCATTTTTGGGACTAACCTACTAACCCAAAGCCCCAGTCCAGATTGCTGTTTTTTGCCAGTTTCAGGGTTTTGCAGAAAAAGAATATCAAACGGAGTCTAAATGGAATGAAACCTTCGTGAGAGATATTTTTGGAGAAAATCACGCCAGAGGAACTTGAGAACCACGTCAGGGGAGCATCAAGGGGCCCTCGAGGGTGGGGGGCTCGCCCCCTTCCCAGGGCGCGCCCCCCTGCCTCGAGGCCCACTCGAGCGTCCCCCGGTGCCCTCCTTCTTCCTATATAAGTCCACGTACCCCAGAAACTCCGTGAACAAAGAGAAAACCCTAATTCTATCGCCGTAGCTTCTGTTCCCGTGGATATCCCATCTTGGAGCCTGTTCCGGAGCTCCACCGGAGGGGGATCCATCATGAAAGCCTTCATCATCATCATCATCGTCCTCACCATGAGTTGTGAGTAGTTTACCACAGACCTTCGGGTCCATAGCTAGTATCTAGATGGCTTCTTCTCTCTCTCTCTAGATCTCAATACAAAGTTCTCCTCGGTCTTCGAGGAGATCTATTCGATGTAATCTCTTTTTGCGGTGTGTTTGTCGAGATCTGATGAATTATGAGTTTATGATCAAGGTTATCTACGGAAGATATTTGGTTCTTCTCTGAACTTTTATGTGTGCTCATAATATCCTTGCAAGTCTCTTCGAATTATTGGTTTCGTTTGGCCAACTAGACCCATAGTTCTTGCAATGGGAGAAGTGCTTGGCTTTGGGTTCAATCTTGCGGTATCCTTTCCCAGTGACAGTAGGGGCAGCAAGGCACGTATTGTATTGTTGCCATAGAGGATAAAAAGATGGGGTTTACATCATAGTGCTTGAGTTTATCCCTCTACATCATGTCATCTTTCTTAAGGCGTTAGTCTGTTCGTATGAACTCAATACACTAGATGCATGCTGGATAGCGGTCGATGTCTGGAGTAATAGTAGTAGATGCAGGCAGGAGTCGGTCTACTTGTCTCGGACGTGATGCCTATATACAATGATCATGCCTAGATAGTCTCATAATTATTCGCTTTTATATCAATTGCTCGACAGTAATTTGTTTACCCGCCGTAGAATATCGCTATCATGAGGGAAGCCACTAGGGAAAACTATGGCCCCAGGGTCTATTCTCAACATATCAATCTACATCTACTTTACTTTTACCGCTTTTGTTTGCAGTTTTATTAAATTAAAAATACAAAAAATATAAACTATCATCTCTATCAGATCTCACACTCGTAAGTGACCATAAAGGGATTGACAACCCCTTATCGCGTTGGCTGCGAAGTTCTTATTTGTTTGTGCAGGTGCAAGGGACTCACGCGTGGTCTCCTACTGGATTGATACCTTATTTCTCAAAAACTATGGGAAATACTTACGCTACTGTGCTGCATCTCCCTTTCCTCTTCGAGGGAATACAACGCAAGCTCAAGAGGTAGCATCCCGCCTGAAGGAAGGGTGTTCGGCTGAAAGTCTCCGGAGACCCGAACACAGCCGGTCTCCGGTTCAAGAGGAGAAGTGTTTTCGGCCCGTTCCTCGACGGCCGCCACTAGGTGAGTGATCGGGGTGGAATTGTCTTCCCCCTGGTCCGGTTTAGGCCCGATCCGATCATTGGACACTGAAAGCCCCAGGGCGGCGATGCCATCTAGCAACTCGTTTAAGGACGAGGTATATGCCGGATTGGCGTTTTCGGAGTGTTCGAGGCCAATGTAGGAATGATGATTGATGACGGCAGGGGACACGGTCGACTTGACAGCCATGCGGGCGTATATGGCGAACCCGCCGAGCTAGAGGACCTGGCCAAGAGCAAGGATTTTTTCGAAGGTGATGTCATCGTTGATGACGAGACGAGCCACCGATTGCTTCTCACGACTACACATCGAAGCTCTCAATGAAAGCACCATTGTCGGTGTCAAAACTGGCAGATCTCGTGTACGGGGGCACAAGCTTCGTATCTGAGGATCGGTGGTAGTAGGGGGAGACAAGGACACGATGTTTACCCAGGTTCATGCCCTCTCTATGGAAGTAATACCCTAGTTCCTGCTAGATTGATCTTGATGTATATGGAGATTACAAGAGTTGATCAACCTCAAGATCGTAATGGCTAAACCCTAGATGTCCACCCTATGATTGTGTTGTTAGCCTCTACGGACTAAACCCTCTGGCTTATATACATGCCAGAGGGGGCCTAGGGTTGTACAGAGATCACTTGAGGAGGAAGGAATCATTACATCCGGACATCTATTTTGCCTTTCTACATACATAGGAGTCCTACCCGGACACTGGGGGTGATCTTCTGCTTCTATCTTCACGTCCCATCAGTCCGGCCCAACTTCAGTAGTTCGGACACCCGAGGACCCCAAATCCAGAACTCCCTCAGTCACGACCCTTTATGTGAGGGTGTTCGGGGAAGACGACCGACGCGCGGGGTGCTGCCCAGAGGGTGACAACGACAACGTCGACGGTGATGATGACCGAAGGGGTGGCGCCACTATTGGAGGCGAGCTTGCCCTTGGCGATGGCCTCATCACGTCCAGCGGCAGCAATTCTTCCTCCGGGGAGAGCACTAGCGACGACGACTATGATGAGCCACCACGCCGCTGGCCTGCACTGGGGAGAGGAGCGAGCCGCATCGCCGCATCGCCGCCACGCCCTGGTGAAGCAGGCGGAAGAGTCCGACTGAGCTCGGGCGCCACCAGAGCCGGGCCCGAGGGTCGTTGTGGTTGCGCAACTTACTTTTGTTTCTTTCCTCCCCCTGCGCTGAAAAAGAAAGAAGGCCCTATTGGGGCATGTGATGAACCATGGCTTTTACGCCATTCATGTTATCGTTTCCATGTCAAAACCCAATTCCTGCATCGCCGCTGATTACAGTTAGGGTGACTTAGCTTGGCGTTCTTCTGTGTACTCTCCTGCCACGGGAGCGTGTCTTGCTGCGAGGACATTTGGGAGTCGCTGAGCCTCGTTAATAGGCACCCTGCAGCTGCAAGGTTAGGAGTCCTCCAGAGGTGTCATGCCCGTGAGCTCGTTTGAGGGCGTCACACCATGATGAAAGAGGAGCCAAAGGGCGAAGGTACTTTGGTGAGGTGTGTTCGCAGGCGGGCCCGAGAGCACACACCTGCCCAGCCCCCGCGCACGGGATGCGCGAGGAAGAACGATGGGCCAAGGCCACCCCTCCCAAGTCACGGTCAAAAAGAGCAAATAGTGCGAGAAGAGGAAATTTGCCAGCCCTCAAACGAAATGCGAGAAACATCAAATTTCATTCGAGAAGACGCAAACCAGCTACATAAAGCAAGCAAAAGAACAGTCGCGTCTGGCACCTAGTATTATTGTCTTCCCACCACCGCGGAGCATGGGGCCCCCACTAGGACGTGGGAGGGAGCCCCCGTGAGGCCCAGGGGCGGCACTCAAGAGACTCCAGGGCGTGTACAGCCCTACTCATTATTATGTGAGAGTGTCATGAGCGGAGATCTTCACGGGCACAAGGCCTTGGTCATGGGTAGAACTTCCAGAAACGCTGGATGTTCCAGGCGTTCTAGAATGGGACCACGTCCAACGTCTCCAGGCGCGCGGTGCCAGGCCTGGAGACACAGGAGATCCTGAACGGGACCTCCCACATGGGCGAGAGCTTGTGAAGCCCCTCCCTGGAGAGCACCCACCTCTGGACGAGGTCGCCCACCTCGAGGGTCCTGAAGCGGATGCTATGGCAGTGATACCGTTGCAGTGCCTGCTGGTACCTTGCTTCCTGGAGTGAGGCTCAGCGGCGGTGCTCCGCCCCCAGCACAAGGTCCATCCCCCGCGAAGCATTGTGGCGTGCCTCGTTGAATGCCAAGACCCTCGGGGAGCGATGCTTGACCTAGTGAGGGAGTACGGCCTCAGCTCCGTAGATGAGGAAGAACGGAATCTCACCGGTGGGCTTGGTTGCGGTGTTGTGGATGGACCACATGATGGCCTGGAGCTCCTCAAGACAGCCCCTGCCACATGCCTTGAGTTTCTTGTTGAAGCTTCTCGCCTCGATGCCCCTCAGGGCCTCCGCGCTAGCGCGTTCGGCCTGAAAATTGCTCCACGGATGTACCACTGAAGAATAGCGTATCCGCGTTCCAAGGTTAGCGCAATATGTTTCGAAAAGGTTGCTCGTGAACTGAGAGCCATTTTCGGTGATGATGCGGTTGGGGACCCCGAAGCGGCTCATAAGGCCCTTGACGAACTTGAGGACTGAGCCCACTGGTATGGTGCGGATGGCCTCCACGTCCACCCACTTGGTAAATTTTGGATGGCGACGTAGAGGCTGCGGTAGACTCCAGGCGCCCGTGGGAACGGTCCCAGGATATCCAGCCCCCATACCGCGAACGACCATGAGAGCGGGATGGTCTGGAGGCCCTGAGCCGGCTGGTGGATCTGCTTCGCATGGAATTGACAAGCCTCGCAAGTTGTTACCAATTCAGTGGCGTCGTTGTGCACCGTGGGCCAGTAGAATCTGCAACGGAACGCTTTTCCCACGAGGGTGCGAGACAAGGAGTGATGCCCGCAGTCCCCGCCATGTATGTAGGCCAGTAGCTCGCACCCTACTCCCTAGAGATGCTTCGTAGGGAGATGTCGTTTGGGCACCTTCGGTAAAGCACGCCATCTTGGATGCAATATTCGTTGGCCTGGCGGGCCACACGCTCCGCGTGTTCCTCCTTCTCTGGCAAGGCGCCCTGGAGCAAGGACGCCTTGACCTCCTCGGTCCAGTACCCCTCCTAGGGCTCGAGCGCGAGGAGCAGGCAGGCCCCCGATTTTGGGCCGCAGGCTAGGGTGCTCGAGGAGGATGCTGGGGGCAGCTCCTCCCGAAGTAGAACCAACCCTGCAGCAGGGGAGCTGCCGATGGTTTGATAAGCCGCTCCTCGAAGACGCAGGGCTCCCGAGGCAATCGACTAGACGCCCTCTTAGCGATGTCGTCTACTTCCTTGTTCGTACCACGTGGCACGTGCTTCAGCTCCAAGCCTAAGAACCATTTTTCAATTTTACGTATCTCTTCAAGATATGCCTCCATGTGCTCGTGCTTTGGCTTGTACGCCTTGTTGGAGAAGTTGACAAGGAGCCCGGGGTCGCCCTTGATGGTGAGGCGCCTGACCCCCAGAGCTGCCGCAGAAAGGCGATCAGGCCCTCGTACTCGGTGATGTTGTTAGAGACATTCTCCCCATTCTAGAAGCAGAGTTGCACTACGTAGTAGAGCTTGTTCTGGGTGGGCGAGATGAGGACGACCCCGCCCCCCGCGCCCTGGTGCGCGAATACGCGGTCGAAGTACATGACCCAACCGTCTGGTGCCTCGTCCCCAGTCACGAGGGAACGATCCTTGCTTACTTCACGGCCAGGGGCGTCAGCCCATTCTGCCACAATGTCAGGGAGGGTCGCGCCCTTGATGACCCTGTTGGTGCTGAACTCCAGCAGGAACGCGTGTAGCTCGATGTTCCACTCGGTGTCCCGTGTCGTTGGGGCTCCGAAGCACCCTCTCCGAGGGATAGGCCGAGACGACCTTGATGGGCTGGCCCTGGAAGTAGTGACGCATTTTCCTGGATGCGACGAGTAGCGCGAGTAGGAGCTTCTGCGGCATGTGGTAGCAAGTTCGCGCATCACGCAACACGGTGCTGACAAAGTACATGGGGTGCTTGACGAGGGTGGAGGCGCCAGCTGGGTCAAGGGAACCAGGAGCTTGATCGCCGGGCGGGGCAACCGTGGCCCTGGGGTCAGTGACCTCACGAGTTCCGCCATCTCGCGAGGTGCCCGTGGTCTTGAGGGTGTCATCGTGGGGCCGTGACACCTTGGCTGGGCGCATGTTGTTGCGCCGTGCACCCTCAACCGTACGCTCCGCCCGGACCGCCACGAGCGCCGCGCTGGCGGAGTGAGTCTTGGCGGCCAGGTAGAGTACGAGGGGTTCAAGGGGGCGAGGTGCCACCATCACTAGAGGGCTGGTGAGGTACCTTTAGATGTCTTGGAAGGCTGCGTCGGCCTCGGGAGTCCACTCGAACGAGCCCTTCTTTTTCATCAGCTTGAAGAACGGGAGGGCGCGCTCGCCTAGCTTGGAAATGAAGCACCGCAGCGAGGTCACGCAACCCACCAGCTTCTGCATCTCCTTGAGGGTTTGCGGCGGGCTCATCCTCTCTATGGCCTTGATTTTCTCCGGCTTGGCCTCCATCCCTCTCTGCGACACCAAGAAGCCTAGTAGTTTGCCAGATGGAACGCCAAATATGCACTTTTCAGGGTTGAGCCGCGGGTTCACTTTGTGCAAGCTCGCAAATGTCTCCTCCAGATCTTTGATAAGGGTCCCCTCCTCCCGAGATTTTACCACTATGTCATCGATGTACGCCTCGGTGTTCCTTTAAGCTGCTGGTCCAAGGCAATGTGCGTCAACCGCTGGAAGGTTGCTCCGGCGTTGCGCTGCCTGAAAGGCATGCAAGTGCAGCAGTACACCCCGCACGGTGTCAGGAAGGCCGTTTTATCGATATCTTGCACTGCCATCTTGACTTGGTGATAGCCCGAGAAGGCGTCCAGGAAGCATAGCAGATCGCACTCAGTGGTGGAGCCGGCGATCTGGTCGATGCATGGAAGGGGGAAATGATCATGTGGACAAGCCTTGTTGAGTCTTGTAAAATCGACGCACATGCCCTCCTTTTCGTCCTTCTTGGGTACGATGACCGGGTTCGCCAGCCATTCGGGGTGCCTCACCTCCTGGATGACATCGGCCTCTTGCAGCTTGCGGACCTTCTGAACGATGAATGACTACTTCTCTGGGGCTTGCCTCCGCTCCTTTTGCTTCACCGGGTGCATGTTCAGGCACACCATCAGGTGGTGCTCGATCACTCTACGTGGAATGCCGACCAGGTCCGTCGCCTCCCACGTGAACACATCCTTTTTGCGCAGAGGAAGCTGACCAGATGCCCTTCATGGTCCGGGGGAAGGCCGACGCCTCTGGTGAAAGTAGGGCCGCCCCCCGCCTTCATGGACCTGCACCTGCTTTGTCTGCACCCGGTCTTGAGAGAACAACTGCTTCTTTTTCACTGGTGCAGCCCCCGAGCCCTCCGGAGCGCCCTCCGGGCTTGGTCATGCGGCTGCTGCAGCCTTGAGAGCGAGCTCGAGGGCTGCCAGTGCGGCCTTGGTGTCCCCCGCCATGGTGAGGACGCCGTTGCTTCTCGGCATCTTCATGACGTTGTAGTCGGGGTGAGTCGCTGCCATGAACTTGGCGAGAGCCGGGTATCCGAGGATGGCATTGTATGGGAGCCCAATTTGGGCAATGTCGAAGTCGATGAGCTCAGTATGATAGTTGTCGCGCGTGCCGAAGGTGACGGGGAGGTCGAGCCGTCGACGACCCCCGAAAAGGGTCTAGTGGGGAGGAACCGGCCGTGGGGCACATGGAGTAGGCCGAATGCCTCCACGGAGAGGACGTTGAGGCCGGCACCCCCGTCGATAATGGTCTTGGTAACCGCCACATTGCAGATAGTGGGGGTCCAGAGCATAGGCAGCGTGCCAGCATCGACTGTGGTATTGGGGTGGTCCCTGTAGTCGATGGTGAGGTCGGCTTTGGGGGCCGCCCAGCCCGAAGGTGACTGTGCGGCTCCCACCTGTCAAATGAACTGCTTGATGTGGCGGCCCGAAGCCAGTGCCCACGAACCGCCGAGGAGTCCCACGAGTACGTGGGGTGCCGGCGCCACGAAGCGCGTGATGAACAAGTTGTGCGGCTCTTCCCAGGAGGCCTCCCAGGACTCCGGCAAGTTGACAAACCAAGCGCGCGGTGATACGTCCAAAACGTATCTATAATTTCTGCTTGTTCCATGCCACTTTTGGGTGATATTGCTATGATATTCATACACTTCCATACACTTTTGATCATATTTGGACTAACTTACTAATCCAGTGCACCCCAGTGCCAGTTTCTGTTTTCGGCTGTTTTTGTATTTCAGGTTTTCACGTTACGAGAACTGCCAGGAAAAATCTAGAAAAATTATATAAAAAATCAGCGTTCCGGAAACAACCCTGCGTCCGAAGGGCAGCCTGGGGGGGGCACCAGGGCTCCAGGCGCCCTGGCGGCGCCCCCCCTGGGTCGCGCCGGGGGGGCGCCTGGGCCCCCCGAAGCTTCCCCGATGCTCCCCTTTGGCATATATTTAAAGCGTCCTCCGAAACCCTCATAACAGGAACTCTTTTCGCGATCCCATGTCTGTTCCGCCGCCGCCGCCGCTTCCAAGATCAGGAGCACCAGGAGAACTCTTCCCGGCACCCTGCCGGAGGGGAGGATCACCACCGGGAGCTTCTCCACCATCATGGACGCCTCCCGGATGACTCGTGAGTAGTCTCCCTTGGACCATGAGTCCATGACCAGTAGCTATGTGATGTTCTCCTCCCGTTCTTGTGCTTCACTAATTAGTCCTTGTGAGCTGCCCTACATGATCGAGGCACCTATGTAATCCTTATGCTGTTGCTATGTTGAGTTTGCTGGGATCCTATGGATTGTGAGATTATGTTCAGATCGATCTTGAGTAATATATTTTATCTACCTCTTTTATATTTATGTTCATAAGTAATTCTTGCATGTTCTCCGTTGTTATTTATTGCTTTGGCCAAGTAATACGTAGTGACTCCAAGAGGGAACGTTATGCTCGATTGTGGGTTCATGCCCCTCGATGACTAGCTTGAGTGACAGAAACATGAGTCTACGGGATGTGCTGTTGCCACAAGGGGGAAAACAACGGTGCTTGTGCCCGCGGGTGCAAGGATTGTTTACTTTACGCAAAGTTCTTTTAATGCAGTTGTCTGTTGCATTGAGTTTACACTATGGGTGGGACTCGCAACTTAATACCAGCGAGATGTTCTGGATAGATATCTCAAGGTGGATGATTAGTAGTAGATATTGATGGATTTCGGTCTACTTATTTTGGCGTACCGCCCATGCATTGAACCTCAACCTTTCTGCAATGTAATCAGCATTGGTTTGCGTTCTTGGTCCTGTCAATTGCCCAGCTGTAATTTGTTTACCTCATATAGCTGTTTTATCGTCTTTTGGGAGAGAGACATCACTAGTGAACATCATGAGACTCCGGTCCATATTACCATCATTGATCACATCCGCTATTTACTTTTCGCTATTTACTTACTATTGCAAAACACTATCTATCACTACTATCATATTGCTTTTAACCCTTTGTGAACTACAAGGCCGGAGGGATTGACAACCTCTCTGTACTCGTTGGGAGAAAAGTTATTTGTATCTGTGTGCAGGTCCACGTTGATTGCTAATTGCACCGTTAGCAGTTGACACCTACTTGTTGAACCTAGGAGTCTCTGGGGATTCGATCCTTGGCATCTTTGCTAAGGGAAAACACTTCTACATACTGCATCTTACACCTTCCACTTGGGGTAACCAACGAGGGGTTCGAGGCCCATCAAGGAGTATTTTCTGGCGCCGTTGCCGGGGACTCCACTCTTCAGGATAGGGGAGTTGCACGCTATCTTTTACCTTTGCTTTTAGTCTTGTTAGTTTACCTTTCAGTTTTTACTTTAGTACCTTTTATCGAAAATCACAAAAATAGTTATCTTGCTTGCTTGCTACTATGGGTTCCACCGAGAACACCAAGTTGTGTGACTTAACTAGTCACAACAACGATGACTTTATCAGCACACCTATCACTACACCTGCCACTTCAGCACCTTCATATGAAATTAAACCTGCTTTACTGAACTTAGTCATGAAAGATCAATTCTCCGGTGCTGGAGATGATGTTGCTTTACACTTAAACAACTTTGTTGAACTTTGTGATATGCAAAAGTACCAAGAAATAGATGGTAATATTGTTAAGCTTAAGCTTTTTCCTTTCTCCTTGAGAGGAGGAGCTAAAATTTGGTTTCAGTCTTTGCCTAGAAATAGCATAGATTCATGGGACAATGAACACGTTGCCCAAGCTTGGGAACGTATGAAATCTCTTATCAAGAACTGCCCTACTCACGGTTTGACTACTTGGATGGTTATCCAAACTTTTTATGCAGGCTTGAACTTTACCTCGCGGAACTTGTTAGATTTAGCCGCGGGAGGAACTTTTATGTCAACTACACTTGGTGCTGCCACAAAGCTTCTCGATGAGATGATGACCAACTATTCCCAATGGCACACCGAACGCTCTCCAACAGGTAGGAAGGTAAACTCTGTCGAGGAGATTTCCTCCTTAAATGAAAAAGTTGACTTGATTATGTCTCTACTTTCGAAGCAATCTACTGTTGATCCTCGTGATGTTCCTTTAAATTCTTTAATTGCTCAAGAACAAGTAGATGTGAATTTTATCTCTAGAAACAATTTTAACAATAATGCTTATAGGAGTAACTTTGGTAACAATCCTAGACCGTTCCCCTCTAATTCTTATGGGAACAACAATGCTTATCCTAGTACCAAGAACTCCACTACTGAACTAGAGATTATGCTTAAAGATTTCATCACTACCCAAAAAGCCTTTAATAAGAGTGTAGAAGAAAAACTACATAAACTAGATGATCTTTCTTTTAAAGTAGACCATTTAGCCAATGAGGTAAAATTGCTAAAAATTGAAACTTCTCCTCTTAAGGAGAGGGAAGTCATCCCTATTAATGCTACTCAAGTGCAAATTAATGAAAATATTAGGATGATAGCTAAACTTAAAGAAAGATGGGCTAGAGAAAGGGAGGAAGAGGATATAATTAAGAGCCTTCCTACCCACCACACTGTTGCTACTATCAAAGTTATTGAGGATGTTCAAACTCTTAGCACCAAATGTACTCCTGGTCCCAATGGACCTATTAATGGTGATGCTATGACTATAGAAACTACCAAGCATGTGAACCTGAAGGATACTACTACCACTTTACTTGATGCTCGTGACCTTGATTTTGATAATTGCACTCTTACCGAAGTTATTGATTTCCTTCACAAGATGTCTAGAGACCCCCGCACTAGCATGCTTAATCTTGCCTTCACAGAGCATATCACTAATGCTCTCATCAAAGCTAGGGAGGAGAAACTTAGAGTAGAAGCCTCCATACCTAGAAAGCTAGAAGATGGTTGGGATCCTATGATAAAAATTAAATTGAATGACTTCTCTTGCTATGCATTATGTGATGTTGGAGCTAGTACCTCTGTTATGCCCAAAAGGATATATGATATGCTTAAATTGAAACCTTATGATTCTTGTTCTTTTGGTGTTCGTCTCGTTGATTCTTCCATAAAGAAACCCTTGGGGAGGATCGACGATGTTCTTATTATTGTCAATGATAATTATGTGCCCGTTGATTTTACTATTATGGATATTGAATGTGATCCTTCATGTCCAATTATTTTGGGATGTCCCTTTTTATGCACCGTTGGTGCTATCATTGACATGAAAGAGGGTAATATAAAATTTCAGTTTCCTCTCAAGAAAGGGATGGAACACTTCCCTCGTAAGAAGATCAAGTTACCTTTTGAGTCCGTTGTACGGGCTAGCTATTCTTTTACTCTTGATAAAACTTGATCTATGCATTATGCCTAGCTTAAAGGCATAAAAGAAAGCGCTTTTGGGAGGCAGCCCACATGAATAATTTTTTTTGCTTTTGTTGTGTCTTGATGTTTTTTACTGCTCTAGCATCATCATTGTATCTTTGCTTTTCATATTTGTGCCAAGTATAGCCTCTGATTGCTAGAAAGTTCAAAAGTTGTGAGGTGCTGTCCAGGAAACAGATTCTGTCCTTGGATAGAAAAATTCGTATAAAATAACCAGATCATCTTTTTGGTCTGAATTTTTTCGACAGAGTTCTCTATATAATTGTCTTTCGTGTGTCTGTTCTGAGTTTTTTGATTTGAGTTGCAGAAGTATCCCGAACAGATCGATTACTACCTGCTGTTCTGTTTTTCACAGATTCTGTCCTGTTTTGCCTTTCCTTCATTTTGCAAATCAAGAGCTTGCTTTTTCTTTGCAAAAACCTTTTGGCAATCTTGAGAAACAGTAGAAATTCAAGAATATCTTTATTTCCAGCAAGGTATAATTATTTTATTAAGGGTACTAACCTCTCTAATCAGATTATGACGAGTTATGTATGAAGGAAGTTTTCAAGTGTGCGAGGGAAGATGATAAAAAGATTCAGGAGTGTCAAGCGCTCAAGCTTGGGGATGCCCCCGTGCACCTCCAAGAAATATTCAAGGAAACTCAAGCGTCTAAGCTTGGGGATGCCCCCGTGCATCCCCTTCTCCATCAACATTATCAGTTCGTCTTTCGTTCCGCTATATTTTTATCACTTCATGTGTTAAGTGCTATGCTTGGAGCGTCTTGCTTTTAGTTTTCTTTTTAGTTTTTCATAACGAGTCGGAACTCAGCATTCTTTATGTGGGAGAGAAACACGCTCCACTTCTACCTAGAACATAACATAGAATCTTCATGTCTATCTTTGCTGTGTGTGTTCTTTGTCTTTTAATAGCTACTATCATGCTCTGCTCTTAGTATTCATGCTTATCTTTTCAAAGAGCTTTTGTTTAGTTGGTTGCTTGAACTCTCTTTAATTATCATGCTCACCTTATTAAGAGAGTTTTCTTCCGTTTCATTGGTTAATATGTCTATGATAAAGATGCTACGTGCATAATGGTGCTTAGTAGTTGAGGTTTTCTTATGGTTAGTCTCAAATAGCTGGGGGATTCTCAATGTGTTATTGGAGTACCAACATGATTTGTTTGCCGATGATGTGGTATGGTTTAGTAATATCTTCCTTCGAGAATTTATTTTGATTGACTTGGCGTATGCTCACGCATATTTAAGACTGTAAAGAAAGTCTGTCAAGCCTTAATGATCTTTTATTTCTGAGTAGCGATATAACTACCATGCCTGATTCAATATTGCTTTGTCGCTCTGCATGATTATGACCGTCATTGCTCTCTTAGTTGGTCGCTTCCAGTCTTTTGCTAACCTCCACCTGTACTAAGCAAACTAACCTTGCAATACATAGCTCATGGGAAAGTAGCTTAAAAACTATTGTGGTAAAGAATATGTTGCTTATGTATCTTATTTCTTATAATTTGCTTGCTGTGCGGTAACCATGTTTCTGGGGACGCCATCAACTGTCACACTTTTGTTGAATATCATGTGAGTTGCTATGCATGTTCGTCTTGTCTGAAGTAAGGGTGATTTGCCGTGGGTTGAATGAATATGCATATTGTTAGAGAAGAACATTGGGCCGCCAACCAAAGCCATGCATCATGGTGGAAGTTTTAGCTTGGACTTAATCCTCAATCTCTTATGAGAATATGCTTATGCATTTAAGAGGAGTCCATCATCTATTTTCTATGTTGTCCCGGTATGGATGTCCTCAAGTTGAGATCTATCAAAAACGAGAAATCAAATGCGATTTATCTCCTTGGACCTTTGTACAGGTGGCATAGAGGTACCCCTTTGTGACACTTGGTTGAAACATATGTAATGCAATGATAACCCATGGGAAATCCGAGCTAATTAGGACAAGGTGCGAGCACTATTGGTATTCGATGCATGAGGCTTGCAACTTATAGGAGGTCTTATACATGACACATATGAAGTACTACTACCGTTGAAAAAATTGCTTCCATGTTTTCAAAAATAAAAAGTCATAACCATATTTTACTTTTATGTTGAGTCTCCACCTTCTTTTAAAAGCACCAACTACTGAGAGCATGATTGTCATTCTGAGTGTAATGTGCATTGTCCCAAAGTAGCATTGTCTTTTGCATGATTGTGATATCGTTTATTTCTGAAATCATTGTATCTAGTCATCACTTAAACCTTGAAGGTGCCCCTGCATTTATGTTTTGCTTCACTAAAGGGGGCAAGCTAGATATCACTTTATCATATTTGCACATCATGTTCATTGCAAATCTATTTGATGCTCCAATGTCATGTTGTAAAACTTTCAGTCATTTGTGATTTTCTCATGAGGCAACTTAATTACTATAGAATCATTGTCTTAGTAAGCTTTTGTCATATGACTATGAAAAAGTCCTATATGGTTAATAGCATGTCACCACAGAAATTATTCTTGTTATCATTTACCTACTCAAGGACAAGCAGGAATTAAGCTTGGGGATGTTGATACGTCCAAAACATATCTATAATTTCTGCTTGTTCCATGCCACTTTTGGGTGATATTGCTATGATATTCATACACTTCCATACACTTTTGATCAGATTTGGACTAACTTACTAATCCAGTGCACCCCAGTGCCAGTTTTTGTTTTCGGCTGTTTTTGTATTTCAGGTTTTCACGTTACGAGAACTGCCAGGAAAAATCCAGAAAAATTATATAAAAAATCAGTGTTCCGGAAACAACCCTGCGTCCGAAGGGCAGCCTGGGGGGTGGCACCAGGGCTCCAGGCGCCCTGGCGGCGCCCCCCCTGGGTCGCGCCGGGGGGGCGCCTGGGCCCCCCGAAGCTTCCCCGATGCTCCCCTTTGGCATATATTTAAAGCGTCCTCCGAAACCCTCAGACAAGAACTCTTTTCGCGATCCCATCTCTGTTCCGCCGCCGCCGCCGCTTCCAAGATCGGGAGCACCAGGAGAACTCTTCCCGGCACCCTGCCGGAGGGGAGGATCACCACCGGGAGCTTCTCCACCACCATGGACGCCTCCCGGATGACTCGTGAGTAGTCTCCCTTGGACCATGAGTCCATGACCAGTAGCTATGTGATGTTCTCCTCCCGTTCTTGTGCTTCACTAATTAGTCCTCGTGAGCTGCCCTACATGATCGAGGCACCTATGTAATCCTTATGCTGTTGCTATGTTGAGTTTGCTGGGATCCGATGGATTGTGAGATTATGTTCAGATTGATTTTGAGTAATATATTTGATCTACCTCTTTTATATTTATGTTCATAAGTAATTCTTGCATGTTCTCCGTTGTTATTTATTGCTTTGGCCAAGTAATACGTAGTGACTCCAAGAGGGAACGTTATGCTCGATTGTGGGTTCATGCGCCTCGATGACTAGCTTGAGTGACAGAAACATGAGTCTAGGGGATGTGCTGTTGCCACAAGGGGGAAAACAACGGTGCTTGTGCCTGCGGGTGCAAGGATTGTTTACTTTACGCAAAGTTCTTTTAATGCAGTTGTCTGTTGCATTGAGTTTTCACTATGGGTGGGACTCGCACCTTAATACCAGCGAGATGTTCTGGATAGATATCTCAAGGTGGATGATTAGTAGTAGATATTGATGGATTTAGGTCTACTTATTTTGGCGTACCTCCCATGCTTTGAACCTCAATCTTTCTGCAATGTAATCAGCATTGGTTTGCGTTCGTGGTCCTGTCAATTGCCCAGCTGTAATTTGTTTACCTCATATAGCTGTTTTATCGTCTTTTGGGAGAGAGACATCACTAGTGAACATCATGAGACTCCGGTCCATTTACCATCATTGATCACATCCGCTATTTACTTTTCGCTATTTACTTACTATTGCAAAACACTATCTATCACTACTATCATATTGCTTTTAACCCTTTGTGAACTACAAGGCCGGAGGGATTGACAACCTCTCTGTACTCGTTGGGAGCAAAGTTATTTGTATCTGTGTGCAGGTCCACGTTGATTGCTAATTGCGCCGTTAGCAGTTGACACCTACTTGTTGAACCTAGGAGTCTCTGGGGATTCGATCCTTGGCATCTTTGCTAAGGGAAAACACTTCTACATACTGCATCTTACACCTTCCACTTGGGGTAACCAACGAGGGGTTCGAGGCCCATCACGCGGCTCACCCAGAAGGGCCATAGGGAGCCAATTTGCCATGATGTTGTCGTCGCCGCCGGCTGCCCATATGGCTGTATTTATAGGGGCCTTGGTCCTCTTCACCGAAAGCGAAGGAACTCCACGGGGTCATCCACGCTTGGGGGCGCCGCGGCCCCCCAGGCACTCTCCCCCGCCTTGCGATGGGTGAAGTAGCCACCGAAGTTTAGGCCAGCGTTGCCGCCATGATACAACGGCGCAGATGACCCCGTGGAGCCAATTTGCCATGATCTTGTCGTCGCCGCCGGCCACTTCCTCTCTCACCTCATCTTTTGATCCCCCTCTATGGTAGTGGGTAGGCCGTATTTATAGGGGCCTTGGTCCTCTTCTCCGAAAACGAAGGCGGGAAGGGATTCCATAACGGCCAATTTGAACGGGGACAAGAAGTACATCTTATCCAGATGAAAGGTGGTCTTCGCCTGCAAAACTTCTGGTCGTGACGCCGTGGTGGGCTCGGCGAAGACATCCATCCTGCCGTCCTAACGGTCTTGGTCTTGTTGCACCGAAATGGGAACCTTTGGTTGATTCCTTGGGACTCCGCGACTTCGCTTGCCATCTTAGCTCCAAAGTTGAAACCTGCCATTCTGCGCCCGCTGGCGCCCACCAGGGCTAGGTCGTCATGGCTTGCGTCACTTGATCCTCATTAAGTGGACGCTTGCATAGGAAACTCAACTCCTCAAGAGGCTTCCTAAGGAGGTCGCTTCCTTTGGAGGTCTTGGCGTTGTACGCCTCACGAGGCTTGGCCCCTCACGAGGGTCTTGCCTTGTCGATGCCGAAGATGGGCCGTACCAGGCCACTGGTGGAGCCATGCGGTGGGCCGCACGCAGGCAAGTCTGGGTACCCTGGTTCCCAGAATGTCGGCAGAGTGAACCATTAGTTATCATGTGATGCTCCTTTTGCTTCCTAATACTTCACAAATCCCGGGATGCCTCTATATCCTCCTGAGTCATCACTATGATCATTATACCAAAATCCTTGTTACCGGATTTTTTCTTCTTATTATTGTGTTCCAGCATCCCCGTGACGAAGTCACTTGTGTCGGGCCAGACTATGATTCATGCCGTCACACTGAGAGAGACCTAACAATATCACTCCATCATCGGAGAAGCAAATCCCACTCTTGAGCTATCCGACCACTTGTCAAATTATCCGATGAACGTGTAAGTTTTCATTATAATCACCATGTTACAGGTGACATTTGAGCAAACCCAAATCCCATCGTACAGTAAGAAGTGACCATGATACTTTCATGGTCTAAGGAGCAAGCTCACATGTTAGCACTCTGTATTATTACTGTTCAATACAGATAATACTAATCCGATTCACAACAAACAAGTTTGGGTCGATTCAGTATGACCGTTCTTCCAATGTCATCATCTCAATGTTGTTTTATGACTATCGTTACACTTAACGATATCCTAAGATCCAGAAAATGTGATCACCAACACACTTGAGCTAGTCCTAGAGTCAAGACTAGGAACCTTTTATTTATTCGTTTATCATTCCACATGTCCATATGAGTTTTCCACTGAATCTCATATTCCAGGATCATAAAAGTTATAGCATAGAATATAAACTATTTAATAATGAATATGGACATATAAAAATACAAATATTATTGCCTATAGGGCATATTTCCAACAGAGCAAGCTATGGAGGGTGCTTGCTAGATCCCTCCACTGGCTTGCCCGTAACTGTGATGGGTACAACCAGGTTCCCACCACTGCTCTTTTGGAAAAGTAGCAGTGGCTAGTGACCTGGCTGCCCTCCAATATTATAGCAATGGCTAGTGACTTGGCTGCCCTCCAATATTATAGTTCACCTATAGGGCTGTACCCAGTAGTGTATAAATACAGACACACCATTGACATTTGAAAAAATGGTGTCGATGTTCTGGGAACCATGGTACCCAGACTTGCCTGCCCGCGGCCACGACATGGCTCCTTTTCAGGCCTAGTACGGCCCATCTTCAACATCGACACTCAAGACCCTCGCTAGGGGCCAAGCCTCGCGGGGCGGACGATATCAAGACCTCCGGGTCTTTCTCATATTATTTGCCTGTGGGATTTATTTTCCTTTGCTTTTATTTTCTGATCTACTAAACCAAAAACGCAAAAATACCTTGCTGCAATTTATCTCATTTATCATTCAATCTATCAATATTTACAACTTTATCACATACGTTACCCGATAGGGATTGACAACCACTTTTACACATTGGGTTGCGAGTATTTGTTATTTGTGTGCAGGTGCTGTTTATGTTGTGTTTCATGGTTCTCCTACTGGTTCAATAACCTTGGTCTCATTACTGCCGCTGCTATATTGCATCATCCCTTCCTCTTTGGGGAAATACCAGCGTAGTTCTAGTAGACATCATGCAATTGATAGAAAAGCGAATAGTTATGACAATATGCAAGACAATGATCATGTATATAGGCATACGTCCAAGAATACTAGACCGACTCCTGCCTGCATCTACTACTATTACTCCACACATCGACCGCTATCCAGCATGCATCTAGTGTTTTAAGTTCATGGAAAAAGTAATGCAATAAGAATGATGACATGATGTAGACAAGATCTATTCATGTAGGAATAGAAATCATCGTTTTATCCTTAATAGCAACGATACATGCGTGCCTCGCTACCCCTTCTGTCACTGGGAAAGGACACCGCAAGATCAAACGCATTACAAAGCATCTCTTCCCATTGCAATATAAGTAGATCAAGTTGGCAAAACAAAACCCTAATATCAGAGAATAAATACGAGGCTATAATAATCAAGAATGCATATTAAATCAAGGAAATTCTGATCATAAACTCACAATTCGTCGGATCCCGACAAACACGTCACACAAAGTCATTACATCAAATAGATCTCCAAGAGACCATTGTATTGAGAAACAAAGAGAAAAGAAGCTATCTAGCTACTGCCTTCAGACCCGTAGGACTGAGGTGAATTACTCACACATCATCGGAGAGGCACCAATGAGGATGATGAACCCCTCCGTGACCGTGTTCCCCTTCGGTAGAGTGCCGGAAAAGCACTCAAGATTGGATCTCGTGGTTCTAGAACTTGCGGCGGCTGGAATAAAATTTTGTCGACTCCCCTAGGGTTTCTGGAATATTCACTACTAGAAAAAAGGCTGTTAGTGGCGCACCTGTTTTGGCTATTAATGGCGCACTATAGGTACGTCATTACTAGCACGCCATTAGAATTTTGTAGTAATGGTGCACATTTGGTGCGCCATTACTATCACAGCTAGTAATGGCGCACCTATAGTGCGCCATTACTATCTGTCTTAGTAATGGCGCAACACATAGAAGTGCGCAATTACTAACATTTTTTTTCAAATTGTTTTTCAGAAAAAAAGTTCAATTTTTTTTTTCATTTTTTCATTTTTTTCTTAATCTCGGGTCACTATGGCTTAATCTCGGGTCAATATGCTAAATCTCAAGTCAAATCGCACTCCGTGGTCAAACTTCCCGGAAGGTCAATCACCTCACACTACTCCATCCCGAGCATGCTTAACTTCTGAGTTCTATCCAATCCCAGCACCAGCTCACTTAACAGACACATGTTGATATATGTATCATATCAATCCTATTAAACCTTGTTGATGTGTAGGACTTTGTTCATGTTCATGAGTGTGATGAAATTTTTAAAAACTATTTCAAACTTCCCGGTCATATTACGTATCATCTTTTGAA
>LR738711.1:160648703-160727564 GCA_902687465.1 Secale cereale | reverse complement strand
GCCGCCGCACCCAGGCACCCCGCCACCCCACCACCCCACCACCATCTCCTCCACCGGTGAGCACCCACCTAGATTGAACCGATCTGCAGGATGGTGATGCCCTTGTGTTGCTCTTACTGCCCACAACCATGACTGTACTCATATGACAACCTCTTCAGTAATTCTGCTCATATATATGAACTAGTAACTGCTAGATCTAGTCTTTATTGTCCACAATCGTGACCTAATGGATTACAAGTGGAACTAGGCGAAAGCGGAAGGGGGAAATCAGTGCAAATCTAAGCACCACTAGTGGTCTTATGTAATTGGTAGAATTTTGAATTGGTTAGTGTTTATGCCATTCTCTACATCGGTAACAGCATTGGCGTTGATTTGTTTAGTTCGATCAGTATTACTAGAATTGATTAGTCACAGATTGGTCGTTGTTTGCCACCTCAAGTCAATGGGAAAGGAAGGAGTTGGGTGGTCTTTTATTTCTTTCCTATAAATTGATAATTATCACAAGTTTAATGCACGGTGCATGTGTATTTGTTGTATGAATTATCTGATGGTAATTTGCTTATCTGTCCGTCGCGGCGCTGTAGGGGAAGGGATGGGCGATGACCGAGGCACGCTCGCTCAAGGGGGTGGCGTGGCTGGGCTTGTTCGCCGTCGCGCGCGCGTCGTTTCATAGAGCTCCGTCGAACTCCCTCGACCGCGCCGCCAAGGGACTGTTGCGAGTAGGCGCATGTCGAGCGTCGCTGGCGTTGGCGATGATGGAGAGGACGCGCATGCGAGGAACGTCCGCTGGAAGTTCCCTGGCGTCCGCAAAGGCACCTACAGCAGCCCCACATCGTCACCGTCCCACTTGCTAGGTGAGGACCCCTGTACCCAGTCACCTCGGGTTCCAGATTTGGTTGACCGGCCAAGATCAGTGGGAATTTTAGCTTGACAAGTTCTTGCCGATAGCGATGTAGATCCTGATAATGGTTAGGTTTCTTCTAAACATTCACATCATGTGCAAAGTTAGCTAGCTCCACCTGGTCAGGATATTGAATCCACCGTGCTGCTATTACTTCCCATTTCGTCTGCATTGCAGACTCGAGACCAATTTGGTCGAATATTACATGCATGTTTATATGAATATGGTGAATCCTTATTTGCGATTAGTTTCTGCTGATGTTTATTTTACTCCGATCGACTAAGTGTACTAGGTTGTTCACTATTTTCATCTCTAGCTACCTTTGAATTTATTTTTAGGCATGTAATAAAATTCACAACTTTAATTTAGTGTAGGCATGTAACGAGTCTGACCTTCAATACTAGCAACCATAAAATTGTATAACATGGCCAGTGATTTTGTTCATCGTTTACTCTCCTTCTACACTAGGTTACCAGTGAATGCACATGTGATGCATTTTTATTTCCCTCCATATAGGATACAATGTAAGCATTAAATATTTTCTCTATGATATTTTTGTATCACTTGCCGCTGCCATGCTTCCTATCCAATTTCCTCCCGCTTCTTTACCTGCTGAGCTGATATCGAAGTCTCCAACTCGATTTCGCTCGCAGGGAAGAATTCCGTGGCTGGTTGCACTATCATGACCGATGTGTTCCACAGCGGCATGCTGCTGGTGTCCGTCACCAGCGACATGACAAGGCCTTGAGCACCAGGATGTATGGCGTTGTGGCGCATCATGTTCTTGCTCAGTGCGAGTAGTTGGTTAACAAGTAGTTTTTTTGTGTGTGTTGTGAGGTGGGTCATATCCTTCATGGCACGACCATCTGTGCATCTTGTGCTAGCCGTTGCTAGTCATGACGTCCTTCTGAACATGCCCCTATGACTTTGGGTTTGGCTCTGATAGGATTTGTTTAGGCCATGAACTACTTTAGGAATCGAGTATCTCGTTAATGCTTCGACTAACCTGCTCTATTTCATTATTCCTGATATTGGCTCCATGCTTATTATTTTCTTATTAACTAGTGTAATTAGCTTTAATTTTAGCCATTATTTGCCTACTGGTTATGCTAGAATTCTAGATGTGGTGTTTCTTGTTCTCCTTTATTTCCTACTGTTCTGTTGTCCACTGCCATGAAATTTTAGATAACTTGAGGTCTTTGGGAGTTAAAAAACAGAAGCTTTCTTGTTCAGCCTTTTTCCTTTATATTCAAATTTTACCATGGCATGCAAATTTGCTTCAGAAACAACTATGATATGGAAGACTTTCTTCTTCTTGTCGGAATCTATATTCTCTGTCCGGTCAAATATTCTAGTGTTCAAATGTTCTATTTCATTTTGACGTATATAAGTGATAGCTGCAGTGAAGCCTATGTTTTGTACTGCTAGGCAGTTTCTTTTCCTCGTATTATCTTCTTGCAAGCTAAATTGGCAGTTTCTTGTATCCTTCTTGTGCAGACTAGTGGCCGTTGGTTATTCGGTCTGGCATGATCTGTCTATTCTGGCTCCGGCGGTGTTGTTACTGCTTTTCGGCTGGGAGTGGCCTCTCATACCTCGCGCGTGGTGGTAGGCTAGCCCCCAGCTTCGACTGCCTCCTCAGCTGGTCACCGTGGACATCCCCGTGGATCTACGCAGACGTTCTGCCGAAAGAAAGATGGCCTTTGTCGTGCTTCACCTGAGCATGAGAACCATGCAGTGTGTACTAGTTTGCAGCGTCAACGGGGGCATCAGCACACATAACACAGATGGTGTGCTTTGCCACCTCCCTCGGCAAGGAGAGCATCGTTGACGTCGAGGGTGTGACCTCCCTCCCCAGGGAGCCCCTCAAGGCTACCACGCAGCAGGTGAGCCGTTGGAGCGAAATGGTTGTTTCTTGTCATATTTAGCAGCCGAATTCAACATGGATGGTGAATATCATGTTAGATGGTGGTTTTGGAGTCTCCTTTATTTGTTCTGAATGGTTGGCGCCTAATCGTGAAGTGTTTACATCTTTGGTTTGTTTGTGCTAATGAATCATTTGTTTTGACTGGCAGGTGGAGATTCAGGCCAGGCAGGTAAATTGCATCAACAGGGCGATCCCCACACTTCCAATCATCCTCGAGGAGCGGAGCAGAATTCGAGAAGGCTGAGCAGGTATGTCCTTTACTTTGCTTCCATTCTCTTTGCATCAACCATTGTTTCCCAGCAGTTCATATTTCCTCTCTATGATTCTTGCGATCCTATTGTGATTTAAGAGATTTGTTTACTCTTGCCATGATTGCAGACCAGAGAGAAGCTGGTGCATGTTGTCAAGGTCACACGATTGAACTATCGACATATCGATCTGCAGACACCCGCGAATCAATCCATCTTCCTTATCCAATTCGAAGTTGAAAAGGTGTGTATTTGTCCTTTTTCTGCTCAGTGTTATCTTTCACGACATATGGTATTATGTTGTACCAAGTAGCATACTGTGTAACCATGTGCTTACTTATTCTTATACATTATGTGTTATGGCTAGCACGATGTGCTTAGTTATTCTTATACAAAGATCCGGTCACTGTTCATTCTTTCAGCCTAGTATCTCCGTTTATCAAGCAAAAGGCACTACAGCATCAATATTTGTCTGATTGCACCTTGAATAAACTGGCATTTTAACATGCAGCGCGTAATATTGTGCTATTAAAACATCCTATGTTGGTCCCATTTATGTGGCGTACCTGGCACTATTTTCTTTGCATCTGCCAACACTGTGTATGCATGTGATCCGGACATAGAGCACATGTGTATGCATGTTCCCATTGATCAAATTCATTCTTGCTCCTTTGACCAAATTCATTCATGCTCATGTGTATGTATGTAGTTGATCAATTAGTTATTTTATTTATTACATGCCCAATGTTTGCCTAAATCCTAACTTTTTCATTTATAGAATTATCCATGTATGTGCACTGCCTAGTGTAATCATAAATTTGAAATTAAACTGGTCTTGATTATTACATGCTATATATTGATGTGACAACCACATGCGCACCAAATTGTTGAGGTCCCTCTATGAATGGTTGTCCGCTTTCAGAACTAAGTGTCTGATTGCTTGCTGTGTTAATATGTACTGTATTTAAACTTGTGATCTTGAAAAATATTTGGCTGCTAGCTATCATGTTCAGCAAATGCTCTCAACTTTTATCCGTGTCAAATAATTGGACTTTGCATGTAGTGGATTACCATGCATCTAGGTGCATAGATATATGACCCTGTGCCTACATGTGCACTGACATGTTCAGAAAATGTCGATGTTTTCTGGTTTGTATTTAGAATATCTTGATATTTCTTGTGATCTCAATATCTTTCATGTTGGTAGTATTTTTGACTTTTTTGTTATGCAGCCTACAATATTCTGGCAATGTGTCATTTAGTGATATCTTGTGTTGTTCTGGTCTAGCGTGTTCCGGCTCTGGCAGTGCTGCTAGCAATAAGATTTAATTATTTTTGTTTATGACAACTAGAAAGCGAATGTACAATTTGTATATTTATTTTACTATAGTATTTTTTTCTGGAAATGCATGACTTAGCGCATATCGTAAGAAATTTCTTCTACCAAGAGTACTAGATGGTAACATAGCTTCTGACTGCTACTGAACAATTTTAACTGTTCATCTATGAAAGTGCACTAGCAAAAATCCTGAAAGGTAGCAGCGCTGTAGCATTTCTCTGTTTATGATCACCGGGTTGTGTGCTTGTCTAAATAATGAGCTAAATGGAGTCATGTTGTGGTTAGGGCAGGGAGTAGACATGTATTGAGTTTTCTTCTCTCTCTCTCTCTCATTTTTTTTGCGAATGAGTGAGTTTTCTTTTCTCATTGAGTGGCTGCACATGAGGACCCAGAATTAGTTTACACTTGGCAAAAAATAATCTTCTTCTTCTAGTCTTCTTCTTTTAACTTTCTTCTTTCCCATTTTACAGATTTTCTTAAGAGCACAGAAGCTTGGGTTGATGGAGTGCTTGTATTTAGTTTTTGTTTTGACCTTGTGAAACTTGCTACCTATGTATGAAACTGTGTAATATTGATGAAACTATGTATATGTATGGATGAAACTTGCTACTATTGGTAACATGTGTTGGATATATAGGTGTTCATGACTATGGGTAATATGTGTTGCATATGCTATATTGGTCATATAAATATATTTGTGTTTGATTTTCTGTGAAAATGAAATGATATAAGAAAAAACAAAATTAAATGGGGCAATATAGGAACTTTGCCATCTGCTGGCAGATGGCAAAGAGCTTTGCCATCAGCTAGCAGATGGCAAAGAGGCCACGTGTCATCTACATGTAAAATTTGGGCTCGCTATTTGGGCTCTTTGTCATCTGCTCTTTGCCATTTGCTGGCAGACGGCAAATCATGCAGCCTTTGCCATCTGCTGGCAGACGGCAAAGAGCCTGCAGCCTTTGCCATCTGCTGGCAGACAGCAAAGAGCCTGCAGCCTTTACCATCTGCTGGCGGATGGCAAAGGCTGCAGGCTATTTGCCATCTGTCGGCAGATGACAAAGTATACCGTTAGCCTTCTAACGGGGCTAACCCCGTTAAGAGGCTTTGCCATCTGCCAGCAGATGGTAAAGGCACAGGCTCTTTGCCATCAGCCAGCGGACGGCAAAGAAGCCTTTGCCGGCAGGGTTTCAGACAAACTATTTGCCATCTGCTGGTAGATGCCAGATTCCATTAGTGAAGTGCGCTGTAAAATCACCACATGTGCAAGCTAAAGGCGGGTAAGTTTATTTGGAAATTAGTATGAACCGTGTGTGATAGACCAGCTAGCTAGAAATATAAAAACAAACTACCCGGCTTGAGCATTGCAAAACTCGGCGGCTCCGCCACTTTTCCTTATTATCATACACGCATATTGTTATTGGACCGTGCGCGATCTTGGGCACTCCCGCCCTGCATCAATTCCTTTACCCATATTTTAGTAGCTGCCATACTTCAACTGTCACCCACACTTCTCCAGCACCGACCTTATAGTAAAATTGCAGTAGCCAAGGCATTTGAACCGTTGCCCTCCCTCGTCCACCACCATCTGCACGCACCATAACTAAAAATTTCAGTAGCCACGGCATATCCTCAAACACCCCCCCCCAACAGTCCCCCACCCGCCCCTCCCCCCTCCAACCCTAGCTCGCGGCCGCCGCCTGCGATGCCGCCAACCCCTACCGGTCTGCCAGTTCCTCCTGGCTTAGATAATAAAGTTTAGGTTACCCAGTGATTCCCATACCGTTGCCCCACTCCCCTGAGTTTTTAGATGAGGCCCGCGGTGTCCCTCCCTACCAGATCCACATCCCCTGCTCTAGAATGTTGCAGCCTAAGCTCGACCATGTATCCCGGGGAGCCCGACAAGCGTTCGACCAAGAAGAGGTTTATCATGGCCTCTCCGGTGGACGTTGGTTAGGTGGCTGCCGTTCACCCTGACATGTAGATCCGAGAGCAACACGCTCCACGGAAGCCGGCGAAGATGTTGACTACATTGCCATGCCGAAGGCTTCAAGTATTACTGTATCTCGGGAAAGCTGGCTACGACATCAGGCTCGTCCACAACGACGGCTTCACCGGGCGATGTCACAGGTTAAGTGGTCCATCCCCAACCCCCCTGGTTCAATCGCCATCGATCTCTTCGACGGCCATGCCGCTGATCTCCTCTACCAAGTGGTGAAGGATTTGCAGTCTTTATACGCCATCGGGCCTATTTTATCATTTTTGAAGGACACAGTCTACGACGACGGCTTGGGATCCTCAATTGCCAAGTTAGATCTCATCGACCACGACCACGACCATGAGGAGGGCACCCACGAAGGTTCTTCCAAGGTGAAACAACCCATCTGTGACATCAGAGTGCGCACCATGGATCTGTGCTCTTCTAACTGGAAGGATCTCGTCCATGAAATGTGAGGCAACATCCTATCAGCAAATCTTTCCTTTCTAGCTTTCTAACCAGTACCCTTTGTTGTAGTAGCATTTGTCGTGCGGTGCTTTAACTATGCCATGTTTAATTATTTCAGTTATGCAAAAATGTATTGTTCAATAGGACTATGTGATGTTTAAGTATGAATTGTCCACTTCAGTTTCATGCATATGAGTAGATGCCTTGTTTATCTGTATTTGGTTGTTAGGTTGGTTGGAGTGAGCATTTTTCCAGTTATCGAGCAGATGCCTTGTTATATGTATTTGGTTCTAAATTTGGTTGCAGTGAGCATTTGTCCAGTTATCAAGCAGATGCCTTGTTTATCTGTATTTGGTTGTTTGGTTGATTTTTTTTAGCATTTGTCCAGTTATCAAGCTGATACCTTGTTTATCTGTATCTACTTGTTAGGTTGGTTGCAGTGATCATTTTATCCAATTTTCAAGCATATGCCCTGTTTATCTGTATTTGCTTGTTAGCAGTGGCAGAGCTAGTGGATTCTCAAAGCCTGGGCACGTTATAAGCTAAAGACTATTTTGTTCTACTAAACATTAGAAGTATCATATTCAGATAAACGCTATGTGCAATATATATACACACTATAGTTTCATAGTACGTAGATAAAAGACAATAGAAGGAAATACAACATGAGATACAGTACGAAATAATTTCCTAAACACAAGCCAGACAATCAAACCTTTCAATGTTTAATGAGAAAATTCAAATTTAATGTGAAGGAAATATGCCCTAGAGGCAATAATAAAGTTATTATTTATTTCCTTATATCATGATAAATGTTTATTATTCATGCTAGAATTGTATTAACCATGTGTGAATACATAGAGAGAATTCCTTATTTGACCCTTTCTTAAATTTTACTTCCTTTTTTGGCCCTAAAAAATATCATTTTCCCTTTTTGACACAAATTTTTTATTTTGTTCCCTTCATGACACTTCCATCAATTTTGGCACATAACAGTGTTAAGTCTAACATGAAAAGACCATTCTACCCTTGATATATTATGTGACTAAAATATGTTTTGTCTTTTGACTACATGACTAATGAAACCAAATCTACTATTTCAGTATCACGTAACAGATTTGAGCTCACCAGATTCCCGCAATTTTTTTTATTTGAGCTCATCGGACATTTCATGCGCACTCGTTTTACCAGTTGATGTATAGTAATTCCATTGCATTCGGTTTACCACTTGCGAAGCCAGCCGAAATGAGACAGGTTAAGAGTGACCGTGTAGTTTAAATTAAAAAGGGAAGCTATAACAAGCACTGATTAGTGTACGTACGACCCTGCAGTTGGTGTGTTGGTGCGTATCTGTCCGGCACCGACGAACAAGTAGATATTTTGTTGGCGTTCTGCGCAACAAGCGCGGGCGTGGTGTTGCCGGAGCCCGGAGGTGAGTGCCTGGTTGGCGACGACGCCCTTGGTCAGGAGGGCCCAAAAGCAGCGATGTTAGAGTTACGAACATTTTTTTACAGACTCAAGGCTACGGACATATGTGTGATCAGCTGGTTGGGAAGAGGGGAGACCCCACCCTGAAATTCAAGAGGAAGGAATGAATTAAGACATGACACACACGTCCGTAAGTTGGATTCCATATGGGTCGTCCGTAGGTCTATCATTTTCGGCCCAGAAGTAGCCAGCGTCAGCTCCGCCTCCTTGGTCAGGAGAGCCCGAGGCCATGGGTGCTGCAGGTCCGACGTCCGTGCCTCCGTGGCACTCCTCCGTCGTCCCTGCATGGCCGCCAGACGCCAATACCACCCGGCCCTCCACCGCTGCCCCGCCATGACCAACCTCCTCTTCCCATCCATGGCCGCCGGAGGCCGGGTGCACAGGCCATTGGCGGAGCCAGGGGTCTTCTTTGGTATTCCATGGAATACCAATAATTTTGACAGAAAAAAAATATGATATATGTATTGTATATACACATCGGTCCAGTCACAGCCCACAAGTTGAAACTTGTATGTAATCCTCTGCATGTATGCCTGCCTGGTCTACTCCCACATATGCATGTACGTAGTCGTCCTCTCACCAACATACTAAGAGCATCTATAGACGGCCCTCTTAAACTTGTCTCGAACGTCCGAGCAGGTCGTCCGGGCAGGTCGTCCGGTTAGTAACCGGTCACAAAAAACTGGTTCAATCAAAGGCCTCAAACCACCATCGAATGCCCGGGCTGATCGGTACATTTCATCCAGCTCAAATATGGGACGGATATGGGTGCATCCGCGGACCCCACTATAGGTCGTAGCGGTCCCATCTACAGCGACGGAAGGTCCTTCATCTCTCATGGGTGCACCCAAATTTTAGGCCCACATC
This sequence comes from Secale cereale, assembly GCA_902687465.1. Taxonomy (NCBI): domain Eukaryota; kingdom Viridiplantae; phylum Streptophyta; class Magnoliopsida; order Poales; family Poaceae; genus Secale; species Secale cereale. Next base: position 160,718,354 of record LR738711.1, on the reverse strand, counting down.
GCCGCACTATACGGACGCTGGCCGGCTTAAAATAGCCGCGCAGGCAGATGACGACAAGTTTCTTTGTTGTTGTGTAGGTCTATCAATTCTTGACGTGAAGAGAATTTGACACTAAATTGCATTTCATGAACTGATGATTGTTCACCTAGTGTCAAGTTTGTCTCATTCATATACTTTGATACCCCTACTACAATGAGATGAGATTTTTATTTTGATCGTCGAGTTGTATCGACACATTTTTATTTTGTTCATCAAGTTTTATAGACACATAGTGATTCAAAACAAGCAGTACTGGCACGTATGTTTCCTTTATCATGGAGATAGACCCTGACTATGATTTTTCTATGTGATAAAGATATAAGATTCATAGTGAGGGTCCATATCCTTCATAAAGGATGCAATGATGTCAGAAACTTATTGCTTCTGGACGACCCGGATATTTAAGCCTGTTGTTCAGCCACTTCCACTGACCGGTTGGGTCGCTCGGCATGAGATTCACCCACAAGGCACAAGATAAATTAATATTTCTCCTCGGACATATGTAATTTTCTCTTTGTACATTTAAAGTGTAGACACACTTTTTTAGTCTAGTTACCACTTTAGTCAATGGCAGTGGCGGAGACAAGCCTAGGGCAGTTGGGGCTATAGCCCTAGGCTTAGTGACAATAGCCTTCGTAATTTCTTCTTGCAAAGTATAAAAAGTTATTAGAGTGCATAGCTCAAGCTAGCTTAGCCCTAGGCGTAGCCCTATGCTAGCTCCGCCGGTCAATGGAGAAGTAAAATATTATATAATTTACGAACTTCTTATGTGGGTGCTTGTTCTTCCGATGGCCAATAATATTAAAAGGTAATATTATTTCTCAATGAAATATGTTAAGAATCAACTAATAAACAATCTGTGTTATATTGCAATTTCCTGTGTTGTTTGGTAATCTTTCTTTACTGTTAGAGATTGCTTTTGCCACAATGATATTTTACTACTAATATCAATATAGGTCATTGACTCATTGATGTTGCTAGCTTATTGCAAAAAATAAAATCTATCTTATATTTCTGTTGCAAGGAATACCAAGGAGCAAATTCCTGGCTCCGCCACTGGCACAGGCCACCCTCTGTTAGAGTCTACTCGCTAAATCACTCGACCACAGAGATGATCAGACGAGAGTTTTGCATCGCGTACGAATGCGACTTTTCTGTATTCTTCTTCTTCAATCTTTTTGGTACAGAAACAAAGTGATGTCCGGTAGTTTTCTTACCTAGGCGCCACGACCTTGAAGACTCGTGCCATCTAACGAGTTTGCGTGATGCTAAACCACCATGCAAATCACGCGGGCCCTGCGACATGGTGATGTCATGCTATGACCCTTGCAGCTTTGTTTGGAATTATAGGCCCATGTAGCTGTACGTGCAAGGCACCCACATGCAGCTCTGCGTGCAAGTTTTGCTAAAAAGAAAGTTCTACGTACAAGTTTCCTAAAAAAATGTGGGTGCAAGGTTTTTTTTTTTTGAACACAGTACAGACGCAAGCGCTCATACATACGCGCATACACTCAACCCTATGAACGCACACACGCACACCCTACCCCTATGAGCACCTCCGAGAGACTGAGCCGGCATATCATCTTGAGATTTTTCGAAATCACCGTAGGCGCCTCGTAGTCGACGGGAACGTCTCCTCCCACTGAAAGCATGTCGCCGGAAATCCTGAAATAAATCCAGGATATATGCGAGCACCAGGATTTGAACCCTGGTGGGCTGGGGATACCACTGTCCACCTAACCAACTCAACCACAGGTTGATTCGCATGTGGGTGCAAGGTTGTACGTTCTCAGCCTCACGCCGCAGTCGCTATTTGCCTGGTACGGTGGTACAGCTACCGTCTTACAGTTACAGTTAGCGCTCGCGTGGACTCGGGAGAGAAGGTGCCGTGGGGATTTTTTTTTGCCAGTGAGCTAAAGCAGGGGTAAAAGTGACTTTTCATGTTGCACCACACGGTGTTAGTCGCAAAAACCGACAGAAGTGCCATGGAGGGAACAAAATAAAATTTGTGTGTCAAAAAGGGAAGAAAATGTTTTTAGGGCCAAAAATGGATGCAAAATTTAAGAAAGGGCCAAATAAGGAATTCTCTCGAATACATACACAATACAGAGTGTCCCTAGTATGCCTCTACTAGACTAGCTCATTGATGAAAGATGGTTATGTTTCCTAACCATAGACATGAGTTGTCATTTGATCAACGTGATCACATCATTAGGAGAATGATGTGATGTACTAGACCCATCCGTTAGCTTAGCACTATGATCATTTAGATTTACTGCTATTGCTTTCTACATGACTTATACATGTTCCTATGACTATGAGATTATGCAACTCTCAAAAACTGGAGGAACACCTTGTGTGCTATCAAACGTCACAACATAACTGGGTGATTATAAAGATGCTCTACAGGTGTCTTCGAAGGTGTTCGTGGTGTTGCCATAGATCAAGAATAGGATTTCTCACTCCGAGTGTCGGAGAGGTATCTCTGGGCCCTCTCGGTAATACACATCACAATAAGCCTTGCAAGCAAATGACTAATGAGTTAGTCACGAGATGATGTATTACGGAACGAGTAAAGAGACTTGCCGGTAACGAGATTAACTAGGTATGGTGATACCGACGATCGAGTCTCGGGCAAGTAACATATCGATGACAAAAGAAATAACGTATGTTGTTATGCAGTTTGACCGATAAAGATCTTCGTAGAATATGTAGGAGCCAATATGAGCATCCAGGTTCCGCTATTGGTTATTGACCAGAGATGAGTCTTGGTCATGTCTACATAGTTCTCGAACCCGTAAGGTCCGCACGCTTAACGTTTGATGACGATCGGTATTATGAGTTTATGAGTTTTGATGTACCGAAGGTAGTTCGGAGTCCCGGATGAGATCACGGACATGACGAGGAGTCTTGAAATCCGAATTGGACTAAGGGAGTGGGCGCGGTCCCTCTTTCCCTCTCCCTCTCCTCTCTCCTTCTTGGTGGACTCCTACTAGGAATAGGATTGGAATCCTATTCCTATTAGGATTGCCTCTCTTGGCACGCCATAGAGGGCTGACCGGCCTCCCCCTTGCTCCTTTATATACGGGGGCAGGGGGCACCCAAAGACACACAAGTTGATCAAGTTGATCTCTCCCAACCGTGTGCGGTGCCCCTCTCCACAGAAACATACCTTGGTCATATCGTTGTAGTGCTTAGGCGAAGCCCTGTGACGGTAGCTTCATCATCTCCGTCACCACGCCATCATGCTGATGAAACACTCCCGCGAGGTTCTACTGGATCAAGAGCTCGTGGGACGTCATCAAGCTAAACGTGTGCTGAACGGAGAGGCTCCGTACGTTCGGTGCTTGATCGGTTGGATCGCGAAGAAGTTCGACTACATCAACCGCGTAACTAGACGCGTCTGCTCCCGGTCTATGAGGGTACGTAGACACACTCTCCCCTCTCGTTGATATGCATATAGTAGATAGATCTTGTGTGATCATAGGAAATTCTTGAAATACTACGTTCCCCAACAGTGGCATCATGAGCCAGGTCTATGCGTAGATGATATGCACGAGTAGAACACAAGTGAGTTGTGGACGATACTAGTCATACTGCTTACCAGCATGTCATACTTTGGTTCGGCGGTATTGTGAGACGAAGTGGCCCGGACCGACATTACGCGTACCCTTACGCAAGACTGGTTTCACCGTTATGAGCACTTGTTGCTTAAAGGTGACTGACGGGTGTCTGTCTCTCTCACTTTAGCTTAATCGAATGTGGCTACGCCCGGTCCTTCTGAAGGTTAAAACAACATATACTTGATGAAAAATCGTTGTGTTTTTTGTATGCGTAGGTAAGAACGGTTCTTTCTAAACCCGTAGCAGCCACGTAAAACTTGCAACAACAAAGTAGAGGACGTCTAACTTGTTTTTGTAGGCCATGTTGTGATGTGATATGGTCAAGACATGATGAGTTATACATTATTGTATGAGATGATCATGTTTTGTAAAGTTATCGGCAACTGGCAGGAGCCATAGGGTTGTCGCTTTATTGTATGAAATACAATCGCCATGTAATTGCTTTACTTTATCACTAAGCGGTAGCGATAATCGTGGAAGCAATAGGTGGCATGACGACAACGATTCTACGATGGAGATCAAGGTGTCGCGCCGGTGACGAAGGTGATCATGACGGTGCTTTGGAGATGGAGATCAAAAGCACAAGATGATGATGGCCATATCATGTCACATATTTTGATTGCATGTGATGTTTATCTTATTATGCTTCTTATTTTGTTTAGTACGGCGGTAGCATTATAAGTTGATCCCTTACAAAATTTCAAGGTATAAGTTTTCTCCCTGAGTATGCACTATTGTGAAAGTTCGTCGTGCCGAGACACCATGTGATGATCGGGTGTGATAAGCTCTACGATCAAATACAACGGTTGTAAGCCAGTTTTGCACACGCAGAATACTCGGGTTAAACTTAACGAGCCTAGCATATGCAGATATGGCCTCGGAACACTGGAGACCGAAAGGTCGAGCGTGAATCATATAGTAGATAAGATCAACATAAGATGTTCACCATTGAAAAGTACTCCATCTCAGATGATGATCGGACATGGTTTAGTTGATATGGATCACGTGATCACTTAGATGATTAGAGAGATGTCTGTCTAAGTGAGAGTTCTTAAGTAATTTGATTAATTGAACCTTATTTTATCATGAACTTTGTCCTGGTAGTATTAGCATATCTATGTTGTAGATCAATATCTCGCGATGTAGCTCCCCGTTTGTTTTTATATGTTCCTAGAGACAACTAAGTTGAAAGATGTTAGTAGCAATGATGCGGACTTGTTCCGTGATCTGAGGATTTTCCTCATTGCTGCACAGAAGAATTATGTCCTTGATGCACCGCTAGGTGACAGACCTATTGCAGGAGCAGATGCAGACGTTATGAACGTTTTGACAAAAGCTCTATATGATGACTACTTGATAGTTTAGTGCACCATGATTTACGGCTTAGAACCGGGACTTCAAAACCGTTTTGAACACCATGGAGCATATACGATGTTCCAGGAGTTGAAATTAGTATTTCATACTCATGCCCGTGTCGAGAGGTATAAGACCTCCGACAGTACATTGCCTACAAGATGGAGGAGAATAGCTCAACCAGTGAGCATGTGCTCAGGTTGTCTGGGTACTACAATTGCTTGAATCAAGTTGGAGTTAATCTTCCATATAAGATAGTAATTGACAAAGTTCTCTAGTCACTATCACTAGGTTAGTAGAACTTCGTGACAAACTATAATATGTATGGGATGACAAAAGTAATTCCCGAGCTCTTCGCGATGCTGAAATCGGTGAAGTCAGAAATCAAGAAAGAGCATCAAGTGTTGATGGTTAACGAGACCACTTGTTTCAAGTAAAGGGGCAAGGGATAGAAGGGGAACTTCAAGAAGAATGACAAGCAAGTTGTCACTCCCATGAAGAAACCGAAAGCTAAACTCAACCCTCAAACTAAGTGCTTCTACTCCAAAGGAAATGATCACTAGAAGTGGAAGTGCCCTAGATATTTGGCGGATAAGAAGGATGGCAATGTGAACAAATGTATATTTGATATACAGATTATTGATGTGTACTTTACTAGTGTTCATACCAACCCCTGGGTATTTGATACCGGTTCAGTTGCTAAAATTAGTAACTCAAAACAAGAATTGCATAATGAACAGAGACTAGTTAAAGGTGAAGTGAAGATGTGTGTTGGAAGTGGTTCCAAGATTGATATGATCATCATCACACACTCCTTACACTTTCGAGATTAGTGTAGAACCTAAATAAATGTTATTTGGCATTTGCCTTGAGCATGAATATGATTTGATCATGTTTGTTGCAATACGGTTATTCATTTAAAGTCATAGAATAATTGTTATTCCCTTTACATGAATAAAGCCTTCGATGGTCATACACCCAATGAAAATAGTTTGTTGGATCCCAATCGTAGTGATACACATATTCATAATATTGAAGCCAAAAGATGCAAGGTTAATGATGATAGTGCAATTTATTTTTGGCACTGCCGTTTAGGTCATATTGGTGTAAAGTGCATGAAGAAACTCCATATTGATGGACTTTTGGAATTACTTGATTTATAATCACTTGGTGCTTGCGAACCATGCCTCATGGGCAAGATGACTAAAACTCCATTCTCTGGAACAATGGAGCGAGCAACTGATTTATTGGAAATCATACATACTGATGTATGTGGACCGATGAGTGTTAAGGCTTGCGGCGAGTATCATTATTTTCTGACCTTCACTGATGATTTGAGCAGATATGGGTATATCTACTTCATGAAACACAAGTCTGAAACATTTGAAAAGTTCAAAGAATTTCAGAGTGAAGTAGAGATTCATCGTAACAAGAAAATAAAGTTTCTACAATCTAATCGTGGAGGCGAATATTTGAGTTACGAGTTTGGTCTTCATTTGAAACAATGTGGAATAGTTTCACAACTCACACCACCCGGAACACCACAGCATAATGGTGTGTCTTAACGTCGTAACCATACTTTATTAGATATGGTGCGATCTATGATGTCTCTTACCGATTTACCACTATCGTTTTGGGTTATGCATTAGAGACAGCTGCATTCACGTTTAATAAGGGCACCATCTAAATCCGTTGAGAAGACGCCTTATGAACTGTGGTTTTACCAGAAACCAAAGTTGTCGTTTCTTAAAGTTTGGGGCTGTGATGCTTATGTGAAAAAGGCTTCAACCTGGTAAGCTCGAACCCAAGTCGGAGAAATGTGTCTTCATACGGTACCCAAAGGAGACTGTTGGGTACACCTTCTATCACAGATCCGAAGGCAAGATATTCGTTGCTATGAACGGATCCTTTCTAGAGAAGGAGTTTCTCTCGAAAGAAGTGAGTGGGAGGAAAGTGGAACTTGATGAGGTAATTGTACCTTCTCCAAAATTGGAAAGTAGTACATCAAATAAACTAGTTCCAGTGATTCCTACACCAATTAGTGAGGAAGCTAATGATGATGATCATGAAACTTCGGATCAAGTTTCTGCTGAACTATGTAGATCAACCAGAGTACGTTCCGCACCAGAGTGGTACAGTAACCCAGTTCTGGAAGTCATGTTACTAGACCATGATGAACCTACGAACTATCAGGAAGCGATGATGAGCCCAGATTCCGCAAAATGGCTTGAGGCCATGAAATCTGAGATGGGATCCATGTATGAGAACAAAGTGTGGACTTTGGTTGACTTGCCCGATGATCGGCAAGCCATTGAAAATAAATGGATCTTCAAGAGGAAGACCGATGCTGACGGTAATGTTACTGTTTACAAAGCTCAACTTGTTGCGAAAGGTTTTCGACAAGTTCAAGGAGTTGACTACGACGAGACTTTCTCACCCGTAGCGATGCTTAAGTCTGTCTGAATCATGTTAGCAATTGCCTCATTTTATGATTATGAAATCTGGCAAATGGATGTCAAAATTGCATTCCTGAATGGATATCTTAAAGAAGAGTTGTATATGATGCAACCAGAAGGTTTTTTCGATCCTAAAGGTTCTAACAAAGTGTGCAAGCTCTAGCGATCCATCTATGGACTGCTGCAAGCATCTCAGAGTTGGAATATATGCTTTGATAAGTTGATCAACGCATATAGTTTTATACAGACTTGCGGTGAAGCCTGTATTTACAGGAAAGTGAGTGGAGCACTACAGCCTTTCTGATAAGTATATGTGAATGACATATTGTCGATCAAAAATAATGTAGAATTTTCTGGAAAGCATAAAGGATTGTATGAAAGGAGTTTTTTCATAGAAAAACCTCGGTAAAGCTGCTTACATATTGAGCCTCGAGATCTATAGAGATAGATCGAGACGCTTGATAAGTTTTTTCAATGAGTACATACCTTGACAAGTTTTTGAAGTAGTTCAAAATGGATCAGTCAGAGAAGGAGTTCTTGCGTGAGTTGTAAGGTATGAAGTTGAGTAAGACTCAAAGCCGGACCTCGGCAGAAGTTAGAGAAAGAATGAAAGTCATTCCTTATGCCTCGGCCATAGGTTCTATAAAGTATGCCATGATGTGTACCAAACCTGTTGTGTACCTTGCCATGAGTTTGGCAAGGAGGTACAAAAGTGATCCAGGAGTAGATCACTGGACAGCAGTCAAAATTATCTTTAGTTACTGGATGACTAAGGAAATGTTTTCTCGATTATAGAGGTGATAAAGAGTTCATCATAAAGAGTTACACCAATGCAAGCTTTTGTCAGGACCGGTCCTTCAGTAAAATAATTACCGGAAGACCGACCTTTTTATTAAACCAGTGAGGAAGAATATTTCTTGCTGGTAGACAATTTAATGATATAGAATTCTAGTACACTGAATATTATACAAGGTTGAGCTGGGGTTGGTCAACAGTTTAATTACAAGCGCGCCAATATAGTACATAATGGCGGATATGACACAATGGCAGGGTGGCATACTACTAAATCGTAATAAAAAGTGGTGGTTATGTCACAATGAAGTGGGTGAAAAGACTCCAATATAATACAGTTCATTGAGTGACGGAGTGAGACCCGATGAATTTATTTGGTGGTAGGTGGAAGCGGTTATAAAACAGTGATCAACTCCAGGATCGCAAGAGAATGACTGGGACTCCACTAGACGTCGGACTCACTATCGAACTCTTCATCCATGAGATCGCCTTCGTCCACATCTGTCCAAATCAACAAGCCAGGTGAGTACTTTGAATGTACTCGCAAGACAGTTCGGACTTACGATATAATAAATGCCCGCATGATGCATATGAATATGCCAACAAGAATGCGACCGGATAAAAATATTAGCGTGCTGTAAACAACAATAGAAGTCGGGCGGTAATCCTCCCGAAATCCAAAAGATAAATAAACGGAAACTAAACGATTGTCTGAGTGACGACTCGTGTAAAAATAATAAATGAAAACAGGCCTCAGTCGGGCGTCTGGGCGACACCACATAAAGGGCTTATAAATAATAAGAATGCCACAGTCGGACGTCTGAGCGACATCGCATAAAGGGCTTAAAAATAAAAAGAATGCCACAGTCGGACGTCTGAGCGACATCGCATAAAGGGCTTATAAATAAAAAGCATGCCACAGTCGGACGTCTGAGCGACATCACATAAAGGGCTTATAAAAAGAATACCATAGTCAGACGTCTGAGCGACATCACATAAAGGGCTTATAAATAAAAAGAATGCCACAGTCGGACGTCTGAGTGACATCACATAAAGGGCTTATAAATAAAAAGAATGCCACAGTCGGACGTCTGAGCGACATCACATAAAGGGCTTATAAGTAACATAGTATAAGGATGAAATACTTCTGAAAGTAAATCAATACAGGGATAGTTTGTGAGTTCATCTACCAAATGAACTTGACGAAAATACTACTCTTGTTACCATCAAGAATTTACTAGAGACGGTCACCGGGTTGACACGAAGATTGACCCTAGGCCATAAACCTGGCTACTGGAAGAATTTAGCTCTGCAGAGCTTGTACTATTAACTCATAGCCAACGGATTCTACTAGTCACGGGGACTAGTTCCGTCTACGGTGTTTTAGTAGAAACCCAACTAACCAGTACACACCCATTTCACATCCTGTTGTCCGGAATCACCCGCGACAACATTCACGAAAAATCTTAAGACGGGGAGGCTACAACCTCGAATAGCATGGGATCAAATTTATATATGCGCGCTCTAAGGGGTGCTTTATATAGCTAGCCCGAGGCGGTTGCCGTGAACGGGATAAGTCCGGCGAGTCGATTACGGCCATGCAGTGGCTGGATGGCGGAGTTAGGGGCTTGAGCATCGACTAGGAGGCGTAGTGGTTCCATTCCCGTGCCTAACTCAGCAGGGGAGAGAGGATTACGGGCTGTCGCCGATGGAACAGCCGTGCGGCACGTCGGCGGCACAAAACATGCTCTGCGTGCGCCAGGCCACGGCGACAGTGCGGCAGGCGTGCGCTGGCAACGGAGATGGCCACGCAGAGCGCTGGGGTAACTTGGGCGGCGCCAAATGGTGTCGAGCCGCGGGGTGACTTATGTCAGCCGCCACGGGCGGTGCTGTTGCCGCGGATGTCGCCGGCGTGGTCGGGCCAGAGCGCCACCGACCCCCAGAAGCAGCCAAGCGAGCGTGCGGCGCGCTGGATAAGAAGAAGGTGCAGTGCAGCATCGAGCCAAGGTGGGCACTGGAGAGATTGTCGCTGTGTCTGATGAACTGACGAACTGTCGAACTGTCGAACTTGTCTGTCGACAGTTTCAGTTAACAGTTTCTGAACCTGACAGCACAGTGCATGTTATGTGTTTGATGAAATGATTCTGGTATGTGTGAAATGTTTCTGGGACTGATATTTGGTGGAGTGGCCTCTTGATGCATCTATAGGTTGCCTGATTTTTCACAGAATTTTTGGAAGAAGATAAATAGGAATTTCACCAAATTTTGTAAATCTGGTCCAAACTTGCAGTAGGTGAAATTCGAAAATTTTGAACCATGGACCAGTGAAATAAGATGGATCTAGGTTGTGGGTACTAAGGACTATCTAGAAAAGCTAGTTTGGGAACAAACAACAAGACAGACATGGTAGTTCCTTTGTAAACCACCAAGGTCCACTATAAAAGGCAGAAATAGTTTTTGGAGTAAATTAAATAGAGGAAAAATCCCAATAAGGTCAAAACTTACTGGAATTGATGAGAGACTTGTCCTAAGGTGTGAAGAGGGTCTTGGAGAGAAATATTTCTATTGGGGTCATGGCAAGATGGAGGAGGGAGAGGAAGAATAGTCCAAGGTCAAACCTGAGAGGTTTAAATCAAGAAGGGGAGAATTCAAACAACTTCTTATGAAACTTAACTTGAGCTTGAGCCAAACACAAGAGAAAATCTTCAAGGCCAAAAACCAAGCTTGAGAAGGCACACAAACTTTGGCCAGAAGGGATTTTAGAAGGGTTTTAAGAGAAGGTCAAACAACCCCCTTCCAAAAAGGCCAAAAGTTTGGAAGAAAAACCAACTCAAAAAATTTGGGGTGTTACAACACCTACCCCCTTAGGAAAAATCTCGTCCCCGAGATTACAGCTGATACTCAAATAGGTGTGGGTGCTCTGTCCGAAGGAAATCTTCCCTTTCCCATGTTGCCTCATCCTCTGTGTGATTACTCCACTGAACCTTGAGAAATTTAATAGTCTTCTGACGGGTTCTCCTTTGAGACTCCTCCAAAAAATTTACTGGGTGTTCCCGGTAGGTGAGATCTGGTTGCACGTCAAGACTCTCATGTGGCACATGCTTCTCTGGGTTGCTTACACACTTCCGTAGTTGTGAGACGTGGAACACGTCGTGGACATCTGACAGTTCCTTGGGAAGGTCCAGCTGATAAGCTACTGTGCCTCTCTGTGCAATTATGCGAAAGGGTCCGATGAATCTGGGTGCTAGTTTCCCTTTGACTATGAATTGTTGCAGTCCCCTCATAGGTGATACACGTAAGTACACGTCTTCACCGGGCTGAAAACTTATTTCCCGATGTTTTTGGTCGTAGTAGCTCTTTTGTCGGCTTTGGGCTGTTTTGACAAGATCCCGTATTACTTATACTCTCTCCTCAGCTTCCTTCAACATATCTGGGCCGAATATACGACTGTCCCCTGTTTTTGACCAGTTTAATGGAGTACATCATTTTCGTCCGTACAAGGCTTCGAAAGGTACCATCTGCAGGCTGGCTTGGTAACTATTGTTGTATGAAAACTCGGCATAAGGTAGGCTTGCCTCCCAACTGGTCCCATATGTGAGGACACATGCCCTTAGCATGTCTTCAAGTATTTGATTTACTCGTTCCGTTTGTCCTCCAGTCTGGGGGTGATAAGCTGTACTGAACGTTAGTTGCGTTCTGAGGGCTTGTTGCAACTGGTCCCAAAATTTGGAGACGAACTGAGTGCCTCTGTCGGATATTATACTCTTTGGAACCCCATGTAGGCATACTATACGGGCGAGGTAAAGCTTGGCAAGTTTTTGGGTGGTGTGAGTTGTCTTGACTGGTATGAAGTGTGCTACTTTGGTCAGTCTATCAGTGATGACCCATATGGCATCATTACCGTTTTGTGACAGTGGTAGTCCAACAACAAAATCCATTCCAATATCGTCCCATTTCCATTCTGGTATCTTATTTGGCTGTAAGAGTCCTGCGGGTTTTTGGTGCTCGGCTTTAATGCGTTGACATGAATCGCAACATGCAATAAATGTGGCTATATCCCTCTTCATGCCGTGCCACCAAAATCTTTCCTGAATGTCTTTGTACATTTTCATCCCTCCAGGATGGATTGAGTATGGAGCGGTGTGACTTTTTGCTAGAATTTGCTGTTTAAGGTCGTTGCTATTTGGTACGCAGAGTGTGTCTCCGAACCATAATATTCCTTTACTGTCTACGGTAAATTCCGAGGCCTTGCCTTGACTTACTTTTCTTTTTATACCTTCGATGCTAGGGTGCCCGTGCTGAGCCTTCTTTATTTGTTCTATTAGCGTAGGCTGCATTTGCAGATTTCACACTTCGCCTTTAGTGACCATCATCAGGTTGAGTCTGGTGAATTCTTGCTGAAATTCGGGTCTCAGGTTCTGTAGGCTGCCGTTGTTCGGGCTGGGGTTACGGCTGAGAGCATCTGCTACCATGTTTGCTTTTCCTGGGTGGTAGTGTATAGCAACATCATAATCTTTTACCAGTTCCAGCCAGCGTCTTTGTCGCAAATTTAGCTCTGGTTGCGTGAAAATATATCTGAGGCTCTTATGGTCCATATATATTTCACTGCGATTCGCGAGCAAAAAGTGCCTCCACTCCTTGAGTGCATGAATGACTGCTGCCAACTCCAAATCGTGAGTAGGATAGTTTTCTTCATGTTTTCGCAGTTGCCTGGAAGCGTAGGCGACTACTTTGCCTTCTTGCATTAGTACGCATCCGAGGCCTTTTCGGGATACGTCGCAATATACTTCAAAGCTCTTGTGTATGTCTGGTACAATTAATTATGGGGCTGTTGTTAACCTCTTTTTGAGTTCTTGGAAGCTTTTCTCACATGCTTCGGTCCATACGAACTTCTTGTCCTTCTTGAGTAACTGTGTCATTGGTTTGCCTATGGTGGAAAATCCTTCAATAAACCTTCTGTAATATCAGGCCATACAGAGGAAACTTCGTATGTCCATTACATTGGCTGGTGACTTCCAACCAAGTACGACCTTAACTTTATCTGGATCTACATCAATTCCTTCTTGTGTTAATACGTGTCCTAGGAAACCCACTTGTCTCAACCAAAATTCACATTTGCTGAATTTGGCGTAAAGTTGGTGTTTCCTTAATTCTCCCAGTACAATGCGGAGGTGTTCAGCATGTTCTTCCGGTGTCTTTGAATATACCAAGATATCATCAATAAATACCACCACAAATTTGTCCATGAATTTCATAAATACTTTGTTCATGAGGTGGACGAAATATGCGGGGGCGTTGGTCAGTCCAAACGGCATTACTTTAAATTCATAAAGTCCGTATCTGGAGGTGAATGCTCTTTTCGGGATATCTTCTGTTCGTACTTTCAATTGATGATAACCTGACCTTAAGTCAACTTTTGAGAAAACCTTGGCTTGCGCGAGCTGGTCAAATAAATCATTTATCTGTGGCATCGGATATTTGTTCTTGATTGTGACCATGTTGAGCGCTCGGTAGTCTATACACAATCTCATGGTCCCATCCTTCTTTTTGGCAAATAATACCGGCGAACCCCAAGGTGAGGAGCTGGCCCGTATAAATCCTTTGTCCAGCAATTCCTTTATTTGCTTCTTTAGTTCAACCAACTCGGATCACTACAAGAAATATGTCAACTTGTGACCACCACTATTGGTCACTGAATGGTCACAAATTTCCATTTGTGATCTTTTTGTGACCAAAAACATAAGGTCAAAAGCTGGCCGTCATAAACTGACTATAGCGACCTTCTTTGTGAGAAGGTCATAGACGTTTATGACCAAAATATGCCTATTGTCGTGTTTTGGTCACTAGCAGCCTCCCCAGACCAAGTAGGCATCCAGCGTGGCAAGCTGATGTGGCACAAGAATCAGCCCAATCCAATTGGCTGTTCTACATGGGCCTAGCCCAACAATTCAGCCTTTCTAATATTTATTTTTTCTGTTAATATTAGCCAGCTACATGGGCCTAGCCCAACAATTCGGCCTTTTTATTTTTGGGCCGTGGGCTTTTTGTATCAACAGTTTCAGTTTTCTTTTTTTTATAAAATGGGCTAACTAGTCAGGTGGGTCCTTGCTGTTAGGGTCACATTCTTCATTTTCCAATTTAACGTAAATAAATACACAATATTTAAATTGGCACATAGAAAACACACAAAATACTTCCATATTATCAGCCAGAGTCAGTACAGAGCTGCTGCTGTACAAATAACACGTAATAAGCTCTAACATACACTTTGCAAGCTCTACAAGTGTAACAACAGTATGGCAGTCACAGTACATGCTCCAAAAGTTCAATAACATGGTACTTTACAAGCTCTACAAGTGTTATGTTCTTCAGCATGGAGCTCCTTCGACAGCGATTACAAACTAGGCACCTGCTCTCCTTGCCACTGTGAGGAGGTGGATGCTTGCCATGGTGTGCTTGATGATGTACATGACCATGATCTTCTTGCCACTATTGCATCCATGCACTCGATGATGGGGGTACCAATGCATACAAGTAGAACAAAATTACCAGCATTAACACACAACTTCAAGTACAAGCTAAGTATGTATCAAGTACAACAAAAACAAGTTTATATGCTAGTACAAAATCACCATCATTAACAAGTTTATATGGGAATGAAAACAATCATCAGTACTGGATTAAACACAATGCTATCTCCATATTAGCAAACAGAATATCTCATTTTCATATTCTCAGTAAGCAAGTACAGTCTGCTTCAACCCATGTTCTAAAAAAGATGTTTATCCCGCCCAGGAGTACTTTTGATGGTTTATTATGGGATGGAGGTAGTATGTATCAAGTAACAACGAAAACAAGTTGAGTAAAACAGTAAAAATGTTGCATGGAACAGACTTATTTTATATGGGTATGTTTCAATTGCATATAACAAGACAAGTCATTAATTCAATGTGAATATCAATTCAAATTGCTGCATTGCTGTAGCATATCCTCCAATGACAGATCATTAGTAAGTAACTGGTCTTCCCACGATTCAAGATGCATTATTTTGTCACCAAACTTTCAGAGATGTTGGTGCTCACCTTCCATCTTGGCGAGGTGCTTCTTCACCTTGCCGGCGCACACTTTGCAGTGCGGGGACACCTTCAGCACGACCACCTGCACGATCAAGTAAACTGAAATTAATTAACAAAAGGAAGGCATGGCAATGAGCATGGGAAAATTAACTTTTGTCGACATAGCAGCATGGTAGCAATGAATTAACATCATCAAGTTAACATAGCAGCATGGCCATGGCATCATTTCGGTAGATTAATATCATGCATCAGAAATAGTAAGATATGTATAACTAGATAGAGGAGACTCACAAAGCATGAGTCTAGAATCCTACTCTTCTGTGAAAAGAAAAAGCAGAACTGTACTACAGTATGACAAGTTCTAGTTCCTCCTTCATATTTCAGTTCTGCATGAACCAAGGAATAACTACTACTGACCAATGCATATGGAACTTGTACAGCTACACTGGCACATAGTACAGACATGGTGTCACAAATATTCTCTGATTGACTAGCACTCAAATATATGCATGCACCAGTTGAGAAAAATCATGACTTGGACAGTGTATTAAAGAAAAATCAGTGTTCCTTGCACAGAAAATCACTCAAAAAACTAACTACATTGCTACAGTTTTGAACAGCTATCGGTGCATCAACGAAATATAATGATGGCGCTCAAATTCTAATCTCATATGGATAAAATTCATTGCCACAGTAACATGCACTGTGCATGATTCAGAAGGGAGGTTCCTAGAATAAAATAGCTACACATAGAAGGTTCTGAGAAGCATTGCCACTGGATCTCAGTTGATCTCACATTCTAAAACAGATCAGATAGTTCTCTAAAGCGTTGCCACTGGATCACATTCTGGTGCAGGTTGTACACAATCAGACATGTCAGGTTGTATACTACTCATGATAATTCCACTCATCTATGGAGTCAAGGGATGCTACTTTTCAATAGCATTTGAGGGGCAGAAGCTAATCCACAATGGCAACAGAAATAACATTCAGAGCATCATCATCAATTTCACAAGAGCAAGCATGATATTGCATCCCATGAGGCGTGGAGGAGGATCTCTTACCATGATCATACCAGCACCTCATCGTCACCTTGTGATCCTCACCCTGCCAAGACACAATCGCATGAACAACATTCAGCACGTTATCTACACAGAGAAGAGACAAGTCATATGCTTCTCCAAGCGAGTTCAAGGTAGTACCACACTGGAGTGATTACATTAGCCGTAAGCTTTTCCACGAACACCCTCACTGCCTTCTCGAATGCACTTACACGGGTAGTGCAAGGTGCCCTGTTGAGGCCAGCAACACCACTCCGCAACCTGATAACGGATCACATGGTTGTGTCAATCATTCTAATCCACCAATCAAAAAATTTGCATCTGAAACTACAATAACTGAATTACTAGCAGGAAAGCTGTAAACAATCAATGCATGCTCATCGTCATCCTGAAAGTTCAATGTTTCAGTTTCTTCAGAGCAGCAGCAGTAAGCAGTTATGCTTTATGAAACTACAGTAACTAATATATAAAATGATGAATTACTAGCAGGAAAGCTGTAAACAATCAATGCATGCCTATAGTCATCCTGAAAGTTCAATACTTTAAATTCTTCAAAGCAGCAGCAATAAGCAGTTATGCTTTCAATCTAAATCCAAAGGACACCATGCATTGATACGGGACTCAAAGATCAAACTAAGAGCACAAACTAACCATCAACCACATTAGTTTGCATGAAACAATCATTTTCCAACGATTACCTACTGGCGGCCGCTGGGACGGGCTGGTAGCTGGGGTGCCTCATCGAAGAGTATGAGGTCCTCAAAGAACTCCTGATGAGAAGAGGATGAGGTCCTCTCCTCGTCGCCGGCCTCCCTGGCCTTGGCCTTGGCGACCACCACGAGTTGGCGGCCGAGGCGCGGGAGGCGCGGGCCGGCTCGCTGCTGGTGCCCCTGCAGGCGGATCTGGTCCAGCAGGCGGTCGGCCTCGCCCTCGGCGTCGGCGTCGGCGGCGTCGTGGTCGGCTCGGAGTGAGTGGAGGGCACGATGGTGCACGGCCGCGTCGTCGTCGTCGTCGACCGCACGGCAATGGACGAAGTAGATGGAGTCATGGTGGACCTGCACGCATGCATTGGGAGGGGAAGGAGGAAACCGCATGAGCAAAATCGAAACCAAGCAACAGAGAGAGACCATGAGGGGGGAGAGAGAGGAAACCTTCCATGGCCGCGGCTGCCCTTGCGCAGTAGTGGATCCGGCGCTACGAGCAGAGGAAGGGCGGATCTGGGCGCGCCATGGCCACCAGCTCACCTTCAGCCCTCTTCCCCCAAAGGGGATCAAGAGGTGGTTTAGTGAGAGAGAGGGGGGAGCCGAGGCCATCCATCTCGGCCTTCTCAGGAGAGGAGGAACTAGAGGAGGTGGGGATCTGGGGGGGGATGAGGACGACGAGGAGCCGCCGGAACCCTAGGATAACGACGGCCTAGGTGGGTGGATGGATCCCGGAGCGGAGCGGAGCGGGTCGGGGCGGTGGGTGAGGAGGAAGGGGGCGGTGGGCCGGGAGAGGAGGAAGGGGGCGGTGGGCAGGGAGAGGAGTGGATCGGGAGGGGGGCGGCGGCGGCGAGGAGATGGGGGGATGGGTGCGATCGATATGAGCTAGGGTTTGGGCTGCGGGTGGGGGGTATCTCTTTTTTTCTGTAGATAGATGGATGGATGGATGGATGTGGGATGGAGAGATGGATGGATGGATGGATGGACGCCATGTCATCGATCCGTGGGAAGAGTTCTCATTGGTTCGGAAAATCAGTGATTTAAAATAGTTTTGAAGTACTAAAAATAGAGAGATTTTGTGAAGTAGCTATCAAAAATATTTTGCAAAAGGGCACCACATAAATTTTTACTTGAGTTATGCTAAATTTTATGGATAAGGACCAATTTGTATGCATTTATGATCTTTCTAGCTATTTTTAATCATTTTCCGAGTGCCCAAAATGATATTTTTTTGTGAAGGACCTACCAAATAATTGTTGCAAAATTTGACCAAATCAATTTTCTAAAATACTAGGACATATTTAATGCACAATTGACCAAATGGTTGGGTGTCAATAGATTTCATCCACCTCTCGTGAAAAAGACAAATTTCCGCCGATTCAGTTGGAAGCGGGTAAAATTTGAACTGTAGCTGCCTTGTAGTTTGCTCTTTATATTTTACAAAAATCATTTCTAGGTACATAAATATCTATTTAATCAGAGAAACACCAAAAAAATACCAAGATTCAACCACTAGCTAGGAACGGTCATTCCTACCGTTTTGACCGCATTTTGAAACGGGCATAAAAAAATAAAAAAAAAATCAAAAAATTGGAAAACCTTCGCATTGTGTCATTATATATGACCAAGTTTCCAGGAAAAATAATAAACTTGTAATACGGTAATTCTTTTAAAAAAGTGTTCTCAGAAATGAGCTATCATGTGTGAAGATTCATGGCTTTCAAGCCAAATGATCAATCCTATGGCCACATTCATGGCATAGTTTGTTCAAATGATCTCATATTGTGCACAAGGGTGCATATTGGAATGGAAAACAATGTTTCCTAAGGAAGTTTACATTTTCTTTGGACAAAAAATTCATTTTCCATTTTTCGAGTACCCAAAAGGAGGTTTTTTGTGAAGGACCTCCCAAATAATTGTTGCAAAATTGGACCAAATCATTTCTATAAAATACTAGGCCATATTTAATGCACAATTGACCAAATGGTTGGGTGTAAAAAGTTTTGATCCACCTCTCGTGAAAAAGACAAATTTCGGCCGAGTCAGTTGGAAGTGGGTCAAATTTGAACTGTAGCTGCCTTGTAGTTTGCTATTTAATTTTTCAAAAAATAATTTCTAGGTACATAAGTATCTATTTAATCATAGAAACACCAAAAAATACCAAGATTCAACCACTAGCTAGGAACGGTCATTCCCGCCGTTTTGACCGCATATTGAAACGGGCATAAAAAATTCAAAAAAGATAAAAAATTTGGAACACCTTCGCATTGTGTCATTATATATGACCAAGTTACCAGGAAAAATAATAAACTTGTAATACGACAATTCTTTTAAAAAAGTGTTCTCAGAAATGAGCTATCATGCGTGAAGATTCATGGCTTTCAAGCCAAATGATCAATCCTATGGCCACATTCATGGCATAGTTTGTTCAAATGATCTCATATTGTGCACAAGGGTGCATATTGGAATGGAAAACAATGTTTCCTAAGGAAGTTTTCATTTTCTTTGGACGAAAAATTCATTTTCCATTTTTCGAGTACCCAAAAGGAGGTTTTTTGTGAAGGACCTCCCAAATAATTGTTGCAAAATTGGACCAAATCATTTTTATAAAATACTAGGCCATATTTAATGCACAATTGACCAAATGGTTGGGTGTAAAAAGTTTTGATCCACCTCTCGTGAAAAAGACAAATTTCGGGCGATTCTGTTGGAAGTGGGTCAAATTTGAACTGTAGCTGCCTTGTAGTTTGCTATTTAATTTTTCAAAAAATAATTTCTAGGTACATAAGTATCTATTTAATCATAGAAACACCAAAAAAATACCAAGATTCAACCACTAGCTAGGAACGGTCATTCCCGCCGTTTTGACCGCATATTGAAACGGTTATAAAAAATTCAAAAAAAATAAAAAATTTGGAACACCTTCGCATTGTGTCATTATATATGACCAAGTTACCAGGAAAAATAATAAACTTGTAATACGACAATTCTTTTAAAAAAGTGTTCTCAGAAATGAGCTATCATGCGTGAAGATTCATGGCTTTCAAGCCAAATGATCAATCCTATGGCCACATTCATAGCATAGTTTGTTCAAATGATCTCATATTGTGCACAAAGGTGCATCTTGGAATGGCAAACAAGATTGCTTAAGGAAGTTTTCATTTTCTTTGGACGAAAAAATCATTTTCCATTTTTCGAGTGCCCAAAAGGAGGTTTTTTTGTGAAGGACCTCCCAAATAATTGTTGCAAAATTGGACCAAATAAATTTTCTAAAATACTAGGACATATTTAATGCACAATTGACAAAATGGTTGGGTTTAAAAAGTTTTGATCCACCTCTCGTGAAAAAGACAAATTTCCGCCGATTCAGTTGAAAGCGGGTCAAATTTGAACTGCAGCTGCCTTGTAGTTTGCTATTTATTTTTTCCAAAAATCATTTATAGGTACATAAGTATCTATTTAATCAGAGAAAGACCAAAAAAATACCAAGATTCAACCACTAGTTAGGAACGGTCATTCCCGCCGTTTTGACCGCATTTTGAAACGGGCATAAAAAAATCAAAAAAAAAATCAAAAAATTGGAATACCTTCGCATTGTTTCATTATATATGACCAAGTTACCAGGAAAAATAATAAACTTGTAATACGGTAATTCTTTAAAAAAAGTGTTCTCAGAAATGAGCTATCATGCGTGAAGATTCATGGCTTTCAAGCCAAATGATCAATCCTATGGCCACATTCATAGCATAGTTTGTTCAAATGATCTCATATTGTGCACAAAGGTGCATCTTGGAATGGCAAACAATATTGCTTAAGGAAGTTTTCATTTTCTTCGGACGAAAAAATCATTTTCCATTTTTCGAGTGCCCAAAAGGAGGTTTTTTTGTGAAGGACCTCCCAAATAATTGTTGCAAAATTGGACCAAATAAATTTTCTAAAATACTAGGACATATTTAATGCACAATTGACAAAATGGTTGGGTTTAAAAAGTTTTGATCCACCTCTCGTGAAAAAGACAAATTTCCGCCGATTCAGTTGAAAGCGGGTCAAATTTGAACTGCAGCTGCCTTGTAGTTTGCTATTTATTTTTTCCAAAAATCATTTATAGGTACATAAGTATCTATTTAATCAGAGAAAGACCAAAAAAATACCAAGATTCAACCACTAGTTAGGAACGGTCATTCCCGCCGTTTTGACCGCATTTTGAAACGGGCATAAAAAAATCAAAAAAAAAATCAAAAAATTGGAACACCTTCGCATTGTTTCATTATATATGACCAAGTTACCAGGAAAAATAATAAACTTGTAATACGGTAATTCTTTAAAAAAAGTGTTCTCAGAAATGAGCTATCATGCGTGAAGATTCATGGCTTTCAAGCCAAATGATCAATCCTATGGCCACATTCATAGCATAGTTTGTTCAAATGATCTCATATTGTGCACAAAGGTGCATCTTGGAATGGCAAACAATATTGCTTAAGGAAGTTTTCATTTTCTTCGGACGAAAAAATCATTTTCCATTTTTCGAGTGCCCAAAAGGAGGTTTTTTTGTGAAGGACCTCCCAAATAATTGTTGCAAAATTGGACCAAATAAATTTTCTAAAATACTAGGACATATTTAATGCACAATTGACAAAATGGTTGGGTTTAAAAAGTTTTGATCCACCTCTCGTGAAAAAGACAAATTTCCGCCGATTCAGTTGAAAGCGGGTCAAATTTGAACTGCAGCTGCCTTGTAGTTTGCTATTTATTTTTTCCAAAAATCATTTATAGGTACATAAGTATCTATTTAATCAGAGAAAGACCAAAAAAATACCAAGATTCAACCACTAGTTAGGAACGGTCATTCCCGCCGTTTTGACCGCATTTTGAAACGGGCATAAAAAAATCAAAACAAAAATCAAAAAATTGGAACACCTTCGCATTGTTTCATTATATATGACCAAGTTACCAGGAAAAATAATAAACTTGTAATACGGTAATTCTTTAAAAAAAGTGTTCTCAGAAATGAGCTATCATGCGTGAAGATTCATGGCTTTCAAGCCAAATGATCAATCCTATGGCCACATTCATAGCATAGTTTGTTCAAATGATCTCATATTGTGCACAAAGGTGCATCTTGGAATGGCAAACAATATTGCTTAAGGAAGTTTTCATTTTCTTCGGACGAAAAAATCATTTTCCATTTTTCGAGTGCCCAAAAGGAGGTTTTTTTGTGAAGGACCTCCCAAATAATTGCTGCAAAATTTGACCAAATCAATTTTCTAAAATACTAGGACATATTTAATGCACAATTGACAAAATGTTTGGGTGCAAAAAGTTTTGATCCACCTCTCATGAAAAAGACAAAGTTCCGTCGATTCAGGTGGAAGCGGGTCAAATTTGAACTGCGGCTGCCTCATAGTTTGCTATTTATTTTTTCGAAAAATCATTTCTAGTTACATAAGTACCTATTTAATCATAAATACATGGATTTGTGGCGATACGTCGAGGTTTGGCCGGTGGTCGAGGGCCCCAACTCTAGATCGCGTAAACTCGCATGCCCGCCGCGTGGTCACCGCGTGACTGTGGCGTTGCCATGTGTTCTGGGCGGCCTAGGCATGTCTAGTGGGTTGGCCACTCCCCAGGTAGGTGCTAGGAAGAAAATTACAACATAAGATTCTCACGAGGAGACCGATCGATGCTCAAACATGAATTAGCAGCCAAGTGTTTGATTAGCGGTACGGGAAATGCACATGGCTAATGGGCGTGAGTTTTGGTTGAGGATGATAAGTTACTAAGAAGACCGTATTCACAAATTTTCAGCTCAAAAGGAGGAGTCTAGGTGGTACTTTCTTTGCAAAGTACCACACTGGACATAAATACGAATGTTGAAAATGGGCTCAAAATAATGAATGGATTGAGCTGGCATTTGGTGGAGGATAGTTATTTGGGCATAGGAAAGCACTGTAGAAAATGGATACCATTTGGACATGCCAAAGTGGTACTTCCTTCACAAAGTGTTTTTTTGAACAGAATAGGAAAATGAATATTTTTGAATTATTTTTGAACTAGGCAAGGATGTTTTTTTACATATTTGACGAAGATATGACCCAAAGAATTTATGAGATTTTTTGGGGAATTTTGGGAATGACAGAAATATAGGTTGCTTCACAACCTAGGGCAAAAACTGCCACATGGACATGACACATAGGCAAAACTGATGAGGTGGCGCCTAGTCGTAGCAACCCACCACAATTTACAAGGTTATGACCATCTATATTGGTCATGATCAGCTAGGAATAAGGCAGCGAACCAGTGCTATCTGCTTTATGACCATTTCGTGTAAGGAAATTATGACCTTTCTGACCAAAATGGTCGTTATAGTTTAGGGTTTGGTGCCCCCCGAACAGCTTTTGACCAATTGGTCTGAAATGGTCATAGATCTATGACCAATTCTTCCAGGGTCACTAACAAAAGGTCATAAGTTGACATATTTCTTGTAGTGGATAGTGCCATTCTGTACGGCTTCTTGTATATGGGTGTGGTTCTAGGTGCTAGTTCAATAATGAATTCTATTTCCCTGTCTGGTGGCATGCCTGGTAGTTCTTCGGGAAATACGTCCGGAAATTCACACACAACTGGAACCTTGCTTAACTCAGAAGTGTCTACCTTGTTTAACTTTGGTTGCCGCCATACTGGCCTTTCTTGAGCTGCGACTCTTATTGTGTTTCCGTGATGATGAGTAAAAATCACTGTCCTGTTGAAGCAATCGATAAATCCCTTATTTGTGGTTAGCCAATCCATACCCAGGATAGCATCCAGTCCCTTGTATTCCAACACGATGAGGTTTGCGTGAAATTTTAATCCTTCAATTTCAATGGTCAAACCTTGGCAGTAATTCTGAGTGATCTGCTTACTTCCGGGGGACTTGATGGTCATTGATTTTCCCAAGGGAAGTATTGAAAAACCATGTTGCAAAGCAAAACTCTTCGAAATGAACGAATGAGAAGCTCCAAAATCAAACAAAATCGTGGCAGGTATTGTGTTGACAGGGAACGTATCGAGTACGATATCTGGGGCATCCTGTGCTTGCTCCTTGGTCACATGGTTCAGGTGGCCTTTCCTGTGATTGTTATTGGGGTTGAAGTTGTTACGCTTGGGCACGAAATTGTTTCCGTTGCTGTTTGGCTTCGGTGCTGAGTTTCTTGGCTTTGGGCACTGTTTAGCATAGTGTCCCTCTTCTCCACATGCATAGCAGGTAACACCCGGGCGATAGGTGAAATCCTTGTCTCTTGCATGAAAATTCTTGTTTGGACGTGTGTCATTTGTCGTGGGTTTGTTCGCACCATTTCTCTGGAAGTTTATTGTTTTCTTGCTGTTGCGAGGGTGGTTGGTCTGATCCATCTTTCTCTTGCGAATGTCTTCCAGACTGCGACATTCATTTTCCAACGTAACGGCTTTGTCTACCAGTGTCTTGAAATCTGGAAAAGTGTGTACGACTAACTGGCATTTTAGTGCTGGTGCCAGTCCGTCCAGGAATTTCTCCATCTTCTTATTTTCAGTCATTCGTTCTTCGTTGGCATAACGGGATAATTGCGCAAACTGACTGTTGTACTCCTGTACTGTCATGCCTCTTTGCTTGAGGTCAACAAATTCTCTTTTCTTGATCTTCATAATGCTCTTGGGGATGTGTGCCCCACAAAAGCCTTCCTTGAAATCTTCCCAGGTGATATTATTTATGTCGGGATGCATAAGCAGAAAATTTTCCCACCATGATGCGACTGCTCCAGTAAGGTAATGTGGTGCGTACAACACCTTTTCACTGTGTGAGCATTGCGCCATAATTAATTTCCTTTCAATATCTCGAAGCCAATCATCAGCCTCAAGAGGTTTGTCTGTGTGCGAAAACGTTGTTTGATGTGTCTTCTGAAATTCAGATAATTTTGAGTGCTGCTGGTATGGCTCACAGTGATTTCCCATGTTAATGACATGGTTCATCATTTCTTGGTGCTGTTGCTGACTTTGCTCGTAAAGACGGCACACTTGAGAAAATGCTGTTTCACTGCCCTGCTGACTTGACTGCCCCTGTGTGAAATTGTTGTTTGTCTGCGTGCCATAATTCTCCTCTGGCGGACTTGGCATGGAACGCGTCCAGGGACGAGTCATTTCTTACTCGGGGGTATTATTGCAGAAATCATGAGAAGAACCGAGCAGCAAAACAAACCAAGAAGAAGCGACAAAACACGAGCTCCAACTAGATTTTTAAAATAAACTGCTAGATTCTGCACGGAGAAGGACCGCTAGTACATATTTTACACGCGGGTACTAATGATACATATGTCACTCAGGGTGTGCGTACACATTCCTGACATGTTATTTAAGCTATTTTACATGATGCGCAAACAGACTACTCCCATCAACCTATTTTACATATCACACACATATTACAAGCGAGCACAGTGCGTCGCGGAATAACGCACTAGTCGGAGACGTTGAAGATTTCCCTCGGCCTGCCGAGGGTAAGGCCCAGTGGTGCTGGAGACTCAACTTCCTCCTCACTAATAGGCAACAGGCGTGGAGTATGGGTACGAGGTGTCGAAGCAGGTGCAGCAGGCGGTGCAGCTCTAACTGGGGTAGGAGCAATGACCTGGTCAAACTCCTTAGTGGTAGGCAGACGACAAGCAGTGGCTATTATGGAAGGTTCGTAGGATGCGGCGGACGAGACAAATGTCATTGGTGGTGCAGTATGGAGTAGCTCCCTCCTGTTGGTGGAGCCACTCTGGACCAATTCCATACGGGTAGCCACCAAGTCGTCCACAAGATTATCAAAGGTTGCCTCAAGTGCCTTGAGGTATTGAACCATTGTTTCAATGGCTTCATCACGTTCCCCATTTGCGCAAGCAAATGCATAGTGGCACGTGTAGGGCACGTGGCATGAGAGGTAACGAAAGAGACGAGTCTTCATTGAAGGAAGGATGTCCCGGAGACGAGCTATCGCCTCACGGGCAGCCATTTGCATGGCATGCCTCTCCGTAGGCATGGCCCTGCCCACAAATCGGAGGCGGCGCACTTCAGAACGCCCTCCATGGAAGTGCACCACGGCCTGGTGCATTGACACGCTGTCGTCGAGCTTGTGAAGGTAGAGTGTAAACTCTGGATGGGTTGATGGCCCAATTGCAACTTTGGTGATGGCGAAGAGGAGCTTGACAAACCCCTCAGGAATGTTGACGAACACCTGTGCCTCACAGTCGTTGCTGGCCATCTACAAAAGTAGACAAAAATTCCGAATAGTCAAGTCATAAATTTATGATGACCAACAGAAAATTGCTACAGCTGTAAAAATGCTGAATAGCAAATATTCGCTAATAACCGATTAGCGAGCACACCTAGTGGCTTCCTACAGTGAGCCTGGCTCTGATACCAAGGTTGTCAGGACCGGTCCTTCGGTAAAATAATTACCGGAAGACAGACCTTTTAATTAAACCAGCTAGGAAGAATATTTCTTGCTGGTAGACAATTCCTTGATATAGAATTCCAGTACACTGAATATTATACAAGGTTGAGCTGGGGTTGCTCAACAGTTTTATTACAAGCGCGCCAATATAGTTGATACGTCCAAAACGTATCTATAATTTCTGCTTGCTCCATGCCTCTTTTGGGTGATATTGCTATGATATTTATACACTTCCATACACTTTTGATCATATTTGGACTAACCTATTAACTCAGTGCACCCCAGTGCCAGTTTCTGTTTTCGGCTGTTTTTGTATTTCAGGTTTTCACATTACGAAAACTGCCAGGAAAAATCCAGAAAAATTATATAAAAAATCAGCGTTCCAGAAACTACCGTGCGCTCGAAGGAAAGCCGGGGGGGGGGGCACCAGGGCTCCAGGCGCCCTGGCGGCGCCCCCCTGGGCCGCGCCGGGGGGGGCGCCTAGGCCCCCCGAGGCCCTCCGATGCCCCCCTTGGGCATATATTTAAAGCGTCTCCCGAAACCCTCGAAATAGGAACTCTTTTTCGCGATCTCATCTATGTTCCACCGCCGCCGCCGCTTCCAAGATCGGGAGCACCAGGAGAACCCTTCCCGGCACCCTGCCGGAGGGGAGGATCACCACCGGGAGCTTCTCCACCACCATGGATGCCTCCCGGATGAGTTGTGAGTAGTCTCCCTTGGACCATGGGTCCATGACCAGTAGCTATGTGATGTTCTCCTCCTGTTCTTGTGCTTCACTAATTAGTCCTCGTGAGTTGCCCTACATGATCGAGGCACATATGTAATCCTTATGTTGTTGCTATGATGAGTTTGCTGGGATCCGATGGATTATGAGATTATGTTCATATTGTGTTTGAGTAATATATTTGATTCACCTCTTTTATGTTTATGTTCGTAAGTAATTCTTGCATGTTCTCCGTTGTTATTTATTGCTTTGGCCAAGTAGTAGGTAGTGACTCCAAGAGGGAACGTTATGCTTGATTGTGGGTTCATGCCCCTCGATGACTAGCTTGAGTGACAGAAACATGAGTCTAGGGGATGTGTTGTTGCCACAAGGGGGAAAACAACGGTGCTTGTGCCCGCGGGTGCAAGGATTGTTTTCTTTACGCAAAGTTCTTTTAATGCAGTTGTCTGTTGCTTTGAGTTTACACTATGGGTGGGGCTCGCAACTTAATACCAGCGAGATGTTCTGGATAGATATCTCAAGGTGGATGATTAGTAGTAGATATTGATGGATTTTGGTCTACTTACTTTGGCGTACCGCCCATGCTTTGAACCTCAACCTTTCTTGCAATGTAGTCAGCATTGGTTTGCGCACATGGTCATGTCAATTGCCCAGCTGTAATTCGTTTACCTCACATAGCTGTTTTATCGTCTTTTGGGAGAGAGACATCACAAGTGAACATCATGAGACTCTGGTCCATATTACCATCATTGATCACATCCGCTATTTACTTTTCCGCTATTTACTTACTATTGCAATTATACCTATCACTATTATCACTTGCGTTTGATCCTTTGTAAACTACAAGGCCGGAGGGATTGACAACCTCTCTTTACTCGTTGGGAGCAAAGTTATTTGTATCTGTGTGCAGGTCCATGTTGATTGCTAATATCCGGCGGCGTTAGCAGTTGACACCTTCTTGTTGAAATTGGGAGTCTCTGGGAAATCGATCCTTGGTATTACCAAGGGAAAACTTCTGCTACACTGCATCTCAAACCTTCCACTTGGGGTAACCAACGAGGGGTGAGAAGCCACCTAGCAAAAGCAATTTCTGGCGCCGTTGCCGGGGACTCCACTCTTCAGGATAGGGGAGTTGCACCCTATCTTTTACCTTTGCTTTTTAGTCTTGTTAGTTTACCTTTCAGTTTTTGCTTTAGTATCTTTTATCGAAAATCACAAAAATAGTTATCTTGCTTGCTTGCTACTATGGGTTCCACCGAGAACACCAAGTTGTGTGACTTCACTAGTCACAACAACGATGACTTTATCAGCACACCTATCACTACACCTGCCACTTCAGCACCTTCATATGAAATTAAACCTGCTTTACTGAACTTAGTCATGAAAGATCAATTCTCCGGTGCTGGAGATGCTGCTGCTTTACACTTAAACAACTTTGTTGAACTCTGTGATATGCAAAAGTATTGAGAAGTAGATGGTGATATTGTTAAGCTTAAGCTTTTTCCTTTCTCCTTGAGAGGAGGAGCTAAAATTTGGTTTCAGTCTTTGCCTAGAAATAGCATAGATTCATGGGACAAGGGCAAAGATCCTTTTATTGGAAAATACTATCCACCTGCTAAAATTATCCAACTGAGAAGTAACATAATGAATTTTAAACAATTGGATAATGAACACGTTGCCCAAGCTTGGGAATGTATGAAATCTCTTATCAAGAACTGCCCTACTCATGGTTTGACTACTTGGATGGTTATCCAAACTTTTTATGCATGCTTGAACTTTACCTCGCGGAACTTGTTAGATTAGGCCACGGGAGGAACCTTTATGTCAACTACACTTGGTGCTGCCACAAAGCTTCTCAATGAGATGATGACCAACTATTCCCAATGGCACACCGAACGCGCTCCAACAGGTAGGAAGGTAAACTCTGTCGAGGAAATTTTCTCCCTTAATGAAAAAGTTGACTTGATCATGTCTCTACTTTCGAAGCAATCCTCTGTTGATCCTCGTGATGTTCCTTTAAATTGTTTGATTGCTCAGGAACAAGTAGATGTGAACTTTATCTCTAGAAACAATTTTAACAACAATGCTTATAGGAGTAATTTTGGTAGCAATCCTAGACCGTTCCCCTCTAATTCTTATGGGAACAAGGATGCTTATCCTAGCACCAAGAACTCCAATACTGTACTAGAGATTATGCTTAAAGATTTCATCACTACCCAAAAAGCCTTTAATAAGAGTGTAGAAGAAAAACTACATAAACTAGATGATCTCTCTTTGAAGGTAGACCATTTAGCCAATGAGATAGAATTGCTTAAAATTAAAACATCTCCTCTTGAGGAGAGGAAGGTCACTCCTATTAATGCTACTCAAGTGCAAATTAATGAAAATATTAGGATGATGGCTAAACTTAAAGAAAGATGGGCTAGAGAAAGGGAGGAAGAGGATAGAATTAAGAGCCTTCCTACCCACCACACTGTTGCTACTATCCAAGTTGTTGAGGATATCCAAACTCTTAGCACCCAATGTACTCCTGGTCCCGATGGACCTATTAATGGTGATGCTATGACTATAGAAACTACCAAACAAGTGAACCTAAAGGACACCACTACCACTTTAATTGATGCTAGTGACCTTGATTTTGATAATTGCACTCTTACCAAAGTTATTGATTTCCTTCACAAGATGTCTAGAGACCCCCGCACTAGCACGCTTAACCTTGCCTTCACAGAGCATATCACTAATGCTCTCATCAAAGCTAGGGAGGAGAAACTTAGAGTAGAAGCCTCCATACCTAGAAAGCTAGAAGATGGTTGGGATCCTATGATAAAAATTAAATTGAATGACTTCTCTTGCTATGCATTATGTGATGTTGGAGCTAGTACCTCTGTTATGCCCAAAAGAATATATGATATGCTTAAATTGAAACCTTTTGATTCTTGTTCTTGTGGTGTTCGTCTCGTTGATTCTTCCATAAAGAAACCTTTGGGGAGGATCGACGATGTTCTTATCGTTGTCAATGATAATTATGTTCCCGTTGATTTTACTATTATGGATATTGAATGTGATCCTTCTTGTCCAATTATTTTGGGACGCCCCTTTTTACACACCGTTGGTGCTATCATTGACATGAAAGAGGGGAATATAAAATTTCAGTTTCCTCTCAAGAAAGGGATGGAAGACTTCCCTCGAAAGAAGATCAAGTTACCTTTTGAGTCCGTTGTACGGTCTAGCTATTCTTTTACTCTTGATAAAACTTGATCTCGTTGCATTATGCCTAGCTTAAAGGCATAAAAGAAAGCGCTTTTGGGAGGCAGCCCAATGAATAAATTTATTTTGTTTTCGTTGTGTCTTGATGTTGTTTACTACTGTAGCATCATCATTGTATCTTTGCTTTTCAATTTTGTGCCAAGTATAGCCTCTGATTGCTAGAAAGTTCAAAAGTTGTGAGGTGCTGTCCAGGAAACAGATTCTGTCCTGTTTTGCCTTTCCTTCATTTTGCAAACCAAGAGCTTGCTTTTTCTTTGCAAAAACCTATTGGCAATCTTGAGAAACAGTAGACCTTCAAGAATATCCTTATTTCCAGCAAGGTACAATTATTTTATTATGGGTACTAACCTCGCTAATCAGATTATGATGAGTTATGTATGAAGGGAGTTTTCAAGTGTGCGAGGGAAGATGATAAAAAGATTCAGGAGTGTCAAGCGCTCAAGCTTGGGGATGCCCCCGTGCACCCCCAAGAAATATTCAAGGAGACTCAAGCGTCTAAGCTTGGGGATGCCCCCGTGCATCCCCTTCTCCATCAACATTATCAGTTCGCCTTTCGTTCCACTATATTTTAATCACTTCATGTGTTATGTGCTATGCTTGGAGCGTCTTGCTTTTAGTTTTCTTTAGTTTTTTATAACGAGTCGGAACTCAGCTTTCTTTATGTGGGAGAGAAACACGCTCCACTTCTACCTAGAACATAACATAGAATTTTCATGTCTATCTTTGTTGTGTGTGTTCTTTGTCTTTTAATAGCTACTATCATGCTCTGCTCTTAGTATTCATGCTTATCTTTTTAAAGAGCTTGTGTTTAGTTGGTTGCTTGAACTCTCTTTAATTATCATGCTTATCTTATTAAGAGAGTTTGCTTCCGTTGCATTGGTTAATATGTCTATGATAAAGATGCTACTTGCATAATGGCGCTTAGTAGTTCAGGTTTTCTTATGGTTAGTCTCAAATAGCTGGGGGATTCCCAATGTGTTATTGGAGTACCAACATGATTTGTTTGCCAATGATGTGGTATGGCTTAGTAATATCTTCCTTCAAGAATTTGTTTTGATTGACTTGGCGTATGCTCACGCATATTTAAGACTGTCAAGAAAGTCTGTCAAGCCTTGATGATCTTTTGTTTCTGAGTAGCGATATAACTTCCATGCCTGATTCAATGTTGCTTTGTCGCTCTGCATGATTATGACCGTCATTGCTCTCTTAGTTGGTCGCTCCCAGTCTTTTGCTAACCTCCACCTGTACTAAGCGGACTGACTGCTTGTGCATCCACATCCTTTTAAGCCAGTTATGCCATATGAGTCCACCATACCTACCTATATGTGGTATTTCACCGCCACTCCAAGTAAATTTACATGTGCTACCTTTAAAACCTTCAGTTTTTGCAATACATAGCTCATGGGAAAGTAGCTTGAAAACTATTGTGGTAAAGAATATGTTGCTTATGTATCTTATTTTCTTATAAGTTGCTTGCTGAGCGGTAACCATGTTTCTGGGGACGCCATCAACTGTTACACTTCTGTTGAATATCATGTGAGTTGCTATGCATGTTCGTCTTGTCTAAAGTAAGGGTGATTTGCCATGGGTTGAATGGTTTGAGTATGCATATTGTTAGAGAAGAACATTGGGCCGCCAACCAAAGCCATGTATCATGGTGGAAGTTTTACCTTGGACATTAATCCTCAATCTCTTATGAGAATATTCTTAAGCATTAAAGAGGAGTCCATTATCTATTTTCTATGTTGTCCCGGTATGGATGTCCTCAAGTTGAGATCTATCAAAAACGAGAAATCAAATGCGATCTATCTCCTTGGACCTTTGTACAGGTGACATAGAGGTACCCCTTTGTGACACTTGGTTGAAACATATGTAATGCAATGACAATCCATGAAAATCCGAGCTAATTAGGACAAGGTGCGAGCACTATTGGTATTTGATGCATGAGGCTTGCAACTTATAGGATGTCTTATGCATAACACATATGAAGTACTACTACCGTTGACAAAATTGTTTCTATGTTTTCAAAATAAAAAGCTCTAGCACATGAGTAATCCCTGCTTTCCTCTGTGAAGGGCCATTCTTTTACTTTTATGTTGAGTCTCCACCTTCTTTCTTCAAATCACCAACTACTGAGAGCATGATTGTCATTCTGAGTGTAATGTGCATTGTCCCAAAGTAGCATTGTCTTTTGCATGATTGTGATATCGTTTATTTTGAAATCATTGCATCTAGTCATCACTTAAACCTTGAAGGTGCCCCTGCATTTATGTTTTGCTTCACTAAAGGGGGCAAGCTAGATATCACTTTATCATATTTGCACATCATATTCATTGCAAATCCATTTGATGTTTCAGTATCATATTGTAAAACTTTCAGTTCTTTGTGATTTTCTCATGAGGCAACTTAATTACTATAGATTCATTGTCTCAGTAAGCTTTTGTCATATGACTATGAAAAAGTCCTATATGGTTAATAGCATGTCACCACAGAAATTATTCTTGTTATCATTTACCTACTCGAGGACGAGCAGGAATTAAGCTTGGGGATGTTGATACGTCCAAAACGTATCTATAATTTCTGCTTGCTCCATGCCTCTTTTGGGTGATATTGCTATGATATTTATACAATTCCATACACTTTTGATCATATTTGGACTAACCTATTAACTCAGTGCACCCCAGTGCCAGTTTCTGTTTTCGGCTGTTTTTGTATTTCAGGTTTTCACATTACGAGAACTGCCAGAAAAAATCCAGAAAAATTATATAAAAAATCAGCATTCCAGAAACTACCGTGCGCCCGAAGGACAGCCGGGGGGGGGGGCACCAGGGCTCCAGTTACCCTGGCGGCGTGCCCTCCCCCTTGGCCGCGCCGGGGGGGCGCATGGGCCCCCCGAGGCTCCTCCGATGCCCCCCTTTGGCATATATTTAAAGCGTCTCCCGAAACCCTCGAAACAGGAACTCTTTTTCGCAATCTCATCTTTGTTCCGCCGCCGCCGCCGCTTCCAAGATCGGGAGCACCAGGATAACCCTTCCCGGCACCCTGCCGGAGGGGAGGATCACCACCGGGAGCTTCTCCACCACCATGGACGCCTCCCGGATGAGTTGTGATTAGTCTCCCTTGGACCATGGGTCCATGACCAGTAGCTATGTGATGTTCTCCTCCCGTTCTTGTGCTTCACTAATTAGTCCTCGTGAGCTGCCCTACATGATCGAGGCACATATGTAATCCTTATGTTGTTGCTATGATGAGTTTGCTGGGATCTGATGGATTATGAGATTATGTTCAGATTGTGTTTGAGTAATATATTTGATTCACCTCTTTTATGTTTATGTTCGTAAGTAATTCTTGCATGTTCTCCGTTGTTATTTATTGCTTTGGCCAAGTAGTAGGTAGTGACTCCAAGAGGGAACATTATGCTTGATTGTGGGTTCATGCCCCTCGATGACTAGCTTGAGTGACAGAAACATGAGTCTAGGGGATGTGCTGTTGCCACAAGGGGGAAAACAACGGTGCTTGTGCCCGCGGGTGCAAGGATTGTTTACTTTACACAAAGTTCTTTTAATACAGTTGTCTGTTGCTTTGAGTTTACACTATGGGTGGGGCTCGCAACTTAATACCAGCGAGATGTTCTGGATAGATATCTCAAGGTGGATGATTAGTAGTAGATATTGATGGATTTCGGTCTACTTACTTTGGCGTACCGCCCAAGCTTTGAACCTCAACCTTTCTTGCAATGTAGTCAGCATTGGTTTGCGCACATGGTCTTGTCAATTGCCCAGCTGTAATTCGTTTACCTCACATAGCTGTTTTATCATCTTTTGGGAGAGAGACACCACAAGTGAACATCATGAGACTCCGGTCCATATTACAATCATTGATCACATCCGCTATTTACTTTTCCACTATTTACTTACTATTGCAATTATACCTATCACTATTATCACTTGGGTTTGATCCTTTGTAAACTACAAGGCCAGAGGGATTGACAACCTCTCTGTACTCGTTGGGAGCAAAGTTATTTGTATCTGTGTGCAGGTCCACGTTGATTGCTAATATCCGGCGTCGTTAGCAGTTGACACCTTCTTGTTGAAATTGGGAGTCTCTGGGAAATCGATCCTTGGTATTACCAAGGGAAAACTTTTGCTACACTGCATCTCAAACCTTCCACTTGGGGTAACCAACGAGGGGTGAGAAGCCACCTAGCAATAGTACATAATGGCAGATATGACACAATGGCAGGGTGGCATACTACTAACTCGTAATAAAAAGTGGTGGTTATGTCACAATGAAGTGGGTGACAAGACTCCAATATAATACAGTTCATCAAGTGACGGAGTGAGACCCGATGAATTTATTTGGTGGTAGGCGAAAGTGGTTATAAAACAGTGATCAACTCCAGGATCGCAATAGACTGACTGGGACTCCACTAGATGTCGGACTCACTATCGAACTCTTCATCCATGAGATCGCCTTCGTCCAGATCTCGCCAAATCATCAAGCGAGGTGAGTACTTTGAATATACTCGCAAGACAGTTTGGACTTAAGATATAATAAATGCCCGCATGATGCATATGAATATTCCAACAAGAATGCGACCGGATAAAAATATTAGCGTGTTGTATACAACAATAGAAGTCGGGCGGTAATCCTCCTGAAATCCAAAAGATAAATAAACGGAAAGTAAACGAGTGTCTGAGTGACGGCTCGTGTAAAAATAATAAATGAAAACAGGCCTCAGTCGGGCGTCTGGGCGACACCACATAGTGGGCTTATAAATAATAAGAATGCCACAGTTGGACGTCTGAGCGACATTGCATAAAGGGCTTATAAATAAAAAGAATGCCATAGTCGGACGTCTGAGCGACATCGCATAAAGGGCTTATAAATAAAAAGAATGCCACAGTCGGGCGTCTGAGAGACATCACATAAAGGGCTTATAAAAAGAATACCACAGTCAGACGTCTGAGCGACATCACATAAAGGGCTTATGAATAAAAAGAATGCCACAGTCGGACGTCTGAGCGACATCACATAAAGGGCTTATAAATAAAAAGAATGCCACAGTCGGACGTCTGAGCGACATCACATAAAGGGCTTATAAAAAGAATGCCACAGTCGGACGTCTGAGCGACATCACATAAAGGGCTTATAAGTAACATAGTATAAGGATGAAATACTTCTGAAAGTAAATCAATATAGGGATAGTTGGTGAGTTCATCTACCAAATGAACTTGACGAAAATACTACTCTTGTTACCATCAAGAATTTACTAGAGACGGTCACTGGGTTGACACGAATATTGACCCTTGGCCATAAACATGGCTACTTGAAGAATTTAACTCTGCAGAGCTTGTACTATTAACTCATAGCCAACGGATTCTACTAGTCACGGGGACTAGTTCCGTCTACGGTGTTTTAGTAGAAACCCAACTAACCAGTACACACCCATTTCACGTCCTCTTGTCCGTAATCACCCGAGACAACATTCACGAAAAATCTTAAGACGGGGAGGCTACAACCTCGAATAGCATGGGATCAAATTTATATATGCGCACTCTAAGGGGTGCCCCCCTCTCGGTCCCAACCGAAAACACCCATGGCCCCTGACCGGATGACGGGCTTTAATCCAGGGCCATGGAACCCTCATCCCGGCCCCTCTACTTGGTGTGTACTCGGGAAGTGGTTTACAACTGACTAGACCGTAATCTCAACAGACGGCCTATGATAGTACCAAAAGAAGATGAACGGAATCACGACATGATCTCCGTTGATACTGAGTTAACCAACTACTGGCATGCTCCAACAATACCAGCATTCCACCCATCATGTCACCGCATGATCGAGGTGGTTCGAACATTTTCATTCGGGGCTCACCCAAAGCTTGCTTGCATGAAATATAACCATACACAATGCTTATATGACCATGCTTATGAGAAGAACTACTCGAGCAGACATGCAACACACTCATCATATCAAAGGTTCAAACATGCTTGACTGGTTCTGAGAAGTCGGAGTCTAACTTGGTGTGGTTCGCGGCTCCGTCTCGTCCTTCAGTATCTACGTATTCAAACAAACGGATACTAACATAAATACCGTGTGTGCAAACAAAGTTGCTCCAAAAAATTTCACATAAACATGACAAATAACTAGACAGAAAACTAAAGAGGACACAAAAAGAATCAACTCAAAATCATCTTTAGTTAAAAAGATATTAGAGTTTCTGTCCAGGGACTCATCTGTAATGAAACGGAAAGTTCCAGGGGCTAGAACAGAAAACAGCAAAGCGAACCTGTACGCAGTACGTCAACTGAAGGAGAAAACATACTTTGCCCGAAGGCGCTTACAGAAAAATGGTTCGGGGGAAAAGTGTGAGGCTGACAAGGGGCCACACTCGTCGGGTTTGAACTCTGAGACAGAGTCGCGCCGGCGCTAGGTGCTGCGGTGGCGCCGGCGCCGATCCACGGCGAGCTAGGGGGAGAGAAGGGTACGTACGGCTTCCTGCTGAACTTCCGCGTCGATTGGTGGTGGAGTTGAGCGTCGGCGAGCCCCACGTCGACGGCGATCCTGTCTCCGGCGGACGGCGGCTCGGGTGGTCGTGGGCCTCGTCGGAGAGGATTCCTGGGGTCAAATTGGAGTGGGGGTTAGGTCTAGGTAGGTGCCAGGGTGCTACGCTCGAGTCCACGGCGGCGGAGAAGCTCTCATCGGAGTGAACGATGCTGGAGCCCAAGGCGGACGGAGTTGGTCGGAGTTGGGGAAGAAGGGCCCCTCGAGGCTCTTCCAGAGGCTTGGCGCTGTCTAGAGAGATGGTGGAGGTGTGCGGGCTTGAGAACGAGCTCGGGGGTGCTTTATATAGCTGGCCCGAGGCGGTTGCCGAGAACGGGATAAGTCCGGCGAGTCGATTACGGCGATGCAGTGGCTGGATGGCAGAGTTAAGGGCTTGAGCATCGACTAGGAGGTGTAGTGGTTCCTTTCCCGTGCCTAACTCAGCAGGGGAGAGAGGATTACGGGCTATCCCCGACGGAATAGCCGTGCGGCACGTCGGTGGCAGAAAACGTGCTCTGCGCGCACTAGGCCACGGCGACGGTGCGGCAGGCGTGCGCTGGCAACGGAGATGGCTACGCGGAGTGCTGGGGTTACTTGGGCGGCGCCAAACGATGTCGAGCCCCGGGGTGACTTCTGTCAGCCGCCACGGGCCGTGCTGTTGTCGCGGATGTCGCTGGCGTGGTCAGGCCAGAGCGCCACCGACGCCCAGAAGCATCCAAGCGAGTGTGCGGCGCACTGGACAAGAAGAAGGTGCAGTGCAGCATCGAGCCAAGGTGGGTACTGGCGAGATTGTCGATGTGTCTGACGAACTGACGAACTATCGAACTTGTCTGTCGACAGTTTCAGTTAACAGTTTCTGAACCTGATAGCACAGTGCATGTTATGTGTTTGATGAAATGATTCTGGTATGTGTGAAATGTTTCTGGGGCTGATATTTGGTGGAGTGGCCTCTTTATGCATCTATAGGCTGCCTGATTTTTCACAGAATTTTTGGAAGAAGATAAATAGGAATTTCACCAAATTTTGCAAATCTCGTCCAAACTTGCAGTAGGTGAAATTTGAAAATTTTGAACTGTGGACCAGTGAAACAAGATGGATCTAGGTTGTGGGTACTAAGGACTATCTAGAAAAGCTAGTTTGGGAACAAACAACAAGATAGACATGGTACTTCCTTTGTAAACCACCATGGTCCACTATAAAAGGAAGAAATAGTTTTTGGAGTAAATTAAATAGAGGAAAAATCCCAATAAGGTTAAAAATTACTGGAATTGATGAGAGACTTGTCCTAAGGTGTGAAGAGGATCTTGGAGAGAAATATTTCTATTGGGGTCATGGCAAGATGGAGGAGGGAGAGGAAGAATAGTCCAAGGTCAAACCTGAGAGGTTTAAATCAAGAAGGGGAGAATTCAAACAACTTCTTATGAAACTTAACTTGAGCGTGAGCCAAACACAAGAGAAAATCTTCAAGGCCAAAAACCAAGCTTGAGAAGGCACACAAACTTTGGCCAGAAGGGATTTTAGAAGGGTTTTAAGAGAAGGTCAAACAACCCCCTTCCAAAAAGGCCAAAAGTTTGGAAGAAAAACCAACTCAAAA
Source organism: Secale cereale (assembly GCA_902687465.1). Lineage (NCBI taxonomy): Eukaryota > Viridiplantae > Streptophyta > Magnoliopsida > Poales > Poaceae > Secale > Secale cereale. The sequence goes on along the minus strand of LR738711.1, from coordinate 160,679,686 downwards.
AATTTGGAGTGTTACAGATTTACACTAATCTAGATGACTCTAAGTATCAATCTGGATGCATATTGGAAGTGGGAGCAATTAGCTAGAGTAGCTCCATGCAGAGCATTGTAGCCATAGAAATTTGCGAAATACATACGGATCTGTATATAACAGACGCGTTGACTCAACTTCTCTCACAAGCAAAACATGATCACACCTTATTACTCTTGGGTGTTAATCACATAGCGATGTGAACTAGATTATTGACTCTAGTAAACCCTTTGGGTGTTGGTCACATGGCGATGTGAACAATGGGTGTTATTCACATAACGATGTGAACTATCGGTATGTAATCACATGGAGATGTGAACTAGATTATTGACTCTAGTGCAAGTGGGAGATTGAAGGAAATATGCCATAGAGGCAATAATAAAGTTATTATTTATTTCCTTATATCATGATAAATGTTTATTATTCATGCTAGAATTGTATTAACCGGAAACTTAGTACGTGTGTGAATACATAGACAAAACAGAGTGTCCCTAGTATTGTCAGGACAGGTTTTCCAGTAAAATAATTACCGAGGGAACCGACCTTTTTATCAATCCAGCACAGAAGAATACTTCTTACTGGTAGACATATCCTTGATACAAAATTCTAGATTACTGAATATTATACATGGTTGAGCTGAGGTTGCTCAACAATTTATTACAATCACGCCGATATAATACATAAGGGCGGATATGACACAATGGTAGGGTGGCATAGCTACTAACTCATAATAAAAAAGAGGTGGTGGACATGTCACAGTGTAGTGGGTGACATGACTCCAATATCTTCCAGTTCATCGAGTGTCGGAGTGAGACCCGATGAATTTATTTGGTGGGTGGCGGAAGCGGTTATAAAACAGTGATCAACTCCAGGATCGCAAGAGACTGACTGGGACTCCACTATACGTCGGACTCGCTATCGAACTCTTCATCCATGAGATCGCCATCGTCAACATCTGGCCAAATCAACAAGCCAGGTGAGCACTTTGAATGTACTCACAAGACAGTTCGGACATAAGATACAACAAATGCAACATGATGCATATGAGTACTCTAGCAATATGTATCTGAATAATATAATTTTTGCGCTGCAGGTAAAAATGGAAGTCGGGCGGTAGTCCTCCCAAAATCCATACCAGAAATAAAAGAAAAAAAAACCAAACGAGTGTCTGAGCGACGCCTAGTGAGGAAAAATGATTGAAACATATCACAGTCGGACGTCTGTGCGACATCACATAAAAGGCTTATATTCAAAATTAAATAACAAGAATGCCATAGTCGGACGTCTGAGCGACATCACATAAAGGGCTTATATTCAAAAGTAAATAACAAGAATGCCACAATCGGACATTTGGGCGACATCACATAAAGGGCTTATATTCAATGGTAAATAACAAGAATGCCACAGTCGGGCGTGTGAGCGACATCACATAAAGGGCTTATATTATCTCTGGTATAATGGTAAAATATTTCAAGAGATTAATCGGTGCATAAGTTACTGATTAGTTCATCTACCCAAATGACTTCTAAATAACCATTCTTATCACTCTCATAAATTACCAGAGACGGTCACCGTGGTTGACACGAAGATTGACACTAGGCCATAGACATGGCTACTCGGAAGGTTTCGGCTCTGCAGAGCTTTTACTCTTAAATCATAGCCAACAGATTCCACTAGTCACAAGGACTAGTTCCGTCTACGCTGTTTTAGTAGAAACACAACCAACCAGTAGACACCCATTTCACATCCTGCTGCCCGGAATCACCCGAGACAACACTCAGAAAAAACATTAAGACGGGGAGGCTACTACCTCGAATAGCATGGGATCAAATTTATATCTGCGCGCTCTAAGGGGTGCCCCCCTCTCGGTCCCAACCGGAAACACCCATGCCCCCTGACCGGATGACAGGCTTTAATCCAAGGCCATGGAACCCTCATCCTGGCCCCTCTATTTGGTGTGTACAGGGAAAGAGGTTTGCAACTGACTAAACCGTAATCTTTGCAGAAGGCATGTGACAGTACCAAAAGGAAGATGAACGGGATCACGACTTGATCCACGTTGATACTAGAGTTAACAGATGACTGGCATGCTCCAATAATACCAGTTCACAACCCATCATGTCACCACATGATCGGGGTGGTTCAATCATCATCATTCGGGGCTCACCCGAAGCTTGCTTGCATGAAATATAGTCATCCACAATTGCTACTATGAAGAAGAACAACTCAAGCAAACATGCAACAGTCATCATATCAAAGTTTCAAACATGCTTGCCTGGTTCGGAGTAGTCAGATCCTAACTCGGTGAAGTTCGCGGCTCCGTCACTTCCGTCGGTATCTACGGGTTCAAATAAAAAGACTACTAACATAAATACCGTGCGTGCATAAAAGTTATCCCGAATATTTTTCAAATAAATATGATAAAAAAACTAGACAGAAAACTAAAGAGGACAGAAAAAGAATCAACTCAAAATCATGTTTGGTTTAAAAGTTATTAAAGTTTCTGTCCAGGGACTTGTCTGTAATGAAATAGAAAGTTTCCAGGGGCTAGAATATAAACACAGAAAACGATTCAGTACGCAGTGCGCCGAATAAGGAAAACGTACTTTGCTCGAAGGCGCCTTCCAGAAAATCGTTTCGGAAGAGATTGAGAGGTTGACGAGGGGGTCCCACTCGTGAGGTTTGAAAACAGAAACAGAGTTGCGCCGGCGCCAGAGAGTTGCGGTGGTCGTCGGCGCCGATCCACGGCGAGGTAGAGGGAGTGAGTGGTACCTACAGGTTCCTGGTGCTCTTCCGTGTCAGTGGGTGGTGGAGTTGAGCGTCGGCGAGCACCACATCGACGGCAACCCTATCTCCGGCGGACGGCGGCTCGGGTGATTGCGGGTCTCGTCGGAGAGGGCTGCTGGTGTCAAATTGCAGCGGGGGTTAGTCTCCTAGGAGTGTCAGGAGGCTACTGGCAAGTCTAGGGCGATGGAGGAGCTCTCACCAGGGAGAACGCTGCCGGAGCCCGAAGAGGACGGAGGCGGCCGGAGTTGAGGAAGAAGGGCCCTCGAGGCTCTTCCAGTGGCTGGGTGGGGTCTGGTGACGTGGTGGAGATGTGGAGGGTCGAGAGCGAGCTTGGAGGCGCTATTTATAGCCGGCCCGAGGCGGTTGCCGTGAACGGGATAAGTCCGGCGAGCGATTACAGCGGCGCTGTGGCTGGACTGGTGGTTTAGGTGCTTGAGTATCGACTAGGAGGTGCACTGATTCCATTCCGGTGCATAACTTAGCAAGGCAGGGGCGTTTACGGCCTGTCCCCAAAGGAACGGCCGTGAGGCACGTCGGCGACAGAGAGCGCACCCTGTGCATGCCAGGCCACGACGACGGTGCTGCAGGCGTGCGCAGGCAAGGAGATGGCCACGCGGTGCTTCCAGGTGGCTTGGGCGGTGCCGAACGGCGTTGTGCCGCTGGGTGCCGCCTGTCGGCCGCCACGGGTGGTTCTGCCGCCGCGGAAGACGCCGGCGCAGGCGGTCCAGGGTGCCACCAACGCCAGGAACTAGCCAAGTGAGCGTGTGGTTTCTCCTGGATAAGTGCGAGGTGTAGTGCAGCAATGATCCAAAGTGGCACTGGTGAGATTGACGAACGTTTTCTGACGAAACTGGTGAAGCTGCACTGTCGCCTGTTATCTTCAGTTAACTTTTCTGAACCTGATAGAAACAGTGCACGCCAGGTGTTTGATGAAATGATTTTGGCATGTCGAAAATCTTTCTGGAGCTGATATTTGGTGGGGTGGTCTCTTGATGCATCTAGAGGCTGCCTGAATTTTCACATATTTTTAAGAAGAAAGAAAATATGAATTTCACCAAAATTTGCAAATCTGGTCCAAACTTGCAGCAAGTGAGATTACAAAATTTTGAATTGTGGACCAGTGAAACAAGATGGATCTAGGTTGTGGGTTCTAAGGACTAGCCAGGGGAGTTGGTTTGTAATCAAAAGTCAAAATGAAAATGGTGGTTCCTTTGTAAATCATCAAGGTTCATTTTAAAGGACAGAAATTGTTTTTGGTATAAAATAATTAGAAGAAAAATCCCAATAAGTTTGAAACCTACTGGAATTGATGGGAGACTTGTTTCAAGGTGGAAAGGAGGTTTTTGGAGAGCAAAACTACCATTGCGTGACATGGCAAGGAAATAGTTGAATGGGGAAGACAAGTCCATGGTTTGATTAAATGAGGATTCTTCGTGAAGGGAAAATAGACAAGTAGAAAACCCTCAAGACTAGAATCAAGTTAAAGGACACAAAAACTTTGGTCAAAAAAGTTTTTAGAAAGGGGTTTTAAGAGAAGATCATATATCCCCCTTCCAAAAGACCAAAAAGTTTGGAAGAAAATAAATCCAGAAATTTGGAGTGTTACAAGTATGCCTCTACTAGACTAGCACATTGATCAAAGATGGTTATGTTTCCTAACCATAGACCTGAGTTGTCATTTGATCAACGGGATCACATCATTAGGAGAATGATGTGATGGACTAGACCCATCCGTTAGCTTAGCACTATGATCATTTAGTTTTACTGCAATTGCTTTCTTCATGACTTATACATGTTCCTATGGCTATGAGATTATGCAACTCCCGAATACTGTAGGAACACCTTGTGTGCTATCAAACGTCACAACATAACTGGATGATTATAAAGATGCTCTACAGGTGTCTCCAAAGATGCTCCACAGGTGTCACTCCGAGTGTCGGAGAGGTATCTCTGGGCCCTCTCGGTAATACACATCATAATAAGCGTTGCAAGCAAATGACTAAAGAGTTAATCATGAGATGATGTATTACGGAACGAGTAAGGAGACTTGCCGGTAATGAGATTAACTAGGTATGGTGATACCGACGATCGAATCTCGGGCAAGTAACATATCGATGACAAAGGGAACAACGTATGTTGTTATGTGGTTTGTACGATAAAGATCTTCGTAGAATATGTAGGAGCCAATATGAGCATCGAGGTTCCGCTATTGGTTATTGACCGGAGATGAGTCTCAGTCATGTCTACATAGTTCTCGAACCCGTAGGGTCCGCACGCTTAACGTGTCATGACGATCGGTATTATGAGTTTATGAGTTTTGATGTACCGAAGGTAGTTCGGAGTCCCGGATGAGATCAAGAACATGACGAGGAGTCTCGGAATGTCCGAGACATAAAGATTGATGTATTGGACGACTATATTCGGACACCGGAACTGTTCCGGAAAAGTTTCGGATTTAACTCGAGTGCCGGGGGGTTTACCGGAACCCCCCGGGGGAATATTGGGCCCTAGTGGGCTTTAGGGGAGAGAGAGGGCAGCAGCCAGGAGGTGGCGCGCCCCCTCCCAAGGGGGAGTCCAAATTGGAATAAGGGAGGGGGGCGCGGCCCCTCTTTCCCTCTCCCTCTCCCTCTCCTTCATTCCCCCTCTCTCCTTCTTGGTGGACTCCTACTATGAATAGGATTGGAATCCTATTCCTAGTAGGATTGCTTCTCTTGGCGCGCCATAGAGGGGTGGCAGGCCTCCCCCCTTGCTCCTTTATATACGGGGGCAGGGGGGCACCCAAAGACCAACAAGTTGATCTCTCCCAACCGTGTGCTGTGCCCCTCTCCACAGACACACACCTCGGTCATATCGTTGCAGTGCTTAGGCGAAGCCCTGCGACGGTAGCTTCATCATCTCCGTCACCACACCATCGTGCTGACGAAACTCTCCCATGAGTTTCTACTGGATCAAGAGCTCGTGGGACGTCATCAAGCTAAACTGTGCTGAACGCGGAGGCTACGTACGTTCGGTGCTTGATCGGTTGGATCGCGAAGAAGTTTGACTACATCAAGCGCGTCACTAGATGCTTCCGCTCTCGGTCTATGAGGGTACGTAGACACACTCTCCCCTCTCGTTGCTATGCATCTAGTAGATAGATCTTGCGTGATCATAGGAAAATTTTGAAATACTACGTTCCCCAACATAATGTTCATGTTCATGTTCTTCAATTGGTAGTGACAAGAAAAAATATGCTCAATTCATATGTTTGGACAAGGATAATTAAAATCAGGTACAATCAACTTTGAATTAGTAAAATTGTCGAGAAATTACAGAACACAACTAACCTAGTTGTCGTGCGCCGTTGGAGCCTGGGTGGAATTTCCATGGGAGGAGTCGCCGCTTTGACCCTCCACTATTCGCTTTCGGCAATCGTTAACCGCCGGAGTCGAGGTCCTGCCGTGCGCCATATCTCTTGCAGGCCGCTCACCGGCACTCCGCACTTCACCGGCGTCCAATCCGCATCCGAGGTTGAACGGAGTAGCTAGGGTAGTGGGCGCATCGTGGGAGCGTCAGTTCTGTCTGGTGACTCGCAAGTCTCCTCGATCTCGATCTCGCTTCTTCGACAATCGAGCAAAATCGTCGTTGGACCGAGCAATGGCTATGGCCTATTTGAGGAAAACACTGAATGGGCTATGGCCTCCTGGTTGTAGCGAGTAAGGTCCAAAAGGAAAGGAAATGCTGAAGAAATAGCCCAGTTAGCTGTTCATTTGTTTCCAGCGTCTATTTCGCGATTTACCAACATATTCCAATGATTTTAATGATTTTGATGGCTTGGACTGTGCCGGATCTAGGGTTCTGACAAAACCCTTGAAGTTTAAACTCTGGGGTGTGCATGAAGATCTCTCCTTCCGCCCTAGCTCGTCTACTCAACAACCCTAGGCCTAGCTCGTCAGATCCGAAGAACAAGTGACACAAGATCTATACTGGTTCGGGCCACCGATGTGGTGTAATACCCTAATCCAGTGTGATGTGGAGGATTGCCTTGTAGGCTGATGAAGAACTAGTACATGGAAGAACTGCCTCCTGAGGAGAGGTGTTCTTGAGCTCGGGTGAGCTTGCGGGTGTGTAGGTGGTCTGATGATCTGATTCTCTTCCTCCCTTCTCAATGGTGGTGGCTAGTCCTATTTATAGTGGCCCGGGTCCTTTTCCCAAATATTGAGCGGGAAGGGATCCCACAATGGCCAAATTTGAAGGGCGACAACTAGTACAAGCTATCATGATAAAAGGTGGTCTTCGCCTGCCAAAGGCTCTAGTGGTGACACTGTCGTGGGCTCCGCAATGAACTCCGTCCTGCTGTCCTACTGGTCTTGGTCTTGTTGCACCGATATGGAAACCTTTGCGTGATGCCTTGAGACTCTTCGTCTGCACCTACTCCTTTAGCAACAAAGAGGAAACTAATACTTCTGCACCCGTTGGTGCCCGCTTGGCCTTGGTCGTCACTGCTCACGTCATGAGGACCTCGCGAGGTGTCCCTCGCCTCGATATCTCTGATCCTCACCAGCTGGCCTGGTGAGGCCGCCCTAGAGGATGCCCTGTGTCGTCCGCCTCGCGAGGCTTGGCCCCTTGCGAGGGTCTTGAGTGGTTGCTAAAGATGTTGGGCCGTACTAGGGCGCCTGGCGTGCCATGCCCTGGGCCACAGGCAGGCAAGTCTGGGTACCCCCGTTCCCAGAGCGCCGACAGTAGCCCCCGGGCCCAAGGTGCGCTCGGGCTTGGCTTCGCGGCGAAGCCAAGGGCCAAGTGCGGAGCGCCGTGGGCCCCAAAAGCCTGCGGCCTAGGTTGACGCATGGCGATTGACGGGACGTGTGTGTCTGCACTCCCCCACGTAGCCTCAGCAACCGCACAGCTGACAAAAGGCAAGTGCGTCCCGCTGTGCCTTCATTGTTAGCCCTTGGCTTCCTCCAGATCCCCTTTCTTGCTCCCCTCCACTATGAAGTTCCAGATCTCCGCCGTCTCCCTTCCAAGCTTGCACCGATGGTGTCCGGCAAGCCGAAGGCCGCCGCTTCGCCTGCCTGGTATGAGCTGGCTTTGAAGGCGCCAACCTTCTTGGAGGCGAACAATACCGCCTTGCTCCCGATGACGGTGGATGACATCAACGAGAAGGGTAAGACTACCGTCTGAGCCGCCTCTACCGCACAGGAGGACCCCAAGAGTACCTTCTATCCCTTCTTTTCGAGCAGTATTGTTGCGGGGCTAGTCCCTCCTTTCTATGATTTTTTTCGCCGTCCTTAGCCACTATAAGCTTCAAGCCCTTCATCTTCATCCAACTCCGTCCTTCTTCTATCCATCTTTACCTTCTACGGTGAGGCATTCATGGGGGTGATGCCGTCTGTGGTGTTACTTCGCCATTTCTTTTACCTCTGAATCCAGGAGGGCCATTGCTCAGGGTGGGCCAATCTTGTTGCGGCAAACGGAACCAATGCAATTTCGAGGGCGGGAAGAAGGCCGAGAACTTCAGGAACAAGTGGGTCTTCATGGACGCCAAGTGCTCCCATCCTCGGTTGGCCCTGCCGGTGGCTGCGCCCGAGTCAAGCAATAGATGGCTCAGCGTAAAGCTCACTGATCCTCAAGCAGAGAAGGTGTTGGAGAAGATGGCCGTAGACCTAAAGCCGGATGACCCCAAGGCGGCGAAGCTGATGGGGGCCATGATCGTCAAGGAATTCTTGACGTGTCGTGTGGCCCCGCTTCAGGCCCGCTCGCGCCCCCTTTGGACGCTTGGGGATGAGTCGGACAACCTCCGGCTGCACCCCGACGCCCTATCTGCGGAGCAGCTTGAGGCAGCTCTCCGTCTTCTAGTAGGGGCTGACTTGGGATATCCGCCTGCTTCCCACATTCCCTTGTACTGCCGCCAGGACAGGCAGCGGTGGCAGCCTCCATGCCCACCTTTGATGCGCGCGGGCTCGTGCCTCCGGCGGCCCCTGAAGCTCAAGTGGCAGTTGCGCTGGTGGCGGTATCTTCAGGCGACTCCAGCGAGGAAGACGGTTCGAAGGCGACCATGGAGGGGGCTAGAGAGTCCTCCCCTCCTCGCATGGCTGATGTCCTTTGCACTTTGCCCGATGATGACGATGCCGGTGACCACCCGGTGAAGGAGGCGGCATCCTCCGCTGGGGTCATCACAAGGTCTAAGCTCACACCCGCGAGGAAGCCGCCTGCTGGGGTCCCGACGAAGAGCAGATCAGCGCTGACCTCCTGAGGTGACGTCGTTGCGCCGCCTGTCTTGGGGGCCCGCGTTCTCGCGGTGCAGGCCGCGGGGCCCTTGGGCTCTATGGTCCTGAAGAGGTCTCGCAGTGTTGTCGTAGTGGATCAGTGAGTACCTTGGCCTATTTTTGTCTTTGTTCTTGATTCTGTGTGGATTCACAACATATTGCCTCGCGTTGATAGGTCAGCGCCGTCGACGAGGAAGACGAAGGGAGAGGCGACCACACCAGAGGTCCCGCGGCCTGGCCCGGCCTCGTCCCCTCTGGCGCAGAAGGGTGGTGGAGGAGCTTCTGCTTTTGTTGCGTGGGTGCCGTCGCAAGGCCCAAGGGACCTGCCTCAGGCAGAGGTCACGGTCTTCGCCGGGCAGGCTTCGGAGACTCCCATCTCTGCCTCCACCGCCTGAGCTGTCAGGGCTCAGGAGGTCTCACCACGTCACAGCCCCCTACCGTGATCATGCTGCCAACACGTAGCCCTCTAGATTCGCCTAGCGCCTTGAAGGAGGCCTTCTCGGCACTTAAGAAGCTCCTGGATGACCTTCTGGGTGCCGATCGTCGCCTGGCGGCTGGGCGTCTGGAGCTGGTTTCCGGCTGGCTGAGTTCTGATGCGTTTGTTCATGATATGCTGAGCCAAGTCGTGGCGGCATCCGAGGAGGACAAGCGGGCCGTTGGCCAGGCCGCGGCCACTCGCGAGGCGGCACTGAAGGACCCTCAGACCGCCCAGGAGCGTTGTCAGTCAGTAGAGACTAAGTTGAGGGACTTGCGTGGGAAATTTGAGGCGGATGAGGGGAGGATGAAGGCCCAAGAAGATGTCGTGGCCAGCCGTGATGCCGAGCTGGAGCATCTGACGAGGGAGCTGTCTGTAGAGCGTGGCCGACTAGAGGAGCTGAAGCGGGCGATGGAGGCAAAGGAGGCCCAGCTAGAGGCCAAGGTGAAGATCATGACCGAGGGCCGCGCGGCCTTCAAGTCCCTCGAGGAGAGGTCCCTCCAGGCGCAGGGGGCACTCTACAAGAAGGGCTTGGATAAGCCGCTAGCGACGGATGATGAAGGCCCTGCCCAGCTGCTTCCTTATCTTGTCCTGGCGCTCGAGGATGTCGTCCGCGAGATCGATCCCCTAGCGGAGGAGGAAGCTCGTGTGCTTTCTTCTTCTGCCTTGACACGCGTCCTCAGCCACATGCACCTTCGTGACCACAAAGCTGATCTCGGGGCACTGCTCGAGCCCATGGACGCGGAGCATTACGAGGCCGCCGCTGAAGCTTTGAAGGACCATGTGGAGGCTTTGCTAAAGGAGTTCCTCATCGTCAATCCTTCTCCTCCAGCCGATGGCGCTATAGTCGCTGCAATCGAGATCGTTTCCCTAGGGCGCGGCGGTGCCGCTAGGGAGGAGGTCCCTCCAGGCAGCATCGCCCAGGGCTGAACGAAGGGCATGCTGGTGGGTGACGGCGCTCCTCTTTATCTTCATGCCCCTGCGACATGAACGAGCCTCGTGGAGGCGTTAAAACTTCTGTTTGATGTTTCGACGGACAACTTGGTTTGTAATAATTGCTTGGTATTCGCGCTTCCTTCCTTATTTATCGTTCTACGTCGGCAGGGCCCGACCCCGCGCGTACCTCAGCCACCAGCTGGCTTGTCCAGCTCACTGGGTCAAGACCAGGGAGTGAGGGGCTACATGGCCAGTTAGGCTCCTGAGTCGCGATGCTCAGGAGTCCCCCTTAACGTGCAAGCGATCCCTAGGTAGGAAGCGCTAGGCAGGGCTTTGGTGTTCTGCGTCGACAGGGCCCGACCCCGTGCGTACCTCAGCCGTCGCTGGCCTTGACCGGAAACCTGGACAAGGCCAGGGAGTGAGGGGCTATGGGATCAGTTAGGCCCATGGGTCACGATGCCCAAGGGTCCACCTTGACGTACGAACCGCCCAGAGGGAAGTGGGTGCTGGACTTAGGCCTTGATGTTCTGCGTCGGTAGGGCCCGGCCCACGCGTACCTCAGCCGCCTCTAACCTTGACCGGAAACCAGGACAAGGCCAGGGAGTGAGGGGCTACGGGACCAGTTAGGCCCTTGGGTCGCGATGCCCAAGGGTCCCCCTTGACATACGAAAAGACCCCATACCTGTCCTAGCCGTGCTTGCGCTCGGGAGGGTTGCGTGTGGACCAGGCCCGAGGGACCTGGTGGGATGTGCGCCAGGCGTGACCTGGACGCAGCCCCTGTGCCCAACCCCCTCACGCTACCCTCCCGAGAGGAGCACAACGCGGTGGGGCTGGTCAGTGAGCCGAGGGGCTCCCTGAGGTTAATGCGGCCGTGAAACCACCCCAAGTTGTTTATCACCAGCGCGGAGCATGGTGCTGCCGCTCTTGTGCGTTCATAGCCGCTCCTCGACCGTGTCGTCAGCCAGCGTGGAGCATGGTGCTTCCACTAGACCGTGGGAGGGGACTCCCTACTGCGGAGAGCCCCCGGGCATATAATGCCCCGCTCGGACATGTGGCTGGCATGGTGGGGCTAGACGAGGTGTATCTGGGCAGCTGTGAGCCAGCGCGGGACTCACGAGGCCCTACCTCAAGGCGGGTTGTGGCTGGTCTTGAATGGGAGGGATTGAGGTGATCCTAGAAGGTGGTTAGGCAACCTGCGCCGGGTGAATCCCTCGAGGTCGCCTTATGAGAAGGCCAAGCACCAACGACCCCAGGAGGTGACATGAACGGGGCCGACCCGTCAGACATAGCTCATCCATTGTATTTATCAACGTTGCAGGGATGGACCCGAGCACAGATGTCGTGTCTAGTCTTCTGATGTCGACGTTCTAAGTGAGGTCATCCGGCGTGCGGCCTCCGCAGTGATGGGGCACGGTACCATGGCATAGGACTGATTGTCAAACAAGTGAATGCAAAACGATGGATATGGCAGCACCAGCTTAGAAAAAATGCAAGGGAGATACATGCCACCAGGGCGAGCCTGTGCGGCCTGGGGATAATGCAGCCCGAGGATCATCCCCCACAAGGTGATCTGAATTGCAAAAGGATACACGTCGCAGGGACAGGCCCGTGCGACCTGGGAATGATGGAGCCCGAGGGGCGCTCCCAGTTGAACAAAAACCGGAAGATGTCACCTGGCATAGTTGCAAAAGTAGTGTTGGTGTAAATGAAGATGCTCGACGCAGACGCTGTCCCCTATGTGCCGCCCGGCTCTAGCCCTTCGCGAGGCTCTGCGGTTCCCCATATCTCGCGGAGGGCAAAGTCCAACTTCGCCTGGATCTCCTTGTGCCTGGCCTCGCGAGTCGCCAGGACTTCCCGCATGTGGCGCTGGTGTAGGGTTTCCTACTTCGGCATGCCGAAGGGCATGCGTACGTAGCTGTGAGGGGCACCCTGGCACCGGCCCACCTGGGAAGGCTAGTAGAGCTCTTGAGATGCGATCTTGTTGAGCGCGGGAACGTTGACGCAGACACGAAGCCCGTCTCTTGAGCCCGGGCGGACAGCTGCTCTCAGAGGAGGCGGGCGACGCTCGCCCCACATGGCTCTTTGCTCATGTAGGTCTTCAACGGTCGGGCTGATGGACTCCTGAGCGCTTGGTGCCTCACACCTTGAGGCCTCTAGAGGAAAGTGTGCGGCGAGGCACTCCTCCAAATGGTGCCTGAGCGCCTCCCTCGTGACATTGGTCAAGTCAGAGGCCCTCTAGAGGAGAGCCCGCGAGCCCAGCCTGAGGGAGGCGTCGGGCGCGCCTTCCTATGCGAGAGAGGGAGGAGGCCCTTCCCTAGATCCCGAGGTGCTGCTGCCCTACGCTGCATCTCCATGAGGTTCCAGGGCGAGCAACTACTTCTTCTTCTTGGGGAGTACCTCAGGTGGGTAGATGACGTTGTCGCTGTCTGGATCCTCGATTGCTGCTGCCTCGTAAGCGCGCTCGATTGAGCACACTACGTCCTTCTCCGTGCACGCGATGGTGATGACTTCGCCGCTCCCTGGCATCTACACTACGGGGGTGGTGGAGCCATCAGTCACTCTAGAGAAGGTCTTGGTAGGAGGCAGTTGATCGATGGATAGGACGTTCAGCCCTGCACCGTCATCGACGAGGGTCTTGGTAACTTGGACGTTGCTGATGACGAGTTAACAAAGCATTGGGAGGGCGCCAACCTTAGCTGCACACTTGAGCTGGTCTGCTGAACTGAAGGTGATGGGGCATCTGGACCACCTGAGTGGGTGAGTAGCCTCGAGTTTGGGGAGATCTGCGTTTACTTCACGAGCAAATTGCTTGAAGAGGCACTGAGAAGCCGGGGCCTGTGCTCCGCCCAATATGCAAGCGATGGCACGTGGCTCCAGGAAGCCCCCAGCCCCCTCGTTCAGGTCGTCGTTTCTCCTTGGCGATGGCAGAGGTGGTAGGCCGGCCCTGTCCTGAGGACGGTCCTCCAGGGGCTGGTCCATCCAGGCATCCTCGCGGGGCTGGCCGCGCCAACGGTCCTCCCGAGGCTGATCACGCACTCCTGGCAGGGGCCGCGGTCGTCCCAGCATCCCCCAGTCCGACTTCCCCCGCGGCCATAGCCGCGGTTGCCGCGCTCGGGGCGTTGGATGATGCGTCGTTCACGGGGGCCCTGAGCTCTAGACAGTCATGAATGTTGTGGCTGTGGACATTGTGGAAGGCGCAAAATGCCCGGCCGTTCCTGGGTGGCTCTGGGTAGTCGCGGCCGTGCTTCATTTCTGGTTCGGTTGCAAGCACTGCCACTCCCTTGCGCTTTACGTCCTTGCTTTTGGCCTTCTTGTCTTCGGGTTCAGCAGTAGGGAGCTCGACGAGTGAGAGGTGCCCCTCATCGGCCCTGGCGCACTTGGTCGCGGGTTAAACAACTCAAAGGATGTGCACACATCTTCATGGATGGCGAGCTCCTCCTTCATCTTGACGTCGCGGACGCCATCTGAGAACCACTACAAAAAAAGACACATCCGTGACATTTTGGGCCGAACGAAACTTTTTTCTGTCATACTTATGACACTTCTATGACAATAATTGTGACAAAACACGGTATCATCATAGATGTGGTGGGGTCCTAGTTCTATAACAAAAAATCATGAAAGAAAATGGGCTTTAACTGAACCCGAGCGAAGCATTGGTCCTGGGCGGGCTGGAGACGCAGCTGCATGACATTCTTTGGGCCGTCCATGACGAAAAAAACCGCGATAGAAGCGAGGGTGAGGAAAATATTGAGGTGTTCCCGGTTACGGTGGGTGGTTGGGGCCGAGCGATGCACATTTCTCTCATACACGCACGCGTTTGGGTGCGAGGCGTTGGGCTCTAACTGAACCCGAGCGAAGCGTTGGGCTCTAACTGAACCCGAGCGATTGCAATACAAGTTACACGTTACTGAACCCGAGCGACCGATTGATGGCTGTTAACTGAACCCGATCGAGCAATTCCTTTGCTACTGATGCTAACTGAAGCCGATCGATGTTGCCTCTGCATGAATAGTGAGCGTTGCTGGGGGGTTTGGATGAACAATTCCCGGTGGGGGTGGCTGAACAGGACCCCGTGGTGTTGCCTCTGCATGAACAGGACCCCATTTGATCAAACCGGTTGGGGCTGCATGAACAGGACCACCCCATGGAGGGCTGCATGATCAGTAGACGGTGGAGGGCTAGATGAACAGTAGCCCTTGGAGGGGTGGTTAAACAGGAGCCCGTGGGGAGGGCTGGTTGAACAGTAGCTGGTGGAGTAGCGCGCGGTGGAGGCTGAACAGTTGCAGGTGGAGGCTGGAGGAGGTCGATGGTGGATGAACAGTAGCCCGTGGAGGCTGGAGGGGTTCGGCAGTGGTGATGAACAATATCCCGTGGAGTCCCTTTTTTGCGGTACGCCACACCCCTCCCGATGAACAGGACCCCCGTTTCGACCGTAGCGCTCCAACACAAGTCCGTTTCCTCTGTTTTGCGGTACGCCACACCCCTCCCGATGAACAGGACCCCCGTTTCGACCGTAGCGCTCCAACACAAGTCCGTTTCCTCTGTTTTGCGATACGCCACACACCTCCCGATCAACAGGACCCCCGTTTCGACCGTAGGAGGTCTGTTTCCTCCGTTTTGCGCTATGCCAGACCCCTCCCGGTGAACAGGATCCCGTTTCGAATGTGGCCAGTCGAACATAAGGCCGTTTCCTCCGTTCTGCGGTACGCCAGGCCTCGTTTCCATCGTCTATTCCGTCCAAGCCCACCCGATGAACACGACGATGCATTCCGTTCCGACCCAGCCGGTTGGCTCCCATGAACAACACGACGACGTTGTTTCTCCGTTCGGACCCAGCCATGTACACGAGCCCTAGCCGTACGTATGCGTGAGTAGGCGTTCGAGACCCCGCCCGTATGTACGTACGTGGCCGTATTTTCTTTCTTGCACACTGGCCGTTGTACTTACGTGTACATGCTACGTGTGCGACTCTACTACGACACGTGCGCGCCTCTACATCGACCAATATGTACCTACACATTCGCGAACAGAATGACAATGCTACGTACACTTCAACCAGGTGGGTCCCGACTGTCAGGCACTTCCATGCGTGCGAAGATGTAACAAGTGGGTCCCAACAGTCACGGGGGCGAATCATATGTTTTTTCCCGGACGCACTTCCTTGCATGCGAAGATGTAGCCGGTGGGTCCCAGCAGTCAGGGGGAAATGTTTTTTTCACGAAATATGATGGCCCATCTGGTGGGTCCCCGTTGTCAGGTGGAGGAATAATTATTTTGCGCATAATAAGGAGGCACTTCCTTGTTGTGGCCGTGGACCCAGCTGTCAGCCTCTCCATGTACAGTACTCTTCCGATGGAAGTTGGTCGTTGACCACATTGACCACGCCATGCCGAGAGCACCAAGGCGGTGGACGACGGCGAGGCGTAGGAAGGGGACGACGTAGAGCCAGGGAAGACGCGGCAGCGGATGCCCACGCGGAGAGGAGTACGAGGGTTCACTTGTTCGGCTGCGGTGTGAGCCTGCCGTTGCCGCAGAATAACAGGGAGTGTGGGTGAGTGGAGGGATGGCCTGGCCAACGGTGGGAGTAGTAGGGGGCGGTGAGGCCTCCGCGGCAGCACAGCCGGCCACAGGAGGCAGGAGCACGAGGCACGACCGGCGCTGGTTTGCTAGCTGGTTTGGGCGGCTGGAGCAAGAAGACCAAAGGTTGAAGAAGCACTGCGGCCATTGGATGGACATCGTACGGTCACTGGAGCTAGAATCGTGCATATTGACTAGGTTGACAAAGCCCTCCGTCCCCGTCAAATTAGTAGGCCCACAAGTCAGCCTGCCACTATACTGGGTGCCAGCTAGAATCGTGTAACAGGGGGAGTATTCATTTTTTTTGTGCGTAATAAGGAGGCGCTTCCTTGCGTGCGAAGATATAGCTGGTGGGTCCGAGCTGTCAGCGGCGGTAACGTTTTTTTCGTGAAATACAGAGGCCCTTTCGGTGGGTCCCAGATGTCAGGTGGAGGAATCATTATTTTGCGCATAATATGGAGGCATTTCCTTGCGTGCGGCCATGGACCCAACTGTCAGCCTCTCCACGTACAGTCCACTTCTGATGGATGTCGTTCATTGACCACGTTGACCAGGCCGCGCCGAGAGCACCAGGGCGGTGGACGAGGGCGAGGTGTAGGAAGGGAACGACACGGAGCCAGGGAAGACTCGGCAGTTGTTTCCCACGCGGAGGAATACGAGGGTTTACTGGTTCGTCTGCCGTCCCCGGAGAAAACAACATGTGTGGGTGAGTAGAGGGATGGCTAGGCCGGCGATGGGAGTACGGTGGGGTGGTGAGGCCTGCGCGGCAGCACAGCCGGCCGCGGGGAGGAGAGAGCAGGCAGTCCAGCCGGAACTTATTTGAGCGGCTCGAGCATGAAGAGTAGAGATTGAAGAAGCACGACGGTCGTTGGATGGACATCCAACAGTCACTGCTTGTGCGTCAACCTTTTTTTAGGAAAGCCTTAAATCTGTGGAAAACATCATACAGCTCATCTGCCATTATTAATAATAATTTACATCCCATTTTCTAATTCTTAAGGTTTTTTTGGAGCCCATATTCTTTTTGTTAGCATTACAGCCCATGTTGTGGCCACGGTTAAAAATTATATGAAATTTTCCATATTTCGGTGCGGTCCGAACTATTTTTTATCCCGAAATTTTGAGTCACATTCAAACTGATTTTAAAAATAAATGTATATCAATATAAAATCAAACAAATTGTCCACGCATAAAAATCAATGCAATTTAAAATCTCGAAATGAAAAAAAAAGAAATTTGAAACTAATTGCCGGTTTGATGTGTTTTAAAAATGTACAACCCATTTCTCATTACTGATAGGCCATTTTCTCGGCCAGCCAAATGAAGCTCTCCTCTTCTTGAAAGATTTACAGCCCAACACGCCTGACAATATGACTTACTTGGCAAATCACAAAAAAAACTGGGCTGTGGCCATGGACCCAGCTACGGCCTTGGACCTAGCTGTCAGCCTCTCCACGTACAGTACTCTTCCGATGGAAGTCGGTCGTTGACCACATTGACCACGCCGCGCTGAGAGCACCAAGGCGGTGGACGATGGTGAGGCCTAGGAAGGGGACGATGCGGAGCCGGGGAAGACACGGCAGTGAATGCCCACGTGGAGAGGAGTACGAGGGTTCACTGCTTCGGCTGCGGCGTGAGGCTGCCGTCGTCACAGAGTAACAGGGGGTGTGGGTGAGTGGAGGGATAGCCTAGCCAGCGGTGGGAGTAGTATGGGGGGGTGAGGCCTCCGCGGCAGCACAGCCGGCCACGGGAGGCAGGAGCAGGCGGCACGACCGGCGCTGCTTTGGGTGGCTGGAGCAAGAAGACCAGAGGTTGAAGAAGCATTATGGTCGTTGGATGGACATCGTACGGTCACTGGAGCTAAAATCGTTCATATTGACTAACTTGACAAAGCCCTCTGTCCCCGTCAACTTGGTAGGCCCACAAGTTAGCCACCCACTATGGTGGGTCCCAGCTAGCAGGGGGGTATTCATTTTTTTTGTGCGTCATGAGGAGGCACTTCCTTGCGTGCGATGATATAGCTGGTGGGTCCAACCTGTCAGTGGGGGGAATGTTTTTTTCGTGAAATACATAAGACCTTCCCGTGGGTCCTAGCTGTTAGGTGGAGGAATCATTATTTTCGCGTAATAAGGTGGCATTTCCTTGCGTGCGGCCGTGGACCCAGCTGTCAGCCTCTCCACGTACAGTCCACTTCCGATGGATGTCGTTCCTTGACCACGTTGACCAGGCCGCACCGAGAGAACCAGGGCGGTGGACGACGGTGAGGCCTAGGAAGGGAACGACACGGAGCTAGTGAAGACTCGGCAGTTGTTTCCCACGTGGAGGATTACAAGGGTTTACTGGTTCGTCTGCCGTCCCCGGAGAATAACAGTAGGTGTGGGTGAGTAGAGGGATGGCTAGGCCAGCGATGGGAGTACGGTGGGGTGGTGAGGCATGCGTGGTAGCATAGCCGGCCGCGGTAGGAGGGAGCAGGCAGTCCCGCCGACGCTTATTTGAGCGGCTGGAATAGGAAAAGCAGAGATTAAAGAAGCACGACAGCCGTTGGATGGACATCCAACAGTCACTGCTCTCGTGTGCATTATTTCTAATAATGTACAACCCATTTGCTAATTCTTTGGAAATTTTTTGGAGCCCATCTTGTTTTTGTTAGCATTACACCACATATTGTGGCCACGGTTAAAAAGTATACGAATTGTTTGCATATTTCGATGCGGTCAACAGTTTTTAATCCCGAAATATCGATTCACATTCAAACTATTTTGAAAAATAATTTATATAAATATAAAATCCAAATAATTGTCCATGCATAAAATCAATGGAATTTAAAATCTTGTAATGAAAAAAATTGAAACTAATTCCCAGTTTGATGTGTTTTAAAATGTACAGCTCATTTCTGGGCAAACCGAATGAAACTCTCCTCGTCTTGAAAGGTTTTGCAGCCCAGTAGGGCTAATAAAGAAAGTAGGCCTCGTTTGGGTATTTCTTAAAAAAAACTAGAACTGGGCTAGCCATTTTCAGCAAGAAAAAAATACAACTGGGCTCATGATGTGGTAAACATAAATAAAACCCTGGCTAGACGGGCACATCCCCCGCACAGCCCCGTTGTTACTATTTACTACGGTGGATGGGCTATTTTGTCTTGGGCCTAGAGAAACAACTACTACTAGTATAGTGGAGACACTCTACAACTACCCAGAAAAACAATTACTACTAGTACGGTTGATACAATACTGCTTCTGGCTCCTCCTAGGTCATCGAAACGTCTCCCTCTACCGAATGTTGTTATACTTTTGTTCACCGACATGCGGGCCATGCAGCGCGCGCGCCCAAATGTCATCCACCAAATTAGAAGGCAGTATCCAGGAGGAGAGTAACCCCGGTCGTAGCACGGCAATAAAGAGCCGTCGTATCACAAAACCCCACCTCCCCGTAGTCTAAGTTTGACGGACGAAGCAACCATCATTTCACTCTTCGCTGAATCCCCTTCTCCCTCACCGTCTTCAAGAAAGGCAACACTCGCATCTGCCACTGTTCTTCTCTCCCAACAAAGGGAAGGTAAGTGGATCCGTGATGTTGGTATATTTTCGTTCAGAGAAAAAAAAAGAACTTTTGCAAAGCAGTAACCGATCATCACTGTCTTTTTGTGTCATTGTCATTGCGATTGTGTTTTCCTTTCAATGGTCTCCTAGTATTCGTCAGTTTCATGATGGACTAAGGAGAACCAGGCAAAGATCTTCCGATATTGGACTAGACGCGGGAGGCTGATCCTCACGAGACAGAAAGCTCCAAGAAGATGGAGGCAGCCACCGAGCCGACCCCAGATACGCTCACGACCACTAATAAGATGGTCAACGCCCCGTTTGAGGTTACAGCCCCCGTGGCACTGCAGGAGCAGTTTTCCCCCTTCGAGGATGTGTCCCCCCCCTCCCCGCTGAGCTGCCCAAGGTGATTTTCTTCTTTACCGATCTCGATTGTGGTTTTTCATCTAAGTATGTGGTGATAAATAATGCAAAAGTTTATTAGCTTCGATGCCATGCTACACATAGTGGTTTAAATAACTTGTGTTTCTTATACTTGAAAGTAATTTAGAATTTGTTTGTATTTCAATTAGAGCCCTGATGCAGACAAGGATTGTGTGATTTTACATGTCACTCGCTATGAGGCGGATGACCGTAATATACGCACTAGGAAAATAGAGTTTTTTGGCTATTGGATCCTGGAAGCCATTTGCGCTTATACCAATGAAGGGTTGTATTCCAGCATCACTGTTGTCAGGCGTGTTGTCCAAGGTGTACTGAAGCACAAGAAGTTCAAAGCTACTCCTTCGTTTGTGAGGCATACTGTTCTTGTCAAGCTTACGGAGGAAGATGACTTGGCATGCCTCCACAAACAAGTTTATGAGTGGCAAGGCCACAAGGTTGTCTTCATTAAGGTTCACATGATTGAGCTGCTGCCGAACGTCCTCGATGATGTTCATGGCAAGGTCCGTCTTGTGTCCAACCCAAATTAGATCGAGGCATGAAATACTTGCCCTAGCTAGTGTTTAATAGTAGTTTGGATTCTGTCTAATTATCCGAACCTTGCCTGTTATCGAGCCCTCTGGGGCTAGTACTCTGTTTGAATCCGTCTATGGGAACTGCTTCTACTTTTGTGTGCCCGTGAATCATCATAATGTTGCCGAAACAGATGTGTCCTCACTAGTTTTATCATACGAGCAGTGTGAGTTTTGATGAAATAGAGTACTCGTTTGAGAACTGTGCGTCGACGTATACATAAGTACTTGTAAACACTGTTGGTGCTACCCCACTTGTAAGAAGTTGTGCAAAACACGGCACATTGGCTCAGCTCGCTTCAACACTAGGCTATCGACCAGCTAACATTCAATATTTTGTTGTGTGACATATAAGCAACTATGTATCTTTTTACAATGGTTCATGTAGTTAAATGAGGCCACAATGTAAATTCCAAACATTCACATGCTAGTCCAGCATTCATGTGGAACAGTCACATTAAACTCGGCTTAATAAAAAACATGGAAAGCATAAGTTAAGTAATTTTATACATCTCAATGATTCATAGAACATAACAAACATATACTAGTTCACAACAAAAGACAAAGTTGTGAGAAGGTTTACAAATCAGGAAAAAACAAGCGAGGCTTCTCTGAGCAAAGGGCCTCCCGGCACGCTTAAATTTCCTAGAGTTCACTCTGGTTTTATCTTGTTGCCACCATCTAGGGTTAGGTTCTCTCATTCCAGAATAACCAATTATAATTGTGTTCTCAGCTGGAATGCTGAACTGAACCATGTAGTGTACTGACCAGCTGAAATTGTTGTGCACTCCACTAAATTTAAGAACCACTATTTGTAGAAATAAGCATACCACAATGCCTCTTGTCCGTGCACCTGTCCAAAAAACCACCGTGCAGCCGTGCCAGCTAGTCCTCGGTCCATGGATGAACTGGTAGAAAGTGCATTCCGCACTAGGATGCAGTTGTTTTTGCTCCTCCCTACACTGCAATCAGGAAGTAAAAAGTACGAATCAACTTCTTTTATATTACATTGGTCATTCTACCTATTAACTACCAATGTAGGAATACCTGGAAGACGGGTGGTTAGAGGACGACAATGAGGGATAGCCATCTCATTTTGCGCAATTCTACTAATACTAAGGTGTGTTCTTTTGATTGCGCGGATAGAAATGATACGGAGACAGACATCCCGAAACGATATGGAGACAAACATCGTTGTTTGCGCAAATACGAAATACAATTATTTAAACAGTGAAAGATATTTGCAGTGGCGTATGATTAACAACAGCATCTATTGCGTTATAATTGGCACTAGATTGACAGTACGAAAGTGTCCTTAAGTAAGTAGCATCACATCACATCAACACTACGACTAGATTACCATGCAGAACAACAGCATTAGTATTACTGTCATGAGAGTAGCACATGGTCCGTAAATGTGCAATCAAATTTGTGCAGTTCCACTGGGATGAAGCAATGTTAGCGGTGTGAGATTTAAGTGTAACTACAAAAACACAATTCATGGGAAATAAAGCAAGACGGAAGCACTTCATAAAATGGTGGTGGCATTGCTTCAATTTATCGACGGCACTAGAACATTACTTATAGTGACATTAGGTGGCATTGCTTAACGCTTCATGTGATTTTACATTAACGATAGCGATATGCGCGTAGGGACAGGAGAGGCATAATGTGGTGAGGCAGATGTGGTTGCCGAGAGCGGCAAACACTCAGGCAACATGTCTGCATTTGTCCCATTTTTTATCTCCTCGGTGACATTTTCCTATGTGAGCATAGGAAATCTAGACCTGCTCATACTCATTTGCGTTGTCCCCCAACACCCATCACTTTCTTTCCTTTTTCAACCAAGAGATAGGTCCACTTCCCCCCACCCTTCGCCATCCACCATGCTTTCTTCTTCTTTTCAACCAAGAGACTGGTTGGGTAGCCAGTATCTACTACTTTCCCCCGTTTCCCCTTAGAACCAAGTCCTAGATTCATGCTACAACTTTCCCACTTTCTTCCCTGTTTGAACCAACTCTTAGAGTCGGCTGTATGAACTACCTTTACCTCTAATAATAGTAAAAGTCTAGGTGGCTTTGGAACAGCGGATGAAAGTAGAAAAAGATCCACACGAAGCCAAGTGGGGAGCTGGGGCAGTAGAGCAAGGCAGGTTTCGAAGGAATATATACCCGAGGGTCGTCGGCATGTGGCAAAGACGGCGTTGGGAGGCCGCATCATGGCCACAATACCGCAGGGAGGAAGAAGGGGTCGGAGGCCCTCCGGAGCCGGCGCTCTATCGGACAAAATGACATGGCCGCCGATCGGGACGCGCGGGCAGCCGTTGGTCTCATCCCTCGCCGCCGACGATAGTGTGAACGATGCACCTACACCCCTGCCCCAGCCGAGGTTGTCCGGCCGGATTTGTGACCATCCGTGAGCTGAGAGAGAGTGTGGCCACCTATATCTTGCTTAGATCTAAAGAGCATGAGAGAGTGAACGAGAGGAAACCTAGTAAAGCAAGCGCTAAGGCTCCTGCTTATATATATAGTGGAGTGATTTTGTTGTACCAGCTTCTAAAAATGCGCTCCTACGTGTACCCGTGAGTGGGTGTGAGAGAACTAGTGCGTGCGTGCATCGCTTCTCTTCGTGAGAGTACAATATACTATGTCCAAAGAACGTTCGCCACAAGAGTAATGGTATAAGTGTGCGACGTGTGAGCTAAAATAAAATGTGTGCGATGTCTTTTGTTTGTTAGAAGTTCTGAGGGTAGGGTGTGAAGAGCACATATGTGTGTGACGTCTACCAGCAGATAGACGGTGGGTGTGAGAGGACTCGGGAGGGTGTGTGTGCAAGAGAGAGAGGGGGGCACGTATCAATGCAATGCATGTGTCCGTAAATCATTATCCAACAAACGTTCGCCACAAGCCTTTTCCTGACGAACGCCGTAAGAACCATTAGATCGGCATCCGACAGTGCCAGTTTTGCCATGTCATTTAACAGAACAGCCAGTCCTCCTACACACTAATCTTCCACGTGAGTGTAAGAAACTGTCGTATGCTCCCTCCGTTCCAAAATGCAGTCCATATAGCTTTATTGAAAAATCGAACCTCACAAACTTTTACCGAGTGTTCGTGTACCAAATTACACATGTAGAGTATTCATTGATCTTTGAGAGGTAAATATAAAGATGGGGGAGGAGTCTACAAAGAAAGGCCATTGTATCACATGCAGCAATTTCAACTATACTTTGGTGTGGAGGAATATCATAGGAACTCTATATGATATGATTTTTATAGGATTTTTTCCTTTAGAGCCAATTGGTTCATAAGAATGGATTCATATACTCCACATTTCAAAGGAAATAAGGGCTTCTTTGATTCAAAGGATTCTCAAAGGAATTTTGAAGGATTCAATTCCTTACGATTTATTCCAATGTGGGGTGTTTGATTCATAGGATTGTTAACCATAGGAACTTTTTCATAGGATTCATTTGCACTAGATTTCATAGGAAATTTTCAATCGACTCTAACCTCTTTGAAAGAATCCTACATTTTTTCTGTGCACCACCAAACACTCATAGAATCATATGGGATTCAAGGTGACATGCCACCCCAATCCCACGTTTTTTCTATTCCTGCGTTTTGAAAATCCTACGAATCAAAGAGGCCCTAAACATGATATCATTTCTATAGCTTTAGAGCCACTTGGTTCATATGAATGGATTCCTATACTCCTATAATTTCAAAAGAAAATAAACATTAGCGTATATTCAATAGAAAAGTTCCTATGTAATGAACCAAATTACATCTCTTTTCTAATCCCTCCTCATAGGAATTGAGATGCATGTCATCTCTAGATCCAATACAAAAGTTCCTATGATGTCAACAAAATGACATCTCTTTTCCAATCCCTACTCATAGGAATTGAGATACTCCATTTCATTTCTTTCCCTACAACTTCCATGTATACATCTTCTATTCCTAAATAGCTAGTACAACCCACTAGTAGCTTTTTTTCCATGACATGCAACTACGGCATAAGAACTATATAGTGTGTGAATAACTTGAAAGACGATCGCTGGATAAAGCTAATCCGACAATGCAGAGATGGCAAATCCGAGCACTACTGGTCGTTGGATATCATCAACATTCCACCAGATCTGCCACATGTACAATTAGAAGACTCCATGGTTGAACTTAAGCATAACGCAAACCTCAAAACACAAGCACTTCTCCTTTGTTCTAGAATCTTCCATATCATAATTGATTTTTTTCTAAATGAATTACCATTATTTGTTTTTTACTTTATGCTTTACAATGCACAACCCCATGATTTTTATCATTTTTATAAAACTAATTGATTTTGAATTAGCTGAACTATAAGAACTAAACAAACATCTACATCATGCACATATGACTCAAAGCATTACATGCTATAGTGTGTATTTATTCATAATTTGGTTTCGAAATCTCATGCATTCAGTGCATGTGTACCTTACTAGTTTTGAGTAGATTAGCAAATTTCACGCGGCCCCGGGTATATCAAAATGCAGGGCCCATGCATCATTGCCTTTCGGTCGAACCTACGTCCACAATTTTTTGAACATACAATATCTCCACTGGTCCCCGAACCCAAAATGTTGCCTCATTCTCGTAAAACCAAGCGGCCCACACATATTTAAGGCGTCGACTCAAACTCAATCCCTCTCCCGTTTACTACGACGTGGCCCCACATGCCCTAGTAGTACTCCTAGAAACCCTACTGGCGCACGCATCATTGGTTTCTTCAAGAGGACGAGGGAGAAGCCGATTTGTACTGGAGACGCTTTCAAATAAAGAAAAAAAAGATCTGTAGTGGAGACCCCTACCCTAGGGTGCCCTAGGTAGCTGCCGCACGCATCATTGGTTTCCTCTTTTCTTTATGCTCTCGCACCCTAGAGTGAAATGATGGTTGCTTCGTCCATCTAGCTTAATGCGGGAAAGGTGGGGCTTTGTGATTTGACGCCTCATCGCTCATTTTCTACTACTGCGGCGCTACGACTGGGGGTGCTTCCAATTCCAACCGCTGCTCCGAACTATACGTGGAACGGGACGGTGAATGAGCCACATGTCGGCCAAAGGGGTCCTGTTAAGTGTGTCACCATTTTGTGTTCGGACTGACCCTGCTTGAGTCGCTACGCCAACATGACAGGTGCAGCCTACCACTTGGTTTTTCTCCTTGGTGAATCCCGAATATATTGATCTAACATGATACGTACTGAACTACCCTCTCCGTCTCATTTTTTAGACGTCTCGGTTTATAGGGCGTGCACATAGTTCTAGGTCATCCATTTGACTAACTAAATCTGAGTTACTATGTCACAAAACATATATCATTGGATTATTAAGCGGATGTAGTTTCTAAACATATACTGTTCATCACATATATAGCTAGTTAAATTCTCAACCTAGAACGACGTGCATGCCATGTAAACCGATACAGAGGAAGTATAGTAGTAAAACTGAGGTAATTTTACCGAGCGATCGGTGGGGGAGCATGGCCTGTCATGCGGTCCCTCGTGTCATGATGCACCAAAGCGATGCGCGTGTCCCTCTTGAGGCAGAAGCAACACTATGTAGTTTGAGATGATGGCGAACTGAAGTGTGAAATAATGGTTGCTTTCGTCCATCTAGGAAGGTGCGGCATTGTGATTTGACGTCTCATTGTTCATTACTACTACTACTGGGGCGGTACCACTGGGGTGTGTTCCCCCTGCTGTTCAGCACTGTTATTTGGTGCTTGACACGTCGACCCGGTTGCTATATGTCCGACATGTCGGCGACATGAAGTACAGAATTCATGAAAGCGAGCGTCGATGGAGGATTACAAGACACAACTTGGGTTTTTGCTGCTTCGCACGATCCATCGATACAAACCTGGAGTAAAAAAGGGGAGGGAGGGTCTTTTCCCACGCGACAGGTAGGGGAGTTTGGCATAGTCTGTTCGAGGCAAGGAGGCAGGAAGGGAAACAAGCAAATAAAGGTTGAGCGACTTAGTTTTGGGAAAATCTGATTTTACGGCGTACATACCCACCAGGGTTTATAGGGCTCATCTAAAAAACATTCGTTTTTCCGTTTTATAAGTCTCAATTCTACTATTAGTAGTAGTACCATCACATGTTGGATTTCGAGGTGCGTTAGATCACCCGATGCAAGCAGTGTCAAGAGAAAACTATCTAACCAAGGTAGTAGGGACGAGGAGTAAACGGAGGGAGTAGTAAAATTTTCTCTCTAACCAAGGTAGACTGACATGTATTTTTTTATAGTGGCATTGTATAAGTAAATGGAGGGAGTACTAAAGGACATATATATTCCAAACAATATGATAATCTCTCTAACCAAGGTAGTTGGGACGAGGAGTAAACAGAGGGAGTAGTAAAACTTTCTCCTCGTCCTGCGAGCGACCGCGCGCGTGGGCGAGGGAGCGGGCGTAAGGCGTAGTAAGCAAGCTTCACCTCATCCAGCGAGTCACCGCGCCCGTGGGGCGGGGAGACGGTGTACTAAGCAAGCTTCTCCTCATTCTGCGAGTTGACGGGACAAATCAAAAGTACTCCAGTGTATAGAGCCTTGCCTCTAAGGTAGATCCCACATGTTTTGCCTCTTTTTTAACATAACGCATCAAGTCACAATTTGTTTGTTCACTCATGGTAGACGATCCTCCCTTCATCTAGTGAACAACCATTACACGTGTCAAGTTACCATGTGGGCTGCCTTTTCGTACAGAAATGAGCTCCACCGTGTACCCGCCTAGGTGTGGTTGGGAAACAGATGGGAGTACGTGCGCCGTGCGTGCACCTCTTCTCTTCGTGCATGTCCCCCACCTATATGGGTGTGTGTGAGAGGGACTATAGAGATACAAACCTAGACATAATGCGCCGTCCATCCCCATGCCTCCGCCCAGTCCAACCACCAGTCACCACCACGCCCCACTACTCCTCACCTTATCTCTCATCTTTCTCCCTCCATTTTTATATAGAAGGCCACTATCAAAATTAAAATTTGCAGATATACAAGGCCACTAACAATAAACAATGCAATATTAATGGTGTTTTCCTCATAGTACTACTAGCAAAGGAGGACACTAATTATCCCTTGCATGCTTGCGGGAGTGTGAGCATTGGCTTGATGTGCATGAAAGAGAAGAATACACATTAATTTACACGGCAAACAAGGAAACAAGGTGGCTTGCAACATTGAGTTAGAAGACATTAATTTTTGCCTTGGAACCTGTAATATGGGTTTGTGGCCTTGTATACAAAAATGGAGTCTGATAAAATTCTCGAGATACCATTTATCCGATAAAATCCTCAAGTAATCATTAATTTTTACAAAATGGGATTACTCCTGCATGGGTAATTCAGAACAGGTGTTTTGTAAAAAAATGCATCTTGATGTTCCGTGCAATGCGCGGGCATCTTGATAGTCCATCAAAACAACACATGGAAAAATTCCACGGCGAACGAGGGATTTGAATCTGTTGGGAGGGGCTGTTTGGATCTTGCCCGGGGTAGCGAAAATATTGGCGACCCTTTTGTCCACCCGTGGCTTTGCCACCGATGAACGAGGAATGGCTCGGGGTCTCATGCATCTTCCAGCGCGCACGTTGCAGACGCGCTCGCACGAGCTGTGTTATTTTTGTCCCACCACGCCGCCCGAGCTGCCCGCAGACCGATCGGGGACCCGCAAATTACGCCATCCAACCGTAGCCGCACACATTATGACATCAAGTCAACCAACCGGACCAAATTCACGCAAACACGGCGATATTTCATATAAACAACGACGGAAATGATATAAGATACCAGATTTTCATACAAACATGATGGATTTCATTACATTCAAATGAACTACGCGGTGCTAGTTCTAGACAACACATGTATATAATACCTGGCCTAAATGGTCGCCAGCTGATCGATTTGTGTTCCCAGCACGGTGACCGCACTGCCGGGAGCCCCGGAGGTATATGTAGGGTCGACGATGGTCCTTGCATTAAAAGGATTCGGCAAGACACCAGCTATTTACGCCGGCGTTGCCTCCGTGGTGGCCTTCATGGGACCCAAGAAGCGGCGGCCTGCCGTGTTCTACTTCTCCTCGATGATGGCGGTGGACGCGGAGGCGCTGGCCACCGACTCGTAGCTCTCCGCACACCCGGCTTCTGTCGGTACTTGCATGGCCCGGCCGCCAGCATGGGAGTCTCGGCCACAGAAACGGGAGACACGGTACGAGGCGGCGGCGTGGACGGCAGCAACGACGCCCGTGCGCCGCTCCTCGTCGAGCTGGCCTGGAGCGGCGAGTTCCTGAACCGCGCGCCGGCTTGGGGCGGAAACTGGCTCCGTCGGGCGAAAGGAGGGAGGTGGTTCAGTGTGATAGCCTAGCTTATTAGGGATGATAGACTACTCATATCAATAAGGAATTCCTTCTTTTCCGGGAGCCCATTCGGAAAGAACTCCAAAGTTAAGCGTGCTCAGCTTGGAGTAGTTCCAGGATGGGTGACCGACCGGGAAGTTGCTCTCGGGTGCACACGAGTGAGGACAAAGTGCGTAGAAAAGACTAATATTGATATGTGAGGCCAGTCTAGATCCCGCCAGGAGTAACGACCACCGGCGGGTGTGTCCAGGGCATTACAAGTTGGTATCAGAGCCGACCCTCATGGTTACACGGATGTTTGCGGACAGTTTGCGGTCATGTTGTGCATGAAGTTTGTGACCCGTCGTGGAACACGGCATGGCACATGTGCTCTACTGGAAGCACAAACGTATGTGCCAAGAGGGAACGTTCCTATGGCCCGACGAGGACGTTGGTTCCTGTGAGTGGGGGTGTATGTGATAGCCTGGCTTATTAGGGATGATAGACTACTCATATCAATAAGGAATTCCTTCTTTTCTGGGAGCCCATTCGGAAAGAACTCCAAAGTTAAGCGTGCTCAGCTTGGAGTAGTTTCAGGATGGGTGACCGAGCGAGAAGTTGCTCCCGGGTGCGCACGAGTGAGGACAAAGTGCGCAGAAAAGACTAGTACTGATATGTGAGGCCAGTCTAGATCCCGCCAGGAGCACCGACCACCGGCGGGTGTGTCCGGCGCGTTACATTCAGCGAGCTACATAGCTCGTATCCGGCGGGCTCGGCGGGCCACCCAGCTACATAGCTCGTATCCGGCGGGCTCGGCGGGCCACCCACTCTTCATTAGCCATTGTAATAGTGGACAAAATGGTGGAGGAGGAGATAGGGGAGCGGCGGAGGTGTGCGATTCTTGGCCGGCGTTTGGCCTCGTTTAAATAGGAGATTAAATAGACGGTGGACGGGAGGAGCTCGGCCGGCGTTGCGTTTAATGCCGACCCAGTCATGAACGGACGTGTGTCTAGAGTGGGTTTCTCGGCTTCCACATAGGTGGGTTTCATGGAGGCGTTTGAATGCGGCAAGGAGGCGTGTTCAGCCGGGCGTGCAGCGAGTGGCTCCCTCGACTCTGACGTAGGATAGCGCGTCGTTCTTTCACTGCCGTGTGGGCTCTTTTGGTGCATGGCCTCCATGTCAGTGACCCAACGCAAGCAGATCACAGTAGAGGAACCTTTGGTGGGCCAGGGCGGTCAGAAGTGGGCATTTCATAAACCAATGATTCATTATTGAGTGTGACATCATCCTTTTCATGTTGATAGCCCGTTTGATAGGTTGTGATTCATAAAGACCGATACAAACATCAATGTTCTGCTTATCACAGATAAGATTGATTAATACCCGTAACAATCCATGTCCTTAACAAAGGGTGCATGCAGGTATAGGTTGAGCATGTGTTTTGCGTCATGTGATGTGTGCATGCAAGCGTGCGAGTGTTGCGTGCGTGCAAGGGTACGTTTCAGTGTTGCATGCATGTGTGCGTACGAGCGTGTGTTCGTGAGTGCATGTATACGCATCAGTGTTGCACGCCTGCATGCATGCATGTGTTCGTTATGTGTACGTGTCAGTGTTGCACGCCTGCATGCGTGCGTGTCTTGAGTGTGTGCATATGTACGTGCGGGGTGAGGCTACACGTCAGTCGACTAACTTTTTCATCTCTGGTCATTATATTTTCCAGCCGTTGAATACGAAATCAAGGGCCTGCGGTTTATCATCAAACTCCACCCCACGAGCCACCAGCCACCACCGGCCGAACCGCCAGCCCCGCCGCCCGCGGGCGGCCCGCGCCGCCATGCCGCCCCACCCGCCCCGAAACCACTCCTCACGGCCGGTCCGCCGCCGCACCGGCCATCCCTATAGCCCCCCCCCCACGCCGAGCTTTTTCTTTGGCGATCCCCACCCCACCGCCCAATCAACGTGCCCCCACCACCGGCGACTGCAAACCAGAGGTCTCACGACTTCGAGTACCC
>LR738711.1:160625541-160648655 GCA_902687465.1 Secale cereale | reverse complement strand
CGCCCCACCCGCCCCGAAACCCCTCCTCACGGCCGGTCCGCCGCCGCACCGGCCATCCCTATAGCCCCCCCCCCACGCCGAGCTTTTTCTTTGGCGATCCCCACCCCACCGCCCAATCAACGTGCCCCCACCACCGGCGACTGCAAACCAGAGGTCTCACGACTTCGAGTACCCATCGACCACTAGTTTACTACCATTTATGTTCTTCATATACGCGCTGATGGGTGGGCCCTATGGTAATGTGCGCTGCTGAATGTGGACTATTTGACTGGTCAATTGATCGTGTCATCAACAAATTACGGAGCTGCATGGTGAGCCAGTGACCATATGATCACCCTAAAATGTACTTATTTTATTAACACAATACAGACTCAAACTACCATTTCTTTCATTCATATACGGGCTGACAGGTGGGCCCCACGGTTATGTGCCCTGATGGTGCAACACTAGTTGCACCACGTGGAACGTTTGACTAGTTAATTGATTGTGTCATCAAAAAAATATGGAGTTGTACGGGTGAGCCAGTGGCCGTATAATCATGACATGTATTTTTTTAACACGGTACAGACGCAAGGGCTCATATATATGCGCAAGCACTCACCGCTATAAGCACACACACACAGACCCTACCCCTATGAGCACCTTCGAGAGAGTGGGCCAGCATATGATCTTGAGATTTTATGAAGTCACCATAGGTGCCTCGTAGTCGAGTGGAACGTCTCCTCCCACTGAACGCACATTGCCGGAAAATACTGAAATTAACCCAGGATAAATGCGAGCATCGGTACTTTAACCCTGGTGGGCTCGATAAACCACTGTCCTCCTAACCATCCAACCACATGTTGGTAAGAACGACAAAATGTATGTGGTGACCGTGACGAGCTTATTCTGAAGTCCAGTGACCATATCGTGCTTTCGCTTAAAATACAATGACCGTAAGTGTCGTCAACAAAATACGGAGCACGCATCAAATACAAAGTCCGTAAGTGTCATCAAGAAAATACGGAGACGTATCGTGAGCTAGATACCGTATGATCACCACGAGAATGTATACGGTGACCGTAATGAGCATCTTCTAAACTCCAGTGACTGTATAGTGCTTTAGCTTGAAATACAGTGGCCGTCATGCGTGAATGTGTCATGGGCATACATACTTTTAGAGGGCCGAGAGATAGTTTGTGTGCGTACGTGAAAGTGGTGTAGAAAGAGGGGATGTCCGGTGGAGACAAGGAGAGATATGCCCTTCGTTTCTCTTTCCCGTGACTAATATTTTAGGAGAATATATAAACATTCACAATGCAGAACAAATATTTTTGGATGCACCATGCAATTAACTTTCATGTATAACATTGTACTATTGTATATGCTTATTTTCATAGTGGCCGATTGCGTGTGTGGTGTGGTGGGCACATCATTTCTAGTTGTGGTGGGTCAACATGAGAACTCATGGGTCGGTTCCATGCTACGCCACATAGGTTGGATTGAGATGCGTTATACGAAGACCGATGTGGAGGAGTCGGCATACAACATGAACCTAGCTACCAGAGTCGCGGAGGACTCTATCCCCACTGGTGATAAGGCGACTATATATGATTTGTAACCCTAGGCCCCCAGTATGTCATAGAAGCTTGGGGGCTAGTTCGTCGATAGTATACACACACGCACAATGCCTGGTATTCACGTGTACTTTGTGCACACCCCTATCACTAATATACAGTACCACGACTAGGCTTTTTCCTCACCTCCAAGGGTCCAAACTAGGGTAAAACTTTGCCTCGTATTACCATCCAGCCTAACAGTCAGGGATATCCTACCGAATGTGTCGGCGTACTGGGAACCAGGGTACCTAGACTTGCCTATCTGCGGGCCGCGACGCGCTCCTACTATGGCCTGATATGGCCCAGCTGATCAACCAGCTACCCAAGACCCTCGCGAGGGGGCCAAGCCTCGTGAGGAGAATGACGTCAAGACCTCCTCAGGAGCAGCCTCGACAAGGTGCTCCGAAGGGGCGGAGAACCCAAGGCCATGTCTTCCTCAGGAGGAGGCATTGATATCAGCAGTGACGCATCGCGCCAGTGGGTGCCAGCGTTCGCCAGTGGCGCAGTTACCATTTCGGTGCAAGGGGGACAGCGCGGTCGCATGTTCCCGAGGAGCGGGGCAAAGATTTCCTCATTGGTGCAATGAGACTGAAGACCACAAGGACGGCAAGGAGGATGTCATCATCGAGCCCACCACCGCGTCATCGCCTGATCCTTTTGCAGGGGAAGACTACTTTGTCAGGGAAGGAACGCCCTTGTGTTCCCGCACAAAAATGGCCGTTGTGGGATCCCTTCCCGCCTAAATATTTTGGGGGAAGAGGACCGTGGCCGCCTACATAAGTAGCTAGGACTCCCACTGCAAAGGAGGGACGAATACACTCAGCCACCAGACAAGGAGCAAGAACACTAGCCTCCTGACCCTCCTGAGCTCACCTCCTGAGCCCAGGAACCTCTGTACTAGCTTGTATCCCGGCTCGCCCGAGGCTAATCCACTAAAGCAGGAAGTAGGGTCTTACACCACGTGGTGGCCCGAACCTGGATAAACTCTTTTGTGCTTTCTTCATTGTTTGCTTGAATCCTTCCGCTGCGACGAGAGCCAGGCGCTAGGTAGACTAGAGTGGGAAAGATGTTTGTTCACGCCCCTGTGTTCGAACTTAACCGATTTTGCGGAGCCCTGAATCCGGCATTTGGCACGCCAGGTAGGGGGCATGTCGAAATCTCGCCTCTTCGACGACCTTGCTTCCCCTCTCCGGTTCGGCGCCCCTATGATGGCTGCGGCCAGCCACAGCAGCGCGGGGGTTGGCTTCCTTCCCGCCGACCGAGCAGCATCAGCGGACTGCGCCACCCATGGGCACGGCTCCTCCTTCCTCTGTGATGCTCCTACCGGCCAAGCCATTGGAGGACGGCCTGCACCACCACTCCCGCCTCCTGTGGCCTCACTGGTCACGCTCTTAATGGGACGACGACGGGCCCAGCACGGGCCGCCCGCCGAGACCCGCGCAACGCGGATGGCCCATAGCTGCGAGCTGTGGGGCGTTGGCTGCGAGGAGCAGCCTTGTCGTGGGGTCGCCTGCATCCTCGGTGACTCCCAAGCACCAGCGTCTGCCCGGCACGCCAAGTCGCACTTTCGGTAGGTTGGAGCTGCCGCCCAGCCGCGGGAGGCCCTGCGGGCGCAAAACGGGCCAGGGCCCGCCATCACCTTTGGCCCCGGCGACCTCGCCTCCGAAGCGGCCGGCATCGGCGCTCTCCCCACGGTATGCACGCCCACCATCTGCGGGGCGGCCGAGACAAGAACTCTTATCGACGGTGGCGCTGGCCTCAACATCCTCTCTCCCGAAGCCTTTGGTCATTTGCCTATGTCCTATAGGCAGCTCCTTCCCACCAAGCCCTTCTCGGGGGTCGCGGGCTCAGCCGTCCCGCTTGGCCAGATCCGCCTCCTGGTCACCTTCGGCACACTAGCTAACTACCGGACTAAGCTCATCGATTTTGGCGTTGCGCCCATCCACCTGTCGTACAACGCCGTCCTTGGCTTCCCAGCCTTGGCAAAGTTCGTGGCGGCGACTCACCTGGGCTACAACACCGTAAAGATACCCGGGAGCAGCGGCGTCATCATCATAAAAGGAGACCCTAAGGCCGCCCTTCAGGTCCTTGGGCGCGCTTACAAGGCCGCCGCTGTCGCAGCTCACCCGGGGGCAAAGGGGGCTCCGGAACCTCTGGAGGCCGATGCCGCTTTCCGGGACCTCAAGAAGTACCTCACCAGCTTGTCGGTCATGGTAGCACCACGACCCTTGGAGCCCATGACGCTCTACCTTGCTGCAACGCCTCATTCCGCCAGCGCAGCACTGGTCGTGTAGCGCGAGGAAAGATTCCGGATCCCAAGGCCACCGGGCGGCTTGGCACCCTCAGGGCCGCGCCGCCCCCCTGACATGGCCTTAGAAGCGGATTCAACCACGGGCATCGACGGCCCCGCCGCTCAGCAAGAGGCTCCTCAGGCTCCCGAGGCGCCAGCGGACCCTGGTGCACCGACCCTCTTGGAGCACCCGGTGTACTTCATCAGCACAGTACTGCACGACGCGCGTTCGCGCTACCTGATGCCCTAGAAGCTGCTTCTGGCGCTCCAGGAAACTGCGCCACTAGTTCCAAGGCCACCCCATCAAGGTCGTTTCGTCATATCCCCTCGAGAAGGTGCTGCGGGGCCCGAATGTCGTCGGGAGGGTCGCCGAGTGGAACATCGAGCTTCAAGCGTTCCAGCAAGAATTCAGCACCACGCGGGTGATCAAGGGGGCAGCTCTGGCAGACTTCGTGGCGGAATGGACTGATGCGCCCGAGCGGGGGGGGGGGCAACAAAGACCGTTCTTTGGCCCCCGGCAATGATGCCCCAGACGGATGGGTGGTGTACTTCGATGGTGCCTTCTCACGCCTCGGCGCGGGGGCTGGCGCCGTGTTGGTATCTCCCACTCAGGATAAGTTGTACCACGCTGAGCAGCTCTGCTTCCAGCAGGGCGAGAGGGTCTCCAACAACATCGCCAAGTACGAGGGCCCGATTGCCGGGCTCAAGGCCGCCGCCGCGCTGGGGGCCAAGTGATACGTCCAAAACGTATTAATAATTTCTGCTTGCACCATGCCACTTTTGGGTGATATTGCTATGATATTTATACACCTCCATACAATTTTGATCATATTTGGACTAACCTACTAATCCAGTGCACCCCAGTGCCAGTTTCTGTTTTCGGCTGTTTTTGTATTTCAGGTTTTCACATTACGAGAACTGTCAGGGAAAATCCAGAAAAATTATATAAAAAAGCAGCGTTCCAGAACCTACCTTGCGCCCGAAGTACAACCGGGGGGCCACCAGGGCCCCAGGCGCCCTGGCGGCGGCCCCCCCTGGGCCGCGCCGGGGGGGGGGGGGGGGGCGCCTGGGCCCCCCGAGCCCCGTCTGGTGCCCCCCTTTGGCATATATTTAGAGCGTCCTTCGAAACCCTCGGGACGGGAACTCTTTTTCGCGATCTCATCTCTGTTCCGCCGCCGCCGCCGCTTCCAAAATTGGGAGCACTAGGAGAACTCTTCCCGGCACCCTGCCGGAGGGGAGGATCACCATCGGGAGCCTCTCCAGCACCATGGACGCCTCCCGGATGAGTTGTGAGTAGTCTCCCTTGGACCATGAGTCCATGACCAGTAGCTATGTGATGTTCTCCTCCCGTTCTTGTGCTTCACTAATTAGTCCTCGTGAGCTGCCCTACATGATCGAGGCACGTATGTAATCCTTATGCTGTTGCTATGATGAGTTTGCTGGGATCCGATGGATTATGAGATTATGTTCAGATTGTGATTGAGTAATATATTTGATCTACCTCTTTTATATTTATGTTCATAAGTAATTCTTGCATGTTCTCCGTTGTTATTTATTGCTTTGGCCAAGTAATACGTAGTGACTCCAAGAGGGAACGTTATGCTCGATTGTGGGTTCATGCCCCTCGATGACTAGCTTGAGTGACAGAAACATGAGTCTAGGGGATGTGCTGTTGCCACAAGGGGGAAAACAATGGTGCTTGTGCCCGTGGGTGCAAGGATTGTTTACTTTACGCAAAGTTCTTTTAATGCAGTTGTCTGTTGCGTTGAGTTTACACTATGGGTGGGGCTCGCAACTTAATACCAGCGAGATGTTCTGGATAGATATCTCAAGGTGGATGATTAGTAGTAGATATTGATGGATTTCGGTCTACTTACTTTGGCGTACCGCTCATTCTTTGAACCTCAACCTTTCTTGCAATGTAGTCAGCATTGGTTTGCGTTCGTGGTCCTGTCAATTGCCCAGCTGTAATTCGTTTACCTCACATAGCTGTTTTATCGTCTTTTGGGAGAGAGACATCACTAGTGAACATCATGAGACTCCGGTCCATATTACCATCATTGATCACATCCGCTATTTACCTTTCGCTTTTACTTACTATTGCAAACATTATCTATCACTACTATCATTTGCATTTAATCCTTTGTGAACTACAAGGCCGGAGGGATTGACAACCTCTCTGTACTCGTTGGGAGAAAAGTTATTTGTATCTGTGTGCAGGTCCACGTTGATTGCTAATATCTGGCGCCGTTAGTAGTTGACACCAACTTGTTGAACCTAGGAGTCTCTGGGGATTCGATCCTTGGCATATTTGCTAAGGGAAAAACTTCCACAACACTGCATCTCAAACCTTCCACTTGGGGTAACCAACGAGGGGTTAGAGGCCCATCAAGGAGTTTTTCTGGCGCCGTTGCCGGGGACTCCACTCTTCAGGATAGGGGAGTTGCATGCTATCTTTTACCTTTGCTTTTTTGTCTTGTTAGTTTACCTTTCAGTTTTTGCTTTAGTACCTTTTATCGAAAATCACAAAAATAGTTATCTTGCTTGCTTGCTACTATGGGTTCCACCGAGAACACCAAGTTGTGTGACTTCACTAGTCACAACAACGATGACTTTATCAGCACACCTATCACTTCACCTGCCACTTCAGCACCTTCATATGAAATTAAACCTGCTTTACTGAACTTAGTCATGAAAGATCAATTCTCCGGTGCTGGAGATGATGCTGCTTTACACTTGAACAACTTTGTTGAACTTTGTGATATGCAAAAGTACCAAGAAATAGATGGTAATATTGTTAAGCTTAAGCTTTTCCCTTTCTCCTTGAGAGGAGGAGCTAAAATTTGGTTTCAGTCTTTGCCTAGAAATAGCATAGATTCATGGGACAAGTGCAAAGATGCTTTTATCGGAAAATACTATCCACCTGCTAAAATTATCCAACTAAGAAGTAACATAATGAATTTTAAACAATTGGATAATGAACACGTTGCCCAAGCTTGGGAACGTATGAAATCTCTTATCAAGAACTGCCCTACTCATGGTTTGACAACTTGGATGGTTATACAAACTTTTTATGCAGGCTTGAACTTTACCTCGTGGAACTTGTTAGATTCGGCCGCGGGAGGAACTTTTATGTCAACTACACTTGGTGCTGCCACAAAACTTCTCGATGAGATGATGACCAACTATTCCCAATGGCACACCGAACGCGCTCCAACAGGTAGGAAGGTAAACTTTGTCGAGGAGATTTCCTCCTTAAATGAAAAAGTTGACTTGATCATGTCTCTACTTTCGAAGCAATCTTCTGTTGATCCTCGTGATGTTCCTTTAAATTCTTTGATTGCTCAAGAACAAGTAGATGTGAACTTTATCTCTAGAAACAATTTTAACAACAATTCTTATAAGAGTAACTTTGGTAGCAATCCTAGACCGTTCCCCTCTAATTCTTATGGGAACAACAATGCTTATCTTAGTACCAAGAACTCCACTACTGAACTAGAGACTATGCTTAAAGATTTCATCACTACCCAAAAAGCCTTTAATAAGAGTGTAGAAGAAAAACTACATAAACTAGATGATCTTTCTTTTAAGGTAGACCATTTAGCCAATGAGGTAAAATTGCTAAAAATTAAAACTTCTCCTCTTGAGGAGAGGGAAGTCACTCCTATAAATGCTATTCAAGTGCAAATTAATGAAAACATTAGGATGATGGCTAAACTTAAAGAAAGATGGGCTAGAGAAAGGGAGGAAGAAGATAGAATTAAGAGCCTTCCTACCCACCACACTGTTGCTACTATCCAAGTTGTTGAGGATATCCAAACTCTTAGCACCCAATGTACTCCTGGTCCCAATGGACCTATTAATGGTGATGCTATGACTATAGAAACTACCAAACAAGTGAACCTAAAGGACACCACTACCACTTTACTTGATGCTAATGACCTTGATTTTGATAATTGCACTCTTACCGAAGTTATTGATTTCCTTCACAAGATGTCTAGAGATCCCCGCACTAGCACGCTTAACCTTGCCTTCACGGAGCATATCACTAATGCTCTCATCAAAGCTAGGGAGGAGAAACTTAGAGTAGAAGCCTCCATACCTAGAAAGCTAGAAGATGGTTGGGATCATATGATAAAAATTAAGTTGAATGACTTCTCTTGCTATGCATTATGTGATGTTGGAGCTAGTACCTCTGTTATGCCCAAAAGAATATATGATATGCTTAAACTGAAACCTTATGATTCTTGTTCTTTTGGTGTTCGTCTCGTTGATTCTTCCATAAAGAAACCTTTGGGGAGGATCGGCGATGTTCTTATTGTTGTCAATGACAACTACGTTCCCGTTGATTTTACTATTATGGATATTGAATGTGATCCTTCATGTTCAATTATTTTGGGACGTCCCTTTTTACGCATCGTTGGTGCTATCATTGACATGAAAGAGGGTAATATAAAATTTCAGTTTCCTCTCAAGAAAGGGATGGAACACTTCCCTCGACAGAAGATCAAGTTACCTTTTGAGTCCGTTGTACAGGCTAGCTATTCTTTTACTCTTGATATAACTTGATCTCTATGCATTATGCCTAGCTTAAAGGCATAAAAAAGCGCTTTTGGGAGGCAGCCCACATGAATAAATTTGTTATTTTGCTTTTGTTGTGTCTTGATGTTGTTTACTAGTAGCATCATCATTGTATCTTTGCTTTTCATATTTGTGCCAAGTATAGCCTCTGATTGCTAGAAAGTTCAAAAGTTGTGAGGTGCTGTCCAGGAAACAGATTCTGTCCTTGGATAGAAAAATTCGTATAAAATCACCAGATCATCTTTTTGGTCTGAAGTTTTTCAAAAGCGTTCTCTATATAATTGTCTTTCGTGCATCTGTTCTGAGTTTTTTGATTTGAGTTGCAGAAGTACCCCGAACAAATCATTTAGTACCTGCTGTTCTGTTTTTCACAGATTCTGTCCTGTTTTGCCTTTCCTTCATTTTGCAAATCAAGAGCTTGCTTTTTCTTTGCAAAAACCTTTTGGCAATCTTGAGAAACAGTAGACCTTCAAGAATAAATTTATTTCCAGCAAGGAACAATTATTTTATTAAGGGTACTAACCTTGCTAATCAGATTATGATGAGTTATGTATGAAGGGAATTTTCAAGTGTGCGAGGGAAGATGATAAAAAGATTCAGGAGTGTCAAGCGCTCAAGCTTGGGGATGCCCCCGTGCACCCCCAAGAAATATTCAAGGAGACTCAAGCGTCTAAGCTTGGGGATGCCCCCGTGCATCCACTTCTCCATCAACATTATCAGTTCGTCTTTCGTTCCGCTATATTTTTATCACTTCATGTGTTATGTGCTATGCTTGGAGCGTCTTGCTTTTAGTTTTCTTCTTAGTTTTTCATAACAAGTCAGAACTCAGTGTTCTTTATGTGGGAGAGAAACACGCTCCACTTCTACCTAGAACATAACATAGAATTTTCATGTCTATCTTTGCTGTGTGTGTTCTTTGTCTTTTAATAGCTACTATCATGCTCTGCTCTTAGTATTCATGCTTATCTTTTCAAAGAGCTTTTGTTTAGTTGGTTGCTTGAACTCTCTTTAATTATCATGCTTACCTTATTAAGAGATTTTGCTTCCGTTGCATTGGTTGATATGTCTATGATAAAGATGCTACGTGCATAATGGCGCTTAGTAGTTCAGGTTTTCTTATGGTTAGTCTCAAATAGCTGGGGGATTCCCAATGTGTTATTGGAGTACCAACTTGATTTGTTTGCCTATGATGTGGTATGGTTTACTAATATCTTCCTTCAAGAATTTATTTTGATTGACTTGGCGTATGCTCACGCATATTTAAGACTGTAAAGAAAGTCTGTCAAGCCTTGATGATCTTTTATTTCTGAGTAGCGATATAACTTCCATGCCTGATTCAATGTTGCTTTGTCGCTCTACATGATTATGACAGTCATTGCTCTCTTAGTTGGTCGCTCCCAGTCTTTTGCTAACCTCCACCTGTACTAAGCAGACTAACTTTGCAATACATAGCTCATGGGAAAGTAGCTTAAAAACTATTGTGGTAAAGAATATGTTGCTTATGTATCTTATTTCTTATAAGTTGCTTGCTGAGCGGTAACCATGTTTCTGGGGACGCCATCAACTGTCACACTTTTGTTGAATATCATGTGAGTTGCTATGCATGTTCGTCTTGTCTGAAGTAAGGGTGATTTGCCATGGGTTGAATGAGTATGCATATTGTTAGAGAAGAACATTGGGCCGCCAACCAAAGCCATGTATCATGGTGGAAGTTTTAGCTTGGACACTAATCCTCAATCTCTTATGAGAATATGCTTATGCATTAAAGAGGAGTCCATCATCTATTTTCTGTGTTGTCCCGGTATGGATGTCCTCAAGTTGAGATCTATCAAAAACGAGAAATCAAATGCGATTTATCTCCTTGGACCTTTCTACAGGTGCCATAGAGGTACCCCTTTGTGACACTTGGTTGAAACATATGTAATGCAATGATAACCCATGGAAATCCAAGCTAATTAGGACAAGGTGCGAGCACTATTGGTATTCGATGCATGAGGCTTGCAACTTATAGGATGTCTTATGCATGACACATATGAAGTACTACTACCGTTGACAAAATTGCTTCTATGTTTTCAAAATAAAAAGCTCTAGCACATAACCATTCTTTTACTTTTTGAGTCTCCACCTTCTTTCTTCAAGCACCAACTACTGAGAGCATGATTGTCACTCTAAGTGTAATGTGCATTGTTCCAAAGTAGCATTGTCTTTTGCATGATTGTGATATCGTTTATTTTGAAATCATTGTATCTAGTCATCACTTAAACCTTGAAGGTGCCCCTGCATTTATGTTTTGCTTCACTAATGGGGGCAAGCTAGATATCACTTTATCATATTTGCACATCATGTTCATTGCAAATCTTTTTGGTGTTTCAGTTTCATATTGTAAAACTTTCAGTCCTTTGTGATTTTCTCATGAGGCAACTTAATTACTATAGAATCATTGTCTCAGTAAGCTTTTGTCATATGACTATAAAAAGTCTTATATGGTTAAAAGCATGTCACCACAGAAATTATTCTTGTTATCATTTAACTACTCGAGGACGAGCAGGAATTAAGCTTGGGGATGTTGATACGTCCAAAACGTATCTATAATTTCTGCTTGCTCCATGCCACTTTTGGGTGATATTGCTATGATATTTATACACTTCCATACACTTTTGATCATATTTGGACTAACCTACTAATCCAGTGCACCCTAGTGCCAGTTTCTGTTTTCGGCTGTTTTTGTATTTCAGGTTCTCACATTACGAGAACTGTCAGGAAAAATCCAGAAAAATTATATAAAAAATCAGCGTTCCAGAACCTACCATGCGCCCGAAGTACAGCCGGGGGGGGCACCAGGGCCCCAGGCGCCCTGGCGGCGCGCGCCCCCCTGGGCCGCGCCGGGGGGCGCCTGGGCCCCCCGAGCCCCGTCTGGTGCCCCCCTTTGGCATATATTTCCTTCGAAACCCTTGGGACGGGAACTCTTTTTCGCGATCTCATCTCGGTTCCGCCGCCGCCGCCGCCGCTTCCAAGATCGGGAGCACCAGGAGAACTCTTCCCGGCACCCTGCCGGAGGGGAGGATCACCATCGGGAGCCTCTCCACCACCATGGACGCCTCCCGGATGAGTTGTGAGTAGTCTCCCTTGGACCATGAGTCCATGACCAGTAGCTATGTTATGTTCTCCTCCCGTTCTTGTGCTTCACTAATTAGTCCTCGTGAGCTGCCCTACTTGATCGAGGCACATATGTAATCCTTATGCTGTTGCTATGATGAGTTTGCTGGGATCCGATGGATTATGAGATTATGTTCAGATTGTGATTGAGTAATATATTTGATCTACCTCTTTTATATTTATGTTCATAAGTAATTCTTGCATGTTCTCCGTTGTTATTTATTGCTTTGGCCAAGTGATACGTAGTGACTCCAAGAGGGAACGTTATGCTCGATTGTGGGTTCATGCCCCTCGATGACTAGCTTGAGTGACTGAAATATGAGTCTAGGGGATGTGCTGTTGCCACAAGGGGGAAAACAACGGTGCTTGTGCCCGCGAGTGCAAGGATTGTTTACTTTACGCAAGGTTCTTTTAATGTAGTTGTCTGTTGCATTGAGTTTACACTATGGGTGGGGCTCGCAACTTAATACCAGCGAGATGTTCTGGATAGATATCTCAAGGTGGATGATTAGTAGTAGATATTG
This sequence comes from Secale cereale, assembly GCA_902687465.1. Classification (NCBI taxonomy): domain Eukaryota; kingdom Viridiplantae; phylum Streptophyta; class Magnoliopsida; order Poales; family Poaceae; genus Secale; species Secale cereale. The sequence continues at coordinate 160,636,506 of LR738711.1, read as the reverse complement.
ATGGATTTCGGTCTACTTACTTTGGCGTACCGCTCATGCTTTGAACCTCAACCTTTCTTGCAATGTAGTCAGCATTGGTTTGCGTTCGTGGTCCTGTCAATTGCCCAGCTGTAATTCGTTTACCTCACATAGCTGTTTTATCGTCTTTTGGGAGAGAGACATCACTGGTGAACATCATGAGACTCCGGTCCATATTACCATCATCGATCACATCCGCTATTTACTTTTCGCTTTTACTTACTATTGCAAACATTATCTATCACTACTATCATTTGCATTTAATCCTTTGTGAACTACAAGGCCGGAGGGATTGACAACCTCTCTGTACTCGTTGGGAGCAAAGTTATTTGTATCTGTGCGCAGGTCCACGTTGATTGCTAATATCTGGCGCCGTTAGCAGTTGACACCTACTTGTTGAACCTAGGAGTCTCTGGGGATTCGATCCTTGGCATCTTTGCTAAGGGAAAAACTTCCACAACACTGCATCTCACACCTTCCACTTGGGGTAACCAACGAGGGGTTAGAGGCCCATCACCAAGCGTCTCACCATCAGGGGCGATTCGCAACTCCTCGTCGACTTCTCCAACAAGAAGTACAAGCCCAAGGATGAGCACATGAGGGTATACCTGGAGGAGGTGCGCAGGATGGAGAAGCGATTCCAAGGGCTGGAGGTGCAGCACGTGCCGAGAGGCACCAACAAAGAAGCGGACGACATCGCCAAGCGGGCCTCCAGGCGGGAGCCTCAAAGGCTAGGCGTCTTTGAGGAGCGGCTACTCAAGCCGTTATCAGCACCATCAGCTCCCGAGCCAGCCTCCCCTCGGCAGGGGTTACCGGCGGCGCCACCGGATGGTGCCCCGCCCTGCGGCCCACCTTCCGTGGAGGCTGGCTCGGCGAAGGTGGGCCCGAGCCCACTTGTTGCTAGCTGCCGAGCCCGAGGAGGGCTGCTGGACCCAAGAACTCAAGATGTACCTACAACACGATGCCCTACCAAACAAAGAAGAAGACGCAGCGCGTGGTCTGACAGGCCTCAGCTTACTACATCCAAGACGGTGAACTCTACAGGATGCGCGCCAACGACGTCTCGCTAAAATGCATCTCAAGAAAGCAAGGGCACGAGCTGCAGGCTGATATCCACGGTGGAGACTGTGGTCATCACGCGTCGCCCTGCACCCTCGTGGGCAAGGCCTTCTGCAGCGGCTTCTATTGGCCCACGGCGCTCAACGACGCCACGGAGCTCGTGCGAGCCTGCGAGGCGTGCCAATTTCACGCCAAGCAGATCCACCAGCCGGCGCAAGGCCTCCAGACGATTCTGCTTTCCTGGCCCTTCGCGGTCTGGTGATTGGACATCCTAGGTCCATTTCCTCGGGCAGCAGGGGGCTACCGTTTCATGTACGTCGCCATCGACAAATTCACCAAGTGGGCGGAAGTGGAGCCAGTTCGCGCGATCCCAGCCGGGTCGACTGTCAAGTTCATCCAGGGCCTCGTGAGGCGATTCGGGGTCCCCAACCGCATCATCATGGATAACGGTTCGCAGTTCACAAGTAATCTCTTCAGGTCATATTGTGGTAACCTTGGAACACAGATTTGCTAGGCTTCGGTGGCCCACCCCAGGAGCAACGGCCAGGCCGAGCGCGCCAACGCGGAAGTCTTGCGTGGCCTCAAGACGCGCAGCTTCAAGAAGAAGCTTGATGCTTGCGGCAGGGGCCGGATCGATGAACTCCAGTCCGTGTTGTGGTCAATCCGAACCACTGCCACCAAACCTATGGGGGAGACTCCCTTCTTTCTCGTTTATGGGGCGGAGGTGGTCCTCCCTCATGAGGTCAAGCATCGCTCCCCACGGGTCTTGGCCTTCAATGAGGAATGCTAGGACGCCGCCTGGCGGATGAACCTCATGCTCGGCAAGGAGGGCCGCCGCTGGGCTGCCCTCAGGGCGTTGCGTTATCAGCAGGTGCTGCGGCGGTACCACTGCCGCTACGTCCGCGCAAGAACACTTGAAGTTGGTGAATTGGTCCTGAGGCGGGTCCTCTCCCATGAGCGGCTCCACTAGATCTCGCCCATGTGGGAGGGCCCGTTCAGAATCGCCCATGTCTGTAGGCCTGGTGATGTGTGCCTGGAGACACAGGATGGGATACCTATCCAGAATTCCTGGAACATTGAACACCTCAGGAGGTTCTATCCATAATCAAGGCTCCGTGACCGTGAAGGTCTCCGCCCGTGACACTCTCACGTAATAATGAGTTGGGGCTGTACACGCCTCGGAGTCTCCTTTGCGTTGCCTACGGGTCCTCAGACGGGGCTCCCACCCACGCCCCAGTGGCAGTCCTTAGCTCCGCGCTGGGAAGAAGACGTAGTGTAGGGGTCGGACACGACATTTTTTCCTTTTTTGTGTGGTGTTTGGCTGCCAGCCTTTTCTACTTCCTTGGCTACCAGCCCTTCCTCTACCCCATGCTATGAAGTTCTCGCGTTTCTCGCGCTTCTTGCATTTTGTTGTGAGTTTTTTGTTTTGGATCGTTCTCGCCGGCTTTAAGTTCAGCTATGCCACTCGCTCTCCTTCATGCGCCTCGTGCGTGGGGGCTAGGGCACGGTCGGTCACCGGCCCTCATCTGCCGTGGCCCCGTGACCTCGCCTGAGCAAGCCTGCTCAGGCTCTGGTGTCGGGCTGCCCAGTCCGCGCAACCTATCTACCGAGCCACTTAAGCTTTGGTGCTCTAACCCGCACTCGGCACTCTTAGCAGATCTTAGCGATTGACCCCCGCTCGGGGGCTGTACGAGCCCATCAGACTCGGCCACCTCCTCACGACCCGATGGGGCTCATGATGCCAGAGTCAGGAGGACTCCGCCTGAGGACGGCAGGACGCATAAAAGCTAAGTGATTTCATTCAGGCAACAAAAGCATGACGACGAGTTCTCACTTCTTACATACATCACAACCCATTACATGCCTCCTCAAGGCAACTTGAAATTTTGATGTAGAAAGGACATGAAGGAAAAGAAAGGAGAAGAAGCAGAAGTCGCTCCCACTTAGTCGGAATCCTCCGGTTCCTCTAGCTTCACCGAGCCACAGCGGCGCGGCAATCCCCTCCCCTCGCCATACCGAGCTCGGCAGTGTGGTGGTTCGTCATGGCCGCCACAGCTAGAGGAGCTGCTGCTACCATAGAGGAGGGCCCCACGGCGCCCCCTAGGACCGAGGTCGTCTCCGGAGGAGGAGGCGTTCCTCCGGACGTCTTCGTCCTCCTCGTCGTCAGCCTTGGGATAGCACCCAAGGCGCCTCCCTTCCTCCGAGAAGACCCTGACGAACAGCATGGAGACGCCATCATACCTGAAGTGGAGCGCACACCTCCCTGCAACCGGCGTGCGCGGGCAAACGACTGCCAACCACGCTCCAAGAACACATCGCCCGAGGGAGCCACCTCAACCTCCACCCAGGATGCACCACTGCAGCAACCGTCGGCCTACAGCCATATACCTCCAAGGCCTCCGGCCGGTAGCACGTCGCCAAATGAGCGGGGAGGCCTGAGCCACGGGCCACCGAGCTTCTCCGCCCACACCATGAACTCCGACGAGACATCGAAGGAATGGAACTGTGGGCGCGGAGGGCGCGCGACCAGCAGGCACCGTTGCGCGCCCCCTCTTCCTCGACAGCCGCGACCACCTTCGCCACAGGAGGACGCTCCACGCCGCCCACCGGCGGCCACGGCGGAGCTCAAAAGGCCACGCCCGCTTCCCCGAGAAGCCATTGCGGGCGCAGCGGCATACTTGCGGGGACGACCGCGACCCCTCTTCGGCGGTAATGGGACTGGATCCTTCGGGGTCTTCCCCTTCTCCATGGCGGATAGCTTCCTCGGTGGCACCATGAAGATCTTGCGACAGGAGAGAGAGCGAAGGAAAAGCAAGGAGAATCCGGTGTTGGCTTGGAAACGGCCTGGGGGCTCCCCCTAGTCCCATTTGTAGGGCGGAGGAGCCCAACCGCCAGCCAATGGTGTCCCAGCCATTACTCCCTCGTCGCCCGTGCCAAGGAGTTGTCAAGTCGCACGATCACCAACGCTGCGTGGGAAGCGGAGCCGCCACGTCCCATCCAACAATCGCACGCCGGCCTGGCCCGCAGCCTTTTAGGGCCCGCAATGCTTCGTCCCCGACTAAGGCTTCGCCCCGAAGCCGACTCCGCGCTCGCCTTGGGCCCGGGAGCTACTATCGGTGTACTGGGAACCAGGGTACCTAGACTTGCCTGTCTGCGGGCCGCGACGTGCTCCTACTACGGCCTGATATGGCCCAGCTGATCAACCAGCTACCCAAGACCCTCGCGAGGGGCCCAAGCCTCACGAGGAGAACGACGTCAAGACCTCCTCGGGAGCAGCCTCGACAAGGTGCTCCGGAGGGGCGGAGAACCCAAGGACAAGTCTGCCTCAGGAGGAAGCACTGATATCAGCAGTGATGCATCGCGCCAGCGGGTGCCAGTGTGCGCCAGCGGCGCAGTTACCATTTTGGTGGAAGGGGGACAGCCCGGCCGCAAGTTCCCGAGGAGCGGGGCAAAGATTTCCTCATTGGTGCAACGAGACCGAACACCGCAAGGACGGCAGGGACGATGTCATCGTCGAGCACACCACAACGTCATCGCTTGATCCTTTTGCAGGCGAAGACTACTTTTGTCAGGGTAGGAACGTCCTTGTGTTCCCGCTCAAAAATGGCCGTTGTGGGATCCCTTCCCACCTAAATATTTTGGGGGAAGAGGACCGTGGCTGCCTACATAAGTAGCTAGGACTCCCACTTCAAAGGAGGGACGAATACACTCGGCCACCAGACAAGGAGCAAGGACACTAGCCTCCTGACCCTCCTGAGCTCACCTCCTGAGCCCAGGAACCTTTGTACAAGCTTGTATCATGGCTGGCCTGAGGCTAATCCACCAAAGTAGGAAGTAGGGTCTTACACCACGCGGTGGCCCGAACCTGGATAAACTCTTGTGTTCTGTGTTCGTTGTTTGCTTGAATCATTTCGCTGCGACGAGAGCGAGGCGCTAGGTAGACGAGAGTGGGAGTGATCTTCGTTCACGCCCCTGTGTTCGAACTTAACGGGTTTTGCGGAGCGCTAAATCGAACAGAATGATATGATGGAATCATATCTACCAACTACTAAGAGAGAGGTGTGTTTGGAGGGGGGGGCAATGTGTGCGAGAGAGACCTAAAGATAATGTGCGTGCGGGAGACACGTAGGCACATATATGTGCATATAGAGGGCTAGTAGAGACCATGCGTGTGTGTATATGCGTGTGAGAGAAATAATGTTTTCCAACATAGATTAGTGAAAAGAGTGGTACACAATAGTCAGAACGAGAGATAGATACAGAGAGAGCATGTTGATACGTCCAAAACGTATCTATAATTTCTGCTTGCTCCATGCCTCTATTGGGTGACATTGCTATGATATTTATACACTTCCATACACTTTTGATCATATTTAGACTAACCTATTAACTCAGTGCACCCCAGTGCCAGTTTCTGTTTTCGGCTGTTTTTGTATTTCAGGTTTTCACGTTACGAGAACTGCCAGGAAAAATCCAGAAAAATTATATAAAAAATCAGCGTTCCAGAAACTACCGTGCGCCCGAAGGACAACCGGGGGGGGGGGGGGCACCAGGGCTCCAGGCACCCTGGCGGCGCGCCCCCCCTGGGCCCCCCGAGGCTCCTCCGATGCCCCCCTTTGGCATATATTTAAAGCATCTCCCGAAAACCTCGAAACAGGAACTCTTTTTCGCGATCCCATCTCTGTTCCGCCGCCGCCGCCGCTTCCAACATCGGGAGCACCAGGAGAACTCTTCCGGGCACCCTGCCGAAGGGGAGGATCACCACCGGGAGCTTCTCCACCACCATGGACGCCTCCCGGATGAGTTGTGAGTAGTCTCCCTTGGACCATGAGTCCATGACCAGTAGCTATGTGATGTTCTCCTGCCGTTCTTGTGCTTCACTAATTAGTCCTCGTGAGCTGCCCTACATGATCGAGGCACATATGTAATCCTTATGTTGTTGCTATGATGAGTTTGCTGGGATCCGATAGATTATGAGATTATGTTCAGATTGTGTTTGAGTAATATATTTGATTCACGTCTTTTATGTTTATGTTCGTAAGTAATTCTTGCATGTTCTCCGTTGTTATTTATTGCTTTGGCCAAGTAGTAGGTAGTGACTCCAAGAGGGAACGTTATGCTCGATTGTGGGTTCATGCCCCCAATGACTAGTTTGAGTGACAGAAACATGAGTCTAGGGGATGTGCTGTTGCCACAAGGGGGAAAACAACGGTACTTGTGCCCGCGGGTGCAAGGATTGTTTACTTTACGCAAAGTTCTTTTAATGCAGTTGTCTGTTGCTTTGAGTTTACACTATGGGTGGGGCTCGCAACTTAATACCAGCGAGATGTTCTGGATAGATATCTCAAGGTGGATGATTAGTAGTAGATATTGATGGATTTCGTTCTACTTACTTTGGCGTACCGCCCATGCTTTGAACCTCAACCTTTCTTGCAATGTAGTCAGCATTGGTTTGCGCACATGGTCCTGTCAATTGCCCAGCTGTAATTCGTTTACCTCACATAGCTGTTTTATCGTCTTTTGGGAGAGAGACATACTAGTGAACATCATGAGACTCCGGTCCATATTACCATCATTGATCACATCCGCTATTTACTTTTCCGCTATTTACTTACTATTGCAATTATACCTATCACTATTATCACTTGCGTTTGATCCTTTGTAAACTACAAGGCCGGAGGGATTGACAACCTCTCTGTACTCGTTGGGAGCAAAGTTATTTGTATCTGTGTGCGGGTCCACGTTGATTGCTAATATCCGGCGCTGTTAGCAGTTGACACCTTCTTGTTGAAACTGGGAGTCTCTGGGAAATCGATCCTTGGTATTACCAAGGAAAAATTTCTGCTACACTGCATCTCAAACCTTCCACTTGGGGTAACCAACGAGGGTTGAGAAGCCACCTAGCAAAGCAATTTCTGGCGCCGTTGCCGGGGACTCCACTCTTCAGGATAGGGGAGTTGCACGCTATCTTTTACCTTTGCTTTTAGTCTTGTTAGTTTACCTTTCAGTTTTTGCTTTAGTACCTTTTTATCGAAAATCACAAAAATAGTTATCTCGTTCTTTAGTTGTCATTATGATGGGTCCTTTTGTCTTTGACGAGGCTGAAGTTCTCACCTTTAAACAAAGAGGTGGGGAAAGTTTGAAAGATGCTTGGTATAGAATTAATGATTCACAAAAAAGAGCCGCCAAGAAGCAACCTACTACTATCCTGCTTAGAAATTTTTATGTTGGAATTACTTCTTGGAATAGGTTTATTCTAGATACTGCTATCAATGGGAATTCTTAGAGGCCCCAATCTGGGAGTCCCTTAGTATTATTGAAAATCTTGTTGGGAATCTCCCTGTTGTTAGCATTCGAGAGGACATCACCCTAGCTCACATTATGAAAAAACTTGAAAAGATAGAGCTAGAGATGCCAAGCATTAATAAGATAAATGAGTTGGATCGTAAGATCCAAGGGAATTTGAATAGACTTGATAGCTCCATGCATAAAATTTTCAAAATTTTGGAGACCATCAAATTCCATGACTTGGACTCTTCTAGGATAGACAAGATTGAGGAAATAATTGATACCCTAGGAACTACCTTCTCCTCGATCAAAACCAAAAAGGTAGAACTCCGGCAAAGAGGGAGCCTAAGTTTGTTCACGTTCCAAAGGCTCCCCGTTCTAAAAGTAATCCATCTATTGCCAAAGGGGTTGAAACTGTAAAGACTTTGGAAGAAACACCTCTCTTTGATGAATTTATAAATGAATCTTCCCTTGACTTTTATCCTTTTGGTCTTCTTCTTAGAAGTATCTCTATGAGGCCTTTATTTGAAAGTCCTCTTAAGACTAGTTGTATTATTGAAGAACTTTTTGATGATCTTGATGATGGTTCAATTGATACAACTTAATCTCTTTGCATTATGCCTAGCTTAAAGGCATAAAAGAAAGCGCTTTTGGGAGGCAGCCCAATGAATAAATTTATTTTGCTTTTGTTCTGTCTTGATGTTGTTTACTACAGTAGCATCATCATTGTATCTTTGCTTTTCATATTTGTGCCAGGTATAGCCTCTGATTGCTAGAAAGTTCAAAAGTTGTGAGGTGCTGTCCAGGAAACAGATTCTGTCCTTGGATAGAAAAATTCGTATAAAATCACCAGATCATCTTTTTGGTGTGAATTTTTTCGACAGCGTTCTCTATATAATTGTCTTTCGTGCTTCTGTTCTGAGTTTTTTGATTAGAGTTGCAGAAGTGCCCCGAACAAATCAATTACTACCTGCTGTTCTGTTCTTCACAGATTCTGTCCTGTTTTGCTTTTCCTTCATTTTGCAAACCTAGAGCTTGCTTTTTCTTTGCAAAAACCTTTTGGCAATCTTGAGAAACAGTAGACCTTCAAGAATAACTTTATTTCCAGCAAGGTACAATTATTTTATTATGGGTACTAACCTCGCTAATCAGATTATGATGAGTTATGTATGAAGGGAATTTTCAAGTGTGCGAGGGAAGATGATAAAAAGATTCAGGAGTGTCAAGCGCTCAAGCTTGGGGATGCCCCCATGCACCCCCAAGAAATATTCAAGGAGACTCAAGCGTCTAATCTTGGGGATGCCCCCGTGCATTCCCTTCTCCATCAACATTATCAGTTCGTCTTTCGTTCCACTATATTTTAATCACTTCATGTGTTATGTGCTATGCTTGGAGCATCTTGCTTTTAGTTTCCTTTTTAGTTTTTAATAATGAGTCGGAACTCAGCGTTCTTTATGTGGGAGAGAAACACGCTCCACTTCTACCTAGAACATAACATAGAATTTTCATGACTATCTTTGCTGTGTGTGTTCTATGTCTTTTAAATAGCTACTATCATGCTCTGCTCTTAGTATTCATGCTTATCTTTTTAAAGAGCTTGTGTTTAGTTGGTTGCTTGAACTCTCTTTAATTATCATGCTTATCTTATTAAGAGAGTTTGCTTCTGTTGCATTGGTTAATATGTCTATGATAAAGATGCTACGTGCATAATGGCGCTTAGTAGTTCAGGTTTTCTTATGGTTAGTCTCAAATAGCTGGGGGATTCCCAATGTGTTATTGGAGTACCAACATGATTTGTTTGCCAATGATGTGGTATGGTTTAGTAATATCTTCCCTCAAGAATTTATTATGATTGACTTGGCGTATGCTCACGCATATTTAAGACTGTAAAGAAAGTATGTCAAGCCTTGATGATCTTTTGTTTCTGAGTAGCGATATAACTTCCATGCCTGATTCAATGTTGCTTTGTCGCTCTGCATGATTATGACCGTCATTGCTCTCTTAGTTGGTCGCTCCCAGTCTTTTGCTAACCTCCACCTGTACTAAGCGGACTGACTGCTTGTGCATCCACATCCTTTTAAACCAGTTATGCCATATGAGTCCACCATACCTACCTATATGTGGTATTTCACCGCCACTCCAAGTAAATTTACATGTGCTACCTTTAAAACCTTCAGTTTTTGCAATACATAGCTCATGGGAAAGTAGCTTAAAAACTATTGTGGTAAAGAATATGTTGCTTATGTATCTTATTTTCTTATAAGTTGCTTGCTGAGCGGTAACCATGTTTCTGGGGACGCCATCAACTGTTACACTTTTGTTGAATATCATGTGAGTTGCTATGCATGTTCGTCTTGTCTGAAGTAAGGGTGATTTGCCATGGGTTGAATGGTTTGAGTATGCATATTGTTAGAGAAGAACATTGGGCCGCCAACCAAAGCCATGTATCATGGTGGAAGTTTTAGCTTGGACATTAATCCTCAATCTCTTATGAGAATATGCTTAAGCATTAAAGAGGACTCCATTATCTATTTTCTATGTTGTCCCGGTATGGATGTCCTCAAGTTGAGATCTATCAAAAACGAGAAATCAAATGCGATCTATCTCCTTGGACCTTTGTACAGGTGACATAGAGGTACCCCTTTGTGACACTTGGTTGAAACATATGTAATGCAATGACAATCCATGGAAATCCGAGCTAATTAGGACAAGGTGCGAGCACTATTGGTATTCGATGCATGAGGCTTGCAACTTATAGGATGTCTTATGCATAACACATATGAAGTACTACTACCGTTGACAAAATTGTCTCTATGTTTTCAAAATAAAAAGCTCTAGCACATGAGTAATCCCTGCTTCCCTCTACGAAGGGCCATTTTTTTACTTTTATGTTGAGTCTCCACCTTCTTCTAAAAGCACCAACTACTGAGAGCATGATTGTCATTCTGAGTGTAATGTGCATTGTCCCAAAGTAGCATTGTCTTTTGCATGATTGTGATTTCGTTTATTATGAAATCATTGTATCTAGTCATCACTTAAACCTTGAAGGTGCCCCTGCATTTATGCTTCATTAAAGGGGGCAAGCTAGATATCATTTTATCATATTTGCACATCGTGTTCATTACAAATCTTTTTGATGTTTCAGTATCATATTGTTAAACTTTCAGTTCTTTGTGATTTTCTCATGAGGCAACTTAATTACTACAGATTCATTGTCTCAGTAAGCTTTTGTCATATGACTATGAAAAAGTCCTATATGGTTATTAGCATGTCACCATAGAAATTATTCTTGTTATCATTTACCTACTCGAGGACGAGCACGAATTAAGCTTGGGGATGTTGATACGTCCAAAACGTGTCTATAATTTCTTCTTGCTCCATGCCTCTATTGGGTGATATTGCTATGATATTTATACACTTCCATACACTTTTGATCATATTTGGAGTAACCTATTAACTCAGTGCACCCCAGTGCCAGTTTCTATTTTCGGCTGTTTTTGTATTTCAGGTTTTCACGTTACGAGAACTGCCAGGAAAAATCCAGAAAAATTATATAAAAAATCAGCGTTCCAGAAACTACCGTGCGCCCGAAGGACAGCG
>LR738711.1:160600814-160625406 GCA_902687465.1 Secale cereale | reverse complement strand
GCCCCCCCCCCCTGGGCCGCCCCGGGGGGGCGCCTGGGCCCCTCGAGGCTCCTCCGATGCCCCCCTTTGGCATATATTTATAGCGTCTCCCGAAACCCTCGAAACAGGAACTCTTTTTAGCGATCCCATCTCTGTTCCGCCGCCGCCGCCGCTTCCAAGATCGGGAGCACCAGGAGAACTCTTCCCGGCACCCTGTCGGAGGGGAGGATCACCACCGGGAGCTTCTCCACCACCATGGACGCCTCCCGGATGAGTTGTGAGTAGTCTCCCTTGGACCATGAGTCCATGACCAGTAGCTATGTGATGTTCTCCTCCCGTTCTTGTGCTTCACTAATTAGTCCTCGTGAGCTGCCCTACATGATCGAGGCACATATGTAATCCTTATGCTGTTGTTATGATGAGTTTGCTGGGATTTGATGGATTATGAGATTATGTTCAGATTGTGTTTGAGTAATATATTTGATTCACCTCTTTTATGTTTATGTTCGTAAGTAATTCTTGCATGTTCTCCGTTGTTATTTATTGCTTTGGCCAAGTAGTAGGTAGTGACTCCAAGAGGGAACGTTATGCTCGATTGTGGGTTCATGCCCCTCGATGACTAGTTTGAGTGACAGAAACATGAGTCTAGGGGATGTGATGTTGCCACAAGGGGGAAAACAACGATGCTTGTGCCCGCGGGTGCAAGGATTGTTTACTTTACACAAAGTTCTTTTAATGCAGTTGTCTGTTGCTTTGAGTTTACACTATGGGTGGGGCTCGCAACTTAATACCAGCGAGATGTTCTGGATAGATATCTCAAGGTGGATGATTAGTAGTAGATATTGATGGATTTCGGTCTACTTACTTTGGCGTACCACCCATGCTTTGAACCTCAACCTTTCTTGCATTGTAGTTAGCATTGGTTTGCGCACATGGTCCTGTCAATTGCCCAGCTGTAATTCGTTTACCTCACATAGCTGTTTTATCGTCTTTTGGGAGAGAGACATCACTAGTGAACATCATGAGACTCCGGTCCATATTACCATCATTGATCACATCCGCTATTTATTTACTATTGCAATTATACCTATCACTATTATCACTTGCGTTTGATCCTTTGTAAACTACAAGGCCGGAGGGATTGACAACCTCTTTGTACTCGTTGGGAGCAAAGATATTTGTATCTGTGTGCAGGTCCACGTTGATTGCTAATATCCGGCGCCGTTAGCAGTTGACACCTTCTTCCTGAAACTGGGAGTCTCTGGGAAATCGATCCTTGGTATTACCAAGGGAAAACTTCTGCTACACGGCATCTCAAACCTTCCACTTGGGGTAACCAACGAGGGGTGAGAAGCCACCTAGCACATGTGCGTGAGACTCCCTGACACCCCGAGAGAGATTCTGAGCATGTGTGAAAGAGAAATACCGATGCATATAAAGTGTGTGCACTTATGCGGTAGATAGAGAGATATATAGCGTGTTTGTGAGAACGGGCCAATGCATAGTGCATCTACATGTAAAAGGCGGTTCTACACATTAAATTAAAATATAAATGGCATTATTATTTTTGGATGAAATCATGAATTTTGCGTATGGATGAAAATCGGTCTATGAGACACCCATACTCTATTGAATATAGCATGTGCATGTGTTTATTTCATATTATCGATCCATAGAGCGAGAGCGGTTTGAAGTACAGGCAATGGATGCCTCTGTAATTCATATATAAACATTAATTAGTGCACTCCATGTTGTTAGTGTGAAGCACTTTATACATTTGTCACTTGCATGGATACATTCCAAATTGCTAGCTACGAAATAGAATGCATGTCGAATTCAACATAAAGGGGGTTTCAAAGATTCGAATTCATAGGAAGTGCATTCATCTATTTGAACCCGAGATAATGGCATTTGTACTGATGTAAAAGGGGGCATCAATCTTTGTTGTGCGTTTGAACATGCTATATATATTCATACGCATGTCTAACTTTTTTATGCAACCAAGGAGATTATATCTGGAACCATGCATGAACTGAGGTAAGTTGCATATTTTTTAATATATACTCGTGTATAATGTATATTCAAATGTACCACCTCCATTCCAAAATAATCGTAGCTTTAGGATTTTCAAGAGTAAAGATTTGTGAAGTTTAACAAATCTTGAATGTTCAATTCAAGAGAACCGAAAACGTTAATGCTTCTGCTCCCAAACATGCTAATCTATGCATCCACAACTCAGAAAGTTATATGTTCCTTTAAGTTGTCTCTCTTTAGTTGTATTATGACCCCCGTCTATCAGTTGATAGTCAGGAGTAGCTGTGCATTCGTGTTCATCGATGCCTTTTACTCTTGTGGTCCGTCAAGCCATTCTATTCTGGAATGACTAGGAGAACCAAACTCCAGTACCTCATCCATATCTAGGATTCAGTCAAAGTAGCTGTATTCTGGAGATCAAGATGCCAACCCAGCTTTTGCTCTGCTCTACCTTGGAGTGTTTCCCTCTTATATGTCAAAAATGTCATGGGGATTGCACCACCTCCCGTGAACTCTTGATACAGTAATACTTCTCGCCATCATCGTTCATTCCTCGATCTCCATGTTATAGTAACCGGAATGCTGACAAGTGTATCGTGATGTGTGAAATCAATACTCCTAGCAACTCCGTTGCTTGGTAGTTAATGGACGAAAATTCCATTCTTAGTGTGCTGGTTACTGAATCATCATTTTAAGATTGATCATGCTACCTAGTCCATTTTTCTGGTGCACTCTTTGATCAATGAGTTAGGATTGTGTCAATCTTTGGCTCTTTTGATCGTATCCTCTTGCCCTGAAAAGCAAGATTGTTCTCGAGCTTCATCACATATCGATGGATCGTGATTTTCCGAATATCTTCTCGGAAGTATTACCAGGTTGTTCTTCGACCGCTATGTTGAGTTTGTGATCAAGTTGGTTTCTCGATAAACCAATCTTTCTCTAAGAATCTGTGTTGGATACCCTGAGCTAGTTGGTTAAGCTAAACAACAACTTGGAGAGTTGGAAGATAAAAGATTTGCCCAACTTAGTTCGTTCTAAAGGGATATTGTTTGTGTGTGTTGAAGAAAGATGATATCTTCTTCAATTGGTCTCCGTGGTCATTTGTTGGATCTATTGGCTTGACCAAAGTTTGATTTGAGTATAGGTTAACATCAAATCAAATCAGAACCAACGATGTTCGTAATGTTGTCTTACTCGTGGTTGTTTCCTCGACTATACACCATTATATTCTTTGGGTCTGACCCATGCTATCATCTCGTTCACATAATTGTGGAATTCCATCTATATGGAAGCATGTATGGTTTGTTGTCGAGCTCATTGACAACATTTTCATGTTGTCCATGATTCATGTTGAACATCTAAGCTAGTGTTAGAAACTTTTGAAAGCATTTTCTTCGTGTTAACTCATGAAGTTTATGTTTGGATGGAAGAATTGACTTCCTCTAATTCACAGGCATATGATGCATGTTGCCGCCGCGAATTTGAGTAAGTTTGTTTCGCTTCCTCTGGAATCATCCCAAGTCAGTCATGCATACATGTGAAGTATTCTTTGGTCTGAAGATATCCAACCTTCACCCTATATGAATCCCTAGAACAACAAGCCATTGTTTGATTTGTTCAAAGAAATGAAGTTCATGCGCTAATCCTGAAGGGCCCGGACAGACATGCACAAGACTTCGTTATCTCAATGATGGTTCCCCACCTGAACTCGGTAGTGTTTCATCGTAAGACTACTATGTGGTCACGCTTGTCTTGGACAACATGTTCACATGTATGTGTCAGGACCGGTCCTTCAGTAAAATAATTACCGGAAAACCGACCTTTTATTAAACCAGCGAGGAATATTATTACCTGTTGGTAGACAATTCCTTGATACCGAATTCCAGTACACTGAATATTATACAAGGTTGAGCTGGGGTTGCTCAACAATTTTATTACAAGCGCGCCAATATAATACATAAAGGCGGATATGACACAAGGCAGGGTGGCATACTACTAACTCGTAATAAAAGGGTGGTGGAATATGTCACAGTGAAGTGGGTGATGTGACTCCAATATAATACAGTCCATCGGGTGTCGGAGTGAGACCCAATGAATTTATTTGGTGGTAGGCGGAAGCTATTATAAAACAGTGATCAACTCCAGGATCGCAGGGGACTGACTGGGACTCCTCTAAGCGTCGGACTCGCTATCCAACTCTTCATCCATGAGATCACCTTCGTCCACATCTGGCCAAATCAACAAACCATGTGAGTACTTTGAATGTACTCGCAAGACAGTTTGGACTTAAGATATAACAAATGCCAACATGAATGCATATGAGTATTCCAGCAAAAATGGGACCGGAATAAAAGTATTAATGTGCTGAATGCAATGATGGAAGTCGGGCGGTAATCCTCCCGAAATCCCAAAGATAAATAGAAAGGACCGAACGAGTGTCCGGGCGACGCCTCGTGAAGAAAGTAATAAAATATAACGGGCCACAGTCGGGCGTCTGAGCGACACCACATAAAGGGCTTATAGCAAAATAAATAATGAGAATCCCTCAGTCGGACGTCTGAGCGACATCACATAAAGGGCTTATAAATAAAAGAATGCCACAGTCGGACGTCTGAGCGACATCACATAAAGGGCTTATAAAAGAAAAGAATGCCACAGTCGGACGTCTGAGCGACATCACATAAAGGGCTTATAAAAGAAAAGAATGCCAAAGTGGGACGTCTGAGCGACATCACATAAAGGGCTTATAAAAGAAAAGAATGCCACAGTCGGACGTCTGAGCGACATCACATAAAGGGCTTATAAACCGAATGAATGCCACAATCGGACGTTTGAGCGACATCACATGAAGGGCTTATAAATAGCATTAGTATAATGATGAAATACTTCTGGAAATAAATAAACGCAGAGATTGTAAGGGAGTTCATCTACCAAATGAACTTGACGAAATAACTACTCTGGTTACCAACAAGAATATACTCGAGACGGTCACCGGGTTGACATGAAGATTGACCCTAGGCCATAAACATGGCTACTGAAGGAATTTAACTCTGCATAGCTTGTACTAATAACTCATAGCCAACCGGTTCTACTAGCCACGTGGGCTAGTCCCGTCTACGGTGTTTTAGTAGAAACTCAACTAACCAGTACACACCCATTTAACATCCTGTCGTCCGGAATCACCCGCGACGACATTCACGGAAAACTTTAAGACGGGGAGGCTACAACCTCGAATAACATGGGATCAAATTTATATATGCGCGCTCTAAGGGGTGCCCCCCTCTCGGTCCCAACCGGAAACACCCATGCCCCCTGACCGAATGACGGGCTTTAATCCAGGGCCATGGAACCCTCATCCCGGCCCCTCTACTTGGTGTGTACTCGGAAAGTGGTTTACAACTGACTAGATCGTAGTCCCAACGGACGGTCTATGATAGTACCGAAAAGGAGACGAACGGAATCATGACATGATCTCCGTTGATACTGAGTTAACCAACTACTGGCATGCTCCAACAACACCAGCATTCCACCCATCATATCACCATATGATCGAGGTGGTTCAACATTTTCCTTCGGGACTCACCCGAGGCTTACTTGCATGAAATATAACCATACACATATGCTCATATGACCATGCTTATGCGAAGAACAGCTCGAGCAAACATGCAACACACTCATCATATCATAGGTTCAAACATGCTTGCCTGGTTCTGAAAAGTCGGAGCCTAACTCGGTGTGGTTCGCGTCTCCGTCACGGCCTCCGGTATCTATGTATTCATACAAAATACATACTTACATAAATACTGCGCATGCAAATAAAGTTGCTCAAAATATTTCCACATAATATGGCAAAAAACTAGACAGAAAACCAAGGTGGACAGGAAAAGAATCAACTCAAAATCACTTTTAGTTTATAAGATATTAAGGTTTCTGTCCAGGGACCCATCTGTAATGTAACAAAAAAGATCCAGGGGCTAGAACAGAAAATAACAAAGCGAATCGGTACGCAGTACGCCAACCGCAGAGGGGAGACGTATTTTCCCGAGTGCGCTAACGGAAAACGATTCGAGGGGGGAGATGTGAGGCTGACAGGGGACACCACTTGTCGGGTTTGAAAACCAGAAGCAGAGCTGCGCCGGCGCCGGTGCTGCGGTGATTGCCGGCGTCGATCCGCGGCGAGTTAGGAGAGGGGAGAGGTACCTACGGCTTCACGGTGGTCTTCCGCGTCGAACGGTGGTAGAGTTGGGTGTCGGCGAGCCCCACGTCGACGGCGACCCTGTCTCCGGCGGACGGCAGCTCGGGTGGTCATGGACCTCGTCGGAGAAGGTTCCTGAGGTGAAATTGAGGTGGGGGTTAGGCCTAGGTGGATGCCAGGATGCTACGCTCAAGTTCACGACGGCGGAGAAGCCCTCACCGGAGTGAACGGGGCTGGAACCCGAGGCGGAGGTAGCTGGCCGGAGCTGGGGAAGAAGGGCCTCTCGGGGCACTTCCAGAGGCTGGGCGTGGTCTAGGGAGGTAGTGAGGATGTGTGGGATCGAGAACGAGCTTTGGGGTGTCCTTTTATAGGCGGCTCGAGGTGGCTGCCATGAATGGATAAGTCCGGCGAGCCAATTACGGCGATGTAGTGGTCGGACGGCGGGGTTAGGAGCTTGAGCATCATCCAGGAGTTGTTGCGGTTCCATTCCCGCGCCTAACCTAGCAGGAGAGGTGGAGTTACGGCCTGTCACCGAAGGAACGGCCGCGCGGCACGTCGGCGGCAGAAACAGCGCTCTGCGGTGCCAGGCCATGGCGACGGCGTGCCAGGCGTGCGTTGGCTGCGGAGATGGACACGCGGAGCAATGGGGTGGTTTGGGCGGCGCGAAACGGCGTGGAGCTAAGGTGGTAGCTTCTGTCAGCCGCCACGGGCGGCGCTGTGGCCGTGGCAGTCGCCGGCGCGGTCGGGCCAGGGCGCCACCGACGCCCAGAAGCTGCCAAGCGAGCGTGCGGCGCATGGATAAGGAGAAGCTGCAGTGCAGCGTCGAGCCAAGGAGGTACAGACGAGGTTTGTCGCCGCGCTGAAGAGACTAATGAAACTGACGAACTGTCGAACTATCGACAGTTTCAGTTAACAGTTCTGAATTTGACAGACAGTGTAGACTAGGTGTTTGATGAAATGTTTCTGGTACTTGTGCAATGCTTCTGGAGCTGATTTTTGGTGGAGTGGCCTTTTGATGTACCTAGAGGCTGCCTGATTTTTCACAGAATTTTTGGAAGAAGATAAATATGAATTTCACCAAATTTTGCAAACTGGTCCAAACTTGCAGCAGGTGAAATTTGAAAATTTTGAACTATGGACCAGTGAAACAAGATGGATCTAGGTTATGGGTACTAAAGACCATCTAGGAGAGTTTGTTTGGAGTAAAACAAATAAATGGAAATGGTGGTTCCTTTGTAAATCACCAAGGTCCATTATAAAAGACAGAATTTGTTTTCAAGTGAAATAAATAGAAGAAAAATCCCAATAAGGTTCAAACTTACTGGAATTGATGGAATACTTGTCCTAAGGTGTGGAGAGGGTCTTGGAGAGAAATATTTCTGTTGTGGTCTTGACAAAATGAACGATGGAGAGGGAGATGAGTCCAAGGTTAAACTTGAGAGATTCAAAACAAGAAGGGGAGAATTCAAACAACCACTTTTGAAACTCAACTTGTGCTTGAGCCAAACACAAGAGAAAAACTTCAAGGTCAAAAACCAAGCTTGAGAAGACTCACCAACTTTGGCCCAAAGGGATTTTAGAAGGGTAAAAGAAAAGATCAAACAATCCCCTTCCAAAAAGGCCAAAAGTTTGAAAGAAAAACCAACTCAAAAAATTGGGGTGTTACAACACCTACCCCCTTCGGAAAAATCTCGTCCCCGAGATTTCAGCTGATCCTCAAATAGGTGTGGATATTCTGTCCGAAGGAAATCTTCCCTTTCCCATGTTGCCTCATCCTTTGTGTGATTACTGCACTAAACCTTGTGAAATTTAATGGTTTTCTGACGGGTCCTCCTTTCATACTCCTCCAAAATCTTTACTGGGTGTTCTCGGTAGGTGAGATCTGGTTGCACATCAAGGTTTTCATGTGACACATGTTTCTCTGGGTTGCTTACACATTTCCGTAGTTGCGAGACGTGGAACACGTCATGGACATCTGACAGTTCCTTGGGAAGGTCCAGCTGATAAGCTACTGTGCCTCTCCGTGCAACTATACAGAAGGGTCCGATGAATCGTGGGGCTAATTTCCCTTTGACTTTGAATCATTGCAGTCCTCTCATTGGTGACACACGTAAGTATACGTAATCACTGGGCTCAAAACTTATTTCCCGATGCTTTTGATCATAATAGCTCTTTTGTCGGCTTTGGGTGGTTTTGAGTCGATCCCGTATTATTTTTACTCTTTCCTCGGCTTCCTTTAACATATCTGGGCCGAATATGCGACTGTACCCTGTTTCTGACCAGTTCAATGGAGTACGGCATCATTGTCCGTACAAGGCTTTGAAAGGTGCCATCTGCAGGCTAGCTTGGTAACTATTGTTATATGCGAACTCGGCATATGGTAAGCTTTCCTCCCAACTGGTCCCATAGGTGAGGACACATGCCCTTAGCATGTGTTCGAGTATTTGATTTACTCGTTCCGCTTGTCCTCCAGTCTGGGGGTGGTAAGCCGTGATGAACGTTAGTTGTGTCCCAAAGGGCTTGCTGCAACTGGTCCCAAAATTTTGAGACGAACTGAGTGCCCCTGTCGGATATTATAGTCTTGGGAAGACCATGTAGGCATACTATCCGGGCGAGGTAAAGCTTGGCGAGCATTTGAGTGGTGTGCGTTGTCTTGACGGGTATGAAATGTGCCACCTTGGTCAGTCTATCTGTGATGACCCATATGGCATCGTTACCGTGTTGTGACCGTGGTAGTCCAACAATAAAATCCATTCCAATATCGTCCCATTTCCATTCAGGTATCTTGTTTGGCTGTAATAGCCCTGCGGTTTTTTCGTGCTCGGCTTTAATGCGTTGACATGAATCGCAGCATGCAATAAAAGTGGCTATATCCCTCTTCATGCCGTGCCACCAAAATCTTTCCTGAATATCCTTGTACATTATCGTACCTCCAGGGTGGATCGAGTATGGAGCGGTGTGGCTTTCTGCTAGAATTTGCTGCTTAAGGTCGTTGCTATTCGGTACGCAAAGTCTGTCTCCGAACCATAATATTCCTTCACTGTCTATGGTGAATTCTGAGGCCTTGCCCTGACTTAATTTTCTTTGTATCCCTTCGATGCTGGGATGTCCATGCTGAGCCTTCTTTATTTGCTCTATTAGCGTAGGCTTTATTTCTAGCTTGGATACTTCGCCTTTCGTGACCATCATTAGGTTGAGCCTGGCGAATTCCTGTTGAAATTCGGGTCTCAGGTTCTGTATGCTGCCGCTGTTCGGGCTGGGGTTACGGCTGAGAGCATCTGCTACCACGTTTGCTTTCCCGGGGTGATAGTGGATACCAACGTCGTAATCTTTTACCAGTTCCAGCCAGCGTCGTTCTCGTAAATTGAGATCTGGTTGAGTGAAAATATAGCTGAGGCTCTTATGGTCCATATATATTTCACAGCGATTTCCAAGCAAAAAGTGCCTCCACTCCTTGAGTGCATGAATGACTGCTGCCAACTCCAAATCGTGAGTAGGATAATTTTCTTCATGTTTTCGCAGTTGCCGGGAAGCGTATGCGACTACTTTGCCTTCTTGCATTAGTACGCATCCGAGACCTTTCCGGGATGCATCGCAATATACTTCAAAACTCTTGTGTATGTCCGGCACAATTAATACTAGGGCTCTTGTTAACCTCTTTTTGAGTTCTTGGAAGCTTTTCTCACATGCCTCGGTCCATTCGAATTTCTTATCCTTCTTGAGTAGCTGTGTCATTGGTTTGGCTATGGTAGAAAATCCTTCAATAAACCTTCTGTAATATCCGGCCATACCGAGGAAACTGCGTATATCCGTTACACTGGCAGGTGACTTCCAGCCAAGTACGACTTTGACTTTATCTGGGTCCACAGCAATTCCTTCTTGTGTTAATACGTGTCCTAGGTAACCCACTTGTCTCAACCAAAATTCACATTTGCTGAATTTGGCGTAAAGTTGGTGTTTCCTTAATTCTCCCAGTACAATGCGGAGATGTTCGGCTTGTTCTTCCGTTGTCTTGGAATATACCAAAATATCATCAATAAATACCACCACGAATTTGTCCATGAATTTCATAAATACCTTGTTCATGAGGTGGACGAAATATGCAGGGGCGTTGGTCAGTCCGAACGGCATTACTGTAAATTCATAAAGTCCGTATCTTGAGGTGAATGTTGTTTTCGGGATATCTTCTGTGCGTACTTTCAGCTGATGATATCCTGACCTTAAGTCAACCTTTGAGAAAACCTTGGCTTGCACGAGCTAGTCAAATAAATCATTTATCCGTGGCATCGGATATTTGTTCTTGATTGTGACCATGTTGAGCGCTCGGTAGTCTATACACAGCCTCATGGTCCCATCCTTCTTTTTGGCAGATAATACAGGCGAGCCCCAAGTTGAGGAGCTGGCCCGTATAAATCCTTTGTCTAGCGGTTCCTTTATTTCCTACTTTAGTTCAACCAACTCGGATGGTGCCATCTGTATGGTTTCTTATATATGGGGGTGGTTCCCGGTGCTAGCTCAATAATGAATTCTATTTCTCTGTCTGGCGGCATGCCTGGTAATTCTTCGGGAAATACGTCCGGGAATTCACATACAACTGGAACCTTGCTTAACTCAGATGTATCAACTTTATTCAATTTTGGTTGTCGTGACACCGGTCTTTCCTGAGCTGTGACCCTTATTGTTTTTCCATGATGATGAGTAAGAATCACAGTCCTGTTGTAGCAGTCGATAAATACTTTATTGGTGGTTAGCCAGTCCATACCCAAGATAACATCTAGTCCTTTGTTTTCCAACACGGTGAGGTTTGCGTGAAATTTTAATCCCTCCATTTCAATGGTCAAACCTTGGCAGTAATTCTGAGTGATCTGCTTACTTCCGGGGGACTAGATAGTCATTGATTTTCCCAAGGGAAGCATTGAAAAACCATGTTGCAAAGCAAAGCTCTTCGAAATGAACGAATGAGAAGCTCCAGAATAAAACAAAACCATGGCAGGTATTGTGTTGACAGGAAACGTACCGAGTACGATATCTAGGGCATCCTGTGCTTGCTCCTTGGTCACATGGTTCAGGTGGCCTTTCCTGTGATTGTTATTGGGGTTGAAATTGTTATGCTTGGGCGCGGAATTGTTTCCGTTGCTGTTTGGCTTCGTTGCTGAATTTCTTGGCTTTGGGCACTGTTTAGCATAGTGTCCCTCTTCTCCGCATGCGTAGCAGGTAACACCCGGGCGATAGGTGAAATCCTTGTCTCTTGCATGAAAATTCTTATTTGGACGTGTGTCGTTGGTCGTGCGTCTGTTCACATCATTCCTTTGGAAATTTATCTTATTCTTACTGTTGCGGGGGTGGTTGGTCTGATCCCTTTTTCTCTTGTGAATATCTTCCAGGCTGCGACGTTCATTTTCCAGTGTAATGGCTTTGTCCACCAATGTCTTGAAATCTATAAATGTGTGTACGACTAACTTGCATTTTAGTGTCGATGCCAGTCCGTCCAGGAATTTCTCCATCTTTTTATTCTCCGTCATTCGCTCTTCGTTGGCATAACGTGATAATTGCGCAAACTGGTTGTTGTACTCCTGTACTGTCATGCCTCTCTGCTTGAGGTCATCAAATTATCTTTTCTTGATCTACATAATACTCTTAGGGATGTGTGCTCCGCGAAAGCCTTCCTTGAAATCTTCCCAGGTGATATTATTTGTGTCGGGATGCATAAGCAGGAAATTTTCCCACCAAGACGCGGCTGCTCCAGTAAGATAATGCGGTGCGTACAACACTTTTTCACGGTCTGAGCATTGTGCCACAATTAATTTCCTTTCAATATCTTGAAGCCAATCATCGGCCTTAAGAGGCTTGTCTGTGTGCGAAAATGTTGTGGGGCGCGTCTTCTGAAATTCAGACAATTTTGAGTGCTGTTGGTATGGTTCACGGTGATTTCCCATGTTAATGACATGGTTCATCATTTCTTGGTGTTGTTGCTGACTTTGCTCGTAAAGACGGCACACTTGAGAAAATGATGTCTCACTGCCTTGCTGACTTGACTGCCCCTGTGAGAAATTGTTGTTTGTCTGTGTGCCATAATTTTCTTCCGGCGGACTTGGCATGGAACGTGTCCAGGGATGAGTCATTTCTTACTCTGGGGTAATAAAGCAGAAACTTGAGAAGAACCGAGCAGTAAAATAAACCAAGATCTTGCAAAAGCGATCAAACACGAGCTCGAAAAAGATTTTTGAAATAAACTGGTTGATTGCGCGCGGAGAAGGCTGCTAGTACATATATTACACGCTGGTTCTAATTATACATATGTCACTCAGGGTGTGCGTACACATCCTGACAAGTTATTAAAACTAGTGCACTCCCCCGAGATTCTACATGATGCGCAAACATACTACTCGCATCGACCTATTTTACATAACACACAAATATTACAAGCGAGCGCGGTGCGTCGCGGAATGACGCTCTAGTCGGAGATGTTGAAGATTTCCCTCGGCCTGCCGAGGGTAAGGCCTAGTGGTGTCGGAGACTCAACTTCCTCCTCACTGATGGGCTCCAGGCGCGGAGTAATAGTACGAGGTGTCGAAGCAGGTGCAGCAGGCGGTGCAGCTCTGACTGGAGTAGGAGCGATGACTTGGTCAAACTCCTCACTGGTAGGCAGACGGCGAGCGGTGGCGATGATGGAAGGTGCATAGGATGCGGCGGACGAGACAAATGTCATTGGTGGTGCCGTATGGAGTGGCTCCCACCTGTTGGCGGAGCCACTCTGGACCATCTCCATACGGGTGGCCACCAGGTCGTCCACCAGATTATCAAAGGCTGCCTCAAGAGCCTTGAGGTACTCAACCATTGATTCAATGGCCTCGTCACGCTCCCCATTTGCGCATGCAAATGCATAGTGACACGTATAAGGCACGTGGCATGGGAGGTAACGGAAGCGACGAGTCTTCATCGAAGGAAGGATGTCCCGGAGATGGGCTATCGCCTCACGGGCAGCCATCTGCATGGCATTCCTCTCCATAGGCATGGCTCTGCCCACAAATCAAAGGTGGCGCGCTTCAGAACGCCCACCTTGGAAGTGTACCTCAGCCTGATGCATAGGCACGCTGTCGTTGAGCTTTTGACGGTAGAGTGTAAATTCAGGACGTGTGGATGGCCCGATTGCGACTTTGGTGATGGAGAAGAGGAGCTTGACAAACCCCTCAGGAATGTTGGCGAACACCTGTGCATCACAGTCGTTGCTGGCCATCTACAAAAGTAGACAAAAATTCCGAATAGTCAGGCCATAAATTTATGCTGACCTACATAAAATTGCTACAGATGTAAAAATGCTGAAAATCAAATTTTCGCTAATAACCGATTAGCGAGCGCACCTAGTGGCTTCCTACAGTCAGCCTGGCTCTGATACCAAGGTTGTCAGGACCGGTCCTTCAGTAAAATAAATACCGGAAGACCAACCTTTTATTAAACCAGCGAGGAATATTATTACCTGCTGGCAGACAATTCCTTGATACAGAATTCCAGTACACTGAATATTATACAAGGTTGAGCTGGGGTCGCTCAACAATTTTATTACAAGCGCGCCAATATAATACATAAAGGAGGATATGACACAAGGCAGGGTGGCATACTACTAACTCGTAATAAATGGGTGGTGGAATATGTCACAGTGAAGTAGGTGATCTGACTCCAATATAATACAGTCCATCGGGTGTCAGAGTGAGACCCAATGAATTTATTTGGTGGTAGGCGGAAGCGATTATAAAACAGTGATCAACTACAGGATCGCAAGGGACTGACTGGGACTCCTCTAAGCGTCGAACTCTCTATCGAACTCTTCATCCCTGAGATCACCTTCGTCCACCTCTGGCCAAATCAACAAGCCAGGTGAGTACTTTGAATGTAGTCGCAAGACAGTTCGGACTTAGGATATAACAAATGCCAACATGAATGCATATGAGTATTCCAGCAAAAATGGGACCGGAATAAAAGTATTAATGTGCTGAATGCAATGATGGAAGTCGGGCGGTAATCCTCCCGAAATCCCAAAGATAAATAGAACGGACCGAACGAGTGTCCGGGCGACGCCTCGTGAAGAAAGTAATAAAAGATAATGGGCCACAGTCGGGCGTCTGAGTGACACCACATAAAGGGCTCATAGCAAAATAAATAACGAGAATGCCTCAGCCGGACGTCTGAGCACATCACATAAAGGGCTTATAAATAAAAGAATGCCACAGTCGGACGTCTGAGAAACATCACATAAAGGGCATATAAAAGAAAAGAATGCCATAGTCGGACTTCTGGGCGACATCACATAAAGGGCTTATAAAAGAAAAGAATGCCACAGTCGGACGTTTGAGCGACATCACATAAAGGGCTTATAAAAGAAAAGAATGCCACAGTCGGACGTTTGAGCGACATCACATAAAGGGCTTATAAACCGAATGAATGCCATAGTCGGACGTCTGAGCGACATCACATAAAGTGCTTATAAATAGCATTAGTATAATGACGAAAAAATTCTGGAAATAAATAAACACAGAGATGGTAAGGGAGTTCATCTACCAAATGAACTTGACGAAAAGACTACTCTGGTTACCAACAAGAATATACTCGAGACGGTCACCGAGTTGACATGAAGACTGACCCTAGGCCATAAACATGGCTATTGAAGGAATTTAACTCTGCAGAGCTTGTACTAATAACTCATAGCCAACGGGTTCTACTAGCCACGTGGGCTAGTCCCGTCTACAGTGTTTTAGTAGAAATTCAACTAACCAGTACACACCCATTTAACATCCTGTCGTCCGAAATCACCCACGATGACATTCACGGAAAACTTTAAGATGGGGAGGCTACAACCTCGAATAACATGGGATCAAATTTATATATGCGCGCTCTAAGGGGTGCCCCTCTCTCGGTCCCAACCGGAAACACCCATGCCCCCTGACCGGATGACGGGCTTTAATCCAGGGCCATGGAACCCTCATCCCAGCCCCTCTACTTGGTGTGTACTCGGAAAGTGGTTTACAACTGACTAGACCATAATCCCAACGGACGGCCTATGATAGTACCAAAAAGGAGACGAACGGAATCATGACATGATCTCCGTTGATACTGAGTTAACCAACTACTGGCATGCTCCAACAACACCAGCATTCCACCCATCATATCACCATATGATCAAGGTGGTTCAACATTTTCCTTCGGGACTCACCCGAGGCTTACTTGCATGAAATATAACCATACACATATGCTCATATGACCATGCTTATGCGAAGAACAGCTCGAGCAAACATGCAACACACTCATCATATCAAAGGATCAAACATGCTTGCCTGGTTCTGAAAAGTCGGAGCCTAACTCGGTGTGGTTCGCGTCTCGGTCACAGCCTCCGGTATCTATGTATTCATACAAAATACATACTTACATAAATACCGCGCGTGCAAATAAAGTTGCTCAAAATATTTCCACATAAGTATGACAAAAAACTAGACAGAAAACCAAGGTGTACAGAAAAAGAATCAACTCAAAATCACTTTTATTTTAAAAGATATTAAGGTTTCTGTCCAGGGACCGATCTGTAATGAAACAGAAAAGATCCAGGGGCTAAAATAGAAAATAACAAAGCGAATCGGTATGTAGTACGCCAACCGCAGATGGGAGACGTATTTTGCCGAATGCGCTAATGGAAAACGATTCGAGGGGGGAGATGTGAGGCTGACAGGGGACCCCACTTGTCGGGTTTGAAAACCAGAAGCAGAGCCGCGCCAGCGCCGGAGCTGCGGTGATCGCCGACGTCGATCCGCGGCGAGTTAGGGGAGGGGAGAGGTACCTACGGCTTCACGGTGGTCTTCCGCGTCGAACGGTGGTAGAGTTGGGTGTCGGCGAGCCCCACGTCGACGGCGACCCTGTCTCCGGCGGACGGCAGCTCGGGTGGTCGTGGACCTCGTCGGAGAAGGTTCCTGGGGTGAAATTGAGGTGGGGGTTAGGCCTAGGTGGATGATAGGATGCTACGCTCAAGTTCACGGCGGCGGAGAAGCCCTCACCGGAGTGAACGGAGCTAGAACCCGAGGCGGAGGTAGCTGGCCGGAGCTGGGGAAGAAGGGCCTCTCGGGGCTCTTCCAGAGGCTGGGCGTGGTCTAGGGAGGTAGTGAGGATGTGTGGGCTCGAGAACGAGCTCTGGGGTGTCCTTTTATAGGCGGCTCGAGGTGGCTGCCGCGAACGGATAAGTCCAGCGAGCCAATTACGGCGCTGCAGTGGTCGGACGGCGGGGTTAGGAGCTTGAGCATCATCCAGGAGTTGTTGTGGTTCCATTCCCGCGCCTAACATAGCAGGAGAGGTGGAGATGGCCTGTCACCGACGGAACGGCCGCGTGGCATGTCGGCGGCAGAAACGGCGCTCTGCGCGTGCCAGGCCACGGTGACGGCGTGCCAGGCGTGCGTTGGCTGTCGAGATGGACATGTGGAGCAATGGGGTGGTTTGGGCGGCACAAAACGGTGTGGAGCCGCGTTGGTAGCTTCTGTCAGCCGCCACGGGCGGCGCTGTGGCCGTGGCAGTCGCCGGCGAGGGCGCCACCGACGCCCAGAAGCTGCCAAGCGAGCGTGCGGCGCATGGATAAGGATAAGCTGCAGTGCAGCGTCGAGCCAAGGAGGTACATATGAGGTTTGTCACCGCGCTGAAGAGACTGACGAAACTGACGAACTGTCGAACTGTCGACAGTTTCAGTTAACAGTTCTGAATTTGACAAACAGTGTAGACTAGGTGTTTAATGAAATGTTTCTTGTACTTTTGCAATGCTTCTAGAGCTAATTTTTGGTGGAGTGGCCTTTTGATGTACCTAGAAGCTGCCTGATTTTTCACAGAATTTTTGGAAGAAGATAAATATGAATTTAACCAAATTTTGCAAATCTGGTCCAAACTTGCAGCAGGTGAAATTTGTAAATTTTGAAATATGGACCAGTGAAACAAGATGGATCTAGGTTGTGGGTACTAAAGACCAACTAGGAGAGTTGGTTTGGAGTCAAACAAATAAATGGAAATGGTGGTTCCTTTGTAAATCACCAAGGTCCATTATAAAAGACATAATTTGTTTTGAAGTGAAATAAATAGAAGAAAAATCCCAATAAGGTTCAAACTTACTGGTATTGATGGAAGACTTGTCCTAAGGTGTGGAGAGGGTCTTGGAGAGAAATATTTCTGTTGTGGTCTTGACAAGATGAAGGATGGCGAGGGAGATGAGTCCAAGGTTAGACTTGAGAGATTCAAAACAAGAAGGGGAGAATTCAAACAACCACTTTTGAAACTCAACTTGTGCTTGAGCCAAACACAAGAGAAAAACTTCAAGGCCAAAAACCAAGCTTGAGAAGACTCACCAACTTTGGCCCAAAGGGATTTTAGAAGGGCAAAAGAAAAGATCAAACAATCCCCTTCCAAAAAGGCCAAAAGTTTGAAAGAAAAACCAACTCAAAAAATTGGGGTGTTACAACACCTACCCCCTTAGGAAAAATCTCGTCCCCGAGATTTCAGCTGATCCTCAAATTGGTGTGGATGTTCTGTCCGAAGGAAATCTTCCCTTTCCCATGTTGCCTCATCCTCTGTGTGATTACTCCACTGAACCTTGATAAATTTAATGGTTTTCTGACGGGTCCTCCTTTCAGACTCCTCCAAAATCTTTACTGGGTGTTCTCGGTAGGTGAGATCTAGTTGCACATCAAGGTTTTCATGTGACACATGTTTCTTTGGGTTTCTTACACATTTCCCGATGACACACGTAAGTATACGTCATCAGTGGGCTCAAAACTTATTTCCCGATGCTTTTGATCATAATAGCTCTTTTGTCAGCTTTGGGCGGTTTTGAGTCGATCCCGTATTATTTTTACTCTTTCATCGGCTTCCTTTAACATATCTGGGCCGAATATGCGACTGTCCCCTGTTTCTCACCAGTTCAATGGAGTACGGCATCTTCGTCCGTACAAGGCTTCGAAAGGTGCCATCTGCAGGCTAGCTTGGTAACTATTGTTATATGTGAACTCGGCATATGGTAAGCTTTCCTCCCAACTGGTCCCATAGGTTAGGACACATGCCCGTAGCATGTCTTCGAGTATTTGATTTACTCGTTCCGTTTGTCCTCTAGTCTGGGGGTGGTAAGCCGTGGTGAACGTTAGTTGTGTCCCGAGGGCTTGCTGCAACTGGTCCCAAAATTTTGAGACGAACTGAGTGCCCCTGTCGGATATTATAGTCTTGGGAACACCATGTAGGCATACTATCCGGGGGAGGTAAAGCTTGGTGAGCTTTTGAGTGGTGTGCGTTGTCTTGACGGGTATGAAATTTGCCACCTTGGTCAGTCTATCTGTGATGACCCATATGGCATCGTTACCGTGTTGTGACCGTGATAGTCCAACAATAAAATCCATTCCAATATCGTCCCATTTCCATTCAGGTATCTTGTTTGGCTGTAATAGCCCTGCGGGTTTTTGGTGCTCGGTTTTAATGCGTTGACATGAATCGCAGCATGCAATAAAAGTGGCTATAAACCTCTTCATGCCGTGCCACCAAAATCTTTCCTGAATATCTTGTACATTTTCGTACCTCCAGGGTGGATCGAGTATGGAGCGGTGTGGCTTTCTGCTAGAATTTGCTGCTTAAGGCCGTTGCTATTCGGTACGCAAAGTCTGTCTCCGAACCATAATATTCCTTCACTGTCTATGGTGAATTCTGAGGCCTTGTCCTGACTTACTTTTTTTTTATCCCTTCGATGCTGGGATGTCCATGCTGAGCCTTATTTATTTGCTCTATTAGCGTAGGATGTATTTCTAGCTTGGATACTTCGCCTTCCGTGACCATCATTAGGTTGAGCCTGGCGAATTCCTGTTGAAATTCGGGTCTCGGGTTCTGTATGCTGCCGCTGTTCGGGCTGGGGTTACGGCTAAGAGCATCTGCTACCACGTTTGCTTTCCCGAGGTGATAGTGGATACCAACATCGTAATCTTTTACCAGTTCCAGCCAGCGTCGTTGTCGTAAATTGAGATCTGGATGAGTGAAAATATAGCTGAGGCTCTTATGGTTCGTATATATTTCACAGCGATTTGCAAGCAAAAAGTGCCTCCACTCCTTGAGTGCATGAATGACTGCTGCCAACTCCAAATCGTGAGTAGGATAATTTTCTTCATGTTTTCGCAGTTGCTGGGTAGCGTATGCGACTACTTTGCCTTCTTGCATTAGTACGCATCCGAGACCTTTCCGGGATGCGTCGCAATATACTTCAAAACTCTTGTGTTTGTTCGGCGCTATTAATACTGGGGCTTTTGTTAACCTCGTTTTGAGTTCTTAGAAGCTTTTCTCACATGCCTCGGTCCACTCGAATTTCTTATCCTTCTTGAGTAGCTGTGTCATTGGTTTGGCTATGGTAGAAAGTCCTTCAATAAACGTTCTGTAATATCCGGCCATACCGAGGAAACTGTGTATATCCGTTACACTGGCAGGTGACTTCCAGCCAAGTATGGCTTTGACTTTATCTGGGTCCACAGCAATTCCTTCTTGTGTTAATACGTGTCCTAGGAAACCCACTTGTCTCAACCAAAATTCACATTTGCTGAATTTGGCGTAAAGTTGGTGTTTCCTTAATTGTCCCAGTACAATGCGAAGATGTTCAGCATGTTCTTCCGGTGTCTTGGAATATACCAAAATATCATCAATACATACCACCACGAATTTGTCCATGAATTTCATAAATACCTTGTTCATGAGGTGGACGAAATATGCGGGGGCGTTGGTCAGTCCGAACAGCATTACTGTAAATTCTTTAAGTCTGTATCTTGAGGTGAATGCTGTTGTCGAGATATCTTCTGTGCGTACTTTCAGCTGATGATATCCTGACCTTAAGTCAACCTTTGAGAAAACCTTGGCTTGCGCGAGCTGGTCAAATAAATCATTAATTCGTGGCATCGGATATTTGTTCTTGATTGTGACCATGTTGAGCGCTCGGTAGTCTATACACAGCCTCATGGTCTCATCCTTCTTTTTGGCAAATAATACCGGCGAGCCCCGAGGTGAGGAGCTGGCCCGTATAAATCCTTTGTCTAGCAGTTCCTTTATTTGCTTCTTTAGTTCAACCAACTCGGATGGTGCCATTCTCTATGGTTTCTTATATATGGGGGTGGTTCCCCGTGGTAGCTCAATAATGAATTCGATTTCTCTGTCTGGCGGCATGCCTGGTAATTCTTCGGGAAATAAGTCCGGGAATTCACATACAACTGGAACCTTGCTTAACTCAGATGTATCAACTTTATTTAATTTTGGTTGCCGTGACACCAGTCTTTCCTGAGCTGTGACCCTTATTGTTTTTCCATGATGATGAGTAAGAATCACTGTCCTGTTGAAGCAGTCGATAAATCCGTTATTGGTGGTTAGCCAGTCCATACCCAAGATAACATCCAGTCCTTTGTTTTCCAACACGATGAGGTTTGCGTGAAATTTTAACCCCTCCATTTCAATGGTCAAACCTTGGCAGTAATTCTGAGTGATCTGCTTACTTCCGGGGGACTTGATAGTCATTGATTTTCCCAAGGGAAGCATTAAAAACCATGTTGCAAAGCAAAACTCTTTGAAATGAACGAATGAGAAGCTCCAGAATCAAACAAAACTGTGGCAGGTATTGTGTTGACAGGAAACGTACCGAGTACGATATATGGGGCATCCTGTGCTTGCTCCTTGGTCACATGGTTCAGGTGGCCTTTCCTGTGATTGTTATTGTGGTTGAAATTGTTACGCTTGGGCGCGGAATTGTTTCCGTTGCTATTTGGCTTCGGTGCTGAATTTCTCCGCATGCGTAGCAGGTAACACCCGGGCGATAGGTGAAATCCTTGTCTCTTGCATGAAAATTCTTATTTGGACGTGTGTCATTGGTCGTGGGTCTGTTCACACCATTCCTCTGGAAATTTATCTTATTCTTACTGTTGCGGGGGTGGTTGGTCTGATCCCTTTTTCTCTTGCAAATATCTTCCAGGCTGCAACGTTCATTTTCCAGTGTAATGGCTTTGTCCACCAATGTCTTGAAATCTGGAAATGTGTGTACGACTAACTGGCATTTTAGTGCCGGTGCCAGTCCGTCCAGGAATTTCTCCATCTTTTTATTTTCCGTCATTCGCTCTTCGTTGGCATAACGTGATAATTGCGCAAACTGGCTGTTGTACTCCTGTACTGTCATGCCTCTCTGCTTGAGGTCATCAAATTATCTTTTCTTGATCTACATAATACTCTTAGGGATGTGTGCTCCGCGAAAGCCTTCCTCGAAATCTTCCCAGGTGATATTATTTGTGTCGGGATGTATAAGCAGGAAATTTTCCCACCAAGACGTGGCTGCTCCAGTAAGATAATGCGGTGCGTACAACACTTTTTCACGGTCTGAGCATTGTGCCACAATTAATTTCCTTTCAATATCTCGAAGCCAATCATCGGCCTCAAGAGGCTTGTCTGTGTGCAAAAATGTTGTGGGGCGCGTCTTCTAAAATTCAGACAATTTTGAGTGCTGTTGGTATGGTTCACGATGATTTCCCATGTTAACGACATGGTTCATCATTTCTTGGTGTTGTTGCTGACTTTGCTCGTAAAGATGGCACACTTGAGAAAATGCTGTCTCACTGACATGCTGACTTGACTGCCCCTGTGAGAAATTGTTGTTTGTCTGTGTGCCATAATTTTCTTCCGGCGGACTTGGCATGGAACGTGTCCAGGGACGAGTCATTTCTTAATCTGGGGTAATAAAGCAGAAACTTGAGAAGAACCGAGCAGTAAAATAAACCAAGATCTTGCAAAAGCGATCAAACACGAGCTCGAAAAAGATTTTTGAAATAAACTGGTTGATTGCGCGCGGAGAAGGCTGCTAGTACATATATTACACGTCGGTTCTAATTATACATATGTCACTCAGGGTGTGCGTACACATCCTGACATGTTATTAAAACTAGTGCACTCCCCCAAGATTCTACATGATGCGCAAACATACTACTCCCATCGACCTATTTTACATAACATACAAATATTACAAGCGAGTGCAGTGCATCGCGGAATGACGCTCTAGTCGGAGATGTTGAAGATTTACCTCGGCCTGTCGAGGGTAAGGCCTAGTGGTGCCGGAGACTCAACTTCATCCTCACTGATGGGCTCCAGGCACGGAGTAATAGTACGAGGTGTCGAAGCAGGTGCAGCAGGCGGTGCAACTCTGACTGGAGTAGGAGCGATGACTTGGTCAAACTCCTCAGTGGTAGGCAGACGGTGAGCATTGGCGATGATGGAAGGTGCATAGGATGCGGCGGACGAGACAAATGTCATTGGTGGAGCGGTATGGAGTAGCTCCCTCCCGTTGGCGGAGCCACTCTGGACCATCTCCATACGGGTGGCCACCAGGTCGTCCACCAGATTATCAAAGGCTGTCACAAGAGCCTTGAGGTACTCAACCATTGATTCAATGGCCTCGTCACGCTCCCCATTTGCGCATGCAAATGCATAGTGACACGTATAAGGCACGTGGCATGGGAGGTAACGGAAGAGACGAGTCTTCATCGAAGGAAGGATGTCCCGGAGACGGGCTATCGCCTCACGGGCAGCCATCTGCATGGCATGCCTCTCCGTAGGCATGGCTCTGCCCACAAATCGAAGGCGGTGCGCTTCAGAACGCCCACCTTTGAAGTGTACCACAGCCTGATGCATAGACACGCTGTCGTTGAGCTTGTGACGGTAGAGTGTAAATTCGGGACGTGTGGATGGCCCGATTGCGACTTTGGTGATGGCGAAG
Organism: Secale cereale; assembly: GCA_902687465.1. Taxonomy (NCBI): domain Eukaryota; kingdom Viridiplantae; phylum Streptophyta; class Magnoliopsida; order Poales; family Poaceae; genus Secale; species Secale cereale. The sequence continues at coordinate 160,602,412 of LR738711.1, read as the reverse complement.
AGGAGCTTGACAAACCCCTCAGGAATGTTGGCGAACACCTGTGCATCACAGTCGTTGCTGGCCATCTACAAAAGTAGACAAAAATTCCGAATAGTCAGGCCATAAATTTATGCTGACCAACAGAAAATTGCTACAGATGTAAAAATGCGTAAAAGCAAATTTTCGCTAATAACCGATTAGCGAGGGCACCTAGTGGCTTCCTATAGTCAGCCTGGCTCTGATACCAAGGTTGTCAGGACCGGTCCTTCAGTAAAATAATTACCGGAAGACCAACCTTTTATTAAACCAGCGAGGAATATTATTACCTGCTGGCAGACAATTCCTTGATACAGAATTCCAGTACATTGAATATTTTACAAGGTTGAGCTGGGGTTGCTCAACAATTTTATTACAAGCGCGCCAATATAATACATAAAGGAGGATATGACACAAGGCAGGGTGGCATACTACTAACTCGTAATAAAAGGGTGGTGGAATCTGTCATAGTGAAGTAGGTGATGTGACTCCAATATAATACAGTCCATCGGGTGTCAGAGTGAGACCCAATGAATTTATTTGGTGGTAGGCGGACGCGATTATAAAATAGTGATCAACTCCAGGATCACAAGGGACTGACTGGGACTCCTCTAAGCGTCGGACTCGCTATCGAACTCTTCATCCATGAGATCACCTTCGTCCACATCTGGCCAAATCATAAGCCAGGTCAAGATGGCAATATTCCCCGTGGGGATGGGTACCCGCGGGGATTTACCCGTCATTGAGCGGGGATGGGGGGCAATTTATCCCCATGGGTATTGTTTGATGGGTACCCGTTAGTCTCGCGGGGCGGGGATGGGTATAAAATCTCCCACATGGGGACTCCATGGATACCCGAAAACTATGCAATTCGTACTATAAATGCATAGTATATAGATTAATACCTAGATATTTCACACAATTATATTTCTCCACCTCTCCCAACAACCATGTCTTCTCTAATCTCACCTATCCTAGTCAGCTTTGAAATCCCCATGGATACCTGATGGGTACCGGGTACCCGCTATTAATGGGGACGGGGGGCATTTTGTCCCCGCGAAGCTTCATGGGGATCGCGGGTATGGGGATTGGCGGGGATCGGGGCGGGGATGGTGGAGTCATCTCCGATCATCCCCGTCCCCGTTGCCACCTTGAAAGCCAGGTGAGTACTTTGAATGTACTCGCAAGACAGTTCGGACTTAGGATATAACAAATGCCAACATGAATGCATATGAGTATTCCAGCAAAAATGTGACCGGAATAAAAGTATTAATGTGCTGAATGCAATGATGGAAGTCAGGCGGTAATCCTCCCAAAATCCCAAAGAAAAATAGAAAGGACCGAACGAGTGTCCGGGCGATGCCTCGTAAAGAAAGTAATAAAAGATAACGGGCCACAGTCGGGCGTCTGAGCGACACCACATAAAGGTCTTATAAATAAAAGAATGCCACAGTCGGACGTCTGAGCGACATCACATAAAGGGCTTATAAAAGAAAAGAATGCCACAGTCGGACGTCTGAGCGACATCACATAAAGGGCTTATAAAAAAAGAATGCCACAGTCAGACGTCTGAGCGACATCAC